>CAOKZL010000431.1:0-600000 GCA_948472985.1 Iguana delicatissima
TTGTCCTCCCTTTTTTTTTTTTTGGATATCCTTAGACATGATGAGAATGTTAAATGTCATATATGATGTCCGTCCTGTGTCAAAGGCCCACTGAGTTGCTTAAGACATTTGTTACAGATGCTGACATACATATGTACATACATATTGTACATGGAGGCTTGGAGAATATAAGATGAGCCCTGCTGGATTATACCAAGGACCTCTCTTTATCCCAGCATTCTGTTCTTATAGTGATCAGATACTTATGGGAAAACCACAAGCAAACCGCCAGTGGAATAGCACCCTCCTACTTGTGTTTCCTAGTGACTGGCAGTCACAGACGTACTGCCGTTGCTGCTGTAGGTAACATGCATAGCCATCATGACTAATAGACATGGGTAGTTCTATCCTCCATCAGTTTGTCTAATCCCTTTTGAAAACAGGAGCTGTATTGTATCATATGGTAGTGAGTGGCATAGTTTAGCTATGTACCGTGTGAAGGAATACATCCATTTGTCTGCCCTCAATCACTTGCCATTTATCTGCCCTCGGTCACTTACCATTGGATGACCCTTGTTTCTAGTATCATAAAGAGGAGGAAAAAAGATTCCCTGTTCATTTTCTCCATATCTTGCATGATTTCGCACGCTTCTTATGTTCCCCCTTTACTTTTGTCTAAAGTAAAGAACTCAAAAGGTGAAATGTTTCTTCCCAGGGGTGTCGCTCCATCCTCTTGACAATTTAACTAAGCTTTTCTGAATTTTTACTACGTCTTCTTTTTCTGATGTATGCTGATGTGTTCATGTTACAGATTAATATGAATGATTTATGATATTGGTTATGTTATTATAGACCCTGTTCCAAACTGTCCCTTATATTGAATTCATGTTTTTAGAGCGGCTGCACACTGGGCTGACATTTTCATTTAGTTGCTATTAATCATGAGTGAGGTTTTTTTTCCCTGAGCCAGTTATTGCCAGCTCAGGCCCCATCAGGTTATATTTTTGCCCCAGCAGACATCATTTTGCACTTATTTACAGTGAACCATTCATGCTGTTTTCTTGTAGGGTATTCTTTAAAGTTTTGTTGTAAAGTAATAAATGATTGTGTGTCATCAGCAGATTTGGTTGCCTTAGAATTTATGTGTTAGCTGTATGAGTAAGCTAAACAGTTCCAGTCCCAGTATAGGTTGTTGGGGAACCCAGGTGTTTAAATCTCTGCATGGTGAGAAATGCCCATTTACCACTGCTCCTTACTTCCTGTTTTTAAATCGGTTACCAATCTATTAAAGGACTTTTCTTATCCCATGACTGCTTTATTTGTTCAGAGGTCTTTTGATGAGAGACTTCCGCAAAAGTCTTTTTGAAGTCCAAACAAACAGCTACTGGATTTTTGCTTACTGAAATTCTAGAAGACATAAACAGCTAATCTGAGAGTCCTTAAACTTTGAGGACCTAAGCTGATTCTTCTCTAGTAAGACTTGTTCTTCTACATATATCTGTATTGGTCTGTACATCTGTATTGGTCTGTAATCATCTGTAACTGCTTCTTTCAATCCCTTTAACAAAATTAGTGTTACATTGGCTACTTATTATTTTTTTTTTAGGTAGAAGGCCAAACATAGGATAATTTTACATATTTAGTTAGAAGATCAATTAAATCACATTTGAGTTGTTGAAAAACTCTTGGGTATATACACATGGACTGGTGATTTATTAATTTTTACTTGGTTATTGAGATCTAGAACTTCATTGCTTGCATCTGCTGTGAGATAAATACAAACAGTTAATCCAGTGTGTTTGTAATTTTATTACATCTCTAACTTCATCATTCCTTGATCTAGTTGCCTCCCAAACCACCTTCTGGCTTTTCTTGTACTTACTAGTTTATTGTTGGTTTTAGTGTTGCTGTTTTTCTCAAAGTCCTTTTTGTGTATATGTGTGTGTTCTTAAGTTTATTTCAGTTAGCTCCAGTGTGTACATAGTCATCCTTCTTTTGGGTTAGGTTAAGATGACAGAATGAGTGGCTTAAGGTCACTTAGTGAGTTTTATGGGACTGTAGCTTGGATCTTCCAAGTCCCAGCCAGTCACTTTAACTATATGGCACCACACTTGCTCTTATCACGCAAAAGTTATTGCTTGTTTGCATATATTTTGCCAAAGTTTGTGTGTGTTTTTGTTTTCCGCTGTTGGTCAGGATTTCTCTTTTTTGAAGGAAGCATTCTGTTATCTCCGTAGATTCCTTTAGTCTGCTCATTAAATGTGATGACATCCTCTTGGACTTGCGATTACCTTTCCCGATTCCCCCTTCCCCCATCTCTCTCTCTCTATGTATATATTCCTAGTTGTTTTAAAGATGGATGATCTTCTTGACTTTCATTTTCAATGAGTTCCCTTATTCATCCGAAATTTCAGTTCTAATGTTCCTCTGTTGGACTTGCTTGGCAATTATCTACTGAAATGGGGATTATTTTCTGTTTTAAATCTGTATGAAATGCTTCCTCCCAGGAGACTCAGACATCTCTTTAAAGCAGGATAAAAATATTACTTGTAAAATATGTTCTTGAAGTACAAACATCCATTTGGAAGAGTTTGACATATATAATACATGCAACTTAATTAATGTGGATCTCCCCATTTAAAAATGACAACAATAACAGCAAAAGGAATGCAGATAGCCTGTTAGAGAAACAATGGCTATGACTACCAAAATTTTTAAATGACAAAGAAATCATTGAAGTCTACTGACACTGAAATCAAGTATCAGTCATTTTTAATTTATTTTGCTCTTCATGATGCACTGTAAACACCAGGGAAGTGATGCTTGTTACACTGTGGCAGAGAAGGCAGCTTCCTAGGTTTCCGTACCCACTTTCTGAGAGTAGTAGCCATGTTCCACTTAACCTCAAAATCCCTTTGTCCAGAGTAGTTGGTTTAGTTCAGAGTACCACACTGAAAGGATGAAAGAATTCAGAGGAGAAAAATGATGATAAAAACCAATCCAGAAAGTAAACTCGGAACAAAACTGTTAAGGAACTGATTATGTTTGGTTTAAGGAGACAGCGACAAGGACAAGGAAAGATGTATAAAAATGTCTGCCTTCAAGGGATGTCAGAAAGAAAAGAGGCGGAAGCCTGTTCTTACAATAAAGTATCATCCAAAAAGTTCAGCAACAGCTGTGGAGAAATGCTGTGGGGTTTCATTCCTTGGAACCTTCCCTTATCCAAAGGGGTGTAATGCATATTTTAAGCAAAAATGTCTTTTTCCAGGGTATCTTTCTACACAATCTAATGTAGCAGTAGGTTCAGTATAACTAATTCTCTAGAGAGCATCTTGGGAAGTCTTATCTTATGGTGTACCAAAGAGTACTGTGAGCCCTTTACTTTTGTGAGTTCAGCACTCGTGGATGTCATTGTATGCAAGCAATTTTATTTATTTAATTTATTTATTAAAAAAAAACTTACTTTATTTGCCATACCACAGAAAAAGTATGTTCTCTCTAGGAATCTCTATGTCTGTCACAGCAATTTTGTAGTCCAGTTCTTCTGGAAGTGGACTTTTGCATCATACTGGAGGACCTAGAGATTTCTAGAGAGAAAATATTTTTTTAGACATTGCTAGGTCCTCAAGCGTGACCTTTTGGCCCACTTCTGCTGGAAGTTGACCTTAAAATTGTGCAGGAGGACTTAGAGATTCCTGGAGAAGTATTCTCAGTTGTTCTTTTTTTTTTAAAGCGGTCGTGATTTTTATTTTTATTTGTGTTTTTTCCACTTTTGCAAGGATCTTCACCTCTAGTCACTGCAAAAAGTGGAGGGCTTGCTATTGTAGGTACCGTAGGCTATATTTCAGAGGAGGGCAACAACAACCTGCCTCTGAGTACTTGTCTAAGAACATTGTATGAAGTTCATGGAGTTGTCAAAGTTGACAAGTGACTTGAAGGCACATGTGTACATAGATACACGTTGTATGTTAACACTTTTTCAGTGTGTCACCTGTCTATTTCAGTGACTTTGTGGGTGCTTTACTCATAATGTTGAGAAGAAATGCGCTGTAATATATCAAACATTTTGATGATGATTTTTGCCTTTTTCTGAGCTTGGAGAATATTGGTGTGTGTATGATACAGAGTCATGGAGAATATTGGTGTGTGTATGATACAGAGTCTAAAGTACAGTTTAGAACAGTGGTTCTCAACCTGTGGGTCCCCAGATGTTTTTGGACTTCAGCTCCCAGAAGCCCTGAGCATTGACCATAGTGGCTGGGGCTTCTGGGAGCTGAAGTCCACAAACATCTGGGGACCCACAGGTTGAGAACCACTGGTTTAGAAGGTTACTTCTAAAAAGTAGTAGAGCTGTTCCATGGCCCTGTGTAGTTACCATGCAGTTGTGATTTTTAAGATAGCAACTTTTTACTTCACTCCCACTTAACTTTAGAACAGAGCACATGACACAATTTGAATCTTGTGATATTTCTGCTTTACCATTTAGTGAAGGCGCAGTCCTGTCATACTAAAAGTGTCTTCGGTGTTGCCTGTTCATCTGGAGTGAGAAAAAACGAAGAGAGCTGTAACAGTTAATAGTTCATATTAGTAGAGAAGCAACAATCCAGTATTATCCAGTCTGGTCAAAGTTGTTTGTGGGGGCAAGAATAAATCTGGGTTAAGCAAAGGAGTAGTGGTGGGATAGCAGAGGTTGATAAAGAACAGGCCGTTGGTGACTGTTCTCAAAATTATTGACAGCAACAGTATACTGCAGATCAGTTTAGAAATTCTGTGATTAATGGTGTGTAATATGTTGAATGGTCACCTGTGTCTAGATTGGTATTGACACTTTCTACAGTCACAGGAAGATTGTTTATTGTATTCCTTAGGACTGAAGCCCCGTTGTCTCTAGGAGTTTGACTCCTTCCCTGAGACAACACTCGGTAGAAGCACTTTTGGTAGCAATTAGAACTACAGGTCTTCATGGGCCATTTCCGCACTGGACTGATATAGCACTATTATTCCACTTTCAACATCCTATGGAATCCTGGGGTTTGCAGTTTTGGCAGGGACACTGTGATAATGGGGCTTCCCATTATCTAGGCTTATCAAAGGGAGATACTTCTCTCTTCAGGTAAACCAAGGGTTAATGAGATGTTGGGATTACATCAAGGGTCACAGGGTGAGAGTTGACCAACCAAAAGGAAAGGGTCAGCATCACAGGTCACAAGGTGAGAATTGACCAACCAAAAGGAAAGAGGCGGGCATCTTGGAGATGCTTCCAGATCCTTCCAAGGAGGAAAATATAAAACTTCTGAGAGGCCATGTGGCCAGAGAGAGAGAGAGAAAGAGAGAAGAGAGAGGAGAGAGCTGGCCCAGTTGAGCTGGCAAGCATGCTGTGTCTCCTGGACCCCCCCCCTCCTCCTTTAGACCATCTACGCCTATAACCTAATTGTGAGTAACTAGAAATAAGTAGTTAGTCGCGTTAGGGATGTTGTTATTTTGGGAATTGGCTGATCTTAAGAATGTATCTGTGCTGTTATATCTGTTTTGTAAATTCTTGTAACTAAGTGCACCTGGGAGAGGGGAGTCTCCCAAATATATATTGTTTATTTGCATGCCTTGATTAAAACACTTCTATAAACCTCTGTTTCTCTCCATGTCCACGCCAGGGTTGGCACACGCTACATAGGACCTCTCTCACTCAGGGGAAAGAGGAGGGGGAAGATCCTTACGCTTAGAGATTAGGCAGAGTCCCTCCTGTTCTGTCTAAGTAATTCATAATTCAGGGGGGTGGTGGCAGCATACCAATAGAGTTGGGGAGATTGCCAGTCGTTCCAAGCGTGGGAATCAGCTTTGGGAGGCTGGCAAGAACCCTAGTAAAACACTGGGAGGGAATTTCCAGTTTTGCAAAGGTGGAAGTCCACTTAAGAGACTGGAAATAAACCTACAGTGTCACAGACACTTCGAATTCTCAGCCAGAGTGCCCTTTGGCCTCAGTAAACTATGAACCCCAGGATTCCATAGGATGTTGAAAGTGGAATAATAGCGCCGTAACAGTCCAGTGTGGAAATAGTCTTAGTTAAGTCTCTGTCAGCTTTGCATTTGTGGAACCTAATTTTTTTTCCCATTCTTCTTGACAAAATTGCCCTAGTCTTGACATTATTTTTAAATCTTACTTACGAAGTCCTCTGTTTTCCAACACTTTTGGAGTTTTAGTTTAATATTGTTTTATAATCTTATATGTTTGATTTATATTTATTTGTCAATTTGCTTTCCATAATACTGCATTGCTTTTTGTGTTTCTGTTTGGATAATTTGTTTTACAATTGTTTCGCGTTAGTTTTATGTATGTGTTAATTCTTTCTTCCCCTATGTGTATTTTAGATTGTATGCTTTCAGCAGGGCTGCCTGTTTTCTGTTGCTGTTTTATTTTCCAAAGTGTCATGAACACTTTGTTGCTATATGAAACAATAACTTCAACAACTAAGTTTGAATGGAGATTGTTGATAAACAGCAACTTTCAGGTATTGCCACAAATTTCTCAATGGGACTGAGATACAGGCTTTGAGTAGGTGTTAAGACGTTCAGGTTCTTATTTTTAAACAACTGTGGAGTTTCTTTGGCTGTGTGTTTAGGGTTGCTCCCTGTTGGAAGTAGAACCTCTGTCCCAGCCCCAGATTCTTTGAATAATGAAACAGGCTTTCCTCCTAAATTTCCTTGTATTTGGCTCCATCTCTGACCAATCGCTGCTGAGGGAAGACAACGTGGCAGTTTCATGGCTCCATCACCCTACTTCATCCTGGGCAGTAAGCCATGTTGACATTCAGCGGCATGTAGAGTTTGGTGGCAAAACCAGAAAGTTCAGTTTGGATTTCGTAAGACCAGAGAACTTTTCCCCACATGTTTCCTGTGTCTCCCACATTGCTTTTTTTTTTTTTTTTTTTGCAAACTCCAAATGGGCTTTGATATCAGTTTGCCTCAGAAATGTCTTTCTTCTTGCTGCTGTTCTGCATCCAAGTGATGGTTTTCACATGGATGTTTTCTCCCATCCCAACTCTTCTGTTCCCTCAGAATTACTATTGGCCTACGAGTTGCTTCTCTGACTAATGTCCTCCTTATTGGTCACTGAGTTTGGTGGATGATCGCTCAGTGTCACAGTTGAGCTGTATTCTTTCCATTTGTCACGGAAAGAGTTGATGATGTTTTGGGAGTTGTTCATAGTTTGGATTTTTTTTTTTTTAAAAATAACCTTGACTACTTCTTCTCTCGCTCTATTTTTATATGTTTATATATGCCTCTTTATTTACTTAATTTTCTTTCCTTTATCTTTATATATTTGTAGTTTTGAATCTTTGTTTGCTTTTGTCTTCCTTTCCTTAAGTATTTTATATTGTATTTCACAAGTGCATGTTACTGTGTGTTGATTTGTAACTAATAAAGATTCTTTTTTAAAAAAATAACCTGACCCTGATTGGTACTTTTGCATACCTTCCTGGTACTTTTGCATACCCTCCTGGATTTGTTTAGTTCGTTCCTTGGTCTTCATGATACTGTTTGTTTTGATATACTTGCCAATAAACTCAGGCCTTCTAGAAACAGGTGTATTTATGCTGAGATCACATGACACTGGAATTGCAAAAAGGTGGGTTCTATTCGTCTATCAGTGTGACTTCTGGAGGCAATGAGTTGCACCAGAGTTTATTTCAGTATGTTCCAAGAAAGCAGGTGAATACTTATGCAATCAGAAAGTGCAAATTTGTTTTTGTGGGCTTAATATTTATGTCATAACATTTTGTATTTTGTTAACTATCTTGCAGACATAAATCTTTTTCAATTCCAAGCAAAATGAAATGTGGAAAACCCAAGGGCAATGGGGTTTGGATACTCTGCAAGGCATTTTATCTCCTGCTCTGAGATCCGCTCATACACAAGGCCTCCCTGTTGGCCTTTGTCCAGCTCACCACTGCATCCAGGCAGTTGTGCCCCCCCCCAGGTTCTTTGTGCAGCCTTAGCCAGTACTGAATGAGCACGAGACAATTGTTATTGTCTATTGGATTTTAACACTCAAGTGTTTGCACCTAAGGTTGGGCATGTAGGACAGACTGGGGAGTATATTAGTGTCCTGCCCAGTGTGGTGTAGCTGTCTGAGTGTTAGACAATGACTTTGGACATCAGCGTTCAAATCGCCACTCAGCCATGGAAACCCACTGGATAGTCTTAGGCAAGTTGTACTCTCTCAGCTTCAGAAGGGAGGCAAATTCTCTCTGAACAGATCTTGCCAAGAAAACTCCTTAGGGTCACTATAAGTTGGAAACAAAATGACAGTGCAGCTGCCCTCACTCTCACATAACAAGCCTTCTTTCTGAGGTAGCAGAGGAAGTCTTGGATCATAAATCATGGAGCTGGAGGTCTGCAGGACAGATGGTGTTCAGTTTAACCCCTTTTAATGAAATGGCATCTACCATCGTCTGAGGTAATCGGTTCCACTCTCATGCCATTACAGGGTGTTTCTCAATATGTAGTTGGAATGCAGTTTTATATAATTTGAGCCTGTTGGTTTGAGTCCTACCTTCTGGGGCATTTCTACGTGGTGGTCCTTCAAGTGTGGCTATCTTGTTGGTTCTTAATAGTCCCATCCCCAGGCTAAACACAACCAACTCTTTTAACTTTCCCACACGGAACTTGGTCTGTAAGCCGTTCTCCATCTTGTCCTTTTCTTCTGGACACATTCTGATTTGTTAACATCAATTTTAAACTGTGTTGTCTTGAACTGGATATGGTTTTGCTGGTACAGAGAAAATTCAAACTCTTTGGGGACTTCGGGAGTTGTGCTGTTTATGAAGGTCATAGGTATATGATGTGTCTAATCTCAGCTGAGTGCAAACTGTGGTGCAACCATTATGATGGTTTTGAATTACCAGTAAAGGAGAGGGTCAAAGAGGAGAGAAATGAGTTGGCTGAAGACGAAGCTCCACCTTTCTGTGAACATTTCTTTCTGCATACCTGATGCGGGCATGTAGATCTGTTGCCTCGTAAGAGTGTCTGTATGCTTGTAAGTCGGGGGGAACAACTGTGGAAAGCTAGGTGGCTGCATTAGCCACCCAGAAGACTTTGAAGGGCTGCACCCCTCCCCGTCTGCACAAAGAAAATCAAAATGCTTTCTCCCCAGACGTCTCTGGGGGACATGGGGGCATTCTCACCATGACTTTGGACCTTCTGGATTCCTTAGAGTGCGTTTTGGATCTTTTTGAGGAAAGAAATGTTAATTTGAAAAAAATGTTTTGATTTTAGGGAGCACTGGGGGCTCCTAACATTGTAGAATTCCCCCCCCCAAAAAAAACATGGAAGTTGTTTGGGTGCAATTTGAAAAAAAAAGAATTGTGGCAAGCAGGCTGCACTTTGCTCACACTCAGGTTTAATTAATGCCCCATTTGTGAATCTGAATAAAGTGAACATTATATAGCTTTTGTAAGTATTCAGTACACTTTCATCCAAAGGTAATTTAAGCTGTAATTCTTTATACATATATTTGTGAATAAATCCCATTTAAGTCAGTCATATTTCATCTGAGCAGGCTTGCACTGGAGTGAGATATTTAATAAAGCAAACAAACACACAAAACAAAACAGAAGTGGTCTATGGGGGAAAACAAAAATGTGAGTAGGTTTTATGACTTGAAAATTTCACAAAAGTGGCAAAGAATTTACACAATTTTAATAGCTGTCGTGCTGGTCCTCAAGCAATAGGAATAGGAATTTTTTTTTTGCTGAACTTTCCCTTGGATGTGGGGAATATTTAACATTATTCCAGCATTCATTACAGTAAACCAGTTGTTAACTTGTCCATGTAGTCTGCCATGACAGAAGTCCATTTGAATCCCTAGAGGTACCTAATTTTTCCAGACAGACTAATTTAAATATATTGGACATTACTGGCTTTACCTCTGCGTTAGACCCTTTTCTCAGCATTTAGTAGGCAGTTGAATGTATCGAACACATCTAGAAATAGCTCTTATATTAGAAAGTGGTAAATAGGGAGGGTAAATAGGGAGGGAAGGTTTTCCAAGAAACAAATACTGACTGTGGTACAGTAGGTGAGAACTGTGTTGTTTCCAGAGGAATCATGCTGCTGGATGGTGAGAGGCCTGGAAGCCATGTCCTATGAGGATAGACTTAGAGAGCTGGGGATGTTTAGTCTGCAGAAGAGAAGATTCAGAGGGGACATGATAGCCATGTTTAAATATTTGAAGGGATGCCATGTAGAGGAAGGAGAGGGCTTGTTTTCTGCTGCTCCAGAGACCAGGACAAGGAGCAATGGATTCAAGCTGCAGGAAAGGAGATTCCACCTGAACCTCAGGAAGAACTTCCTGACGGTCAGGGCTGTCCGGCAGTGGAATCTGCTGCCTCAGAGTGTGGTGGAGTCTCCTTCCTTGGAGGTTTTTAAGCAGAGGCTAGATGGCCATCTGCCGGGAGTGCTTTGAGGGTGTTCCTGCATGGTAGGGGGTTGGACTGGATGACCCGTGTGGTCTCTTTCAACTCTACATTTCTATGATTCTATGATTCTATATAATAATGACTGAAAATAACTTACAGTTTTTGCCCTCCTCTCTGAGTAATTTGAAGTAAAGAAGATTAGTCTGATTCTTGGTTGACTGTGGGAGCAGTTTTATTTGCTTTTGGAATGTGTTGTCTTCTAATGTGATATTGGACTCCACTTTTTAAGTCAACAAAGATAAGCAATCAATACTTTTATTAAATATTTCGACAAACAAGTGACATTTTCCCTTTTCTTATAATAAACTTTTGAGGTAGCTTTTTTAAGACTAGGAGAAATTCACATTGAGATAAAGGATTGTTTAAATGTAATCCTTTGCTTTTATTACCAAGCACTGCACACTTGGCTCCTAGCCTTCCTCCAAGGAGCCAGAATGGCACTTTAGTTTACAGCTCCTGTGGTGGTTACTGTTGTTTTCCTGTCAGATTGGCTTTGAGTTATGGCAACCCGTTGAATGAAAAACCTCAGTGAACTCTTGTCATCAATAGCCTGGCTGAGATCTTCCAAACTGAGGACTGTGAGTGACCTTCCTCTTTTTATGCTCCCTCCCACTTTACCCTTGCTATTGTCTTTTCCAGTGAGTTGGGTCTTCTTATGATATGTCTGAAGTATGTCAGCCTTATTTTAGTCACTTTGCCTGACTGTGAGAGTTCAGACTTATTTGCTGTGGAGCCCTCTTTATGAGTGTTTTTGGTGGTCTGTGGCCTTTTCCGCACTACGCTCTTATAGCGCGATGATTCCATTTTCAACATCCTATGGAATCCTGGGGTTTGCAGTTCTGGGAGGGGCTGGCCCCTCCCAAAACTGCAAACCCCAGGATTCCATAGGAGGTTGAACGTGGAATCATCGCGCTATAAGAGCGTAGTGCGGAAAAGGCCTGTGTCATGTGCAGAACTCTCCTCCAGCACCACGTTTCTTCCTGTAAGCGTTCTACTTTGTTCAACTTTCACAACCATACATAGAAACTGGAAATGTTAAATTACCAAAGAAAGAGAGTTGGATAAAGCAATATAGTTGAAAAGGGATTCAAATCTGGGTAATTTAATCCCTCAGGAATTTTACCCTAGACTTTACTGACCATTTGTTTCTATGCCATGTTGGAATATTCAGTGGTGCCAGTCTCAATCAGTTCATGGCCACAGGTACTTTTATTAGTTACCTTTATTACGTACAGATCTAATACTCTGATCACTTTATTGTATTTTCCCAGTGATGAAGGTTTGTCAGAGAAGTGGAAAAGATACCTGGTCATAGTTATCAAGCAAATCACAGTTCAGAAGCTCAATCTTTGATTTCCATTATTAACATTACAGTAGAATCTCAGTTGTCCGACCCAAACGGGCGGCCGCAGGGTTGGATAACTGAAAGGTCGGATTACCCGGACACCCGTGGCAGCCGCCATTTTGGGAGGCGTGTTGGGGGGCATGTCGGGGCGGGCCTGGGGGGTGTCGGGGCATGTCTGGGGGCGCGGAAATGCCCACAGCCACGCCCCCAGGGTGCTGCGACGTCAGTTAATCTGGATGATCGGATAACCGAGCGTTGGATAACCAACACTCTACTGTATTTCCTTTTTTGTACATTATTTTCTTATCAGTGAGGTGATTAAATCAGTAGGACTCTTGGTTGTAGTGGGGCACTTGTGTGCATGTGCCAGTAAGGAACCCTTTTAGGTTCAAGTGGAATGTTCAGTTTGCTTTGAAAATGCAGGGGTTTCAAGATCTGCTGCCACTCCGATTGTATGTACCACATCTGTCATCTATTTCTAGTCCTGTTGCTGTTCCTGATACTGGTGCCTGGGTGATGATGATGGTAATGGTAATTTGTTGTTAGTTTTAAACATTTTCTATTTGTCCATTCATCCTAACTCCTTTGCCCCTTGCAGGTTTCTTGCCTGCAGTTATTGCTGTGACATAAGCCATAGACATACATGCTGTTCCCGCTCCTCCAAAAAACAAAACAAAACAAAATCTGAAGAAGGGTAAAGGGAAACAGTCTTTCTCCCCAATTTGACAGTCTTGTTCCCCCAAAGCAGTCTTCTTACTGACCTCTTGCAGATTTCTTGAATTCAGCCATCTGTGCCATTTTCATAAAAACTGACCGCAAATGTAAAAAAAAATAAAAAAATGGTGAGTAAGTTTGCCCTTTTTTGGAAAATAGTACCTCCCTCCCAGAAAACTGTGTAAGAACTGTTCTTCCCTGGTTTCACATCTTCATTAATAACTGGACAGGAATTGTTCCCCTTGGAAAGGGAAATTCTCCTTTAAATTTGATCTAATTCCAGGGAAGAATTCTAAAAGCCACTTTCCTATTCTTCAAAAGATTCAAAATTTAAAGACGTATAGCAGTGAACCCATGGTATTTCTCCAGTTCTGACAACAAGGTGGAGAAATTTTTTTTTTAAAAAAATTTGCATTGCTAGTCAGTCCCCCTCCACCCCCTAAAAGTACAAATTGTTATTTGGATTTGGGCCTGAGTTGAATTGTGTAGGCTCCATATCAGTTCAAACTGAATCACACTTTTTATCTGAATCCCGGGATTGAGACCAAAGTGATTGATATCCACATCCTTTACTTGTAGCATATTTTTAAAAATTAATGGTTGACTTAAAGAAGTAGATTGTGCCCAGCTAGAATACTTCTATAATATATGGAATGTTGGACATGATAGTTCAGTTCCTGAAATAACTGTGTATTTTTTAGAAGGAATGAAGGCATCCATTTGAGAAAAAGAAGTTGTGTATGTTGCTGAGAACTGGATAGATAGCCTCAACTGTACTATGCCCATTTGTCTGTGTGCTTGTGACTTCAAGTCACTTGTTGACTGTGGCAGCCCCATGAATTTCATAGGAGTTGCTTGGCCCCTTCTAGGAATTCTCAGAAGCAGTTTGCCAGTTCCTTCCTCTGAAATATAGCTTACAACACCTGGTATTTGTTGGTGGTCTGCCATCCAAGTACTAATCAGAGCTGATCTGGCTTAGCTGCCATGATCAGATGGGATCCGGTGCCTTTAGGGTATTTAGGTCACTGGTATAATAGTATGAGTGTTGGACGACAACGCTGGAGGCCAGGGTTTGATTCAGCCATGGAAACCCATTTGGTGACCTTGGATGCACCACATACTCTCAGTCTTAAAAAACCCTGAGATAGGTTCACTTTAGGGCAGTGGTTCTCAACCTGTGGGTCCCCAGATGTTTTTGGACTTCAGCTCCCAGAAGCCCTGAGCATTGACCATAGTGGCTGGGGCTTCTGGGAGCTGAAGTTCACAAACATCTGGGGACCCACAGGTTGAGAACCACTGCTTTAGGGTCTGTGTGAGTTGGAAGTGACTTGAAGGCACACAACAAGGCCAGTTTACTCACTAAATATTTCTGAACAGGGTCTTCCTGCTGGCCTTTGCTATTCATCATTTGTGGCAATCTACTGGTTGTGCATGTAAACTGAAAGCGGTAATTTAGCACGATAAAGTTCCCTATTAAGTTCTGATAGCCTGATAATGAAAGTAGCTATCAGTGTACTTAAATTCATCAAGTGGAAGAAAGCCTGTCTGATCTTGTATTTGTTGTGTTATGCCTGTAGATTTTCATTTTTCCTGGAAATGAAAATCTGACTTTAATGCAAGAATGTTAACCTCATCTGACAATGAATATCAACTATACTAGACTAGAATTGAATAGAATAAAATGGTGGACTTGTACACGTAGGTGTATGGATGGCAGAGGTGTCATGTTTCCAGGTTCTTAGGTTTTAGAAACCAAGCGGCTTCATTTTCACGCTATAAGTAGTAGCGTGATTCTACTATGTTATTGGGCCAGTTCTAGCTTGAAGCTTCCAGACCCCAAATCTTCATGCCTGGATGCAGTCTACCTTTATCCTAATTACCCTCCTGAGCCCCCCAAATCATAAGATGACACTGAAATGTAGTGGCTGTGGAAGCATGCCCAGGTATTCTCCTGACAGCTTAAATGCACAAAGCTTGTTCTTTGGTTGGCTGACAATCAGTCAACTAGGCAAGAAATTGTTAAAGGATTACACGTCCCAGAGAAAAAAAAAACCCTCACAGATCTTCTAAAGTATTCAGTTGGCAGCAGACTGTGATACAAACCAATTGAGCTGTTTTGTTTTCCCCCTCTGGTTTTCTAACGATAAACTCTGCATAATTAAGGATAATGGCTAGAAATCATGATCGCAGTTATGAACGTGTAATCTAGAGTTACACATTGGTAAATGATTTGTATTCACAATCTCTACATATTCAGTAGCGTAAGAGATATGCAGAGATCATAAAAGCCCCCCTACCTTGACATACTGGGCATCAGCCACTGCAAGTGTGGGAATCTATTGTTTGGGATGCTGTAGATGGACATTTCCACCCCTATCTTTTTGAGCTATCTCTAGTGCTAGGATCCTGCTTCTCTTGCCCCAAAGATTGCTCACAGTGGCCGTTTCCACACTAGCCTATTATAGCGCTATTACTCCACTTTCAATATCCTATGGAATCCTAGGATTTGCAGTTTAGGGAGGGGCCTCAAAGGCCCCTCCCTAAACTGCAAACCCTAGGATTCCATAGGATATTGAAAGTGGAGTAATAGTGCCGTAACAGGCTACTGCAGAAATGGCCAGTGTGTCTGTGTAAATGTCAGTCTGCTTGTTAAAACTTGTTGAACTTGTTAAAATCAGCTTTCCTGAAATCTAAGGTCTGTGTTTGACTATACTCTTCTTTGCCCTATTCTGCAGTTGTGAAATCTAGCATTATATGGTCACTTTGACCTAAAGTACTGACTCCTGTGATGTCAGGGACCAGCTTCTCCCAGTTGGTTAGGATCAAGTCCAGGATTCCTGATCTCCTTGTTTCTTCTTCTGCCTTTTGAAATAGGAAGTTACCTGCAAAGGACATCAAGAATCTGTTGAACAGACTATGCTTAGCAAAGTTAGTCTCCCAGCAGATATCAGGGTAATTAAAGTCCCCCATCACTACTAATTCTTGCCTCTTTGAGATTTTTGAGATTTTTTTTGAAAAGCACTATCCACCATCTCTTCTTGGTTTGGTGGCCTGTAGGAAACTTCTGCCACAGTGTTGCATTTATTTATTTCTCCATTTATTTTTACCCATATGCTCTCAGCTGGTCCAATATGATCACCACCATGGATTTCTGCACAAGTAAATTTGACTCCTCCTCCTTTTCTGCCACATATTTTCTTTTTGAGTGGGTTATCTCCTTCAGTTGTAATATTCTAATCGTGCGAGTCATCCCACCAGGTCTTCATTAAGCCTGTAAAGTCATATTTATCTTCCTCCATCAGGACTTAAAGTTCATTTTGTTTGTTTCCAAACTCTGTGTGTTGGTGTATAAGTATTTGAAGCTTTGTTCTCACCCATTCACTTAGTGGGTCAGTTTTTGCTTTGGTGTGTTGGCCTTGGTGAGAGTGATGTTCTTTATGCTCAGAAGTTTTGTTTTTGTTCCAGAGTTTACAATTATTAGCCAGTGGATGTTTGTGTGAATTTGTTTTGCTTAAAGTTTAAAGTTCCATGGCATCTTTTCATCATATTTTATTATGCCAGCTTTTGTACTAGCAGGTCCATTTCACTGATGGCCCATGGAAGACAAGTTAGTCTTCATTTAGCCATTCATACTGGGTTAGGAGACCGGTGTTTATGCTATCTTGGTACGGTTAGAATACTGCAGCCATTGAATGCGGTGAATGCTGAGCACTCCTTCAGTGGGCATGTTAGTAGGTCTCTGGCATGAGATCATAGGCTTTTCCAAAACTGTGCACAGCTGAACAAAATATTACTGGTTATTCTGCAGTAGCCCTTGGGTACATGTGGTCTGAGAGAAGAACTATGTATGCAACAAAGAAATGTGACTGGTTTAACTCTGGACATACTGACTGCTACCACAACTGTGGGCCTTGCTGCCCTATACTGTTATAGTGCTATTATTCCACTTTCAACATCCTATGGAATCCTGGGGTCTGCAGTTTAGAGAGGGGTGTTTAGAATTCTCAGCCAGAGAGCTGTTTGGCCCCAGGAAACTACAAAGCACAGAATTCCACAGGATGTTGGAAGTGGTATAGTAACGCTACAGTAGAGTAGTGCGGAAAGGCCCTGTGTTGCTCTGCCTTCTCAGGAAAAAAGCAACCCGGCTTTTGTGTTTCGAATGATATTTTTAAAGAGTTGCTTTCTTTTTGAACCTGTTTGTAGGAAATAAGAAAACTAGAATCCTGCTCATACAATGCAGTGGTTTAACTACACTGAGCTAGGTGGTGGCAGCCCATGGAGGAAAATGGCCGTGAGTCCAGGGGCGTGATTGTTGTGTAAAGCAGGGCCATTTCCGCACTATACCTCCTTCCGTTGTCCTCCTGCTGCGGCCTTGGCAGCTGCTTTACTGGGAAGGGAGCATGACGGGAATGCTCCCCCTTGCGCCTGGCTTGCAACACACACCTTCTGTAGCACAGCTGGCCTCTTTCCTGTGCTGCATTGGGGAAGCAAGCCCGTGCATGGTGCTTCTGCCCCTTCTGCGTGGCTGGTGGTGATAGGAGTGTTGTGTGATTGTGGGTGCTTAATGGATTTATTCCTTAAGTGAATATCCCACGATTGTGATGTGTGGGGATGGGATTGCAGTGGGACCGCGACAACATTGTGCAACGGCATGACTCACAGACCACTGCCATCCCACCCTCATTGTGAGACAGTGATGCCATGCAGAAATGTTCACAGCTGACAGAGTCCATTTACCTTCTTTTGTCAGCAATGTGTGACCATAGAAAAAAGTAGCAGTATTACCATAAGGAACCAAGAGGATTCTGACTGAAATGTCCAAGCTTTCAAATAAAGTAAATAAAAATATAATACACTGACTGGTGCTGTGATATTTTGCTTAGTTTCATAAAGGAGAATACCTTCTTAGTTAGAATACTTATGAAATTTCAGGACATTGCAACATAACTCTCTTGTTTCTTCACAGATGGGAAGGAAAATGATATCTAATTCACAGCCCATTTAGGTTGAATGTTCTTGATTTCATCCTCATTGACATAAGTGGAATTTCTTTAAATGTGTAGTAAATTATGCATACTGAATTGTAGAGCTTGTGTGATTATTCATAGATGATTTCCCTGAAGTTTTTTTTCCCATTGCGTTATCCTCCCTGTAAAAACTATATGTGTGGCTGCTGGTTTGGCAGGTAAGTCCTGGCTTGTGACAATGCTGCCCTATATGTTTATGCCCTTCTTTATTTGTTGAATGTCTGTGCATTTCTAAATCTAACCCATCAGTTGTCTACTCTAGGCCGTTGTGCATTAGTGTGAGAGACTCACACAGATGTCCTGGTCTGCTTTTCCCCTTGGGCATGCCTCTTACCTTCATATGTTCTAAGACTGTTCATTTTAAACTGAGAGTTTAATTAGGAGGGCAACAATCATGGTTGTGCTCATAGTTCAGAATAAATTATTTTAGTATGCTTTGAATGCTAAGGGAAAGAGCCTACTAATTATAGTTGGAGTCAGCACAGAGAGATGAAAAGGGAAAAAATGACTTTGAAATGTGGTGGGGATGCTGTCTGACATGAGCAAGTTTCTCTGTTCCTTGTGACTATTTTCTTTGAAGGAATTGTAATTGGCTGCCACATTTGGTGCTGGAGAAGAACTGCTCTGAAGGAAAGGTGCTAGGGACCTTATTTGTTTTTTTTGTACCATACCACAAAATCCACTTGTTTGAGATCTCGAGACCATGTTATGATTGTATTCTTACTAAATTACTTTTGCATGGTTGTTTGCCATGCCATGAATAGCAAGCATGCACACTACACACTGTGAGGGACAACAATTCTATCATGCATTCAGTTCGTGGGGCTGTGAAGGCAGACTGTCTAGATTAACAAGGATGTCTGTGATCTGTGATGCTGCATTGCATGAACATCAAAGGTCTTCCAAACCTTGTGCATTGTTATTGTTGTCGCAGCTGCATCACCTGGGTTTCATGCTTCTTTTCCCCAACACTAGGATTCAAGATCTGATTTAACAGGATTCAAAGAAACATGGGTGAATATCAGACAAGTACAATGAAGGTGTTTTCAGCCTTGATGCTAAGTTGGTCCAACTTGTGTAAGAGTGTGAGAAGAGTTACATTGGCTCAGATGGAAGGCCTGTGTGGTTGAACCTCTTTTCACGCAATAGCTAAGTTGTTGCCTGTTTGAAGCTTACCAGCAGGAAGTGACTGCAGCTGTGCAATGTGTACAGTATTATCTTCCCCAGTAAGTTGGGAGGGAGACTTTTTTTTTGCTAATCCAGTGGTTCTCAACCTGTGGGTCCCCAGATGTTTTTGGACTTCAGCTCCCAGAAGCCCCAGCCACTATGGTCAATGCTCAAGGCTTCTGGGAGCTGAAGTCCAAAAACATCTGGGGACCCACAGGTTGAGAACCACTGTGCTAATCCCTCTCCATCTTCAGTTCTCCCATAACTAGGTTTATTTTAAAGGGGGACACTACTTGCAGACATAGGTGGGAGGGTCAGGGAGCTTTAGAAGGAAGTTGGGAGGGTCGGGGAGCTTTAGAAGGAAGTAGGCAGCTAGAAAGCCCTGTTCCATTGTATCATTTGCACAAATAATGTTAAAATTCAGACCTGTTTTACTGTACCAACTGTTTATTGGTGTATGTCATTTAATGATTTCTCCTTTATTTCATCTGTCTGTGTGATCCAATTTATACGCTACTGTATCCCATGGGCTCAGCATAACCATGGTGATTTCAAACTACTGTACACTAATGTGGTATATGGAGAAATTAATTATTAATTAATTAAACAAATTAATCCTCTGCTTCAAGTAAAACATAGTGTGTGGGAAGAATTGCTTTTAGGACTGTAGAGCAATTAAAGCCGTACACGTTATGTTCTTAATAATTAAAACAACTGTAATTATTCAAGTACAATGGTGCTTTAAAAACAGTACCAAATACAAGTAATATGTATTATTTGATGTTCTATAATATTGTGTTTAATTGTGAAAAAGAGAAGATGTGCTGGTTTGTGGAATAAAATGTCAGAACTGTTGCCATATATTCTAATATGATATTGCTTGAATTGCATAAAGAGTAAGATACATTAATTAAGATCATGCTAAAATGTCACCTTTAAAGATACAGTGAAAATTTCCCCCATCATTACCTCAATATTTGTTCAAGAATGTTAGTAAGTGTGATATTTTAAGCTCCATGAATGGAAGAAAAATGAAGAGCAGCCCAAAAGATAACTTTATTATCAAGAACCTTCAAGACCTTTCTATATAGCAGTGCATGGGCTTTGTTGACTGTACCCTATACCCCGACTCAGCAGGATGTGCTATTTTCATAATTCATAACATTTATATAAGACTGGAAGATGTGGTCAAAGGCATGCTGACTGGAAGAGGGCCAGGTCAGGCTGACTGTAGATATGGTCAGGTCGTAAGTTCAGAGAGGATTAGGTGGAAAAACCTATGCTAATAGATTTGTGATAATCCTTTGAAGACCTTAGGCTGAGTGTATACCCGAATGCAATAGAAGGTGAAACTGCCCAGGTGAAGCAATCAGGGACCATACTGTGACCCTGCCCTATGGAGATCATCTCTAGGCCTCCTGCCTGACCAGACATTCAGAGATTATCATGACTCCCATCAATGTTTTGTCACCTGGAGTTAAGACAATCAGCCCATTGTGGACTCCTTTGTCAACCTCATGAGAAAGTAGTTACTGCTTTGTCCATGCACCCTCCTTCAGGGAAGGAAATACGATACTTAAACCCCAGCAAATTATTAATATTGGATGTAATATGTGATGCCAAACCTCTGTTAATTCTTGCTATCCTCAGATGCTGTCTGAGTCACTCTGCTTCCACCTTTTTCAGGACTGGTAACTATCACCCTTTTAACTCAATCTCTCTCTATCCCTGTCCAGCTTTTCTTGTCTTACTTTCCAGTGGCCTTGTATGGTTCTTGAAGCTGTCTAATTTCTTGTATGCTTATTAATTCCCAGTAAAATATGCTGTTTAACTTTTAACTTGAGTCCTGTCTATAGTTAGTACTGGTATACACAGGTGAAATGATCCTGTGATTACCCTCCTCTTGCAGGCTTCCTTTGAACTATAATTCTCCAAATTTTAAGGAGATGCTGGTATTGTGGGTGGGCCTCGAAGTCTCATACCTCTTAGGATAACAGCTTGTAGGTAGCTCCCCAACCAAATAAATGTCTTTAGAGCAGTGGTTCTCAACCTGTGGGTCTCCAGATGTTCGTGGACTTCACCTCCCAGAAGCCCTGAGCATTGACCATAGTGGCTGGGGCTTCTGGGAGCTGAGGTCCACAAACATCTGGGGACCCACAGGTTGAGAACCACTGCTTTAGAGTGAGTCCTCAAACTACCAGCTAATTTGGAGTGCCTCCAAATTATTAATTCCCAGTAAAATACTCTGTTTAACTTTTAACTTGAGTCCTCTCTACATTTAGTACTGGTATACACAGGTGAGGTGATCATGCCATTACCCTCCTCTTCCAGGCTCCTCTTGTAGGCTTTGGAATGCCTCCAAATTATTGCTGCTGTGATTGGGCTGAACGTGTGTGATATTATTTCTTCAAGAGGCTCCAAGTATCAAATACAATCAGACCTCCATGTCTGCTAGGGTTAGGAGCTTAGGACCCTTGCAAAAGTGGAAAAGTGGCAAATATTAAAAAGTATGTGTGTGTGTGTGTGTGTGTGTGTTTGTGGGAAGGTGTCCGAGTCATGGTGGGGAGAGCAGGTAGTCAGGTCCAAATCAGGTCAGGGAAAGAAGAGGGAAAGGGGATGGTTGGCATAGTGACCCTATATTTCAGCTCTGTTGCTCATTTCTCAGGAGAGAGTTTGTGGTGCTGAGAAATAAGGGTGTGAGCCATCTTTAACTGGCCAGGCAGTGGCTGGTGGTGGAGGAGGAAAACCAGAGGTGAGAGGCTGGGCGGGCTGATCAGAGCTGCAGAACAATTCCCCCGGAAAAGAAGTGAGGGGAGCAGGGGCTGGAGAATCTCATAAACCTGTGAAAGTCAAATCTGTAAATATGGAGGGCTAACTGTACCTGGATTTTAAAACTGTACAGACTGGAAGTAACGTATGTGTTTGCCCTTCCTTGCAAATGCATTGTAGATAAGAATGGAAGTATGCAATAACTTCTATATCAGAGCTCTGACATTTAGATTTTAATAAAGCCTAAGGAAAGAAGCCAAATTAACTCTCCTAGAATAAATTGTTCAAACTTACTCTAAAATGACAGTTTCTATCAATAGTGCAGTTCTAGAGTGAAGCCTAAATAGTATTGGCAGCTGGATATAATGGAGGCATGTTGCTTTCACTCTTGGGTGCAGCAACAGTGATTGACGAGGCTGTTTTGTTTCTCTCCACTTCTTTTGTGGGATTTTCAGCCGCTGTATGTCCACACGTTTTTATTTGTTTGTTTGCAGTTTTTGCTCTTTTCTTTTTGATCAAATATATAGACTTTAGAACTAGATTTTCTTGAGTATGGACAGTTCTTTACCCTCTTCTGCTCTGCAAAAACAATTTGTTCCTTTGTGTATTTATTAAGACATATAGGTATACCCATCTTTCCTCAAAGGAATTCAAAGCAACATTCAGGATTCTTTCTCCTTTGTCCTAACAGTCCTATGAGGTACGAGTGAGAGATGCTGCCAGATTCAAGAATATCCTTTGAATTTATTCTTAACTCTGTGTTTGTGAGTCTTTGTTTTCCACAAATAATCTGAATATTAGCTGTCCTTGCATTACTGGTTATTTGTGAGAAGTAAAATACCTTTGTTAGTGAAGAAGATAACTGTGTCTGAGAACATTAATAAATGTTGGACACCTTTTCATGCAGAAGAGTTTGGTCTTGGACTGTGATGGATTGGGGCACCTAAAATTGTTTTCACTGATGAACATCATGCATATTTCTGACCAAGTGAGACTTGGACAGGGGCATTGCAGAAGATGGTGAATCTGGAGAAGGAGCATGGTTAAAAGGAAACAGTATTTAGGAGAAATGAGAAGGAAGTGTGGAGGACACAGAACAAGCATAGATGTTATAGAATCTGGCTGGGGCAGAAAGGAGAATTTAAGAATATATAGTGGGAATGGAAGAAGAGGAACTGGGACGGAAGGAGAGCAAGTGAGGAAGATAGCCAGAGAGAGTGAGGGAAACTTCAGCCTTGTATTTGATTATACTCCAGTAGGGTACACCAAGATCTGAATAGTCAACAGTAGTATTAGCTGAAAGCACTGCAACAGTTAATGCCTAACTACTCAGTTGCTTGCGTATCACAGCAAGGTAATCTGTTGTGGTCCTGTAAGCTATCATTACTTCTGGCTGGTTTTCTAATGGATTAGGATACTAGCAATGGGGAGTTTGAGAAGTTTGAGAATGAGAGGGTTCAGGTGGACTCAGGACTCTCAATTAGTGGGTCACCTGCCAGAGGTATGCTTCTTGTTGAGAACCTGGCTCTAATCCCAACTGTAATAATAAGTCATACTAGTGGGAGAGCTGACATCTTTGTGTTGAATTGTCAAGTTAACAATAAAGATGAAGTGCGAAGTTTTCAGTGGTGTATTCTTGGAGAAGGATACAGGGAGTTGCTGGGGACAAAGGGATACCTCTTATGACAGAGATAGTGTTACTTTATTACTGAAGTAAAGGGAAAAATTGCCTTTAATGCTGGTTAATAACTATACTTATGAAGATGAAACAATTAAACACACAATTTTTGTTTTTGTTTGTAACACATAGGATAATTACTAATCAACTGAAAATGAACACAAGACATATTATTTATGGATCACATTGATCTATGAATCTTTTTAGAACACATACGTCATTAGACTGAGTTTAAGTATCTGAAGGTATTTCATGTAGAAGACGGAGCAAGGTAGTTTTCTTCTTCGTGGTCTCTGTGACTCACACAATTGGGTTTTGCACCTGCACAGAACAGCATTTGGAACCTTCTAGAAATCCGAAAGTTTTGACTGTTGAACCCCCTCCCCCATCCTCCGGGGTATAAGAGCCCCCACCTGCCCCAACGGTCAGTTCCTTTCTTTCCACCGTGTTAGCAGCACCTAAGGAGCCTTTCACTAGTGTTTGTCTTGACTAAATGGTTTCCTTTGACTTTGGTACGGTGCATATTCCTTTGAGTTGCCAGTTGATTTATGGAACTCCATGAATTTCATAGGGTTTTCTTAGGCAAAGAGTACTGAGAGGTGGTTTTGTCAGTTCCTGCCTCCGAAATATAGCCTTCAGCACCTGGTATTAGTTGATGGTCTCCCATCCATGTACTGACTAGGACTGACCCTACTTCCAAGTTCAAATAGGTTCTGATGCCTTTAGGGCAGTGGTTCTCAACCTGTGGGTCCCTAGATGTTTTTGGACTTCAGCTCCCAGAAGCCTTGAGCATTGACCATAGTGGCTGGGGCTTCTGGGAGCTGAAGTCCAAAAACATCTGGGGACCCACAGGTTGAGAACCGCTGCTTTAGGGTATTTAGGCAAACTCAGATAGACATTAGGAAGAACTTTTTAAATGTAGGAGCCATTCAGCAGTGGAACAGACTAGACTCTGCATCTTTGGATGGATGAGCATCTTTCAGGAGTGGTTTAGTTGTGTCCTCCTGCATGGCAAGGGGTGACCCTTGTGGTCCCTTCCATGCCTGTATTATTGTCTGACATAAGCAGAAAAGATATAAAGGTACTCCTAAAAATGTGGTTGTTGCTTTGAAGTTAGACGTGTAAATTGGGCTAATGTGAGAGAAATCCTGAAAGATATCACTTCAAAGTCGATATCTTATTGTGGGATCATGCTTTTTTCCTTGTAGAAGTTGGTGAAGGACCATTTCCTTTACAAGCAAGCAAGATGTGACACCTTAAAACTAGTAAATTTTATTAAGATATAAGCTTGAGAATCAGCTCTTAAAATTCCTGTGGGGTTGAACAGATATGTAATCTTTTATCACATTACAAATATCATTCCATACTAGAATGTCACCCACCACAGTTTAATGGCCACTGAAGATGTCGGCTTCACTATTTGTACTTTATATATCAGTCAAATGTCTGCATATACAGTAGGCTGCCAACTAAGAGAACAAGTGTTCAGATTTGGTAAAAGGGACAGTGATTGAACATGTATACCATAATAAAAAGGTTTAGTCTTTAGGGTATTCCAAGGCTCCTTGTGTGTGTTTTTTTAATTTTTTTTTTAAAAATTTCTGTAACAGATTAAAACTGGCTGCCTCTATGCAATCTGTGCAGCATGTATCCTTAGGCACATTGGCAAATATGAACTGGAGGGATTTGAACTTCCTTTAGGATAAAGGTGAGCAGAAATAGGGTAGATGTCCTAGAAATCTCTGAGTAATTCATAGCACCTATATACGATATTTCTTTTTTTCCTCTTCTTCTTTTTTATTCCCAGTTGTTTTAACTGTAGTGACAACAAAATTACAGTTGGTCCTCCACATCTGCAGGTCTCACTTTTGCAGTGTTGATTATTTACAGATTATTTGCCATCGCCTCTGCTGTCAACTGCGAATGCAAGATGAGGCTTGTAAGTCCCTATTTAAAAATGGCATAGGGCAGTAGTGGAGGTAGTGGTGAGCCCTGCCAGCTGCCTGCTTCTACCTTGCGAAGGGACCTCACTGCCTCGAAGGCAGAACTGGGCGGGTGCTGTATGCCTTGCTGCAGATTCAAATGCATCCTACTTTTTTATGTATAATTTTATTTTGTGTGTTATATATAACGTATGGTTTTTATATGGTTACTTGCAATTTTTCCACTTTTACAAGGTCCTGTACCCCTAACCATCATGAGTGTGGAGGGATGACAGTATTTTAAACTGTTAAATTAGACTTCTGAAGTAAAGAAAAGCAAGGATTTCTGTGCAGTTCTGTTCTGTTCCAAACCAAATTTGCAGGCAAAGAATGTTCTCTGAGTTACCATTTCTTTTATTGTAGGTGTTTCTTGCACTTTGTTGTGGTTAGTAGATCCAGGAGTTCTAGTAAGAAAGCAAAACAAACAACTCCTGCAAAACAAACACAGTACAGTGGCCCCTCCACTTTTGTGATGGTTCAGGGTGCAGAACCCTTGCGAAAGTCAAAAAACCATGAATAATCCCACCTCCCTGAGTGAGTTCTGCTCCTCCCATTCCCTTTCCTGGGCTGTGTTCCTTCCTCCTCCACGTCGGGGCAAAAGGCAAGTGAATGGGAGGGGGCAGCTCTGCATGTGAAGAAGGCATGTGTGTGCCTGTCCCTTCCTCCATCTAAAAATCAACTTTCCCTTAAATAACTTTGTAAAGCAAATACAAACCAACATTTATGACTGTAGCTTCAAATTCTTTTCCATATGTCCCAGATACTGTGTGAGAGACATGCTTCAGGTAGTCATGCTGCTCTTATAGCAAAGCATGCTGCTGTGCTCCAGATTTCTAGGACAGTGTGAAAAGCCAGAGGCAGTGTGGTATAATAGTCCATGTTTTCGCTTATTTCCTCCACCCTCAAGCCACTGACAACCATAAAGAAACCAGTGTAAATCTGGTGTAAGGAGAAGTGGCAGAGTTGTGCTTCTGTGTGGTTCTAGGCTTCTGGAGTTACCAAAAAATATGAAAAAGTGAAGCACTGTTGTGCCTTCCAAGCAGCTAGTATAATGTTATAGCCCAGCTGTGAAGATGCTGTTTAATGCTTTAGGAAGAAATGGCTCAGGAAGTATAGTGTGTAGTATTTCAGTAGCATTCCAAGAACTGGTCTTTGAGTGTTTAAACATCCCTAAAGGATGGGCAGGTGATGGAGGATGTGTGACTGTATTATTGCTGCTGTGTGCCTTCAAGTTGTTTCCAACCTATGCTGACCCGACGATGACCCGGCCATGGGATTTTCTTGGCAAGATTTGTTCAGTTCAGAAGGGGTTTGGCTTTGCCGCTCATGTAGATTGAGAGAGTGTGACTTGCCCAAGGACGCCCAGTGGGTTTCCATGGGTGAGTGGGGATTCAAACCTTGATCTCCCGAGTTCTAGTCTAACATTCAAACTGGTCCACCACCCTGGCTCTTTATTTGAGAAAAAGCCGATATAGTGCCCTTTCAAGTTTTATTAAATAGGGCTCTCATCTAAAAAGCCAGACTCACTCTGCAGTTGCCTCTCTGATTCTTCCCAGTCTCCCATGCAGGGTAGAAACTTAAAAGCTTCAAGCTTGTCAAGTCCATAAAGTATTTTCAGGTTGGAAAGGACTTGAATGATACCGTATCACTTCTAATGTTAGAACAGGTTTTCCCTAAATGTCATTTAGAATGGTATATTTTTTAAAAGTGACACTGCTCCTATCACTGATATGTAATGAAACTGGTTTCTGGCAGTGGTATTTGAATGTGATTTTCCAATTTGCCTTCTCCCTGCAATAATGTTAACTTCTGCTTCATTAGCTGCGTTGCAATTTCATATAGCCCCTATGGAGTGATATTTTACAGATGGGAAAAGAAATTTTTAAAACTCCAAAATAAAACCAGCAACCAATTCCTTTTGCCAGTTCCCATAATTACGTGCAAACTTGCCTGAATCACACTGTATTCCATCTCCCTGTCCCAGAAGGAATGCCCTGAAGCAATGTGCTAAAATAGAACAAAATCCTGTCTGTTCAGATACACTTCCCAATGCATGTCAAAAAAGAGCTTCCTTAGAGTTCTTGTCCTCACATATTGTTCCTCAGGGGGCAGTTTTTCTTTGAGAACATCTTGTGTAAACCAGAAATCTGGGGCAGTAGTGCGGAATAAAGTTTGACCTCATGGCTGCTGTCCATCCTTGCTTTCCTTTCCCCCAGAAATTACTCACCAGAAAGCATCAGGCAACTAAAGGAGAAACAGAGCCAGCATTGGTATCTGGGCTGGCAGAGGCATTCCAGTGCCTGTTGAGGCTGATGATGTTCACCACATTATCCTTTGTTCCCCTCCGTCACTGAGATGGAGCAATTTGAATGGCATGGCATGTACATATAATCATAGAGCTGGAAGAAACCACAAGGGCCATTGAGTCCAACCCCCTGCCATGCAGGAATACACCATCAAAGCGCTCCTGACAGATGGCCATCCAGCCTCTCTTTAAAAACCTCCAAAGAAGGAGACTCCATCACACTCCCAGGGAGCACATTCCACTGTCAAACTGCTCTTACTGTCAGGAAGTTCTTACTCACGTATAGGTAGAATCTCTTTTCCTGAAGTTTGAAGCCATGGCTTTGTCTCCTAGTCTCTGGAGCAGCAGAAAACAAGCTTGCTCCATCTTCTATATGACATACCTTCAAATATTTAAACATAGCTGTTATGGTTATATGTAAAGTCATTTTATTATTTGCATTTAAATTATATATGATCGTTTTTGCATTAAAATGATGCTTCTGTCTAGATAAATGTGTTTAGCCTCAAGAGAAGCACACTTCATTTCATACTGAAATCCACATAGTGCTGTGGTGTAAGTGGCTTTGAAATGCAGAACAGTATATACAGAGTATTTATTTATTGTATCTCTAAAATCGGTTGTGTATCTGTCTGACTTTAGGTCACCTGTTGACTTATGACAACCCAGTGAATTTCATAGGATTTCTTAGGAAAGGAATATTCTTAGGTGGTTTTGCCATTGCCTACATCTGCAATGTAGCCCACTGCATTTTGTATTCCTTGGTGTTTTCTCATCCAAGTACTGACCAGCACTGACTCTGCTTAGTTTCCAAGATCAGATGGGATCTGGTTCCTTCTAGTGAGTGGTTGCAGGTTTTGTTGCTGTTGCTTTGTTTTCACTTTGATGTCGCGTATCAGGAACTTTGAAGCTTAGAATGATGGTGAAGGATGGTGGTGCAAAAAGACATGTCAGTTCTGTGGTACACGTCTGAATACGTGTATCTGTCTAAAAGTTGAGGTTCTAAAACTGCCTTGCTGCCCCGGGGCTCTGGAAAAGCGCCTTTGTGAAGAAGAGAGTGTATAACTGTTGCCCTCAAGGAAGACATGTCGTTGACATGCATTGGGCAGTGTATCTGAAGTAAAGAGCTGTTCTTCAGGCACCCTTTTGAGAGCTACCTTTTTTTTCTTGCTTTTCTGATCTGGAAAAATAAACATATAAGAACTATCATAAAGAGGCTTTGGGACAGACCTTTTCTCTGTGTTTTTTGTTGTGCTTTTTGCTACTTTTAAATCTGTTGGGATAGAATGAATATAGATATTTTGATGTCTTACTTTACTTTACTGTGTATGAGAGCCTTTTCACTCAGTTGTCCTATGCTCACTCAGTAGTCTGATACTTATTTGACTGCACTGCCTCTGTCTGAGGCAGATATTCACTTGCTGGCCAGTATACACATAATGCTAGATGTGTTGTGTCAGGTGTGAACTCTGTTGCAACTACCAGTTCTTCTTTGTGATCTCTGTGACTCACACGTATCCTCAAAACTTTATAGAACGAAACAACATTTTAGTGGAAGCTGGGTCTTCTCTGCTATGCATACATACCTTTACTGTTCTCATTCACTCCCTCACTTCCTTTCTCTGCAAGAACTTGCTTCTCAGCATGTTGAGAGATTGTGTTTTTAGATTTTGTTTTATTCTACATTCTTTCCTTTCTACCATTAGAAATGTATTGTTTGAGTTCCTTCAGCCTGTGATCGTCGATACTTTTCCACTTGATCTCTGTGACATCCCTGTGTGAGGCCTTTGTGCCCAGGTCAAAAAGTGTTCTTGGTGAGGGAAAAAGATCCCCTTATCTTCTTCATCTTGGGTACAAGCGCCATGTCTTTTGTGTCTTGAAGACAGATTTCATATCTTGGCTGCATTGCCAGATTATTTTGCCTTAGGCTCGAAGGAACTGAATCTTGCATTTGAACCTCATTCAGTGGGAAAAAGTGATAAAGACATGGAATTTCCAACCCAAAATAGATCCTTCTGCACAGCATTGACAGATATATATGTTCACAAACCCTACGTATAATAGAACAATTCTATTTGAAACGGACTATCTTAACCTCTATGATTCATAAATCATTTTGTCTCCATCTTTAGCTCATCCTTCAGCTGTTACTAATTTGGCTGCCATGCCTAGAGTGATTCCATCAACTGACCCCTGAATATGGAAAGCAGCTTCTTTGGGACTGTATACATCCAAAAAAGCAAGCTTGGTAATAATCTGTTTCTGAAAGACCTTTGTCAGAGAGCACCTGATTCTGCTGGGTCACTAACTAAGAGGCTTTTGGAGATAGAAATTGCCCCTGTACTGTGGAGGTTAATTGCACATCATCTTACTGAGAAAGCCAAAGAAAGGAGGAGGGCAAAGAAAATGTTCCCCTTTTGGAAAAGCCCACACCTGCTTTAATTTTAGTACCACCATTGAACACCACAGAAATTTTGGTTCATGTTTCCCCACCTGTTTGAACTCAGTGGTTTATTGAACTGTTCGCTGCTTTCATTGATGCTTTTACTGTGTCATTCTCCAATACTTATCCAAGACTGAACACAATGTGACAGTCTCCAGAAGAGATTCAATATGTAGGAACCTACTTAGAAGGTGAAATCATTGAGAAATAACCTGCATATTCATGACACTCCTAGTCAAAAGAATTGTTCACTTGGTCCCAGGTTTCATCTTATTATACATTGTTTGCAGTCCCTGCTACTCTAATACTTACAAGTTCTTTAGAGAACTTGTACCTCTTCTAAATATAGCAGACCATGAATTCTGTGGGTTACACAGAAGAGAATTTCTCTACTGTCTGTACCACCCACACCATTTTGGGAGGCATCACACTGGAGGAACAGACATCGTGAGTATGCAGTCAGACAGGATACTACCCTTGTTATTATTGGGCTTGAGAAATGAATGAAATGAATTTTTCTCCATGTTGATACTGTGAACAGTCTTCATTGTGGTCTATGTTTTACAAGCAGTCAACCCATCTAGTTTCAAGACCAACCATCATGTCTCAACTGGCCATTCAAATAAAATCCTTGCTGTCACATTGTGTGTACTGCCTCAGACTCGACTATCAGTACCCTCTTTCTCCCCCGCCCTAGGATATAACTATATTCTTGTTGATTTCAAGTTGACTTTACAAGTATCTCACTGGGCATCAATGATCTAAGCCATTAGCCAACAAACTTTGGATGCAGCAGCATATATTGCTCAGTTTCTCTTCCTGATATCAGATTTGTTTTCTGTTGGTATGACTGAACCTGTGTGAGAACTATGTACCAGCGGAGACTGCTGACAAATAACCTTTGGAATCTGCAGTTGGAAATATGATACTAACTTGTCCACCTAGCAGCCCCTCCAGCTTGCCCTCAGAATGCAGAAGTAGGGAACAGAATTGATTATCCCATATGATTGATGGAGGGTATGCAGATGAAGTGGCGAGAATGGCCCACACACTCCACTTGAAATTGAAACTTCCAGAGCCGTTAGGTATAGACTCAGTTTACAAACCCACAATATGACCCTGTCTCTGTGTTGCAAGATAGTCCTGTCAAGTGCGATCATCACTTCTAGCTACATCATGCAAAACTGAGAACTTGCACAGGGCCCAAGAAAAGAATTGTGCGGTACTTTTTAAGCACTCACAACCCAATTCTGTCATTGCTGAAACTTGAAACGGGACGACTTTTCAAAAGCCACATTACAGTTATGTATAATAGAGAAGGAACAAAATTAGATGCACTTGCATTGGCACATACTTCACTATGGCCCTCTCATTCTGAATTGCTGATTATTAACTATGTATGGGTGCATATAAACAATTCCTATTTAAAAAAATGACAGTATTTTGCAATCAACTTCAAGAAGAAAATAGCATAGGTTTTACAGGTGGAAACACATAGGTTAGCAATCCAAAAGATAAATATAGCAAGACACATGATTGGTTGCATTAGGAAGGTGACAATAGGAGCTGTTGCTTTATGTAGACATTTGTAGTTACATTCAGCTAACCTCCCTCCTGATGCTACTTCCACTGATGACCTTCCTTTTGATGACAAGAACATTTTGATGACAAGAGCATTCTCAGAGACATGGTACTCTAACATAATGAAGGAAAGAAACAAATTGTATTAGCCCCACCCCCCAATAGCATGCATGTACGTGTTTGGCAAACATCTAAGCTGAGTCTTCCTCTTAGCAAAACTCATCCAGTAAGTAGTTCTTTGGTTCTCTAACCCATCACTAGTATAAGACATCATGAAGCTCATCTGCAAAGAAGTTCTCTTCTACTAAAAAGTCCTTTTCCAGAAAGTATTAAACTGAAATTTTAACAAGATTTGACCTTGATTTTGCCCCTGAAAGTGTCAAAACTGTGAAAGCTTAAGGTGAAGTGTTCATTTTGTTGGAACAAGGCTCGGGAGATACAAAAAATCCTACTTTCATTTGTACTGGTGACTGTAATGAAATTTCTTTCTATTTCTAGCTGTCAATATAGTTTTCAATATTTTTATAGATATTAGACATGATCTGGGCAGAATATACAATTTCAAGTACCATTAACATGAATGGAATTGAAATTGGATTGGAACATGCCTTTTATAAGTGCTAAATTATACTTGGACGTAGACTACCAACAATACACCATTGTTAGTGTGAAACAGGTACTTTCCATTGTGAAAAAACATGGTTCAAACCTTATTCTTACTGTATAGATGTAGAAAATGTGAGATATCAGTAACAATACACTTGGGCATGCCTCCTTATTTCTAATCAATAATATTTTTATTGCTTTCAGACTTTCCGGTGTGTGTCTGTGTAAGGGTGCAGTGGTTCAGAGTCAAGTGTTTTTTTGACTAGTTGGACTCCCACATTTACTTTCCAGTCAGTATAGAGCTCTGATAGAAATCATGTTTTTTCAAGTTCTAAAATTGAATAACAGGCATGGATGTGTATGCAGGGCTGCCTCCCAAACATCCACACACACCATCCTCTTCAGATATATTGTCTGGGAAAGTTGTAAGTAGATTCTGCTGTGACGTTTATAATCCTTCTTAATTAAATTCATTGCAACAACAGTTAAAACACAGCACAAAAATGCTTAGTAAAACCAAAAAATGTCAGCAAGCTAGACATTGTAACCAGCAAACCAGTGCTATGTGTTACACAGATGTGCAAGAAAAGGCGAAGTTGGAATTATTTTCAAATCCAGTGACTCAGTAAAGAGACTAATTATATTCTGTTGTTATTTTCTTTGTTGGCTTTTCTCCTTTCTTTCCAGTTGCCTTGACAAAAACACTCAATAATTCTGTATTAAAAAAAGAAAAAGAACAGTCTGTCTCTTGTGCTGATATTGGAGACCAGTTTCCTGCCTGGAGGAAATTTTTTACAACTCTGCTTCAGACTTCTGAGTTCTATAGCAGAACTGCTGACATGTTATCATTGCAGCAACACTAATGTTTCCTCATAGTGTCTGCAGGGTAGGGATCAATTATGAGTGGCCAGAAGTGTAAAAGTGAGGATCAGATGAAATTGACCCTTTGGTTTTCTAACAGTGTGATTCAGGCAGTGCAGGATGTAATCATTTCTTTTGACAGGGAGTACTTGCTAGTGATTGCAGGAGAATATTGGTTGCCTTTCTGGGATCTATTGACCTGGGTATAATAAGTTGAATTACAGTAGATGCAATACATCACAAGCAAAAAATATGACTGTTTCATATGGTATTTCTGTAAAGAACAGAAAGTAGGTCTAAACAAATGTACAGTTGCACATCTAAAACTAGAGAAGTTAGCTCTCTGAATGTGCTTCTTCCATTGCCTTGCAGCTCCTAATCCTCATCTCTTCAGATCCCAGGTTCCACTAGTGGTCCTCCTCATCTCTCAGCATTGTTGTCATGCTTACATTATTTCCTTTACCCTTTACCTTACTTCCTTTATTCTTTCCCTCTATCTAGTGTTCTGTTCTGCTGTGCTCTTTTCCCCAAGGAACAGCCTCCTCTTCTTCCTCTAAAGTTTAGGACCTGAAACTGTCCTTGTCACTATCATTTAATTCTTCTCCACTGCCCACATATCCTTCCCATCTGCTACCAATTTAAGTATGCGTTTTCTTTCTCCAACTTTGTCTGGCTTGTATCTATAGATTTAAAAGCTCTTGAGGAAGGATTGTAGCAGCTTCTGTGCAATATCTAGCACACTTTAAATTATTACGTAGACGCTGTTACTCATAAGAACTTAGCTATATGACAGTGAAAGGAAACAGATACATTTAGGGAAGAAGAACCAGATGAACAGTTCCAAATTCCAATCCAGTGTACTTATTCAGTGGTATAACTGAGAAGGGCTAGCTTTGTAATGGATTTACTGAAATCTATTAAAGTTTGATTCTCACCGCTTTCCATACCTCCCTGTCTGTAATTGTCACACAACTGATTGGGCACGTTGGGAGAGGATGAATGTGATGGATCACATAATTACTTTCTTACTCATTTTGTCTTTTTTTTTTTTGACATACAGTTCTTTCTTCCAGGCTAACGATGAAGACTACGAAGAAGAAGAGAGGGCTAGTTTGGTTGTCTGTCTCACTTGAGAAGTTTTACAAATAGGGTTCAAGGTGAGATCCTCACCTGCTGCCACCCACTCTTAAATGAACCATCACTTTTGTCTCAGCAAGTTGCAGCTAGTGGATTGGGTTATTTTTCTGAAGTTGCAACAGTGCTTCTATCTAAATAAAACAGAAATTACTTCATGGAAGGCTGTATGACAGGAAGGTGCTGACATGCTCTTTTTAGGACTGTAACTATATGAGCTGCTTATGAGTTGACATCAAAATGTTGTAGCAGGCATGTAGGCTTCCCCTGATGTGGTTTGGACCTTGGGTGCCCACCCTGTCTACCATGCCTCAGCCCCTTTCCCACAGACAAACACACATTTTGATATTTGTGGTTTTTCCACCTTTGCAGAGGTTCGGTTACCCTAACCTGTGGGGCAGGTCCAGAGGAGGGCAACCAAAATGGTGAGGGGCCTGGAAGCCATGCCCTGTGAGAACAGACTTAGAGAGCTGGGTATGTTTAGTCTGCAGAAGAGAAGGTTGAGAGGGGACATGATAGCCATGTTTAAATATTTGAAGGGATGTCATGTCGAGGAGGGAGTGGGCTTGTTTTCTCCTGCTCTTGAGACCAGGACAAGGAGCAATGGATACAAGCTGCAGGAGGGGAGATTCCACCTGAACCTCAGGAGGAATTTCCTGACAGTCAGGGCTGCCGGCAGTGGAATGTGCTGCCACGGAGTGTGGTGGAGTCTCCTTCTTTGGAGGTTTTTAAGCGGAGGCTGGATGGCCACTTGTCGGGAGTGCTTTGAGGGTTTTCCTGCATGGCAGGGGGTTGGACTGGATGGCCCGTGTGGTCTCTTCCAACTCTACATTTCTATGATTCTATGATTAACCTCAATGAATGTGGAAGGCCAACTGTATTCCAAATGGTCATGTATAAGGATGCAGTAATCTGCCTTGATTTCTATAGCTTTCAAATGTTTTGGAATGTGAAATTATTCTATTCCATTTATACATAGGTTTCCATTTTTGGTAAATTTTCAGCATGCAGATTCATATCATTTTATGTGATGTCAGTATCATGTTGGTGTATTCATTTCATTTTTAACAAGAGAATTACATCACAGAATCTGAGAAATACAAAAATAGAAGGACAATTTCATTCTGGTTTGCATTCTGTTCATTTTAAAATGCAGACCACTAATTTCTCTCACAATCTTATTTCTGCCTTCAGTGAAATGTATGGCAATTCACAGTATAAGAAAATGCATAGACTGTCATAAAACAGCAACTATATTATGTAAAAAGATGGAGGAGGTGCAAGAAGCAGGGCCTCAGAATTTGACATGACCACATAGACATATTTCTTTGGGAACAGAAAGTCCTTCAGCTACCTGTGTGCCCTAACTCTTAAATTGTACCTGAAGTTGGCAGCCAAGGCCCTGATTCACTGGAGTTCTTATATATGTAGATCAATGTGTAATGATAATCAATCTGGATGCCAAATTGTTCATCAACAACAGTTTCCAAATAGGTTTCAAAGCAGTCTGTCTCAAAGTATAATTGTCCAATAAGGGGGAATACCATGACGTGTGTGAGAGAAATAATGACTGTTTCCCACTGGTAGATATGTATAGAATCCTAATGAAAGCAAGTGTGAAGCTTGACCAAGGCCAACTTCATCTATACTCTTATTCCAAGATTGTCTCCTCCGTCTCTCTCTTCCCCCGACCAGCCTGGATTAAGTATTAACATGTTTTGTCCTCACCTAGGTTATTGCTCCGCCAAGGTACTGATGCAGGACTGAAAATGCATCCTCTTAATAAAGTGAAAAGGAAAAGCAGATCTGGAATGCCAAAGCAGCACTGTGAGAAAATGAGATTTTCATGCTCTGATCTCCAGATCTTTAAAAGACTGTGACAGATTAACCAACGTTTTGTAGATGTGTAGTCAGCATGATGAACCAGTGGATTCTTACTGCTCAAATACAAACATTGCTCTGACTCAAATAAGAGCCCAGGAAAAACACATGTATTTACAGACTAATTTACAGAGTAATCATATTAATTGTTTAACTTAACTCTATTTTGTCAAATGAAATTTACATCGAAAGAGTTGTCCATAGGGCTGCCACCCAGCCTGATTCAGATAGCTTTACCTTGTCACACTCCGATCTTCCTAGAACAACTGCGTGTCCATGCTTAGAGCATTTGTGCTGACAGCCACTGAACAGTTAAATTGTTCATTAGCATTCTAGGACATTGCAAGAATTCAGCTGATGATTTTCTCTGGTCATAGTCATTATTTTCAGGAAACTGAAGACAGTGCGATGTCTAATGACATTTCTGTTACCGCAGCAGACTCACTTAAAGAGTTTGGAAACTGTCAGCCCACATTCATGTAAGCCTTGTTCTTGTTTTCATTTCCTGCTGCTAAAGCCTGGGAAACCTGGTGGAACAACTGTTCTGCAGCTAATCTATATACTGTTTGCTTTGAGTAGTTATTCATACTGTTCTGAACAGGGCAGATTAATTTTAAAAAAATTGAATACATTTTTGTTTAGTTTAAACAAAAATGAGGCAATTCAGTAAAAAGAAGACAACACAGCCCTTCACATCCTGACACTGGAGATAAGAAGTGGTTTCCTAAAACAGGTAGTTCTTCATAATCTGCAAAACATGTTGAGTGCTCGGAGTATATAAATGATCCTGAGCAGGGATTTCTAGAAAATATTTGCTGTAATAGAAAGCTCTGTTACATATCCCTTGTAGATGTCACTGGAGAAAAGTCAGAGCAGATAGAGCTGAGCCACTATTTTCGTGACTTTAAGGCACTGGTGGGAATTGTGAGGTTTTGGATTCCAACTTCCGTCAGTCCTTTACCACTGACTATGTTGGCTGGGGCTGCTGGGAATTGTAGTCTGGTAACATCTGGAGGACAGCACAGTTCCCATCCTTTCTTTAAAGAATGTGCGGAGTTATATGGGGTGGATAGTTTGTAAAGGCAGTACTGTAAAATATGATCCATGGCAGCTAGAATCCTTTTGGGTTCTATGCGGGCGTAAAAATAGCGGCACAAGGAGTTGCTGTTTTTCAGAGGATGAATAAATGTGGTCCCTAGTGCGGCTGAAAGCATTTGAAATCATACACACAGCCTCTCTGAGTTTTGACTCGGACGGTGCGCTAACCACCCTTTGCGTGTGAGCTCAATACTGTGCTGCGTGCTACTCAATCAGTGGCACAGCTGTAGAGTTCAGCATAATTATGCTATATGTTTATGCTGTGCTAAAACTGTGTTGAATTTGGGCTGAAAACTGATGTTTGTGATGGGATGAACCTAGATGGTGTGGAGTGTTCTGTTGTTGCTGAGTGTTCATCGTTTGTTACCCTTGCAGACTTCTTTTATGAAGCAGTGAATCTTGTCCATGCTAGATAAAGATAATCCCTAGTTTTACTTGCAGCCAAGATGTCATATTAGTCTGAAAGGGGCAAGTAATATTTAATGACGTGCCTTGAATTTTACAGTGTATGCTGTGAGATGAATGTTACAGTTTGCGAATGAAATCATTGTCTATCCAGGAGCTATGATTTTACACTTGAATGCTGAAGGAGCCACATTTTGCTCAGTGCTTTGCTTTCTGAGCAGGCCCAGAGGCGCTTAAGACCAGGTTATCTTGCAGATGTAAAATGTGTGGTTTGGTGTGGGCTTTCTGTGTTTTTGCAAGGAGCATATTCAGCCAGTGTAAACTCTGAATGTGCCTAATGGGAGAGCTAACTGAAGTATTGAAAGAGTGATGATGCATTTAGGTTGTCTGCATGTAACGGTTGCCCTCGGGTCAGGCAAATCATCAAAACTCTCACTAGCACATGCTTTTCATCAAGTGTATTTACATCTGACTTTTCCTTCCTTCTCCTTTAGCATGCCGTGCCCCTTTAATATTATCATTTATTGTCTGGAAATTATTTTAAAGCAGAAAGGGGCAGTTGGATGTTTAGATTTGCAAACGGGTATACTTCATTTAGATCTTCACAGTGCTTTTGATTTATACCATGGTTGTTTCTGGTAGATCACTGCTCAAATACCATTTCTCTATGCCCATGTAAATTTGAACATGCCCCCTCTTCTTATTTTGTCATGTACATTATGAGCCCCTAAATCCTATCACCTGCATGTGTTCTCATGACACCAGAAAACCAGTTTACCTGAATTTAATGGGTCAGTTTTGCAGCTAGTTTTGAGCTAGTTCGGACCAGAGATGTGAATATCATTTGAAATGTTGCCTTCATGGGTAGCTTAAAGGAGTTGGGGCTAAAGTGGAATTGGTTGTGTTTGGGAAGGGGTGGCAGTTAATTTTTCATTCAGTCACTTCTTTATATTTTATGTTAAGATGCCTTTTGTTCAAGGTAGTTTAATTCTTACCTGATGGAATAGAACAGTTGCTGAGTGGAGCAACATAAGGCAGTGGAAAATAAAAGCAAAATGCAATTATACTGATAAAGAAATTATATACTAGGTAAGAGAATGACGCTTATTTCATCAGACTGAATAAATATACATATTAAGTATCCTTTTTTTAAGTTTTCTGCACTGTGGAGCAACTCAGGCAACAAGAAAATATTGTCTGCGTGGTAGTTTTTCTTGTCCTTAATATTCTTGTGCAAATGGTATGGCACTGAATATTAGGGTTTGCTGGAGGAGGATTTTTGTTGACTGTCATTACTAAAAATCCATTTCTGTGCACGTAGTGCTTTGGAAATTGATGTGTTGTGACATGTGTCACCATTCTATCACCAGCTAAACTCTTATTTTTGTTAAGAAAATACTTTGAACAAAGTTTTCCTATCCAAGAAAAAAGTTGGAATTAAATGTACCGAATAATAGAATTACCTGTCTGTCTGTTGAAGCACGCTATCACAATTTGTTTCATTGCTGAATAGAAATACTACAGCAGTACTGTTGGCTCCATTTAACATGAAGGACAAGTATCTTCAGGGAATGGTGAGTCTTGAACAATTGCTGCAGTCAAACAAGTTGTCTGTTACAACTAATATTTCTCAAGTTAAGTGATCAAACACGAAAAAGAATACACGCATGCATTTGTAATTTTACTTTGTGCTTTAGAAATCATCTTTATGGGGTGAAGTTGTTCTAATTGTGTGCCGTGCACAGTCAACTTTACATTTGTGTTTCTGTCATTTTCTACCATGTACTGGGTACTTAGATTACTGTACTTTGTACATATTATGAGAAGACATGACACCTTAGAAAAGACAAAGATAATGCTTGGGGAGGCTAAAAGGCAATAGGAAGAGAGGAGGACCATATTACAGGTGCATAGATTCAATCAAGGAAGCCGTGGCCCTGAGCTTCAAAGACCTGATCAGGGATCTTGATAACAAGATGCTTTGGAGAGCTCTCATTCATAAGGTTACAGTTAAGATTGTAAAGAACCAATGAAATGTGATCTTATAAATATTGTAAAATATAGAAATAATGTCTAGATAGTTCTGTTTACCCCCCTCTCCCCATCTCTAGCCAGGCTGTTCCCAAACGTACTTGGATTATAAGGGCAAACACACATTAGGTTAGAGTACTCCTGTGGACACAAAACCAACCCATTCATTGACTTTTATTTTTGTTAAGTTTGAGGATATCAATTGCGTTGATAGTTGTGCCATCAATAGTAGAACCAGGAGCACTGGATGCCATGCAGATTGTATGATCTGTGAGGTAGACTGTAAATAAACAGATTACTTCCACAAGATTTAAACAGCGCAGGCTATCGTTAGCTTTCCTCTGGATCTCTTAGTATGATTGATCCCTCAAATTATTTAGTACATCTCTTTTGCTTGGTGATTGTATTGATCTTCTGCTTTCTGTTATTGGGCTAAAATGTTTCTCTTCCTGTTTCTGTTATTGGGCTAAAATGTCGTCTCTTCCTAAGCAGGGTCAACCCTGGTTAGTACTTCTGTGAGAGACTGCTAATGAATACCTGGTGCTGTAGGTGTTATTTTGGAGGCAAGAACTGGAAAAGCCACTTCTAAGTATCCCTTCCCTAGGAAGACCCTATGAAATTCATGGGGTCACCATAAGCAGACAGGGGACTTGAAGGCACAAACACGCATACTGTACAAATATGGAAAGTTTTAAACTCTGACTAGCTGCAGACCTCTTTAAATTAGCTGGGACTATTTTAATTAATGTTGTTTAACTTTGAATCATAGAATTAAGAATTGGAAGGTACCCCAAGGGTAATCTAGTCCAACCTTTGCTAATACTGGAGATCCACAGCTGAAGTATTCCTGACAAATGTGGCTAGCCAGCCAACGTACAAAAAGCCTCCAACAAAGGTGAGCTCATGGCCCCAAGAAAGTTGGTTCTTAATGGTTAGTCTTCTTTGTTTTCTCATTCTTTTTGTTATTTGAATCATTGATTCAGGCCTTATCCTTTGGAGTGGGGGGAAACAGCTATGTTATGTCATCTATGTGACTGTCCTAATATTTGAACATGGCTGTAAAATAATCTCTTAGTCTTTTCTTCTTCAAGCTAAATATGTACAACTTACTCAATTGTTCCTCCTAGAGCTTGGTTTGCAAACCTCTGTATAATCTTTGTTGCTGTTCTTGGACACATTCCAGTTTGCGGATATCTTTCTTAAAACTGCTGTGTCCAGTACAGTTTGGAGATTCATAATGTTTGTGAAACCTCCAGATGCTTTCTAAATTATCCCTGTATGTTTACAGTTTTTCTTGCATTTATTATTTGTTGTTGACTGCTTTGAATGTCTGCGTTAAAACTGACATTAATAATGCCAGAAGAATAAACTTATATTCGTGTCTCTTCTGATAGGATTCAACTCTACTGTCCCAACCTTCTGTTTTGGAGTCCTGACATTTGTCATACCCATGGATATGCTAATATGTCTACATAGCATAGTACAATCTCTACATTTCAGAGTGTTTACTGGTATTCCTGTTAAAAAGAAGCCACAATTAAGAGAATGGTCACAGTTCAGATTCTCAAATTCCCGAACACTTGGAACCTTCCTAGCCATTCAATGGATGGCATCAGATTTGTCCTCAAAGAAATTAATTTGGGTGGGTGGATGAAATGAGGTGTTGAAACAGTAACTGTTACAGACCTTTTATTGCATGAACCAAGGCCTCAGCATAGGCCTTTCCATTGTGAAACTTGAGGTAATTATACTGTCATAAGTCTGTTTCAGATACTCATGTGGATGTGAGTGTGTCTTTACGTGTGTGAGTGGGATCACACTGTTCACCATGGCACTACCTTTCCATGGTGATGGATTTGCATGTTCTTGTGAGGCAAGAGGTTGTGCTGATGGGCCTCCCGTGTTGCAGCTTTTTGCTGGAGAGCCAGACAAAATGTGCTAAAGAGCTACTGGGCAGCAGTAGTAGTGGGGTTGGTACTGGCAGAGAGTCTCTCAGAAACCATGGCAGTGGCACCATTGTCAACACCCAGGCCTGGCAAGTAGCCAAGGGAGCCGGCTACAGGTCTCTTGCAGATAAGGCAGAGAATAAATTAAAGGGCTTTACTTCAGCAGAACAGAACAGGAAAAATAGCAGTAAATACCGGCAGCAGGGAGACTCCCTGGCTGTTACGTCACAGCCAAGCCAGCACACAGTCAAAGTCTGTCCGAACAAAAAAGTTACCAGAGCTGGTCCGGGATCAAGAGGTGGCGACGTTCCAGCAGGTCGGGCAGCGTTTCAGGAGGCCAAGCTGAGATCCACAACAAGCACTTCGCCCAGAATGGTCAGTTGTGAGCCGACAAAAGACCCAAGGCTGAGTGATTGCTTTTATAGGCAGATCACTCCTCCAGGTGTTATCGCAGCTGGGCCCTGATTGCCTGGCGTTTTCTATTTAAACGTTCTGACCTCCTGAGAGCACTCTTTTGCTCCCGATGCTGCTGGTAAGTAGGCACCTGCTCTTGACACTCACTATCCGACTCCTCTGGCTGGGCTGGGTCTGGGGCAGCCCCTGGCTCTGCTGCTGGGACTACTGGGGCCAAGGGCTCTGTGCCTGGGGCAGCCTTGGGAGTGGGCTGTGCTGGTGCAGCAGGCTCCAGGGACTCTGGCTCAGACTCAGAGCTTGTGTCCTGGAGTTCCAGGGTCCTGACATCCATGGCTAACGCTTGTTAGTACTGCACAGAAGGAGGCCTGGTAAACTGCTTTTGAATGTCCTTTATCACGAAAACTCTACGATGAGACAGTCCAAAATGAAACAAAAGAGAGTGCCAGAAGATAAGATTCCCAAGCTGAAGTCAGAGGACAGAGGACAATGAGTGGTAGCACTGTGGCTAATTATACAACTGGGCTCAATAGGAGAGGACGTTCAGCTATTGACGTGCTTTATGTATCATACGCAAAGCAGGATTAGACTCAGAGGAAGAAGGCATGAAAACTGGAGGAAGGAACAGCAACAATTTAGGGTATGCAAGTGACATCATACTACCAGCAGGAAATAGCAAGGATTTGAAATGACTAATGAAGAAAGTCAAGGAAGAAAGTGCAATGGCAGGTTTGCAGTTGAACATTAAGAAAACAAAAATAATGACTACACTTGATTTACAGAACTTTGACGTAGATAATGAAGACACTGGGAAAGATTTTCCCTACCATGGCTCAGTCATTAATCATAAAGGGGATAGCAGTCAATAAATTAGACTAGGACTTGGAAGGGTAACTGTGAAGGAACAAGACAAGACCCTAAAGTGTAAAGATGTATAATTGAATACTAAAGTTAGGATTGTTCATGCCATCATATTTCCAGTTTGTGTCTGGTTGTGAAAGCTAGACAGTACTCTCAGGGATCCCTGACAGTTAATTGTTAGTGAAAAACAAGATATGCTGGGCATAACTTGCTGTGTCAGCTTGTTTTTCTGGAGGGAAAGTCCTTGAAACTAAGGCACACAGTTCTAAAGGAATGCACACATTTTTTAAAGGTAGCCCAGATAAAGCCATGTTAGTTTCCCTTCCCTTCAGCTGGGGAGATGAGAGACCTAAGAGCAGAGGTAGAAATGGGAAAAGAATCCCTACTTAGAGGCTGATGCTGGCAGGCGGAGCCCGCAAAATGAGACAACAAGAGAAATTCAGTCACGCTGTCAGGCTGTAGTCAGGGATGATGGAAATTATAGTAAAAAACTGTTTGGGGGCATGTGATTGTTTACTTGTGTAATGGATGTTAACAATTATTTCCTAAGAAATCATCAAAAAGACATACACTTTGCTTTGTCATATTCTGAGTGTTATTGTAATTTCATGAAGATAGGTTTGCTTTGATTTTTGAGAGAAAATGCTGAATTGCAGATCTTCGTAGATGCACATAGCCTCCAAAATATCTTTGTGTACACGTTTTTATAAATGGAGTAATATGTTACCACCAAACATTGGCACAACCAGTGGAAGTACTTTCCTTCATGAGCTCTGTAAGGATGAGAGGGAGCTTGTTTGTGACTGAAAGACTGAATTAACTGCATGAAAGGAGCTGAGGATATAGGAACGGTAAATCTTTTGGTATCTGTTGTTGTGTCTGTGATTCGCTACACTGAAAATATTGGTCCATTGTTTTGTTTCTGATCTCTGCAACAAAGATGTGGCAGCACACAATGTCTCAGACACGATTCTTTCTTTTTCGTTGTGTTTTTGTAATGATGTTTACAGAAATAGTCTGTGTTATTCTGCAAGCCAGTCATTCTGCTGAACATCAGATGGAATTTCTGCATTCAGTTTTACTAATTTGAAGTTTAATCCCACTCTGTCCATATCCAGCGTAGCATAGTGGTTTGAGCATTGAACTGTGACTCTGGAGACTAGGGTTTGATTTGCCACTTGGCCATACAAGCCCACTGAGTGACCTTGGGTGCGTTACACACCCTCAGCCTCAGAAAACCCTGTGTTAGGTTTGCCCCATCTTAGTTAAGCTGGAAACAACTTGGAAGGGACATAACAACAACAGTCCTTATGACACAGTGATTTGAATGTTGGACTTGGACTCTGTGTGAGATCAGAGTACAAACGCACACCCAGCGATGCAAAACCACTGGGTGATCTTGGGCAGTCACACTTTCAGCCCAAGGGGGAGGCAATGGAAAACTTCCTATGAATAAATCTTGCCACGAAAACCCCATGGTAGGGTGTCTGTAAGTCTGAGTTGACTTGACACTTAATAACAACTGCAATCCTTGTGACAGCAATGATTGAGATAACATGGCGTTGCATATTAAAATTTGTCAGATGTTGTGACTGCCATTTACCACTTTGTTCAAGAACTCACCAGTTCTAGCTGGCAGTTGAAATGGAAACTAGATTCTGGTTAGCTACAGGTGTACATCCAGCATTACAGGTAGGTATTTGCATATTGGCAGAAAACTTCAGCGAACTCCCTGGTGCTAATGCTTTCCCCAAACTAACATTTGTTGACAAGTCTGAAACAAAATTTCTACCTGAGTACAAATACTGCTTCCTGGGGATTTATGTGTCATTGAGGAATAGCAGACTCACCATGCATGGAAATGTAGTTGACGAACATCTGCTCTCTGTAGTCTGCCAATACCTTGCCCATATCCTCTTAAAAGAGGGTATTCAAGGTATCTGATAAAGATGGAATACAACAGAGAAAAACTCTTGTAACTTTATGTTAACTACTTTTATGTCTTATCATATTTGTATGTATTGTTAGAAATGGAAGCAATTCATGAGTGCAGGTATGTTCTTGTAACTTGACACTATTTAATTGCCCATCTGTACTTTTGTAAGGAGATATTATCTAAGGATGCTTTTATTTATTCGTCATGATCCAAGCCTGATGGATAGATGAACTGATCTTCCATGATATCCCCTGTCACGTGGGAGGAAGAAACAGTTTGAAACATGGCTTTGTACTAGTCATACTGGAAATGTTGGGCACTTCATTTAATATTTTGAATCAGCGATGCTCCTGCCAACAAAAGTAATACTTGTCTATCTACCTAAATCCTGTGCCAAAGTCCCACTAGGCAAGGCCTTGAACATTCTGGCTAGTTAACAAAGGTACTTTGTTTCTAAAACAGTTGAGACCAATTCAGACTACAATGCTGGCACTGCAGTTTGAATCCTGGCACCATTACAGATTTGAAAAGGATACCACCAGCATATTTTTTTTTAGAAATCTTGGCTTCTTTGTCATTGTCTCTCATTCAGTTTTTGCTCAAATATCCTTACAGAGTTACTTCCACCAAATCTGAAAGTGCTTAAAATATGGTGAGACTGCACACATCCTAGTCAATATGATTATGAAGTGTTTACTTTAAAGGGTTGAAGCACACAGAGTACCATAAACTTGGTCCCATGCAAGAATAAGTTCTGCACGTATTTTCCAGTGTGATCAGAGTGTTTATGCTTGCTTCTCTATTAAAGTGGTAAATGGAGGAATGTATTTCTGAAACTAGGGCTGTCATCTTTGGCTTATCAGCAACATAAACCTTTGGCAGCCTGGTCTCATTAAAATGATCAAAGCTATGCGTTGCTGGGCTGTCTGCTTTTTGGAACTCCTACTGAGGTCCTTAGTATGACAACAAACTGAGTCATCCCAACCCTGTATCTACGGACATGATATCAGTAAACAGGGTATTTTAGCTAGTTTAGCATTGCTAGGAACATTCTCTTGATTATAGCATGTTGGTTGTCAAAGATCTACAGTGCTGCTGAGCTTATACTTTGAATCCCTGTAGGTTTCTATTACTACCTGATTTTCTGAATGTTCTTAACTTTTCCAGTCTGACAGCTTCTGTGCATTTTTTTTTAAAAAAGTATGCCATCTTTCTTTCTACCAAAATGGCTTATCAAAGGAAAAGCATAATCAAACATAATAAAAAGGCAAAAGAGCCTCAGGATACCACCTATTTTAAGTCCAAAATGTACAGCCATCAAAGTTGAGACAAACAGGACAGGCATTGGAACGCCTGAATGATAATAAGGAAGAGAAGACACAGATGTCCTTTGGGAGGGCATTCTGTGGTCAGGATGCACTACAGAAAGGTCTGTCTTCATAGTAGCTCCATGCCTCATGTCCACAACTTGGGCACACCAAGAGACAGATCTCTGAAGTCTTTTGGCTGCAAGGCAGGTTTAAATTAGATGTTCAGTGGCTGTGATATGTTCTGGGCACACGGAGCTTTAAACAGAAATTCAGGTATGATGGAATCTGTGAACAGGAGTTGCTCCACTACTAGTCTATTTAATAAAGACACGTGAGGTCCAAAGCAACATTCATGATATGATAAGGTTTGTGAGCACTGATACCTGTTTATTCCATATTTTTCCCTCTTCTGAATAGTGTGTGCATCATGAAGACCATTCTTGATACAAACACCAAGGCAAGCCTCCTACTGTCAATATGTATGACAGTTTCAGTGACTTCTAATTTTAAGGTTAGCTTTTAGGCTCACTGTGCTAGTGGTAGGATTTGGAAATGAGCATTTTCATTGCTGCTTGTTGCTTTGGACTTCAACGCATGGTGAACACATGTTCACATGTATGTGTGTGATTTTTAGCTGATTTCTCTCTGTGTGTGTTTGTGTGTGTACATGCGTGTGCATGTGTAGATCTTTATCATTACATTGTATTTATTGGGTCTCGTACTGGGGGATGGGTGGGATATCAGATAAATAATAGTTCTCTTATTTTATATATGGATGTATTTAGCTGTGTTATTGAGGTCCTAATTGTTGTTATATGCCTTCAAGTTGACTCTGACTCAAAGCGAACCTATCATAACATTTTCTGGACTAGCGGGATATCAGATAAGTAATAGTTCTCTTATTTTATATATGGATATGTTTAGCTGTGTTACAGATTCATTACTTGAGATCCTAACTGTTGTTATATATGCCTTCAAGTTGACTCTGACTCAAAGCGAACCTATCATAATGTTTTCTGGACTAGAGTTCTTCAGAGGCAGTTTTCCTTTGCCTCCATTTAAGGCTGAAAGAGTGTGACTTGCTGACGGTTACCCGGTGAGTTTCCAGCTTTGAGCAGGGATGTGAAACCTGGGCTCCTGGGTCCTTAGCTCAACATTCAGTGCACTGCAACATATTGATGAGAGGTCGAGAATTTCATAGCTTAGTTAATAGAATTTCAGTTACTCTGTATTGGTCTATCATTATGTGTTTACTTCTCAACACCCTTTAAGGTGGAATGAATTATTGCAGAGCATGGTGGACTCTCCATTTTGGAGCGCTTTAAACAGAAGTTGAATGAGCATTCTTTAGGAGTACTGTAGTTGTGTATTCTTGCTTGGCGCAGGGTTGGACTAAGTGGCCCATGCACCCTCTTCTAACTTTAAGGTTCTATGATCTATCATTCTGTGCCCATCCTATGCCATTTCTGTGTTTTCATATGGCTGTGCATATGCACACACACAAAAAAAGAGTACAGAATATTGTTATCATTTTGTAAGGTGTATCTATATATAGGTAAATACAAGAAGTAATTGTAACAGTTGTAATCATAAAATAATTAACTATAATGAGTATAATAATAACCACAACCTAACACTTTTCTATGTTGCCACAGGAACAAAAGAATCAAGATACAAGTTAGAAAATGAAACTAATTACTCCTTCACTAAGAACTTAGGCTTGACACGTAATATGCATGTCTGCAGTTAAATCAGCCAGTTGTAATTAGATCATCTTTCAGAGCGTGATCGTGAACTGGAATAGTGCCTGTTTCCCTAATTATCAAGAAGTGAAGCTTGCAGAAGTGTATGTGTACATTGTAGCATAAAGTTACCGCTTCACTTTGACTATATATATATATATATATATATATATATATATTGCGGCGTGCAGGAACTGAGACAATCCAACATGAATAAATCACCATGTTTTCGCTATAAATTGATTTTAACAATTGAGAATTGATATAAAGGAAAATACCATATCATGATTTGAAAGGTAAATTGGAAGAATAAGTACAGCATACTTAATTGTGATAATTGGCCTTTTGAGATTTTGAACATAAAAAGGTGTGGATTGCGCAAAATGGCAGGGTGGTATAGAAAGTTGGACAAGCCTTGTAAAGCTTGACTTAACAGCAGAGGATCTTCTATGAAGGCTGCCTACAAGGGTCTTCCCTTCTAGAGCCCTCAGTGAATGAAGAGGGGGTTCTGGTTGGGCCCCTGTGTCCATCTCCTTCTGTGCAGGTGGAACATAGCAGCATCCGTAAGAAGTAACCCTGGCTAGTTTAAACTGCTTTAGATGTTTTAAATTCATAAAAAAAAAATATTGGCTTCTCCTTCTTTCCTTTCTTTCCTTCTTCCTTCCTCCTCCTCCCCCACATGCCCATGCATTCTACATCTTCTCCTTTTTGTCCTGTGCTGCCAAATATTTCTTTTCTTTTAAGTTCTGAATAAAAAATAAATGAAGGTAGGAGTGTTTTGAGATGCTGTCTGATGCAAAATACCAGACTTTCATGCTAATCTGTGGGGGAGAAAAATCTTGTAATAATAATAAGAATGATGTTGTGAAAAAGCAGATGCTCTTCAGAACTGGCGCTCGTGAAACTCACCAGGTAGCATTAGTTATAGGCTTCATTTTAATGACATTGTTTGAATAAAACATCCTTCAGAAGTTTGGAAGGTTTTAGACTTTCTGTTTGTCTCTTTTAATAATTAATACCATTCTTGCAAATGTATGAGAGAAGGGCCTGTACTCTATTTGACAGGAAAAGAATGAAAGCCTCTGTCACAGCTTCTGAATGAATACAGTCAGTTGTGAAATGATTTTTATTGGGGTGGGGTGGATTTAAAGCTGAAAATGTATAGAAATACTGCCTTCTCCATTTCCATTTAGAGAAATTAAAATGAACTATCTAGAGGAGTCTGTCACTGTATACATTAGGCACTGGAAACTTTTTTATTTTAAAAAACTGCTTTCATTTGTGTATATATGCCAGTCATTGTTTTGATGTGGACATCTAGAGATAATGTAACTTTCTATGGAACAGGTCTAAATGGAAGCAGTGTTTAACATATTTTTTTGGTCTTTCTTCCTAAATATTTCAGAACTGTGGGTGCCTCATTATCAACATTGATGCCGTGAGACATGTGCAATGCTTGATAGGGGTATAACTGCCTTCACTTAGGTACAAACACAGTTATCTTTTAATTGACTCCCTTTTGTATTTCTGTGTGCAGAATCTTAAATTGCAGGTGCTCTGAACTGAAAGGCACTGAACAACTTTATAATCCTGAAGAGGGTTCTCACACCTGAATAGCTATTTTTTTTTTTTGAGTTGGTGTGTATTCCTGGATTCTAACAATTTAGCAATTTGTTTCCAGTCTGAGGTGTCAGTTCTTTCTTCCTCCTACTTCATGTTCTATATAATTCAGCACACCCATGCTTTTTCTGGGCTTGTCTATCTTGCAAGTTCTATATTATAGGTTCTGTAAAGACAAACATCACAAATACTAGGTGGTTATTTTTTGGTAACACAGCTCTACATACATGGTTTTGCAGTAGTGCAGTATCTTGATCTTCATCCTTATTCAGTACTAGCACTCCATTAGTTTTCCTTTCAGCTATTTTATCAAGCACTTGAAAACGTTCACCTGAGAATAGTATTCCATTTGGCTTCAGGTGAGAGGTTTATGATACTGCTTCATATGTGACTTATTACCTGAAAGAAAATGTTAGACTTCAGAGATTTGGTTGCCCTAATTTTATTTAGTTAATACTAGTGTGTGCGTGCTTCTCATAACTTGGATATTTTAGATAAATAAGTTGCCATTACCTAATTTGTTGAATGCTTGCAGTATTTTCAGTTTAATCCTGTTTGACAAAAGAAATGGTTGTTGATGCATACTGGAATTCTGTGTGACTGTTAACGGAGCAGTGGTGTTGAAGGGTTAGCTTGCTTGGCTGAACTGAAGGTCTGTGCCGGTATGTGAAGAAACACTACACAGCCAGAAGCAAATTTCACTAATGTTGCAGCATAGCATGAAATTGATACTTCAACAAACAGCCACAATTCTTGGCCAAAACGGGCCCGGGCAAAAGAAATGTGCATTGCCTACATGCTTTCAGTAAGCAACACAGAAGATAAATTGATGTAAATGCTGGAGCCTTCGAAGTACCTAAGGATATTTGTGGCCACAAACTTGAGCCTGGAGTATCCTTTGCAGAAGAAAAGGCAGATGAACTGAGAAAAGACTGGAAGTCATTTGGGTTTGCAAGTAAATACAATACAAGCATACCTCAGTTAACAAAGCCTGTGACGAAGGAGCTCCTTTTTACAAGGTCTTTTTATGGGCGCTCAACCCAGCCTCCCCTTTTCTTGTCTTCTATCTAGCTGGACATTTGTTTGTTTGTTTTCAGCATTAGTGTTGGGAGGATGCTGAAGAACGGCTGTGGAAAGACAGGCTTTCAGTGTTGGGTTGCAGCAACACATCTGCAGTAAACAATGCAATAAAGATTTACTTGGGAAAGGATTCTTGACTGGAGATTCTTCTCTGAGTAAGCCTACTGCATATGCTTACATACAACAGGCAAGGTAAATGGCTGCCTAGTGAACTTGTGTAAAGAATAAAACAGAAAGAAAAGGGAAAAAGAAATTGGTCTGTCTTGCCAGCTACCATGCCATGTTGAAAAGCATAGATCTGTAAGTTTCACCACCAAAATGGAAATCACTAGAAAAGTGGAGGCTACTGAAGGGGGAAAAATGACCCAAGAATGCAGCTTGGAAGAAGCTTTCAGTGGGTATTTGGAAGATTAAAAATGTTTTTGTTCACTTATGCAAAGCTCATCTGACCTCTACATGTTAGTTGTGGATAAAAAAATTGTTGAAAGATGTTGAACTGCTGTTCTTATTTTGTGATGTAGGATCTGTCTCAGTCTTTTACATATTTACTTCTCATTCTGGTAGCAAAGTTTCTGTTAAAAAAGTGTTGCCCAGGAACACATCCGCTTTGTTAAATGAAGAGGTTATTGTAAGATGGATGCAGGTATGGATTACAGCGGCGACACACATCAGTTTGGGACCACAGGATTTTTAGCCAAAGTTATCCGAGGAATTCCTCCTCTCAACTATTATAGTTGTAGTTCTTCAGAAGATAATCTTCTGGTGGATCCCTAGTGCAGCTACCAAATAGGATGGTGAAGTTTTGTGCTATTTATTTATTTCATTTATATGCTGCCACCCAGGGGGGCTTGCAAAGGCTAAAAGCAAGATAAACTACAAGTGTGATAACAAAAAAGTCAAAAGTCAAATAATGATCTCATTAAAATAATGTTAAAAATTTAAAAGTATAATATCATAAAAAGCCTTCATCTACTATATAAAAGTCAATGTTTGTCTGCACATTTGTCTGTGTCAGCATATGATTGGCTGTGTGAGGCGAGAACACCTCATATGATTGGCTGGCTGTGAAGATTCCATGGAATCCTGGGGTTGGAAATTTGGGGGGGGGGCTTTAGAATTCCCAGCCAGAGAGGTTTTGGACCTCAAGCCGGTTGCTATGGAGATGAGGCCTGTCATCAATAAGGATGCCAGAAAACTTTTGGGAGGCATATGTGGGAAAAATTAAAGTGACATACCCAACATAACCCATTTCCACACTACACAGTCATAGTGCTATTATTCTACTTTCAACATCCTGTGGAATCCTGGGATTTGTACTTTAAGGAGGGGCATGTAAGACTTCTCATCCAGAGAACTCTTTGGCTCAGTAAACCACACACCCCAGAACTCCACAGGATATTGAAAGGGGAATGATAGCACTGTAACAGTGTAGTGCAGAAACGGCCATAGTTGCAAGGTCTTCTTGCCTCACACAGTAGATTGTATGGGTTCCGTACGTGAGGAATCTTAAAGTTGAAATTCAAAACAAAAAATGCTTCCAGAAAAGCGTAAAGTCATCACACACATTCAACATAAAGAAAAAAAAGCCAGTACATCAACATCACCAGAGAACACAAATTGGATTGGGGACTATGGGGAAAAGTTACAGGTACTGGAATAGGCCGGTTGCTATGGTGACGATGCCTAGAAGCAAGGAGGAGGACAGAGTATTCCTGCAGGAACCCAACCTCTGTATGTTAACTATTATGAATACAGATTGGATTGGGGAATATGGGAAAAATGTACAGGTACAAAAATAGGCTGGTTGCGATGGACATGAGGCCTAGCAGCAAGGAGGAAGACAACGTACTCCCTTAGGAACCCAAACTGTGTATGTAGATAACTCTGAATACAGATTGCATTGGGAGATATAGAGCAAAGTTACAGGAAATGGAGAAGACAGTTTGGTGAGTTCTTAAGAGGAAAATAAAAACTCTGAGTGATGCCGGGTAAATACACCAGTAACTAATAAAGTTAAAAAAACAGAGCACGTACATCCAATGAAAGTGTTTTTCCTTCTGTTTTTGTCCTAACTTTAATTTGGAATATTCAATTCATTGAGGTGCCTTTAACAGGGAATGGAGAAACTATTGAAGACTAGGGGGGGGGGGAATGAGAAAGAGACTTCTTGAGTGTCAACTAACACTAATGGGTGTGTTAATTCCCACCACTTTGGTCTTCAAATATACTTGGAAGACTATGGCCACTTCTCCCAAAGCAGACTCATCTTCTTGCTCTCCAACTCTGCCATTTAATGGCCTCTGGGAGGGTGGCGAGGGCAGCCAAGTGAGGAGGATGGTTACTGACTGTTCCAGAAGCAAGCACAGGTTGATGACAGCATACTCTCAGATTTCCAGAGGGCTCCGGAAGGTCCTGGAGGATGCCACATTATGCTCTATCAGAAGGTAGCTACAGTGCTCTTACTCATCTGACAGTCCCACTTTCTCCTGCCAACCACTACGTGATTGTGTCATGTGGCTGAGTGCAGCTGAACAATAAATATTCCAGGGAGGGAGAGGGGGCAGCAGCACAAGGGGGATTTCAGCTGCTGCCTGAATCAGAAGAACTGAGGCAGTGGTGGTAGTCCTCTTCACTTGGCTATCTCCTCCCTCCAGTTGCTGCAATGGCCATGCAGGAGGGTGGAGGGGCAGCTGAGAAAGGATTGTTGGCATAGAAGCAGAAACTTTCCTTACTCTGGGTTGTTCTGGGTTTTTTGGACAATAAGGCTGTGTTCTAGTAGTATTTGCTCCTGACATTCAGCCTGCATCTGTGGCTGTCATCTTCAGAAGATCTGGCGACATGGAGGTGGAATGGAGTATATATACTTGTGTGTCCCCGGGTGGGAGGGATTTGCATTTGTGATACATTAGTGATGGATTAGTGATTAGTGATATCTCACTGGCCAGCTGCATCATTAATGCATCACAAATACAAATCCCTCCCACCCAGGAACACACAAGTATACATACTCCATTCTACCTCCATGTCTCCAGATCCTCTGAAGATGCCAGCTGCAGATGCAGGAGAAACGTCAGCAGCAAATACTACTAGAACACAACCTCATAGCCCGAAAAACCCACAACAACCTATGGATTCCGGCTGTGAAAGTCTTCAACTTTCTTTACTCTGCAAAGAAGTCTCCTCTATTTAGAGAAGGCCTTTTATAAGTCTGTGGCTGGCACATGTTGGTTAGTCCCAGCTACAGTAGAACCATTCAGTCATTGGTTCATTGGTGAGTTGACACGTAGATATATCTGATGGAGTTTATGAAATGGCCAGTTAGGGCTAAAATAGGAATTAGGGCACTTTGTATCAAAGAGCTTTGTGTTAAAATCTTAAAAGCTGACCTCTGGCTGCAGTGATTTGAAAAATATATGTGGGAGAGAAGAGAGTGTTTTAATTATTGCCTCTGTTGTTATTTTTTATAAAGTAGAGATATCGGCCAGAATCTTATGTCAGCTTATACTTAAGTATTTGGCTAAATAACTTCTCTTGGCCTGACACCCCAAAACCTGAAGGAAACATTATTCATTTGTGCTCTGATCATTGGCAGAATGGCCCTCCTTCTCTTCATGCAGTTGATGCCTGGTAAAGTAGGTTGGGAGCAGGTTATGATGATGGTATTAGTGTGAAAATCACAATTAAATAGTGCCTGTGAATATGAAACAGTTACGCTTAGAGCACTGTCATATTCCTGATCACTACATTGTCATGATTTTAATATTATTACCATGATCATAGTTTGCTTCCCAACCTACTTTACATGGATGCCAACTATCAGAGTGCAATTGAATGATGCTTCCTTCAGGTTTTGGTGGGGGGTCGGGCCAGGAGAAGTTATGTACTTAGTTAAGTATAAGTTGATACAGGATTCTGGACATTTTTAATCTTGTAGGCAGTTGTAGTTGTTGTGTATGAGCTGAGCACTGCAGGACAAAAATGAATTATAAACACATTAAAGTATGAGGAGTTCTTGTGTGTATGTGCTTTTTCAAATTGTCTATCGACGTAGGGCAACCCCATAAATCTCATAGGACTTTCTTAGGCAAGGAATACTCAGAGGGGACTTTCCACTGCCTGTCTCTGAAAGATAGCCTACAGCTCATGTTTCCTGATATGAAATTTTTGGGACAAAAAATTGCAGATAGAGTGGCTAGGAATTGCAAATAGTAGGAATATTTTCAGGCAGTGGCTTTCAAACTAGTTTCCTAGCAACCTTGCTAGAACTTTTGTAATTACAAATATGTTTTCCTGAAAAGTAGTTTGGTCACTGTCAACCCTTGCTACTTTGTCTTAAAATGCACTTTGTGTTGTTTCAGGGGTGCTCCCAATTTTTGTTAAACTTTCACAGAGCCTAATGGCATGATCTGTCCCTTGATAAAATGTTTTCTCCAGAAGACATCTGAAAATGTTTCGCAGTACAAACTGAATCTTTTGAGAGATCACCAGAGGTTTCTTAGAATCATAGAATCATAGAAATGTAGAGTTGGAAGAGACCACACGGGCCATCCAGTCCAACCCCTTGCTATGCAAGAACACCCTCAAAGCACTCCCGACAGATGGCCATCCAGCCTCTGCTTAAAAACCTCCAAAGAAGGAGACTCCACTACACTCCGATGCAGCATATTCCACTGCCGGACAGTCCTGACCATCAGGAAGTTCTTCCTGAGGTTCAGGTGGAATCTCCTTTCCTGCAGCTTGAATCCATTGTTCCTTGTCCTGGTCTCTGGAGCAGCAGAAAACAAGCTCACTCCCTTCTTGCTTTAACATCCCTTCAAATATTTAAACATGGCTCTCATGTCCCCTCTTAACCTTCTGTTCTGCAGACTAAACACACCCAGCTCTCTAAGTCTATCCTCATAGGGCATGTCTTCCAGGCCTCTCACCATTTTGGTCGCCCTCCTCTGGACTTGCTCCAGCTTGACCATGTCCTTCTTGAATTGGGGTGCCCAGAACTGGACACAGTATTCAAGATGAGGTCTAACCAAAGCAGAGTAGAGTGGTACCAGTACCTCCCTCGATCTAGACACCATACTCCTATTGATGCAGCCGAGAATTGCATTGGCTTTTTTGGCTGCCGCATCACACTGCTGACTCATGTTCAGCTTGTGGTCTATGAAGACTCCTAGATCCCTTACACATGCACTGCTATCCAGCCACGTGTCCCCCATCCTATATTTCTGTATTCCATTTTTTCTACCTAAGTGTAGGACCTTACACTTCTCTCTGTTGAATTTCATTTTGTTAGCCTTGGCCCAGCTCTCCAATCTATCCAGGTTATTTTGAATTTTGATCCTGTCCTCTGGCGTATTAGCAACCCCTCCCAATTTGGTGTCATCTGCACATTTGATCAGCATACCCTCTACTTCTTCATCCAAGTCATTGATGAAGCTATTGAACAGCACTGGGCCCAGGACAGAACCCTGTGGCACCCCACTAGTCACTTCTCTCCAGGATGAAAAGCAGCCATTCGTGATCACTCTTTGGATTTGGTCGGTCAACCAATTACGAATCCAACTAACAGTAGCTTTGTCCAGCCCGCATTTTACTAATTTCTTTGTTTCTTTCTTTCTTGGCCAACGTCTATATGTAGAGGCAGGAACTGAACTTGCCTTGAGAATAGGAAATTTGAAAAACACCTGGTTAGACACATTTGAATGGACTGGCCAACAGAAATGTGAATGGAAAAGTAGAGAAAGTAGTCAAGATTATTTTGTACTTAATGCATGACCTTAATTATTAATTTTAAAAACACTGTTCTGTGGGTTTTGTTTTTTTTAAAGAAACTCAGTGGCTTGCAGCAATAGAATTTTGGTGGTCCATGTACCCCTTGCAGAGTGTCTTGGGATCAGATGATAAATGAGGTTGAGAATGTTAAAAAAATGAATGAATATATTTATTTGAATATTTCTTATTCTTTGGCTGAATACATTTCTCTTGCATTTTACTCTTCTCCTCATGTTTGACACAGACAAAAGAGAAGGCAGGTAATCACCCTCACCCTCAATTAATGTCTTTTGTTGTGAAAAATAGATAGGGGCTTGTGTTGTATGCATGACGTAGAGGTCAAAGCAACATAAGAAATTGTCTTACATGAGTTCAGAACACTGGTCCATCTAGCCAAGTATTGTTGACTCTGACCAGTATCACCTTTCCAGAGTTTCAGGCAAATTCATTCTTAGCCTACCTGAAGATCCCAGGCATTCTCTGATGGTTCCTCATCCATCAGAGAGACTGGTTTTGCTTAGCTTCCAAATTCAGACAGGATTGGATGTGTTCACGATGCTTTTGCCAGGTAAGAGAAGAAAAAAAAATCTAATTGTTCGAGAGATGTCATAGTTTAGTTTGAGCTCCTAGTAACTTCATAATGTGAACTACTTGGCCTGTCAGGAACTTCAGAATCATATTGCCAGCTCTGTGCGCTCAAGATGTGGAGAAATTTAATGCTGCCAGTAGTTCTCTCCATTAAAATGTTTATGCCTGGTGTGTGGATGTCAGATAAGTTAGAGCTGAACTACTTAGATGATGGTATTTTTTCCCCCCTGCTGTTAAGATCAGTGATGCCTTTATAGAATGTTGCAAGCATTTAAAAAGTGATAGTTTAAAAACAGCCACTTCTTAGCAATTGTTGAGATATGGTGATGGGTTTCTTTATCAGATACCAGTAATTGTGAGAAGATAGTAATTTATATTTTGGCATATGTACGATAACCTTTCTGTGTCAGTGGAATGTGCTTCTTGAACTGTGGTGCTGTTTACTGATTTGCACAGATGGCAGTGAATTATTGGACCCATTTGGTGCTATTGTCAGAGAATAAGGTCACAGACTATTTAAACTGTGCCATTTTTTATCCTGGTGGCTTTTAATCTGGTATTAAAGTACCATGAAAATTGACTTAGAGTATTTGGAATGACAGTTTATTCAGTCATTGCTGACAACCCACAAACATAGCTATAACCTAAGTCATACATTAATAGTGCCCTCCCCTTTAAATATATCTTTACCTGTAGTTCTAGGCCTGTGGTTATTTTGTCCAGATCACTTTAACTGTTAGTTTAAGAGGTTTATCCCAGTATATTCTTCTCTAACACCATCTCATTCTAGAGGGAGCATGCACAATTCCTGAAAATTAGGAACTACTGCTTAAAAAAAAATAATCATATGACTGTTACAGTTTCTCCAATCAGTTTTTTCTTGAAATATATGGCATAATGCTGTGTATGAAGTATTTCTTCCTTCTCCTATCCACCATGCTAGAGGAAATTCTGCTTTAAAGTCACTGGATGTTCACCAGATGTGGGTGTTCTTCAAAATGCTTACCTTCAGGGAAAATTTTTTACAGCTCCTGTAGACTGATGAACATAAGAAGATTCCTGCTAGAGCATACCAAAAGTATAACTACCAAAACATCCTGTTTTCAGCAGTAGCCAACCAAATGCCTCTGGGAAGCTACAAGCAAGATATGAAGACAATGGCCTTCTCCTGCTGTTCCACAGCAGCTAGTATTTCGACATGTGATGACTCTAGTCCTGGAATAACATATGGATATCATGATAGTCTTTTTTTCTATGGATTTTGCCAGATCTCCCAAGGAATCCATTCCTGCATCAGTTTAATCTAATTAGTGCATGAAGATTCTGGGACAATTCTAAGATGTGCATTTGGGATGTTACCCCCTGGCCTGCTAGGCTACAGCCCAGACCTTGCTGCAGCTATGTCTCCTGGATCAGTGTTGATAGAGTACTGGGGAGGTATCACCTCTCTCACTTAAAACTTCTGAGGGTCTCCAAAATACACTGTTTTGAAAACTGTTCCTTTCACTCCTGAATTGGCTTCTCTTCCAGATATTGATGAATTATAATGTTTCTGTTTTAGAGGGCTTTTTTTTCATCTCTGCAGCATGCCTTCTTGTATATCCCATCTGCTTCCATCGTGCATTTTGCTGATCAGTTTGTCTGCCTGTATTAATTTGGCTTTGACAGCAGGATTAGCCTCACTGTAGTGAAATCTGCTGCTGTTGTCCTGCAAATTCTGCCAACTGGACCCTCATTATACTAAACTTGTCCTTCATTTCTTGTGGTCAGCACATTTTGCATCGTGCTTGAAGCTGAGAGCTTAGCAACTTTTTTTTTTGTGAATTTCAAAGAACATTGTTACCGTCTAGACTGTATCATTAGAACGAAGTAATGCTGCTGTGCTTATACCACACGAGTGAAAAAGCAGAAAATAAAATCTGACAAAACCATTCTAAATTAGAGTATATGCATTTAGTTCAGTTTGCACGGAAGAGAATGATGCTAGCTTCTAATTGCTGCTGACAGTATATTATATTCCTTATATAAATTTTAGAAGAATTGTTGACACTGGTGAGTAACAGCTAAGAGAACAAAATACTATGATATGCTGTGAAAAAGAAAACACAGTGCCATAGAATATTGTTTTTTTTGGCAAGTATATCACATGTGATATAAAAAATGTTAAGACAGCATTACTGATGTGCTTGTTTAAAGACTTTCTCATTTACACATTCTGCCTTGATGTGGGTCTGCCTTTTGTCTAGTTAACCAGGATGCAGGAGGAAGTGCAAACTTGTACGAGTCATGGCTGGATCCAGTGGTCCTCCTGGTTTTATTCTGGAATTCTGCAATTTCATGTTGCCGGTACTTATAGCACGCGTCATCGGATACACAGAAAAGGGGAAAGTGTTAGGTGAAATTGACTGTTTTTCTGACAAAAGTTCATGTTGAGGACTTAACACTGAGCCTTAATTTAATGAATTTTCTTCCATATTCTGTAATAGCCATGTTTCTTTTCCTCCTGCACTTGCGTTCTATTTCGAAAACGTTGTTGAGAGAATTCTGATTTTCACTTTCCCCATCCAATCTAACCATGAGGTTGGAGCGGGTATTTTAAACCAGTTCTCCAGATAATATGTCATATCCAAACGAAATCCTGTTTTACTTCAAGAGTCATAGTCTTTTAGGCCTTTTGAAAGGTAAAAAAAAAAAAGCTTTATACTTCACAGAATGGAAAGCGGTGTTCTGGAGGTTAAAAGAATGGACTGAAGAGCACAGTAATAATATATATGGACTATTGAAGTGGTACTCTGCCTTAATTGTTGCTATGGTAGTGGTTGTGGCAGTGCTTTTTATGGTTCACACAAAGAACTGTAGAGACAGATGAAAGAAGGAAGGACATTCACGTATCAGATATATAGGATATAAACACCAACAATCTCTGAGGAGAGGAATATATAAATTTGTTTAGACTGGTTTGGGGAAAAACCTCGGGTTAATTTGTATGACCCATTTTATGCATAAATAGACCATGGCAGACCACTGTTCCACCTTATTATGTGTAGTAAAAACAATTTAGCAAAGAAAACTCCTTTACCCAGCTTGTATGTAATGGGTGGTATCATGAAGGAGGTTATATGGAGTCTTCAGATGTTTAGTATCATGGGCATCTAAAATATGTTACTGAAGTTGAGGAAATGGTTGGTTCCCCCCCCCCAGGCTTAAGAAATATTTGAGAATGAGAACTAAATTCCAACTTGTATTAAGCCTTGAACTTTATAAGCTGGGGAAAGGATTAATGGAAAAGTGTGAAGCTGGGAAATCAGTGTTGATCAGATACCCAAGTGGTGGTTACCCTTAAGAATTTAGACACATAATTAAAGAAAGACTGTGGTTTCAAGAAAGTTGAATTCTGTAAGATAGAGAGAAGCCAGCGGAAGGCAAACATACCCAGGATATAGAGTAGAAAGCTTTCACGGCCAGAATCCATTGGTTCTTGTGGGTTTTTCAGGCTTTGAGGGTTTTTCTGGTTGTATTTTCTCCTGATGTTTCCCCTGCATCTGTGGCTGGCATCTTCAGAGGAAATTCCTCTGGAGATGCCAGCCACAGATGCAGGCGAAATGTGGAGAAAATACAACCAGAACATGGTCTCAAAGCCCGAAAAACCCACAAGAACCAATACCTAGGATAATCCTTAAGTGGCTGTAAACTTAACTATGAACACAAAAGAGAAGCACTTTATTCTTCTAGCAACTTATGCTTCTTTGTATTATTAAAAATATAAAATTTCCGTCCCTTTCTCTTGTAACTATATACAGTCCTCCCTCCATATTCACAGGTTTGATCTTTACAAATTTGGTTATTTGTGAAGCACATGCTTGCCTCCCCCACCATTTACTTCCTCCCATCTCTTGCATTCCTCACCCCAGGCTTGCAAGACTTGTGTTTGAAATGGACGTATTTTCCTTTTGGGCGAGCAACATCCCCCTTCCCGCTGCTGAAGGCGTAGCCTCTCTGCCATGTGGTTGCACATTCTGTTATGTATTGGCTGCTGGTTGCTGATCGGTCAGGTACTCGCTTCTCTCCTACTCCTCTCTTCTTAAGATGGATACCAGAAGTAATTAGAACTCCAAAACTCTTCCCTTCTCTGTCCGAAGGGAAAAGTACTGATAGGCCTTTTAGGCTGTCTTTTTTCAACCCCCCACCCCATGCAGAGGCCAGAGGCAAAGGAATGGGAGGGGAATCACGGGAGGGAAATTATTCACGGTTTTTCCACTTTCACGAGCGTTCTGTGCCCCAAACCCTTGTGAATGTGGAGGGGCTACTGTACATCCAAGACTTTTTTTTTTTTTTAACCAAAATGGAAGTGCAGAGAATCTCCTGGTTCACAACCTGGAATTATGGGTGAGTCATGAGATGGCTATGTTGGTTGACAGCACTGAGTAATTACGGTCTCAAGAATCAAAGAGAAGTGAGAATAGTTCTAAAAGGATCTCTCCAGATTGGGGTGGGGAAATGAGCATTGAAATAGGAAACAATATTCAATAGTAACATATGCAGAATTATGAATGTAGGGGGTGAAAGATGCCAACTTACATGGACAGAATCTGAGCTATAAGCACCTGATCAAGAAAGGGATCTTGAGATAATGGTAGAAAGCATGATGAAAATGTGAACTCAGTTTGCAGGTGATATTTTTTAAAAAAGCTAATTCCATTTTGGGCGTTATTAGAAAAGAATCAGAAATAAACTTGCCAAAGTCATGCTGCCCTTAAACAGATCCATCATGCAGCCACATCTGAAATATTGTATATCTTTCTAGTCACTGCACAATTTTTACATAAAGAAACACTCCTACCAGAAACACACTTATTGAGCAGAATTTTGTATAAAAACAACTGGGTACATTCCTGGAAATGGACCTTTTTTTGTGCTAAAACTATAGTTTTATGTGAACAATATGTTTTTCATGCAAAATACACTGCTTCCAATAAAGGATGTAGTTTTTATGCAAAATTGGTGATTTTTACACTAATGTGCACAAATTTTACACAATTCTGGGAACAGCCCCCCCCACAAAAGCATGTTACTTTCTACAAAATTTTGATTTTACACACAGAAAGAAAATATTTTCATGCGAAACCACTATATTTTCAGAAATACCTGTGGGAATTCAGTGTGTGTGTGTGTTTGACATGGAAAACTATCTTTGCACAATAAAAGTGTATTTTTAGACCAAATTTTTGTTTGATTGTGTGCAAAACGCTATAGTTTTCATGCAAAAAAAGCACTGTTTCAGGACATCTGTGTGACTTTTGTGCAAAGTTGCTGCTTTTGGCCCAGACTCTGTCGTTTTAATGCAAACAAAAATGTGTTTCTGGAAACAGTGTTTTTTGTTCAAAAATATCTTTCTTTTTTTGGGACACATGATTTTTGTTCTGAACCCCGTGTGTATTTCCCTGAAGGCTAATTTCCTAAAGCACTCTGGGATGCAGAAATGCTAGGCAAAAATTGCACAGAGGTATTCATTTCTTTTTCCTGTTTGGAGGAAACTGGAGATTGTCAATCTTCATTTGTATGTCTAATAATACTGAAACAATCATTTCTATTTGGAAAACCCACTAACAGAATGCCAGCAATAGTGTGAGCGATTAAAAATGGCATCTTGAATTGTATTTAGAAGCAAATTGGTAACCAGTACAATGCATAATATGCCATATTCTGAAACACCTGAAGTCTCTAGACATTTCCAAAGGCAGCTCCATGGACAACGTATTACAGTAGTCTAGTCTTGATGTGATGAAGCAATGTGGCATTATTCAAAGGTCATATCTTGGTGGCACTGGACCCCATATTTCTGAATAACTCAGCTGTTGTCCCAGTCTCTGAAGAGCAGGGGAAAATGAACTTTCGTGGGAAACATATATTCTAGTTTTTCTGTCTTTTCATTGTCTTTTGTCCACATAATAATTGTCTGCAACAAGGAGACTGTGGTGATTTTTTAAAATTTCTGATTTGTAGTGGTGTGTGGAACTTGAAGGAGGCATTGACTTTTATAAACATTTTATGTTGTAAGCGAGTGATCATCTTTGTATATTGTTCCTGTCTTTCACAGAAATGGCTGGTATGTTTTGCAGCTAGGTGGGTATGTGAGCTCAGGAAACCGAGGTACAAATCTGTACTCAACCTTTAATACAATCAGCTTGGTAACTGTAGTTCATTTGCTTCTTCTCAGCCTTCTCCCTAGAGAAATGCCCACCACTTGGAGTTTATGGAGGAAGAGTGACGTCTAAATGCAATAAATAAAACATATGTAGTAGACCTATAAGGAGAGAGAGGTGACAATTGAATAAACTATATGATTATAAAAACATGATCTTGGCTTCCTGTGTAATACGGTCATCTCAGTAGCTCAAATTCTTCTTTGATGCATTGCAATAAATTTTACTGTTGCTTGTGTTCTGGTCCACTTCCTGTACTGATTTTATTTGAAAAATGGTGATTCAGCACTGTGATTATATAAGAATACATTTCATGGGTTTGGGGAACAGTATGGCTGTTAGCTTTCTCTATTTTCCCCAAAGCCATCAGCCATTATTGTTGTGGTCAGTCTTCTAGAAGCATTATAATACAACCTGAATGCAAGAGTGGCATTTATTTTAACTTTTAAATGTCTGTGATGGTTCTAAAATACCTCCAGAGATTTGAGGATATATATATGTATATGTATATTGTTCATTACAGGAAGTCAAAGTGGGAGTTTATACACTTGCGCCCTTGTTAAATTTGGGAAACGTTTGCTTAAGCAACCTGAGTTTATACTAATAACATTGTTGAGGTCACACAAATTTGGTTTCTGCCAGTTTCAACATGGAAACACTTTGTTCTCCAAATTGACTACTCTTTACTAGCCTTGCAGTGGGTTAGAGGAGTTGGGAAGAGTGTAAAGACCACCTTCATTTTTTAAAACAAATGCAAGAGGCCTGTGTAGAGTCCGCAACCAGCGACAATAAATTAAAGCTCCTGCTTTGGTTTATTGAGGCCAGTTTTTGGTGAGTCTGTTTCCTGGATATTCTACAACCAGGACTACAAGTCTTGGCAAAGTGCCTCTGCTTTCACTTTGCATCCTTTTCCTATATTGGCACAGAGGGAGTTGGTAAATGCTGTGACAATGGCCCAACACCAACACCCCTCGTCCGTTGTCTGTTACTGCCAAAGCCCTGATTCTTAGAGTGCTTTTCTGGCAAAGATCCTGGTAGCAAAAATGTGGCCTTAGGCCAATAGACCGCACTATGGACTGGGCTTTAAATTAGGTTGTAGGTAATGATTACATTGTAAAATTAAGCCCTCCGTTTGCTCCACAAACCTGGAAAAATAGAAGGACAACAACATATTACTACATCCTCTTCTGCCAGTTTTCTCTATCAAGCTTATTAGACCAACTGTGCTATAACAGTGATTGCCTCTCTACGCTATATTAAAGCCATTAAGTGGACAGCTCCAGATTTTTGTTTTAATGTTAAGCCTCAATTTTTCAACATTTGACATCTGCTTCTTTTGCTTAATATTCTCATTTCTAGCTGCAGCAGTTCCGCCATGTTAGTGGCAGTGCTTTCTTTGCCTTTTTTTTGCCTTCCCCAAATTGTGGATTGCAAATTATCTCCACAATTTGGGGCCACAGTTAGGGGCGTAAGCTTGAATCTGTACTTAGTTTTGCAAATGAAATTATAGCAAGTTCAAATGATACTGTTGTGACGATAAACACAAAGCATCATTGAAAACACACACACAATACATTAATGGTATATCAGTAACAGCTCTGCTCTGACATCTTCAAAACTGTGAGTGCTTCCAGATGTAGCTTTTATTGTACAATTAAGAACATAAGGGGAATCATACTGGATCAGACCGAAGGCTTCTGTTTCTGCATTCTGAATGTGTTCCCGCATTCTTTTCACACGATGGTCTGCCAGTTTACTTTGTGGAGTTCATATGTTATTGCTCATATTTCTTGGTATTTACACACAGATTGCTCTACTACTTGAGATAACATCACAGTTGGTAGCCATTGATAGCCTGGTCCTCCTGGGAGTTGACATCCATTGCTACATCTTGTGATAAGCAAATTCCATAGTTTGTGCCCTGAGTGAAGATATACTTCCTATTTTCTGTTCATTTCCCTCAGTATTAAGCTTTGGTACATGGCCCCAGGTATTACAACAGATAGAAAATAACTCTCCCTATCCTTTCCTTCACAAGATGCATAATTTTATTGAGTTCTGTTATGTCTACTAAGGAAGCAAGAAGCTGTAACTTTTCCTTATGTGGGAGTACGATGAATCCTCTATCCAGGCCGTCCTGCAGTTCTAAACCCTTAGGCTCCTGTCACTCAAAGAGATCTCTATGTGGACCAGTGACTGTGTTGTTCAGTGGGTTCACTGTGGTAAGCATGACCAGAATGTCTATCAAAACTTAACAGGAATAGCTAGATACAGTTGTAAAAAAGAATACATGGTCAAGCTGGAGCAAGTCCAGAGGAGGGCGACCAAAATGGTGAGAGGCCTGGAAGCCATGCCCTATGAGGATAGACTTAGGGAGCTGGGTATGTTTAGTCTGCAGAACAGAAGGTTAAGAGGGGACATGAGAGCCATGTTTAAATTTTTGAAGGGCTGTCATGTTGAGGAGGGACCAGGCTTGTTCTATACTGTTCCAGAGACTAGGACAAGGAGCAATGGATTCAAGCTGCAGGAAAGGAGATTCCACCTGAGCCTCAGGAAGAACTTCCTGACAGTCAGAGCTGTCCGGCAGTGGAATCTGCTGCCTCGGAGTGTGGTGGAGTCTCCTTCCTTGGAGGTTTTTAAGCAGAGGCTGGATGGCCATCTGTCACAGGGAGTGCTTTGAGGGTGTTCCTGCATGGCAGGGGGTTGGACTGGATGGCCCGTGTAGTCTCTTCCAACTCTACATTTCTATGATTCTATGATTCACACTTAACATTATGAACTGTTTAATCATTCACAGCTCCCAAAAACTGTATGTAGTTCTTCCCCCAGCTGACTGTCCTATTTCTGTTACAGCGTTTTCCCGTCTCTAGGACATCTTTCTTTCTTCTGCCTTCCTTCTGTCAGAGACAAGCCTCAGTTTTGTATCCTTTCTCCCTCATTGGCCCCTCCTTCAAAGCATCTCCTCAGCTTTGATTGGCTGGGACCAACCAGATTTGCTTAGGTTCTCTCTGCACAGGGGATTGTGCCAACACTTAGTCATTTTGACTGGATTGCTCTTTTCCTATACACTTTCAGGTTCTGTAGTTTACATGTGGCAACCAGAACCAGGTGTTTTGGGTCCTGTTTGGGAGAGAAGTGGGACATAAACAAACGAACAAGTAAACAAACATAATTCCATAAATAATCGTAGTAGAGAGGCCATTGAAATCCATAAACACATGGACAATTTCAACAGGAAAGAAGAAACTCAGAAAGTAAACAAAATTTGGCTACCAGTACTGAAGAACACTAAAATCAAGACCCAAAATATGCCAATGAACATCACCCAGACTCTGGAGGTCCCTCTACAAGAAACAATACAATAGGTGGCTAATATACTTAACACACTGTTATGCATATCCCCTGACTAACAAAATGCCCTGGGGGATATCCCATTTAACAATAGGCCATCACACAGGCCAATTTAACATATGCAAATTGCTTCCTCCCACCCAGGGACTACACAAGTATATATACTCTGTCTCACTTCCATGCCACCAGATCCTCTGAAGATGCCAGCCACAGATGCAGGTGAAATGTCAGGAGAAAATATTAATAGAACACGGCCTCAAAGCCTGGAAAACCCACAACAACCTATGGATTCCGGCCATGAAAGCCTTTGACTTTACAATCACAGCATAGATTTATAAAAGGAAAGTAAGATATTCACAGCTGATTTCTTTTCTAAATATATCCAACATGGACTTTCCCTTTTCTGCATCGCTCTTACAGTGGCTTGATATTGGTATTGAGTTGTGTTCCAAGACTTTTTCTTAGGCATTTCCTGCCATTCAAATCCCACTGGTGTATGTGTGGATTGTGGACGAGTTTTTCCCCAGTATGAAACTTTTGCACTTGTTTACCCTGTATTTTATTTGGCAGTTTAGTACTTGTTTTTCCAGACTCAAGAGATCTTTCTGGGGGTCCTCACATTCCATGAACAAAGCTGATTATCTCATTACTTCCTCCTACATCCAGATTGTCTGTGAACTAGATAAAAAGCACTGTCCCAATATAGATCCCTGGGGATTGCAGTATAGCTTCTTGGTGTACCCAACTCTTTGCATCACTTCATTGCAAGAAATGTTCATGTATTTCTTTTCTTTCCTTCCTGTTCTTTATCCAGTTACCGATCATATGATCGCTTTTATTCTGTGACTGGTGAAGTTGATCAGGAATTTTTTAGAGGGACTTTGTCAAAACCCTTTTGGAAGTTGAGGTAAACAGTGCCTACTGGACCACTCCTGTCAACGTGCCTATTGGCATTCCCAAAGTACTCTGTAACATTAGGGAGGCAGGTGTTACCTTTGCAGAAGCTGTCTTGCTTTTTCGTCAGGCTCATCTTTCTGTATGCTTGGCTGTGTTTTTGTCTAGTAACTCTTTCCACCAATTTACTTGAAATAGATGTTAAACCAACTGGCCTGTAATTTGTTGGATATTCTGTTTTACCAGGTAAGCAGAGTTCTCTTATGTGTTCAGATCTGATTACAAGCAGACCCTGCAGACTGGCACTGAAAGCAGTAGGTTCAGATGCTTTATTGTTAGCAAAAATTTGGTGGGAAAGAGTTCTGTCTGATACTTTAACATGGCATCCCATCCTCAGGATCAAAGACCAAGATAGATCCCTTAAACTGCTATTTCTACCAGCAAATGTTGTGGGCAGTGCTTTTGAAGTGCATTCAGAAATTTTAACAAAAGCCACAGACAGGTTAGTAATTAGTAGTTCTAACGAGATGGTGTGCTGTACTCCCTATTAAGAGAAGCCTTAATCAGGGCCTGCATTACACTGGAGGAGGTGCTTCTTGTCCTGGCTTTTCTGGGGCATGTCTGTGAGCAAAACTGATGTAACTTTTATTTCAGGGTTATAGCCAAGAGGAAGCATCCTAACATATTTTTCATAAATGTAATCCCTGCCTTTAATAAATTAGTTTGCATTTGGCCTGTCTTATTGATCCCATAGCTTACACCATCATAAGAAGTAGTTGTTCTCTCAAGAATATCATCCCCTTCTCCAATTTTTTCCTGTTGCTCCTGGCAATTTTTAAATTTATAGTCTTTTGCTACCTGGTTATTATTGTCTTCTAATAAGAGCAGATGTTCTTGGTTAAGTACGTGGGGATTAGCTGTCTGAATTAGGAATTGCTGGCCTAAATCACACTTCATGCTAGCATCTGGTTGCTAACACAACGGGACTTTTTCTTTTCTCCTCCTTATCAGAGTGCTCTGTGTGGCTTGAGGACTTTCGTCAGAGGACTCCCCAGTCCTCAGGAGTAGGATTTAACTGTGAATGAGAAGCTGTGGATTGAGAGATGATCACCCCTTTCCAGATGTGCCTGTGGAAACCATTCTACCAACAGAGTAACCTTGTTGAATTCTGCCCTGTAGTAAAACTTCTGTTTTGTTGTTCAAGCATGATAGGGAAGAGATTATGGCCATTTCCACATGGGCATATTGCCCACGCTAGAGCGACCTCTCCAGGAGGTCTTCTTCACTGGGGTCTGCGCTAGAGCAGTTAAAAAAAGTGAGGTTCTAGACCTCAAACTGTTCTAGCGCAGCCCCGGGGGTGCCACTGTGAGTTTTATGAAAACCACCTTCAAAAGTGGTTTTTATAAAACTTACCCGTGCTGCCCCGTAGCAGCCCCCAGTCAAGAACTGCAGAGATGCGGTAGTGTGCCCCTGCAGATCTGCCCGGGGGCGGGCTTCCGGCTGGCGCGCTGTCCTAATTGGCGGAGCGCCGCCGGAAGCCGCCGGCCGCCATTTTGGGTGCTGCTGGGAGCTGCGGAGCGCCACGGAAATTCGGCGGCATTTGGAACGGCGGATCTGCGCTCTTCGGAGGGACGGAGCAACCCGCTCGCAGGTAAGGTCCGCCCCTGTGTGTGCGGCCCCGTTTCGCCCCCCCGTGAGGAAAGGGCCTAAGTATGACTAAATTAGAATTTTCAAGATTTGTCTGTCTCAGAAAAATTATAAAGAGTAGAGTTTTTTAAAAAATAATTAGTCCATTAATTACTCCATTGTTTGTAATTAGTCCATTAGAGCCAAAATCTAGTGGTTAGAGTGTTGGACTAGGAACTCCAGGAGACTAGAATTTGAATCCATAGTCATGGAAACTTGCTTGACCTTGGGCAAGTCACACTCTCTTATTCTTAGAGGAAGGCAATGGCAAACCCCTTCTGAACAGATCTTACCAGAAACAGCCTGTGATAGGTTAGCCTTAGGGCTGCCATAAGTTAGAAGTAACTTTAAGGCGCAAAACAACAACAGTTAATTCTGTAGAAAGAGATTATGGAAGATAAATTCTGCAACAAGATTGTTCGTGTATCAAATTACATTTACAGCTTTCTCTTACTCTAGCAAGTGTAAGGAGTCAGATATTCAACTATTCTGTTTAACTTCCAAAAAGACTTTCTGAGAGCCCTGGTGGCACAGTGGTTAAATGCCAGTACTGCAACCACAAGGTTGTGAGTTCGATCCTGCCAGGCTCCAAGGTTGACTCAGCCTTCCATCCTTTCGCAGGTCGTTAAAATGAGTACCCAGCTTGTTGGGGGCAATTAGCTAAAATACATTGTAAACCGCTTAGATAACGCTAGTTGATAGGCGGTATAGAAATAAATGCTATATATATTGAATGACTGAGCAAAAGTTACCTAGTCAACATGAGGGCTTATTTGTAGGGTTTTCCCAGCATAAGTCTATCAGTTTATCTGCTATATTGTGGTGGCTTAAAGAAAACAAGATAAACTGCTGGCCTAAGAACCTCTGATTCCCCTCTGGGCTGTGGAAACCCACTGGCTGACCTTGGGTGCATCACACACTCTCAGCCCCAGAAAACCCCATAATAAGGTCACCTTAGGGGCGCCATCAGGTGGAAACTACTTGAAACAACAGCACACAACAAAAATTCAACTGATTTGGGTCCTATTGTTTTCTGCTGTTCTCTTATCAGTAATACTTGAATGTCTATGCAGTGAAGTTTTTGTTTAATAGCAGGTACTTGTTTACTGATACAATTGGTGAAATTCTAATGATTCCAACTTCGTTTTGTAAGGAAGTAAGGGGACTAATTGCAGTCTGAACTGGAAAGTTAGCTGTACTCAAAGGGATTTTTTTTTTCTTATAGTTTAATGCAAGGTCAGGCGGCTGCAAACAGGGCAGAGGCATTTTTAATTCCTGTTCCTGCCCAGCACACCACAGCTGCAGGTTTAAGTGTGCCTAAAGTGACATAATTTCACTTCTGGGTACCCTTTTGACCATTTTTAAAAAATTCTTTCTTTCTTTCTTTCTTTCTTTCTTTCTTTCTTTCTTTCTTTCGTTCGTTTTCGGGAAATTAGGGGACCCAGTTAGAAGAGCAAACTTTTGCCTTTTTGGATGGATTTGAGCTGGTTTGGGGGCTAAAATCACACCAAAATCAGCCTGAACCACAACACTAATTGGGGGGTGATATAGGGGCTTAGAGGGGCTTCTAGGGGCTTAGAGGGGCTTCTAGGGGCACCCCTGGGCTTCATTTAAGGGTCCAAAAGGCTACATATAGCCCACACTTTGCCCACCTGTGGTTTGGTGATAATGACAGTCCAGAATTGTTTATAATAGCTGGCAGAGATTGGTAGCCTGCCTGGTACATTTTAAACCCCTATGCTTTAAACTTTAAAAGCCTCTGAGGAAAATCTGATCTTTTCACACAGTCATTATGCATAAATAATATCCCGAATAAGCAAAATTTAATTGGTATTGGAGAGGTGTCAGATGGTGACATGGCAATGGATGGCTTGAAAGCTGGGTCATGCCTCTCCTGTAGCTTGTGAAGAGCAGCAACATCGGTCATTGTTGTAGCTTGGCTGCTTAGATTCTGCTGTGGAAGGTGATTGCTCTCTTTGCAGCCAGTTGCCACAGCTCGTCGTATCAGGATGGCAACACATGGGGTTTGTAAGCATGGGAATGGAGAAAGCTATTGCCTATATTATTTCTAATATCCATACAGGCTGCTAGACCATTCTTTTATCTGACAAAATAAAAGATGTAGACCTCAGTATTTGTCACTGAGCATGACCAAGATACAAAACATTTTTCAGTTTTTTTTTCAAACTAGAAATTGATGTTTATGTGTCTTAGGGTAAGGTGGTCCTGGAGAAAGAATTATTTCAGTTTAAGAAGGATTTCGTGGACTAGCAGTACTTCGATGTTGGGTACCAATCTCTGCAAATTTAATGGTTGCAGAACGGTTCAAGATGAAGTACAAGATAGTTCTTTTGAAGCAGAACATAGATGAAAAATCACTTTGTATCTGATTTGATTCCTTGTCATACATTGTGAATTCTCTTCTAACATTCTGCTGTGTCACCATTAATATCTGAAGACAATTATATAACTGAAACTGACTTTTTCTTTTTTCCCCCAAAACTTTGCTCAGATGCTTAGGGTCTTTTTAATTTTAGCAGCCATTGAAGGCAAGCCATAGATTAAGATACACTACATAATCTTAAAAATGGATAGATGAGTTTCAGTGTAATGCCAAGGAAATAATTCAGCATTTCCTTTTGATATCATAAGGCATGAATGAATGCTGAAGTGGTGTTGCAATCAAATAACTTTTCCATGAATTTCAGCTTTTTTTTTTAACCCCATGAGTCTCAATTCTTTCCTGAAACCATTCATACATTTCTAAAAGAATACCCCTTTTGTAAATTGAACTGTTAGGCACTGGGCTGTAAAGACATGTTTTTCTTTCGCACACCCACCCAACTGATGGTGGTATTTAAGATATTGCTGCTTTTCTTGCTTTTGAAGAGAACATTTCCAGCTCAAATGTTCCCAAAATAAACTTTCATTTAAAGGGAAGTGCTGGCAATTTCTTGCTCTATATTTGTAAGCTGGCAGAATTGCATTCCAACTTTAAGCAAAAAATGGAAGGTCTTTTCTACGGACATATCTCCCTAATTTAAAACAGGAATGATAAAACAGTGGTATATGTAGTATGCCCCTGTTAACTGGGAGAAAATTGGCATTAATTGGTCATAGCAATATCATTCCCTGTTGCATCACCTTCTGATGTTCAGTGCTGACTCAAAAAGTAGCCGGTGTAGAAGCACTGTGAAACATGAGGAAGATACTGATGCACTCAGGAAGAACCTGAGATTTATAGAAGCATAAAACAACAGTGTAAACATGGAAGGCACAGCCCAGCCCCCAGAACAACTCAGTAAAGATTGCCAGCTCAAAAGCTACAGAAGGTTCTCTGTCGGTTGAAAAGGTGGAATAGGAAGCTAGGGAAGTACATGGAATATATCTTGCTAGGTAGCTGGCTGTGATCTTGGAAAAAGGACTTCGGTTTGTGGATGTACTTTGTAGCTAGTCCCAAGGGTTCAACCCCAAAGCCTTTCTCCTTTATAAATTATTTGCACAATAAAGCGGGGGATGACGACTCAACAGAAGGCAGTTCCACTAGATATTGCCTGTATCTACCTCTGGCAGGCTGAAAATTTCCCTCCCCTTTATGATATTTTACACTGAATTATAATACGCAGTGAATAAAAACAATTCCTATAAACTCTATCCCCATCTTGTCTTCTCTTGGGTTTGTCCTTTGATCTTCCGGTCCTTGGCTTACAATCTGCAGTTCATTGCCTACCTTGGAACAGTCTGTTGGAAGAGCTAGGAAGCATTGTAAAGGAAATAATGGCTTCCTGCTGAAGCCATGCCAAGGTTATGACCCCTTCGCTCACTCAGTCGGTGGCTTAGTGGATCACCGAGAAAAGGTTTCATGGAAAGGCCGGCTCCCCTGCCAGGTAACATTTGTAATGAGATTGTGCATTTGAGGCTCAGCTGAAATCCTATCCCAGTAGTGAAATTAGATTAACTGCCTTCTTCCTTGGGTGATAACCTAAGATCTCAGTTATGGTGCCAAATGGCATTGTAATACTTGGGAAGCCCCCCAGCCCTGATTGTTTTAGGAAGATAGTAACATTATTCTGTTTCAGTAAACTTTGTTTTGATTTTTATCTCTAGATTGCTTTATATTGCATGGTTGGCTCTTATACTCAAGCGGATGGTTCAGCTGATGGATTTCATTCTACCAGTAGAATCAGGAAGAGAGCTGTTTTCTCAAATGAGGCGCCTGTGTGACACTTAGGCCCTTTTCGCACGCAGTTTCTTTTGTGCAAGGGCCCCTTGAGCGGCGGTCCGTACGACGCACTCCCATTTACACGATGCTCACGAGCCTAACGCGAGCCGCGCACACACCTTTTCATTTTCGGCTTCAAGACGAAAATGGTACGCAGTCGTGTAAGGCTGCCGGGGCCCACACGCACTTACCTGCGTTGCGGTATGTCGTCCCAGGCACGCCGCTCGCGCTTCCTCCCCCAGTGCAGCCTACAGCTCCCAGGCTACACTGCGGAAGGAAGGGTGGGGCGGTTGTGCGACCAGGAAGCCAGCTGTGGGATGAAGGAGCAGCGAAGAGAGCGCCTCGCGCAAGAACCTGCTTGTGCGAACGGCACCCCCCACCTCCACGATAAGGTAACATGCGGAAAAGGCCCTAGTCTGGAGGCTTTGGGACTCCTTTGGGAGTAGGTTTTGACAGATAGAAAGAGCTTCCGAAGAAAGGGGAGGGGAAGAAATTTCTTTTGCAGTGATGGTAGTGTTAGAGCAATCTTGGTTTTAGCCCCCTGCCCCCAGTAACTAATAAGATAGACATCTTTGAATATTATGGAAAGATGTTTCCATGTCTACTTTTTTTTTTAACCTATGCTGAATAAAGTATATTCAACATGGCAATTCTAGAGAGACCTGAGTGTTCCAAAATGAATAGATGATGACAGAATCCAGTGAAGTCTTTGGTTGCTTCAAGAACACTGTCTACAGTACTACTCTGTTCTGCCTTTGTGAAACTTTACCTGAAATACTGTGTCCAGTTCTGGACACCACAGTTTAAAAAGGACTTAGACAAGGTGGAACATACCAAGAAAAAGGCAGCCAAGATGATAAAGGGTCTGGAAACTGATCCCTATGAGGAATGATTGAATGACTTAGTTGTGTTTAGCCTAGGAAAGAGTAGCTGGAGAGGGGTGCTGTCATGCAGAGTAAGATATATGGTTCCCTCCAACCCAGCATGCCAGGGACTGGTGCCATATTTATGTCCATTGACTACAGCTGTGGTAGGGTTTTTTTTTTGTTTTGTTTTTTGGTTTTTGTTCTGAAAACTCTTTGTGGATTGGCAGGATTGCCTCAGTGACTACCACTACTTCAGGGAGCACCACTTTGAGTAGTACAACATGGAGTGAGCTTGTTTTCTTCTTCTCTAAAGGACAGGACCTGAAGCAGTTGATTCAGACTAGAAAGAGTTTTTCAGTAAATGCTAGGAAGACCGTCCTGATGGCAAAGCTGTTTGATGGTGGCTGCCTCATAAAGTGGCAGACTTTTGTATTAGAAGTTGTTAAGCTGTGTTTAGATGCTCAGAAGATGAAATTCTTCTGACTGTTTAGCTGGGATCTCTTTTCCTGTAGCTTGAAGCCATTGCTCCATGTCCTGTTCTCTGGAGCGGCAGAAACAAGCTCACTCCATTTTCCATAAGACTTCCTTTCAAATACATAGCTATCATTTCACCTCTTAACCTTCTCTTTTCGAGCTTAACATACCCAGATCTCTAAGCTGTTCCCTATAGGGCATGGTTTCAAGTCGTTTTACCATGTTGGCCATCGTCCTCTGGAGACATTGAAGCTTGTCTTGAATTGTGGTGCCGAGAATTGGACTCAGTATTCCAGTATTGAAATTAGTTCCAGTTGTTTGATTTTGTCAAGTTCCTCGTTTTCATCAGGAAAATAGAGTGAAGAATTGAACCACAGGATGACATTTTGATTTCTTCAGAGTTGTTGTTACTTAGAATTCTCTTGGGCCATAACAAAAGTACTCATCTTATGTTCAGCTTTTCTTTGTGTGTTCCATCGAAGCAAAAACTGCATTCTGAATAGGAGAAGGTTGAAGATTTGATGTACGTGTGTGTGTGTGTTGCAGGTATATCATTCCGTACATTGTACTAATGAAATTGGGTTATTGCTTAATGCTTACACTAGGGCATTCTTTGGAAGGAACACACATAGGAGATGTTTCTGTTGTATATGGTAAATTGTAGGATCAATTTAAGAGCACTTTCATTAGTGCAGATACTGTGTTGAAGCAAACATGTGCCTACTTGTCCATTCACTTGATTTGTATCAATTTTTGTTCCATTTTCTGAGATGCATGTTTGCTTTTTGCTTAGTTCTTGTGCTGCTAAAAATAGCTGTTTATAGCATCAAAGCTATTAACTCTTACGTTACATTGGAAACAGCTGTCACAAAGGAACTGGAAACTTATTTTAAACAACATATATTTAAGCATTAGGTTTAGATTTGGCCTCTGTCAAGAATTGTGGTTCTCCTCACAAAACTATCAAGCAGGACAGATCTATCTGCAAGATGAAAACTATGTTCTTGTAATACAAATACAACTGATACAAGTTTCAACTTGTCCAGGTTTTAGTCTGAGCTAGCATTTTCCCCTGGGAAACTATTCCCAGGAAAGATGGCACTCAAACATCCTGGCTATCATTTGGAAGTTTCCATCAGTCTCCTCCAGCTTTGTACATTTGTTTTGGTGTACATATATCATCATCCCTGCCTGTTAGTCGTGCTGGCTGGTGCAACTGGCATCCAAAACATCTGCAGGGCACAACTTCTGAAAGGATGGGTCTATATAGTTGCTGAAATAGCAAGCTGAATGTGGAACAGCTGGGTGTCTTTTCCTCATCTAACTCATCTGAAGTTAGCATCTACCATGGAGCTACAGTGTGTATTAAATACAAGCCTGTAGTCAGGCCTGTTGGACTATTCCATAGCATCCACTAAGACTGTGCCATTCATTGCGTTATTCATACTTCTATAGGAAGAGATTGATGAGAGCGAAATGTCTGTCTTTCAAGAAGTCTGGAGTATTTCTGTTCTACAAAGTTATAGCAGTTTGATACTGCTTCAGCTGTCATGGCTTCATGCTGCAGAATCCTGGGATTCCATGGTTTCTTTTGTGGTTTGGTAAAGCATTTCAGAATTTTCTGCTATGGATCTGGTGCATTCCCCTGAACTACAGTGTTCTGCCAGACAACTCAAAGCACATCACCAAATGAAAAATTGTGGCATTCCTTTGGATGAGCCATGGCAGTTACAGGTGTATCAGACTGCAATAGCTTTGCAGCACGTATAAACTCATGGTTTCTTATTACTGATCTTTTCACTGAACAACCCTTAGGAAATTTCCTGGAACACAGTTTGGGAAGCACTAGGTTAAACCTGTCTGGGTTTGGTTCTAAATACTAGCATTTATCATTTGTCTTATCCGTGAACGTTGTCCCATATAACATTAACATAACCATGGGGAACATGTTACCCTCCAAGCCATCTTTCTGTTATAATTTGAAGGCTTGCTGCTCCCCATTACACATTTTCTGGTATTCATTTGGGAAGAAAAAAAGTGTTACCACAAATCAGATTATCTCTGTCCCTTAGATATTTTAAGGTCCCTCAGGGAAGTATATCTTAATTTTTTTTTCAAGGAGGGGAAGGCCCTTTAAAGCAGTTGGACTTCCTGAAAATGGCATTTAATCTACACTGTTGATTCTTTTGATCTAGTAAGGATTCTGATCATAATCTCACAAATGAAATAATTAACTTCTACCTGAAGTGCATATTTTAGCTTATGGACCAACAGTTAGAAGCACACCACCTTCAATTGTGCTTTATTTTTGCACTCCACCCATTCTTAAAATGCAAAATAATTTGTCTGCTCATTTTGGACAACTTTATGCTATTTTGTATAGTTGCTATCAAAGACAGTACATTCTGCAGTGATAAATGTCTGATATTGTTTCTTTTACTGTTTTAATGCTTTTATTGTTTCCTTCAACTTCTAAGCTTAGCTATTCTTTTGAAGCCTTTAGTGCAATTAATCACCGTGGTTTTCTCATTAGGTACTGTAGATCATCCTAGTTTTATGCCCTGTAAATCAGTGGGGTCAAGAATGTTTGCTTCAAGGACAAATGAGAAACCTTCTTGTGATTTCCCTTCTCTGCAGTTATCAGAAGGGGCATTTTGTGTTGCATAAAATAAGATGGAAAGCTGAAATGCTCCTCAGCTAAATGCTACTATGTGGATATAAATTCTTCACAGTGGTTGTGACTGTACTTGTACTGGGACAGACTCCAACAAGGGAAGGTGGATCTTCACCACTTTTGACATTTGAATGAAGAGTAGATGCCTTTCTGAAAGAGTTGCAATAGCCAAAAGCAAGTTAATGGGGCTTGATATAGTAATTACTGGAGGAAATTCAATCTGTTATTGGAATCCATTCTACTAGCTACACGTGAACTGCAGAGCCAATATTACTCGTGATATGCATTTTCTTCACTCTCGGGGATTATGGAGAACACATTTGAGGAAATGTAATAGAGCCCTTCTGTGTCAAATGGATTGTACAAAGAACTTCACAGGTGATTTCTTCAAAAGCATTTGAACACTTTTCTGAAACCAGTAGGGAGAAAGCTTTAGCCATTTATTGCAAAGTGTTGTCCTCTCCATTGTGATGCAATTGAATTAGCTGAATAGAATTATGAAAATCTTTAATAAAAAGAGAACATGTGTGTCTATCTCTGCCATAGTTCCATGGAGACAAAACCTAGACACCTGAAACGTGGCATGCATACTAAGGGGACCTTGACCGCGTTCATCTCCCCTGAGTGTTTTTTTTTAAAAAAACAGATTAATTAATTTTAATGAGGTAAGAACTGTAGCCCGTGTGGTCTAGCAGTTAGAGTGTTGACCAGGGGACGAGGGTGTGTATTCCCACTCAGACTTGGAAACCCATTGGGTGACCTTGGACAAATCATACTCTTTGAGCCTCAGAAAGAAGTCAATGGCCCTCTCCCAGTGAACAATAAATCTTGCCAAGAAAACTTTAGGAGAGAGGGTCACCCAGAGTTGCAGTTGACTTGCAGTAGTATGTTGAATCACGAGGACTCTGTACTAATTCCCTTTGTAGTAGTAGGTCTTTTGAAGAGACTGAATTCTAGAGGATTGCTCCAAATGCTTGCAGTTTTGTTTTTGGTGGGGCTGGGGAGGACCGTGCTACAAGAATATTCACTGCTGGTCTTGTGGCTGCTGGAATGACGCAGTTGTTGTCAGTGTGTAGCCTAGGTGGCTGAGGAGCTTTGCCTTTCTTTTTCCTAACTATCTGCACATACTTATTCAGGCCTCTGACAGTGATCCTCCTTTAGACAAAAGGCTTGTTATGCCTACCCAACACCCCCTTCCTATGTGTAGTTGAAATCTTTTTTAGTAGTGTAAGCATTGCTGAAGGAGGGCCTGAGAAACCCAGATTTTTGGTACCAGGTTGCAGCAGTGTGTCTGTGGTAGGCAAAGCAATAACATTGGAGTGGGAAAAGAATGGGATTCTACTCTAGCCAATCCTATAGTGGCGGTGTATGCCTGCTTACAACAGACAAGCCAAATAGCAGCTGTCCCCGGAGTCCCTTACTGAGCGGGTGTGAACAGCAAAACGGAGCAAAAGGTGGAGAGCAGATAAGCCTGCTTCAGCTATTACCTCCAGCATGTTAAAAAAGCTTAGATGCATAAATTTGGCCATCAAAAAGGGAAGTCGTAAGCAACGTGGAGAATGGAAAAGGGCAAGTCATCACTTTCGAAGAAGCTTTGACTCATGATGGTTCAAAATGTTACAGTTTAATTGTGTAGGGCTGACTTGAGCTGGTTGTTTCATTTCACATGTGCATAATTGTTAGCTTTGAATAAAGAGTTCTGCTGAAACATGTTAAACTGCTCTTCTTTTTTGTGTAGAAAGCAATCCATACTCTTTCCATTTTAATTTCAGCCAAATTGTATGCTAAAGTAGTAATGCCTAGGAACGTATCTAGTTCATTAACTGAGCTACGCCTGTGTGTAGGGGAGAGGGAGAAGAGAGAGAAAGACAGAATCAATGTGAATGAGTTAGACACTAAAGATGCAGGCGTAAAGAATTATCTTCCTTGGTTGGGTGGCACTTGTTTTTGCATTTTGCTTGCATTGGGAAGGAGAGGTTAATTCTGTTGATCACTATGCAGTTATCCTAACTCCAACTAAAAAGGCTGCCACTTTGTTTTTGTTTTTTTCTTTTTTATCATATACTAGCATATTTACCCAGTGTTGCCTTAGATTTTTATTTTCCACTTAAGAACTCACCAAACTGCCTTCTCCATTTCCTGTAACTTTGCTCCATATCTCCCAATGCAATCTGTATTCAGAGTTATTTACATACACAGTTTGGGTTCTGAGGGAGTGCACTGTTCTCCTCCTTGCTGCTAGGCATCATCTCCATAGCAACTGGCCTATTCCAGTACCTGTAAATTTTCCCCAATCCAATCTTTATTCAGAGTTAACATTCAGAGGTTGGGTTCCTGAGGGAATATGCTATCCTCCTCCTTGCTGCTAGGCATTGTCTCCGTAGCAGCTGGTCTATTCCAGTACCTGTAACTTATTCCCATATTCTCCAATCCAATCTGTATTCGTAGTTATTAACATATAGAGGTTGCGTTTCTGCGGGAACACACTGTCCTCCTCCTTGCTGCTAGGCATCATCTCCATAGCAACTGGCCTATTCCAATACTTATAACTTTTCCCCATAATCTCCAATCCAATCTGTGTTCTCTGGTGATGTTGATGTACTGGCTCGCTCTCTCTCTTTTTTTTTTTGCTTTTTGTTGAATTTGTGCAGTGACTTTATGATTTTCTGGAAGCATTTTTTGTTTTGAATTTCAGCTTTAAGATTCCTCACATATGGAACCCATACAATCTACTGTGTGAGGTGTGAAGACCTTGTAGCCATGTTGTGGATGTCACTTTAATTTTTCTCACATATGCCTCCCAAAAGTTTTCTGGCATCCTTATTGATGCTAGGCCTCATCTCCATAGCAACCAGCCAGAGGCCAAGAGCTCTGGGCTGAGAATTCTGAAGGCCCCTCCCCAAACTGCCAACCCCAGGATTCCATAGAATCTTCACAGCCAGCCAATCATATGAGGTCTTGTCACCTCACACAGCCAATCATACGAGGTCTTCGCCTGCCTGACGCAGACAGACAAACGTGCAGATGAACATTGACTTTTATATAGTAGATATGTATTAGTTAGCATAGTGGGAATTATTAGTAGATTACTGAGTCATACTGAGTGTTTATTGCTGTGAGATGCTTAGCCTGTTGTATGATTACTTAAATCCTGAGTTATAATTGTTATTGATTTGTCTGGAAATTCTGTTTTTTTTTTATTACACATGCAAAGAATCCAAGAAGACTGAACTCTTTTTCTATGAAGCGACTTTGAAAGGATGGTTTCTAAGTGGAAAATTAATCGTATCTATATATCTACTGGTCAGATATGCACTACTGCTGATCAGATGCTTTTGAGTTTCTTGCAATGAAAAAAGCAGGGTATAAATTTAATAAATAAATAATAAATAAACCTCATTACCCACCACATGACTTACTTAGTGGACAAATAATTTGCTTAACATGCAAATATGGGTTTTAGCAACCCTTCCTAGTTTTATAGGATCCACAGACGAGGCAAGAATTGATAAAGGTGTGTGGAAAATAGCATAAGCAGCAGTTGAAAGGAGTTGAAGTATATGTGGCTACTTTGTGAAGTGACTGGATATTATGGGTTGTGTTTTCCTTGGGATGATGGCACAGAAGTGCCAAGTCCTCCTGTAGGACTAGTATAAAAATAGTGCTATTTTTGGAAGCCTTAGGTTCCTCCCATACTTTTCAGGCCCTACCATCCATCCATCCATTTATTTATCATTTATTTCCCGTGTCTGAGCAGTTCTTATACATTTTGTGAGTCTGTGTGGCTCAAAATGAGTCCTGAGGCTGAAAAGCCACTGACATTGCCCACCCTTGATACCTGGCATGTATACACACCCCTGGGCCCCTATCTAGCTAAAGAGGAAGGAAATATCCCTCCAGGCACAAGGGAAGTAAATCTTTGCTTATTTTGTTTTCACATGAGTTTCATTCAATCATGTTAGAAAGAAACAAGCAAGCAATTGAAATAGGGTATTTATGGATCCCTACTCCAGCGCAGTGGTTTGAATGTCGGACTAAGACCCATTCCGCACTGGACTGTTATAGCACTGTTATTCCACTTGCAACATCCTACGGAATCCTGGGGTTTGCAGTTTCGGGAGGGGCCGGCCGGCCCCTCCCGAAACTGCAAACCCCAGGGTTCCGTAGGATGTTGCAAGTGGAATAACAGTGCTATAACAGTCCAGTGCGGAAATGGCCTAAGACTGGAGTCCCGGGTTTTAATTCCTGCTTGACCGTGTAAACCCACTGGGTGTCCTAGCACAAGTCATACACTCTCAGCCTCAGAGGAAGGCAAGGGCAAACCTCCTCTGAACAAATCTTGCCAAGAAAACCTCGTGATACGTTTCCCCTAGGGTCCCCATGAGCTGGAAACAACTTGAAGGCACACAGCAACAATTATTTCTCACTCTTAACTCTTTCAGAGTTTGTCCACTTTTAGATGATATTTTTTTTTTTTTTGGTATCTACGGGATTTTTTTGTGGAAAAAATAGATTTGAGGAAAACACTATTGTTTGCACAAAGACTTTTTTTTTTTTTAACAGAAAGCGTATTTTTCCTAGGTATTGTTTTTGCTACAAGGTGCTTTTTGCGAAAAAAACATTTTTTCTTTCCAAAACCCACCAAAACTGAAACAGTCAATGAAAGAAGTGCTGACTTTTCAGCTATCTTTGAAGGTCAGTTTTATTCTTGCTATTGTACTTGACAGTTTTTTTGGATGTGATGTCTCATTGTGTTAAAACACCCTTTTCTTGGCAAGGATTTGAAAATTTGTGAATACTCTCTACACCCCTAGCATGCCGACGTATTTATAAAGAGCTCAGCAGTCTCTTGGTTTCTTTGTGTGCGTGTGCCAAGGTAAGGGAGATGGTCAAAGCTGTTTTACTACTTCTATAAATTTTATAGAAATGATTTAAAATGCAAGAAAAAAAAACTCTAAATATACACAATAAAGGATGACAAAAACATGTAGTTCAAAAGATCTCTTGGAACCATCTTGCTCACCTGTCTCGGTTTCCATCTGTGGCTTGAAAGATTGTTCAGGCCTCCTCTTGTCATCGTGTGTTATATTAGCAAGATCTCCTGGGGGCTGAGCTGCCTGTCAGTGGATAATGACAGGTGCTTCTAACCAGAGGGTGTTTTCTTGATATTGTGCTTGATGTTTCTGCCTCCCTTTTCTCCAAACCTCTCCTTCCTTTCTATTGCTGCTGCTGCTTTTAACCTTTAGTTCTCTCCCTTAGCTTCCCTTATGTCTTCATATTTCTTTGTGACCTCATCCTTCATTTTTTTTATTCCTCTTTCCTATTTTCTCCCCTCTCATTGAAACCGAGTGCTGATTGTAGCTGCCCATGCACCAGTGTATGGCATCAGAACGCCCAAAGGCATTATCAAATTGTCAAAAGATGCATCTTTATTTCTTTGTTAGCCTCATGCTTAGCCTGTCAGCCCTTAAAGAGATGGTCAGTATCCTTTTTATGAGCTGAATGCAGCACCCCAAGACTGCCCCTTTGCTGTGCTATTGTTACCCTGTTTATTGGGGGTCCCGGCAGGATTCCAAAATATGCTCAACCATAGGTGGGGAAAATTAACTCAGAGCACTGCTTTAGCATTACGAGAGGCAGGGTAACTTAGCAGGATCTTGTAACCCAATGTTTACAGGGTCAGGCCAAGTCAAGAAGCAGACTGGTTTGAAAGCAATGAACGATCTTTATTAAATACAGGCACACAATGTAAGCAACTCACGGACACAGATAACTAAGGAAAATAAAGGTGTGAGTAAGATACCGGGATTTTCAGAGGGATAGTTGGTTCAGGTGATACAAAACCTGTTCCTGAAGCCCAGGAGAAGATAGAGAGCAATGCTGGGGTTCGGTGTGGCTCAGCATGTGGAGCTGAGGGGAAGCTCGTCAAGCAATGCGGCAGCAAGGCAGTCTGGAACTTGGGAGCGATCCGAGGAAGGTCTCGGAATCAGGGTTTTTTATAGGGAGAGGTGTGACTGCAGGCTATGCCTTACTCGGGGACAACAATGAGTTTTGGGTGCGAGACGATGTCTCCGAAAGGTCACAATTTAGCATGACGGAATCAGAGCCGAATTAACAATGGTGTAGCCAGTATGCAAATGCGCAACGCTTGACAGTGGATGGTTCAGCCTTTGTCAAGTTGCCTGCTCGGGGCAGGGAGCCTTTTGTAGGTAGCGCACATACATAACGTGCTGTTTGCCGGGGAGGTCCTTGAAACTGCGATCTGGCTATTTCTGGCGTGCCTGTATTGTTCAAGAATATTTCAGCAGTTAAGTGCCGAGCCTAGTTTCGTGCTTGTCTGGGGGCCTCACAAACACGTGGAGAAGGGTGGTATGGTAGGGCTGAATTATGATATCAAAGTGATATCGGGTGCTATCGCCAAGAAAGCCTAAACTGCAGTAACACTATGCTATGCTATACTATATTTCTGAAAGTTGATGGTGGTATTGCTGCAAGCAAAACCCTTCAAATCTCTACTTTCAGTGGCCAGACTCCACCATTTTTAGCCTTTCTCTTCTTTTCCTTCTGGAAAGGAAGGAGACCAGTGAGAGCTTACAGACTTGTGGAGCTCTTTCAGGCTCAGTCATTAGTCAGAATGTAGACTGCAGTCAAGAAATCAGACAAACACTAGGACTTGGAAGACCAGCTACGAAGAGACTAGACAAGATCCTGAAGTGTCAAGACATATAATTCAGTACTAAAGTTAGGATTGTGTGCACCATCCTATTTCCAATTTCTATATATGGTTGTGAAAGTTGGACAGTGAAGAAAGTTGATAAGAAGAAAATCAACTCATTCAAAATGTGATGCTAGAGAAGGGTTTTACAGATACCCCAGACTGCTAAAAAGACAAACAGATGGGTCCTAGAGCAAATCAAGCCTGAACTCTCCCTAGAAGCCTACTTGACTAAACTGAGGCTGTTGTACTTCAACCATATTACGGGAAGACGTGACTCACTAGAAAGGACAATAATGCTTGGTAAGTAGAAAGCAGTTGAAAAGAGGAAGGTGGCATTACAAGTGGATAGACTCAATCAAGGAAGACACATCCCTGAATCGGCAAGACCTGAACAGGGAGGTTGAGGACAGGGTGACTTGAAAGTCTCTTATCTATAGGGTTGCCGTAAGCTGAAGTTGACAATGGCAGTTAACCAACAGCAAAGCCTCATAGAGAAAGGCTGAATTTTGTGCTGAATTTTTGTAGTAGCTATGGTGATAGCAAGAACTCTTCAGTCAATGTTCAACCATAATATAACAAGACTGCAAAAGCAGTTTGGGTAGCAGTGTTGTCAGCCATGTTCCACCTATCCTGAGACTTCTGCTAGTTGCCTCTTCACTTCTGGGCAGAATTCAAAGTGTTGGTAATTAGAGCCCTAATTGGCTTGAGTTGGGATACTCCAGGGACCTCTTCCTCCCAATGGTCTGCTCAATAAGATCTAGAGAGCTGGCCCTTCTTTTTGTTCTGTTTAGGTTGGAGATATACACTGCATATACACACGTCATGAGTATAACAGTTTGAGAACAGTTCAGTTGCCATGGCTCCATCCTGGGATTTGTAGTTCAGTGAGGGACTTAGACTACTGTAGTCTACCTTCTTGAACTACATTGTCAGAGTTCTTTTGCAAGGAATTGTGAAACTACAGATCCTAGCGTTCCATAGGATACAGCCATGGCAGTTAAAGTAATACCACACTGTGATAATTGTGTATTGTGGATACACACCTAGCTGATAGTGGAAAGAAATAGCACCTCATCCGTGACTTTAAGGCTGTAGAATTTATCTTATCCTGAGAGGGTTGAGTGACTGTTTTCCCTGGCTGTCTTTCACTGGTTGGAGAAAACATTTTTATTTCAGGTGATTTTTGCATTGCATATTACTCAATGTTTTATTTAAAGGGTGAGTTTCCTCTGCAGTCTCTGCCTTTGCTGTAGTTTTATTAAAAATTTTATTGGGTGGATTACATGTATGATATTATGATTTTATGTTGCATGCGTCTCTAGTAGCACATAGGCGCAAGAATTGCTGGTCAGAAGTTTCTATATAGATCAAAACATGAAAATGAATATAAATAAATCTTATTACTCTGGGCTGTTCAGCTTTTCTCTCTATGTGTTGCTTGTTTTGTATGAAATTGAAGCAGAACATTATGATTATGGTGCTATTCTTAAAACCAGAGTATGCTATTAAAGCTGACTGTTACATCATTTGTCTTAGATTGGTTAAATGTAATTAGCAAGAGGCATGCAGAACAGTACGATAGATCCGTACAAACTGGTGAGGTAAGAGGATGTGTGTTTGTTTAAGCTATGGGGGTGGGATTAATGAGATTTCATATGGATTGTCAGCAATTATTTACCTCCTTCCTCTTAAGCCATTTCCACTGTTGGAGTGGTGGATTATTAAAAACATTAAATACAGCTCCAGTTTTTGGTAAGGTCGTGGGGTTGTTGATTTCCTCTGAATCCTGCCTTCATTTCTTCATCCATATCTCCTTCCAAGACTTTGTCTTTTTTTCCTGCATGGAAGTTTGTTGTGTCTTGAACATACACTTGTAGTAACGTACAGTTTGTTTCTGTAGTCTTCCTATTATATACATTTGTGTACATACTTACTTCAGTTCACATTTTTAAAAACACATGCAGGATTTTGTGTGTATTTTATTTCCCTAAAACATGTCACAATCCTCAGAAATATCTGAGGTACAGTTTGCTTTTTCTCACAACAGATCTTACCATTTTGGCAAGAATCTCTATTTTTTTTTCCTAAGAACCTCAAAAATTCCTTTCGATCTCTAGTTTCTGGTGGGAAATTTAAGTCATTGTAAAGTTAATTTTAGATCCAGAAAACAGTTGAGAATGTAGTATGATTTCTACCATATTTGTGTCATATTTATTTTATGTCTGCAGCATATATGATAAAAGCTAAAAATTTGTTTGGATTAGGAACACCACCGATTAATACCATGTAATATTCTAACAAATCTTCAGCAATTTTCCTCTGATATTTTACTAAGTCAACCAGTTAAACTCTACACTATATGTCAGTGATACAAATATGGTTATTTGTCAGCTACCATGCAAATTAAGAATTGCGTGTTTTTTTCCTAGCTATATACTCTCAGTGTTTAATACTTGAGATATTACATGTTTTGTATTTTCACTTAAAAAAAATAAAAAGTGAACGCAGCAAATGTATGTTTGCAAATGAATGTATCATATCAGCAGGTACATGGAAATCAATTACAGGATTTTGTCTAATATGTGATTTCTCAGAAATTTCACAGATTTCAGTGTGTTTTATGTGTTTCACTAAGTACGGTTGGCCATCCATATCCGTGGATTCTGCACCCACAAATTCAACCAACCGTGGCTTGAATATATTATTCCACCCCCCCAACCAAAAAAGAAGGAAGGAACACAATACCCCCCCCCCAAAAAAAGAAAAAGGAACACAATTTTACTACACCATTGTACGTAACGGGAATTGAGCATCCACAATTTTGGCAACTAGGGGTGGGGGCGGTTCCTGGAACCAAACCCTAGGAGATACCAACGGTCTGCTGTAACCATCTTCTTTTTAACATAGTTGGTCACTTGCCTTCAGATGATCAGCAGATCAAGTTGAAAGCCTCTAATTCTTATCTGAATTGTTCTTCTTACTGTAAGATTACTGTATCTCAAGTTTGGGACCTAGACCAAGTAAACTTAATCCTTATCTGAGCTGAATTTAGTGATTGCTGTTTTTCATAAACACTTCACAAGACTATTGTGTTTGAGGAGTTGGTCAAGAAGAGAGAAACAGCAGGAATGAATGCGGCCTTGGAAATAAGAGGCAGGGGAAGGATTAAGCAAGCCTTCCCAGTTCTTTGGCTTACATTTGGCCCCTCAAGTAGCTGCTTATTACACTTTTTTAAAAAAAATGACTGGGGCTTCATTGCACACATTTAGATGACATTTAATATTTTGTTTTAGAAATGCATAGGAGATTCCCTACTGCCTCAGATGCCTGTCCATTTAAACCAGTGGTTCTCAACCTGTGGGTCCCCAGATGTTTGTAGACTTCAGCTCCCAGAAGCCCCAGCTACTATGGTCAATGCTCGGGGCTTCTGGGAGCTGAAGTCCAAAAACATCTGGGGACCCACAGGTTGAGAACCACTGATTTAAACAAAGTGGATTTGGTTTTTCTGATCTTAGTTTATATAACTCTGTCTGTTAATTTGCACCAGTGGGTGGGATTTTTCTTCCCTACTCCTATACCTTTTTCCAAGTGGATAGCCGTAGGAATAGCATTTATCCCCTCTCTTGTGTTCTTGTCGTCAGAAAATGTTGACAAATGATGCCCTGGCAATTTAAATGTGATCAGATTCCCTATGCAAATTAACCTCATGGAGCAGTTCAGATCTGAAAATTGGAAAGAAGGCATCTTGTTAAAAAAGAAGAAGAAGAAAGTCTGAATGGGTAGGGCAGTTTACACTTTGGACCAGTTCCTTAGCCATGATGTTCTTCTCATTTTCTAGAATGAGGGCTCAGTATGGTTTTCCAGCTTCTGCTCAATGGCCATGTTTACTGTTGAAGTGTTTGCTGTTATTTAAATATGGTCCTGTAGCCTTGAGTCCCATAGCATTTCCTTTGCTTTTGGAAATGCTTGCTGAATCTGCACAGGAAAAGAAACTCAAAATCTTTTGTATGAATATTTGTTGTTTGTTAATAAATATGTTGTGCGAGGTTTCAGGAATGAATGGAATAATATAGTCCCTGTATTCTGCCTGATCAACCGTATTCTGCCTGATCAACAGACTGTGGACTGAACTTCCATTTCTTCTATATCTATGGGTCTTAAATTTCAATGCATTCACCAAAATGTACCCCCTGCCGCAAACAACTGCACTTGTATTTTCTCTGTTTTTTAGTTTTTTCCTTTCTTTATATAATTTTTACATAATACAAAAAAAAAAAAATATCACTTGTTATATGAATTCACTCCTTTAGAGTGAGAAATTGAATCTCTGATTTTTTTTTTCTTGGTTAAGTTTAGATTGCAGCACTGCCTGACTTGTAAGAAACTGGAATGTTTCATAATACCAAGTCCCATGGTAGTCTCTGCATTGGGTAGAAAGCTAATAAGCTGAAGAGGTCATGCAGTGTGAAAACATCTGTTGACAAATTAGATTCCCCTTTTGAGATAGTTCTGTTTTGTGCTGAGATAGTTCAAATAGAGTTTCATAGGATCCTTGTGTAATGTTTCTGTGCAATTGTCTGCACATACGTGTCTCAGTGGAGCATCATTTTAAAAACTGTATCTGAGTTGGGATCATCCATATTTTGCTTGGCCAATTGATTTGTTTTAGATCGATCATTCTTGAAATGTGGGAGGTAGACTCCTTTAAAGAGGCATAAGCAGGTCAACTTGCCTTGTTTCTTTCTTGGCATTATTAATGTGATTTTTTTTTCTGTGAAAATAAGTAAATCTACCTATAAATGTTGGGCAGGCAGTCCTTGACTTCCGTTTCTACTTCAAATATTGAATTTTAATGTCCTCTTGCAGTCAGCCAGAATAAAATTGAACTGTTCTTAATCTGTCACCTGAATGTTTCATAACATGTCCATAGAAAGCATGCAACAAAATTGAAGCTGACTTGGTTGGATAGCAGCTTACAGGTTTTTTGGGGGGAGTGGAGGAGTGTAGAAATTAGTTCCTTTTTTGTGGAGGGAGTAAAATCCACCATTTGTATCCCATGGAAATGAATATATGGCACAGAATCTCCTTTTGTGCATTTTGTCTGCTATTCAGCGTTCTAGCTTACATCAATTCAAAGTTGTGGTTTCCATAACACTAACGAAAGTGCTGCTTTTGTACTCATTCTCAAGGTATGGCTCTGTTTAAATGTGAGTAGGTATCCCTCAGAACCATAAATAACTGATTATCTTTGTTTTAGGGAGCATGACTTCTGCAACTTCACCGATCATTTTAAAATGGGATCCCAAAAGTTTGGAAATCAGAACTCTTACTGTGGAGAGATTATTGGAGCCACTAGTTACACAGGTACCTTTTCTAATTGTTTCACTATGTCTTGTCATACCATATGTAATTATCATTCTCAAGTTATAGTGCTGCTGTAGTACTGGAAACTCATGGATGTATGACAGATCTAAAAAAGTTGATCAGATAACAACATATCTCAAGCTTCATTTAATGTTTTGTTTCCGAAGAATGATGAGCCAAATCAAGCCAAACAGAAAATTGCTGTAAATTATTATGTGTACAGTTGGTGGCCATGAGTTGTCAAGTTTTAATTATCTCAATCATATACTAACATGGGGATGACAATTCAGTGTTGAAAATAAAGGAAAATTTTTTTATAGGGCTACTTTAAACATTAATAATGATAGCTTTACCCAATGTAGTTCCATATGACATTTATTTGCGGTGTTCTCTACTTTGTAAATAAGTGTACTGTTACCCTGACTTCTGGGGGTCCCGTGGGGGACACCTTGATTCAGTCCAAGTTATAAAGGTTGGGGAAATTAGCGGAGCACTGGTATTAGCAAAATGAGGGGCAGGGTAACCCAGCAGGATCTTCTACCCAACTTTACAGGGTCAGGCCAAGCCAAAAAGCCAGACAAACATATTAAATAAATGAATTTTATTGAATGAAAATGTTCCTGTGCACCGATGCACTCACTCACGCACACAAGGCCTACTGAGAAGGAAAAGAGGTGAAAAATGGATAGTGGATATAGCAAAAGGGAATGTAGGGGCAGTGATACTGCACCTATCCTGAAGTCTTCGGTCTGGGAAGCAGCAAGAAGAACGGAGCTCAGTGGAGAGACTGCTGAGGGGATCACTCAACTAACAGAAAGCCGGTCTGCTAGTGTGGTGAGGAGTTCTCCAAAAAGACCCTCAAAAACTGGGACTACTTATAGGGCAGAATGTACCTTGAGGGCAGGCTCTCTCCTGGGAAGAACAATGGCCAAAATAAAGGGAAAATGTTGCACAATAGCAGCTTGATAGTTTGCATGATTGGATCAGGTAAATGTACCTCATCTTGTAGGATTTTGCCAAGTCTGAGTGGCTCAACCTGGGGAAAACCCAGTAATCCACTCAGGTTGGCTGACGACCTTTTGTCTGTGCGAATGTTTAGCCTGAGGTCTTCTTGGGCTATGTGACTGGGGATTTTCCTGGCCTGACCTAGTTTCAGTCGTTCAACTGCTTGGCCTACGTGCCCACCCAGGCAACCTCTCTGGCATGGCAGGCATGTTAAATGCAGAGTCCCCGGGATAGGATGTACCTGTGGGGTAACAGTACCTCTGCCTCTAAGAGAATGAATCTCTTCCCCTCCCTCCTTTGATTGTTTGCCAGAATGTAAACCGTATGCTCACTAGGAAAGAGACCAGTTGTCTTATTTGTGCTATTCTATGAAGTACACTATAGCTTTGTATAATTTTTTTTACTATATTTCTTGTTTTGGGGGATTTGGACTTATTAACAATATTGCAGGATTTTTAAAGGATATCTTGCTGATATTACTAGAATAAGTTAAGTTTCTTTCTTTATTTAAATATGTATATCTGGCCCTTTCTCCAAAGATCTCATGGCAATGTACGTTAAACCATTCAAGCAAAATATAAGATGGTATACATATTTAAAATTATTTTAAAAGCTTAAAAATATATTAAACAACTAACAAATGAAAAAGAAGCATTAAAAGTGTTAAAATAGTGTGAAATAGTTTAAAATATATTGAAAGCATGGAAGGTTTTGTACAATCGTTTAGCCCCCAAAAGCTTTCCTAAGCAACCGTATTTTTACTTGATGTCTAAACAGAAGTAGTACTGGTGCCAGTCCATCCCCTATGGGAGGGTGTTCCATAACTGAGGTGCCACAACAAAGAAGTCCCTCTCCCATGTCCTCCCACAGCATATTGCTTTGACTGATGAAACACAGAATCATAGAATCATAGAAATGTAGAATTGGAAGAGACCACAAGGGCCATCCAGTCCAACCCCCTGCCATGCAGGAAAACCCTCAAAGCACTCCCGACAAGTGGCCATCCAGCCTCCACTTAAAGAAGAGGGCCCCTCCAAGAAATTCATCACTTTTTTCCATGATTGAAATGATCTCTTCTTACCCGCAGTCTCTAGATAGGTGAATCTGAGCAAACGTGTTGTGTCCTATAACCCAAAATGGTGGCAGTGTTCACTTGGACACATTGAAGTGTTTGAGGGTTCCTGGGACAGATATGGAGGATCTACTATATTGAAATAAGCATTTCTTTTTCTTTTCATAGTTAGCCTTTTGGATACAGCTGCAGAAACTTTAAGCTTGTGATGTTGGATTGTTGTAGTGCTCTACTAACTTTTGCTCTTGTTTGAATGCAAATTTCTCCAGCATTTGCGCATTGTAGACCCTCCTGTCATCTGTTGTTCTGTTGTTGGTGGTGCCATTGTTGGTGTTGTTGTTGTGTGCCTTCATGTCATTTCTGACCCTATAGCAACCCTAAGATGAACCTATGATGGGATCTTATTGGCAAGGGGTTTGCTTCGCCTTCCTCTGAGCCTGAGAGAGTGTGGCTTACCCAAGTTCACCTAGCTGGTTTCCATGGCTCAGCAGGGATTCATACCCTGATATCCAGAGTCATAATGCAATGCTTAAACCGCTACACCAGGTCTGCGGCAAGAATCGTATATGCGAAATATTGGAAAAGTCAGGAAACACCATCATTGGAAGAATGGTTACAGAAAGTTTTGGAATATGTTACATTAGATGACCTCACTCGTAGAATGAGGGATGAAAAGAGTGGTAGAAAAGAAAATGACTTGAGGTCTATAAAAAAATCTATTGAAGAGAACTGGACAAAGTTATGTCAAGGGGAGAATAAATGAAGGAGACTTAATAAAATAATACAATTTAGAGGAAAGATTATTGATTGTATTAATACAGCAATATGAAGGGGCCAGTCTTCACAGACATAACAGGTTTTTAGTGGGATCACAAAGGAAAAAAATCTTAAAATGCTGCTCAAACAAGGAGAGGGAGGAAGTTTAAAAGGATGGGACTGTACATAGATATATATGTAACTTTATGTAAAAGTGTGTTTTTATATGGGAAAAATGTGTAGAACAGTTGTTTTGTAATGGAATAATCTGGTTTTTAATAAAAATTTTTTAAAAATAAAATAAAAAAATAAGCCACTACACCCGACCTGTTCTCTTCCTGTCATGTGTACAATGCAGAATGACCTGGAACTGTAATCATAGGAGTTGGAAGCACAAAATATTTGCTGTGGAAAAAGAGCATAAGGCATGCTCACAATATGGAAGGATGAAAGAAGGGCAAATACTCCTTTTGTATTATAACACATTCAAAATATTAATCAGTAACGGTTCAGAAACATTGTTCATTCCATTTATATGTTTGTTGCAGTAAAATTCAAATATTCATAAACCAGGTGATGATTAAGAGGAAGAATGCTGGGGACAACACTGATAAGACGTGAATTATAGTTCATTTTTCACCAGATAAGATTGGAAATGGCAAGCAGTTTGAAATCTTGTACATTAAGAGCACAAAACAAGATGTATAGAAGGAGAGAAAAAAATCTATTGGATGAAAGGGTTTACTGTATTTAATGGAACTAAATTTATATTTCCTTCCAAATATTGTGATGGGAGCAGGTCAGATCGCAGAATGGATTAGAATTATAATATCCCTTTGAAATGAAGGAATTATTATTCTTCACTTCAATTATTTAATTTTGTCTAATAGTTATGAATGTTTACTCACTGACATTGCCTTTCTGCAGCACTTAAATTAGATTTATAGTCATCTTAAGAAAGCTATTAGGAAAGTATAACAAAATAGGATTGGTGGATGTTCATTAAGAAGATGAAAATACAAAATCTCTCTTTGCCCTTGGCAGGGTAGGAAATGAAATTTTCTGACTAAATAAATACTATTGGCAGCTTATTTTGCTTGCTTGTTGGCAGCCAAGTCAAGGACAGGAACAGTCTTCCACCTCTCAGGCATGCCTCATCTCTCTTGCCTGGATATCAGTAGTTTAACTTATTAAAATGATTATTGATATAAAGAACAGAGCTCACGTGTTTCCACTGGTTAGAGCATTGGTTTTGAATGCAGGAGACCTATCTGGCTCACTCCTTGTATGCAGAGGTGGATGATGAGTACAGCGGATTCTTCTATCCTTTTATTTTTTCTTAAGAATCGGGCTGATGGTTTTGCCGTACTTCCGGAGGCAGAGGTGGCACGTATAGCCAACTCATTCCCTCTAGTTTTGTGAAAAATTGCTAAACTGAGCACTGTTTTTCGTACTCTATTACCTTTGTCTCCCATCACCACATGGGTCTGAAAGACTGGAAGTTTCAGCTGTTACAGAATGTGGTTGGCCATTTGCTATTGCTTGCAGAAGCCTCAGAAGCTCCTAGTTGTTTTCTGAGTGAAATGTTTAGTGTTGGCCACTTTGAATCCAAACAGTTAATACTTCTTCTCTCCCCGCTAACAGTTTTTAATAGCCTGTAGCTACCATGTAGTAATATTTACCACTTACTTGTGCTGCATCAGAGTACTGTGCTTACTGTATTCTTGGAATCTAAGACTGACCATAGGAGAGTGTGAAAGAGATTTGTGTTCCTAAGACTACCTAGTAATTTGTGTGGAACAGTCTGTGGATTTCCTAACTCAGAGATAATCAGCCATGATGCCTCATGAGGCATAGCTCTCACAATTTTAATCACCAGAGGTTGGGTTGCTTCCACAGAGAACAGTGAATTCTTTCAGGTTCTACTCTCCTCATAAAGAGGTCTTTTTTTCATGAGGTCATTGTAGCTGAACCTGTGAGTCTTGATTTTAGGATAAGAGGTGGTGGTTGTGGTAGGTCAATAAAGATTATCATCATCTTTCTCCCTTCCTCCTCCTCCTCCAAAATTGTTTCTCTTCCAGGCACCCTTTGAGTTGGTGGTTAAGCCTTGGAGTGGTTCTCAACCTGTGGGTCCCCAGATGTTTGTGGACTTCAGCTCCCAGAAGCCCCAGCCACTATGGTCAATGCTCAGGGCTTCTGGGAGCTGAAGTCCAAAAACATCTGGGGACCCACAGGTTGAGAACCACTGCATGGAAGATTACAGTACCTTTCTTTCCTTCACTGTTTATTCATTTAAAGCATTTTTACCTCCTGTTCTGCAGGAGAGGTTCTCAGAATGCCTTCCAGGTTAATGAAAACAAGGGTGGCCCTGCTGTCAGAGTTGTAATGTAAAAGGTATGGTAAAAGAGGAGAGAAGAGGAAAACCAGCAATGTCAGGCATCCTTGCTTAACACTGAAGGGTCCCTCTGTCCCTCTAAAAATGCTTCATGCCAGACTAGAAATCTTCAAAAGAGGTGCCGCCTCCATAGAATCTCTGTGTCTCTGTGGGTAACAAGGCTGGATTCCCAAAGTAATTTAATGCTGGATGCATGTTCTTATCCCAAAGAACAAAATGCCCAAATTCAAATATCTAACTATTTGGGAAGAAATAAGGTGAATAATTGGTTTTCTTCCCAGTTCAGGATTTCTTGAGATTCTATAAATATTGCTGCCAGGACTGGCTCTCTTTAAAAAGAAAGGTGAAACTTCCATAGTTTCATTTAAATCTATCAGAGTAAATTAAAGGATAAGAATTTGAGAGGGTAAGAGCAATCTGTCTACCCATTTGAACTTATTACAGGTTCAGTAAAATTCTGTCCATAATATGTTAATCACTTGCAATTAAAATGCAAATTTCGTATGGCACATGATGTACTTCCAACTTGGCCTTTGGTGCCGAACAAATTGCCCATCCCTCATTTAGCACAGGAGACTTCATCTGTACTCCTGTGATTTACCAAGATTCATTTTCAAAGAAGTAGCCATGTTAGTCTCTTGTTGCATAAAAAGGAGGAGGGAAGGAGGAGGAAAAAAAAGATTAACATATTTTTTAAGCAACATAGTGTGCCTTGAAGCCATTGTCTTGTTCATACCTCTGCTAATCGATTGGAATTTATGAATATAATTATATAATACCTGTTTGTCCAATTTAAAGCCTAGAAGGGCATTGCTGGCATAGGAGGGCCTATATCACGTTGGAGGAAGAGCAAGTCAATGTACTTCGGATGTTATTGGCCCATGTAATATTACTCTCAGAGTAGGTATGGGGACAGAGCTGGCATCTGAGTTTGTGGAAGAGCCTCGTATTACCATCCACATTATGTATCCTGTTGTAAGTGAATAGTTATTTAAGATTAGGAGGCTGTGTGTGGGCCAGTAAAGGTCTGCTTCACAAAGCTTGTGAGAGGGCTGTGTTATTCATTGATGATGTATTTGTGTGGACTCAGATGGGGACAGCCACGCTGGTCACATGTACCAAGCAAAAGAGAGGATACTGTCTAAACTCTTACTCCTACTGTCTAGAACAGTGGTTCTCAACCTGTGGGTCCCCAGATGTTTGTGGACTTCAGCTCCCAGAAGCCCCAGCCACTATGTTCAATGCTCAGGGCTTCTGGAAGCTGAAGTCCACAAACATCTGGGGGCCCACAGGTTGAGAACCACTGGTCTAGAAGGTTCTGAACGATGCGGTGTGCAGGTGCTGATAATCTATTTGTATGAATTACAGAGACCACAGAGAAGAATCACAAATTCCAATCCATTTGCAGAGGTATGAACAAAGACAGTGGTTTCAAGGAATATACATATATTAATACATTAATACATCCTTGCTACTCCACACATAACAAAACAAATCTTCTTAGATGTTGTTTTGAACCCTGGGAAACTGACATTTGGTAAGCAGACTGATTACTTTCACACATCAACACTAACTGACCACTGTAAAGATCTGAAGGAATGGCATCACCTTATGCAACCCTTTGAAAATTTAAGACAGACTTTGTGATTTGTGTCTTTCTATACCCTTACCACAACTGTGTAAACATGCTTTATACCTGAGCGTTTATTATCAATTTGTACCACATATGAAGAAGTGAATTTATATCTACAAAGACTCGTGCAAAAATAAAAACCCATTAGTCTTAAAGATGCTGTCACATTTATTTTTATTTTTTCCTCTCTGGCTTTCTTCCTTCTTTTTATACCAAGATTTATGGCATAATAGGATTCAGCTCTGGAAAGGAAATTAATTGGTATCATTCAGAGCCTGACACCTTAATGAGAGGTTCTGAGTCAAGGGGAATATGCCGCAACAGATGAAATGTAGGGGTAGATACAGTATTTGACAGGGCAATTCTGTAATCAATAGGAACGTAGTGAGGTTTGGCAGGAAGTGAGCTGCCTATATATCTGTTTCCTTCAGCATGCAAGGCAGGGATAAAATTGCAATCTAGATAGCAGTGACCCCCCTCAGATAAATGTCTACTCAGTAAGGTACATTTTTTCCTTTGATGTTTTTTCTCTAATATATGCCTTTTTCCCAATGGACTTTAAAGTTCTTCAAAATCATGTAGTACCAAGCATACTGATGTTTGTGTTCTGGGTTATTTTATTTCTCTGGATTATTATATTTTCTTTTTGTTCTAGATCATTTTATTTCTCTAGAATGCAGAATGTTCAGAAAATTTAGTCAGTTCTTCTTTGTATTTTGTTTCCTTTTACTGCCTTGCAACACACACAATTACAAGGGAAGAGTAGAGGGAGGCTCTCTCCTTCTGTTTCTCAGTTCAGGCTTTCCTTAGATTTTGGGAACCAAATTTTATTTCCCCTACTGATTAAGCGTATTTATATTTCTTCCACAATCCACAGACTGGTACATTTACAGCACAGTTTTATGTGTGTTGACTCAAAATTATGTTCCACTATACTCACTGTGGTTTCCTTCAAAGCTCAAATGATGGGTATAAGATTGCAAGCTTAGATTCAAAATAAATTTGTGTGATAAGTTAGCCTGATAGATGATAACATGCCTAAAACGGTTTTAGGATAAGGTCAGATATATATTGGATTCTCACAATTCCTAGAACCAAACCCAAACTCAATTTGCAGTCAGAAAACCATATATGTAGAGATTTTGCACAAAACAAAATGTGCACATATGAAAGAAGTATATGAAAAACCAAGCTTATTGGGAGAAGATGGAGAAACATTTTTCATCATTAACTTTTTAGGAGTAATTATGTGTGTTTCAATAATGTTTGCAAAAACATATATAGTAGGTTCCTCATCTCCATTTGACCAATATCCGCGCTTTCACTTATCCACACTGAAATGCATTCTAAAAACGTTTTGTTCTTGTCACTTTTTGGACCTACGCGTTGTTGTTAATTTTTATGTTTTTATCAGTTGTGCACTGGCTTTGGACTGCAAATAATGGCTACAAAGCTTTCTTTCTTTTAGTTTCTAAAGTTCTGTCAAGTTTCTGGGCCACCTCTACAAGCTGCTGACTGGTCTTGATACCTAAGTCACCCATGTCATTGAAAAAAATAGCATTTCATTATTCACGTTTTTTGTTATCCACGGTAAACCTGAGAACCTATCCCGTGTGGTTTTGGGGAATCTTCTGTACAAGTTTCTGGGGAGAAAACAATCACAATCTGATTTTGGAATGAGGTGAAAATGGGAGAACTTTGATGTACCCAAGGTGTACAGATAAACCCAAGGTGTACAGATTATCACATCTGTAGGCCATACAGCTGAGTGAAAATCTTCCAACATGCATTTCCCATATCAAAGCATGGCACTGCAGACAGAAAGCTATCCTGGTTCTTTCCTTCTGTGTTTACCTTTTTTATTTTCTGGGCATGTGGGTTGACTAACTTCCATGTTTAACTATATCATTAAAAGATTATATTCTTATATTGTTGCCTAGAAAATTGTTTTACAGTGATAATAACAGGTACTTCTTGAGACTTTCAAGTATGCTACTCTCTAGAGGTGAAATTGTAAGATAATAGTAGTTAAATAATAATTTCAGTAGAAACGATAGAATTCATCTGCACTTCTTTGTATGTTCCATGCTGACTTGATGATTTCTTTTTAAAAGGTAAAACCATTTAATACAAATTTGGTTAGGTGAAATCTCTTACCATTTTATAACTATGAAACATTGCCAAATGTTGTTAAATACATAGGCAAAGAGGTTTTTTTATGTACATGAAACATGTTTTTAAGTTAGAATATATGCCTGTCCCTCAACTTCTGCAGGGACTGGGGTGCAGGACTCCCCCCCCCATGAGAGTGAGAAAAACATAAATATCCTTGTGTTCCCCAAGCCATATTTAATAAATACGAAAAAGGAAGACTGGCAGATTCAACCTACTGCAGATTCAAATGTCCAGTACACAGTGTACATATGATTCTGTGATTCTATGACTCTACAGTGGGGAGCACGCCAGCCTCCCAGTTCTTTTTTCGAGGTGGCGGGGTTCCTTTGCAAGGCAGAATCTGATGGTTGGCAGGGCTTGCCACTGCCTCCATTCTTGCCTTACATCCTTTTAATAGGCCTTGTAAACCTAACCTCATGTTTGCAGTTTCTCTGCAAGCTGAAACAGAGAGAGGGAGAAGCGTCCCTGGCATGGTGTGTTTCGGATGTTTTCCTGAGGGAGAGTGGCTTCGAGATGGGTCCTTGTGGGACAAGGGATATATGTGGCAAGCTGCAGATGGAAGGAACTGACCATGAAGCTGAGAAGAGGCTTTGCAAACTTTCAAAAGAAAGAAAGTGTGCCAGCGGAAGAAATTGGCTGCCTTTGCCATGGATTCAAAGGGTGTATGTGTGTGTGGTTCACAGCAGTGGTGGGAAAGCTGAAAGGAAAGGACTGACAAGGGAGCCACATGAGGTTCTCGTGGGCAATGCTCTCATAGAAATGCATGGGGGAGAGAGAGTATTGCAAGGGGGAGACATGGAGAGGAGGAGGACATTGTTCTTTCTTGGAAAGCTCCAAGTGCTCCTCCAAACTGAGTGACTGCCTGCAAGTGGCCCTCTCTGTGTGTCAGAAAGAGACTGAGAAAAGGAGAAGGAACTCTCTTGCCTCTGTTAGGCTCCCACCAAGGGAGAAGTTAGGAAGGGAACTCAGTCTCTTCAAATTAGAAGTTCTCTCAGTTTCACTGCAAACTTTGCAAGCCTTGACAGTCGCCACTACCCTGCTGAGTCTACTTACCTGCTTACCCCACTCCCTCTCCCCATCCCTCAGGCAGGTTCAGATCTGTCACTTGCAAATAAGGACAAAAGGAAGAGGCAGCGGCAGAGGAAGTGCTACCACCACACCTTCCCCTTCAAGAGATAGAGTGAGATGGAAAGAAAGGCAGCCAATGCTGCAGCCACAGCCAAATTTATGACTTGCTCCAACACTGTTGCTGCCACTGCTCCCAAAGGCTGACAAGCAATGAAATCCAGGCTGCAGCAGAGGTGGGAGCACTGGGATCCTGCCTGGCCTTGGCCTGGCCATGGTTCCAGGGCCGCAGATTCTCCTGTGTGGGACAGTGCTGCTGAAAACACAAGACAAGTCTTGTAGATCCTTATTAAAAATGGTGCAAGGCAGCAGCGAAGGCAGTGGCAAATAATCTGCGCATAATTGGATCCACAGAAGTTCAGTTTGAGGGCTGACTGTGGATCTTTTTAAAAGAATGATGGTTGTAGAGTTAGAAGGGATCCTAAGGGTCAGTCATTGCAATACCTCGCTAATGCAAGAATCCAGAGCTACGGTATTCCTTTGGAAGTGTTGAAGCAGTTGGTACAGTTTAAAGGAGGGCTGGTAATTTGATAGAATATTGGTTATTTTTTTTAAGAGTTCTAGCAAAGTGTTGGTTAAGATATGGATCATATTGAAAGCTGTTTCAAGAAATAATTAATAATAGATTTATAACAACAGCACTTTCTCCCTCTCTCTCTTCTCTCTCTGGAATGAACTTTAATATATGGATTGTTGCAGATTGTAATTTCACAGTAATATCAGGTCCAGCATAGCTTCAGATGGCTGAAATAATTGCATTCTGTTTACTAGGTTTCTTGAAGAATAAACGAGAAGTAAAGATAATCTTAAAGCTGAAAACCTGTGCATGCTTACCTGGACAAAAGCAGAAATTAATTTTGAATGAACTCACATATGATTGTGCTGTAAGAGACTTATTATAAAAAAAATGTTCCATTCAGAAATGAACTTTTTGATGGACTTCTTGCATCAAGTGCCTTTGTTATTGTTGTTATTTTGTGCGGGGGTGGAAAAGTGTGGCTCATGGGTTGTTCCCCAAGATCCCTTTTTGTACCTCCTGAAGACTCCAGCTCCCACCGAATGCCTACAAACCACCTACACTGTGATAAAGGATGGGCATAGCAGTTTAAATTTGCTTTCCCTTAATAATCCACACACACCAGAGCCTGGAAGCAATGCCATTCCTAGCTTGAATTCATAACTGGATGTGTTGTGATGTCACTTCCCGTTCTGTCAAGAATAATGGTGTGGACAGTTGGGGTGCACAAGAGGGCGAAAATGGCTCCAATTCCCTACACAGCTGCCCACCCCTGATTTTCTGCTACACAGAATTTGGAAGGATAAGACTTTCAGAAAAAAAAAAAATTCTGTTCAATTTCTTGGAAAGAGGGAAGATGGCAAGATATAACTTAAGCAGAGAAATAGAAAAACTTATATCAACGATACCTTGAATTTCCCCTGTTGTTTACTCTACTGGTACAGAATTAAGAGTTCTTATCAAGAGAATATTCTAGGTCCAAAGAATCTTTGTCCAATTTCTTGGTTGGGGCTCCTTCACAAGTTATTTCCTTGCTGAAATTCTTTAATTATTCTTCACTGAGTTAATTTGAGTATGATTTTAAATGTTTAGCATGAGAGATAGTAAAACTACCTAGTCATTTCTGTTATTAAAAGGATGACCAAGTCACTAGCTCTTGCTTCCTACTTTAGTTGTATGAATATGCTTATGTATGGGTCGTTTGGAAATGAACATATTTCCTTTTTTCTACTGGAAAGTCTCGGATTACAAGATATGTCCCAAATATTCCGAAATGAGCTGCAGTTATAACACTGTGAATTGGTGTTCAGCATTTGATAGGAAGATAGGCACCGTGACTATCACTCTGTGTTATATTTTGCCAATAAAAGCACAGGTTAAGTTTGGGGGAAAACATACCACCCAGTGGTATCTTGCAGATAAAAAAGGCTCCACTCGAGATGCTACCTTATGTTACTGCTTGGCTGCTTGTTTCTTCCATTATTTCCCTGGCTCTGTCCTCTCCTTTCATTTACCTGCTGTTTTCTGTATCTGTTTTTGTTGGAAAATGCTTCCTGACTGAACAGCTGGACAAGAGTCATGGGAGACTACTTTGGTATATGACCATATGAGCAAGACTGTTCTATCCACAGTGATGGAAGAACTCAATATTACCTACTAGGGAGAAGTGGTTGCTGAAATTGACCGATGCCGTAGAAGTGGACAAATTATCTGGTTTGATTACAGAAAAATCATTGGAGACATGTCTAAAAGATTGGAAACCTCTCATGGATGTTCTGTGGAAAAAAGAAAATGATCTGGTATCTTTTGGTTTTGACAATTACTGCATACTCCTAAGGCTAGAAATTTTAGTAAAAAAAAAATCAGCCAAAAGACCCTGAGTTGACTTATCCATTGGTAAGTACCGCAGTCTAACTCTTTAAAAAAAAGTAATCCTCTTCTCTGAGTTGAGTGACGAAAAGTGAGAGCTCAGTCCCAGGAGAACCTACAAGAAGCACCTGCTTCCTCTACTCTGTAGCTGTGCTGCTTCTGGCCTCTTTGGATGACTGGGTAGGAAAATAGTACCGACTGTCTGGCACTTCCCCTCAAAGGAGCACCAAGAGAGTGTAGAGGGTTGGTGATTCTTTTAGTTTCTCTCAGAACAGACTAAGCTCTCTCCTTTTGTCACTCTACACACAGAAGGGGTAGTTCCTTTTTTGTTAAGAGTTAATACTGTACCTTGACTTTTATCCAAAAAGGAACCATCCCTTTCTCTGAGTAGAGTAGCAAAAGGCCATTATGAATGCCTGGATGGGAAAATGGTGTAGGGCAGCCAGAGATGGCTGGTGATCTGAGACAGCTCTGATGTTTTCCCCCGTCCATGGAATGGCCCTTCACTTATCCACAAGTCATATCAAAATCCAAAATTTGGGCCCCCAAGCCTGCCTTCCACTTATACATGAGGTTAACTTGTACACAAATATTTATGGTAGTAAGATTTGGTTATTGGAAGAAGTGGACAGCATAGTTTTAGAGAGAGAGATATGATTAATGTTTTATATATATGTATAACCATTGAAAAGAAAGTTGGGAGACTCTTTTCTTTTTGTCTGGATTTCTTTTCTTATCCTACTTTTCTTAACTTTTTTTTGGTCTCTATTTTTTTTTATCTTTTCAAAATGTCTATAATTTTTTGTATTTTGAATAATTCTTGATAAAAACTATATATAAAAAAGAAAATGCTTCTCACCCAAGCATTCTCTTTAAGCTCCATTTGCTATTAGAACAGTGGCACTTTATAAAGTAAGGGATTCCTGCATGCCTCTAGCCTATAGGTACTACCTTTAAAACTTTCCCCATTGACCCATTTGGGTGGATCTGTCTAAGCAACCAGAGAGCTAGTGTCATGTAGTGGTCTTGAAAGGATTAAACTGAAGAAGTTATTGCTTAAGTAGAAAAATAGAGAAAAATAAGGTGAGCAGATGCAACCTTTATCTTATCAGAAGGCTTAGGTATGCACTTAGCTATGCAGGGAACCTGGGGAGTTGGTGTAACCCAGTGAGAGTACTCCCTTGGTGCCGAAATACATCATTTTGAAAGCTGTAAACCTGGGCCTCTGTAACCTGTGAACTGTTCATATATGGTCATATTTTAATCATTTCCTGTAACCTGTTTACAAGAGTGTATAAAAGTATGCTGATACCTGACTCTGGGCTCTCAGTCTTTGGAAATTCATTCCACTGAGATCCCTGCACAGTGAACAATAAGTCTTTTTGCTTTCTAATCTGGTGGTCTCAGTTCTTGGTGAGCTACTTCAGTCTGAGTGTTGTACTACAACCCTGGAGACTGGGGTTTGAATCCCTGCTTGGCCAGAAAAGCCCATGATAGGCTTGCCTTAGGTTTGCCCTAAATCAGAAATGACTTGAAGGTACACAATATGCGCTAAGCAACCACATCATCTAACTAGAAAACGTTCCAGGTATATTTGAAAACACATTAAAAATAATCTCCTCCTTCTCTTCTTCTGTATCTTTTCCTCTTCCTTAAGATGGTGAGTGCAGGCTCTGCTGAGCTGCTCCTCTTCTTGGAACTTTCCTGTAGTTATCCAGGATTTAGGCGCTGCATGTAAACATGTCTAAATGTACCTTTAAATGTAGTCAGTGAAGTTGTTAGCTGAAGTATGCGTACTGCCTATTTGCTTTACTTTGCTAAAACTAGTCTCAGAGAGGCACAAGAGTTTCAAAGCTTCCACTTGTGAACTCTGCTAAAGGAATGGGATTCTTAACTGAACCAATCATCAGCCTATCCAGAAAAGGGGCTAACAGCCCGAGAATTTCAACCCAAGAATTTCTAAATGGAAGTAGTTTTTGAATTTGAAAGTTTATTGCATGAGTTTGCTAGCATTGCCAGGAGCTCTTTGAATGGATAATGGTTTTTAGATTTGAAAGACAAAGCGCTGTGACCTATCCTGGAAGGAACAGATTTCAGAGATAGTTGTATAGCATCTTGAGATGGCTATTATGTTGCTGTTTTATGTGCCTTCAAGTCTATTCCAACTTATGGTAACCTGATCATAAGGTTTTCTTTCTAAGATTTGTTCAAACTTGCCATTTCTGTCCTCTGAACTTGATATATTGTGATTTGTCCAGTCATCTAGTGGGTTTTCATGGCTGAAAGGGGATTCTAGTCCTTTCGTCCCAGAGCCTAGTCAGCACTCAAACCATGATGCCATATTGGCTCCAGGGAGCCCACTAGTAGCTGTGATAAATCATGCTTTAAAAGTGTGATGAACTTGGAAGGATGTGTATAATTATAACTGTAATTATATTATGTTGAACTCTTGATCTTCTGCCAGTAAAGCTGTGTCCCCTTTGTTCGGTGTTGACCAGGAAATTCTGATTCACAGCCATGTATTTGCTGAAAAAGAGTGATTTATTTAAGAGTTGACATTGAGATGAACAGTGTGATGAAGCATTGCATGTTACTTGCACTAAACTTTTAACTTTGAGGGTAATGGTCTAACTTTATACACCAAAGGTGCCTTGCTCACCCCCACCGTCCTGAATATGGCCCATCTTTAGTGATGTTGGAAGCCAGAAACTGAGCTTCAGGCACAAGCAGCAGAGTCTCGTAGTTCCTCAAACATATTTGATTGCTGTAAGTGTTCCTAGACTCTGTTTCACTTTGGCCCTTTCCACACGTGGAAAGAGAAACGGGGTAAAACGCACAGAAACGGAGTTTACCAGAAGCCGGGTAGGTCCGTCGCCACAAGGAGCGGCGCGAGTTCGCTGCTTCACACTCCTGTGGCATCCTGCGGCGTCCAAAATGGCGGCTTATGGCTGGCGGAGGCTCTCAACCAACTGGAGAAGCTCGCCAGCTGGAAGCCCACCCCCCTGGCAGATCTGCAGGCATGCACTTGCGCACGCCTGCAAATCTACACCGGGGTGCTGTGATGGGGTGGAACGGGACTGCACGCTCGTGTTTTATAAAAACCACTTGAAAAGTGGTTTTTAAAAAACACGCGGCGCCACCACTTCTGGTCGCTTCACAGCGGTTTGAGGTGTAGAACCTCAAAATTATAAATGCCTCAGCACACTCCACGGTGTAGACGACCTCCGTTAGAGGTCACTCTACACCATTTTAATTACCCTGTGTGGAAAGGGCCTTTATTTGCTTGAAAATATTGCATCAGCTGATCAGAATTAGTCCACTCATCTCTAACCAGTGTCATAGGCAGTTGTTTCCCATCTTATTTTTGAACTGTGCAAAGTGTGAACTCATATATTTTTGTAGCATTTTTATTGCCTTGCATCTAAGATCGCATATTTCTGTAAGTGAATATAGAAACAAAATACTTGCAGAAATTAATGTTTTGGTTTTTTAAATTTAATAACCAAACTCTGCATGTTATCTTCTTTTGCTAAAAGCAGTAAGTTTTATTTCAGATTTGTTCATGCAGAAGCATAATCACTCCAGCATCCTGAACTGCTGCTGCATATTGAGCTATTTCTAGAGGACATACATTCTTCTATTGAAGTTTTCACAGCAAATTAAGCATATCTGCACGTTGCAGAGCAGAGTGATTTAACTTTAATTTGTGGCTAGAAATGCTTTAATTAACCATTGTTATGAAAGGTTACCCTGATCAAAGTGCAAAATAGTGAAATTTAAGGCATGCAGTTTGGTTCTTAGTCTTAGAAAGGAAAGGAGAAGGTGCTGTAAACCAGAAGCTAATATTGCTTTTGCAATAATTTGTACTCTTGGTGGCTTCCAAGATTTGTGTAACTTTGAATCTCTTTTCCATGTTGAACATCCCATCAGGAGCTGAGAAGTGCATTAATGTTCACTTATAACATTACTAGGATTGTAGTCTGACATTTTCTTCTCATTCTGTTCATGACTATGTAATAATCCTTTGGAACAACTATGGAAAATATTTAAACTAGTTCTTTTTTTTTTTTAGATTGAAAGTTTATGTTCTAAACAAAATCGTTAACCCTGTGTTTAAATATCTTTTGGTGCACGTTGCATAATAAAACAGAATGTGTTAATAAAATACTTAAATGAAAAAGAGTGATAGACCAACATTAAAGAAAAGTTTTCTGCAATATATTGAACTTCAGATTCTAAAAGACAAGATTACATCATAGCATTTTGAATACATTAAGGTAGCAAAAGTTCCAGTCGTTTGCTCACCTGAGTAGTTGAGGCATCAACCTTCAACAGTGTAGTGAAAGGAGATGAAGACGACATTGGAACTAAAAATTGTTTTGGGCCTAATGGTAAACTACGATGAACCTGTGGCTTGTATGTTCCAATGCTCCACAGGACCATGAGCAGGAATTCAGAAATATCTATTTATCAATTACAGTATTTCTGTTGGATTCTGTATAAAAGGTTCTCAGGGTGGTGTACAAGTGAAATAATTGTAAGCATATTAAAACGATTCAAACAATAACTAGAGCAAAAGCATATTAAATACATTGCACTTAAAATAGGATTAAAAGATTAAAATCATCTGAAAACCCTGTGCACTGGCATTTTGAGGTAAATCAGTGAGGCCTAATGGTTTTAATAGGTAGCTGTGTTTTTAATTGGTGCTTAAGTGAAATCAGCATTGTTGCAAATCGGGTGTTTAGGAAAAGGCTTTCCGCAAATGGTGTGCTGTAGCTAGGAAGGACCTCCCCAACTTCTGCATATAGAAGTTATGAAGGAGGACCCCCCTCCAACTGACCTCAGACCTTGAATTTAGGGCTGAGAGTATGTGACCTGCTCAAGATCACTCAGTGGGTTTCCATGGCTGAGTGGGGAATCAAACCCTGGTCTCCAGAGTTGTAGTCCAGTGCTCAATCCACTACGCCACTCTGGCTTTCCAGGTCTTTCTTTACCACTTGGGATAACAAAGCAGTATGGAATGTTCACAGTGACTAAGTACTTAAAAGTTTTATAACAACATGGCCAGGAATAATTTCTCCTTCCAGTTACCAACTGTGTGCCTTACAGCAGTGGTGTGCAATGTGAGTCTTTGGGCTGGGTGCCCTCAACCATTAGTGTAGCTTAAGTTAACTGGGACCAGTACTTTTCTTTTGTACTATTTCTTTTATGCTGAAAACAAGCTTTCTGTGGAGTACACATCTCAATTTAAAGGAAAATCACATTCCCAGAAACCTTCAGAAAGTGCGGTTTGCATTTAAAGCAAAGCCTGTGCTTCCCTTAAGACTTGTTCTGAACCTCAAGAAATAAATAAAATGACCCGTGATCTAAAAGTCTTCTTGTTTTAGTTCTGTTAAATTTTGGAAGTCAATGGCACTGAATGAATGGGGAAGGGGATAATTTGGCATTTGTCAGCTTTTAGAAGAGGGGTGAATTGACCCTTGAACCCTCTGAAGTTTCTCTCTCCTGCATTACAGTCATATTTAAATAAAGTATTTCACCTGTATCTCTATTAGATGTCCTTTTTTTAAACCTTGGAATGACTTAAGAGATAAATAAGAAATTCTCACAGACCCCTCTAATTTATATTAAGGCGCAACCCTGCTAACTTTTTGGGGAAGATTGACAAATACACAAGCCTATTGTCTTTATATACCACTGTGCCTCTGTTTCTACATGAGTGGTTATTCTTCTGTTCTGTTTGAGAGTCATGAATGAATCAGACTCTCTAAGTGCACTGCTAGTCTATGCCCTGAATGAGTAGGTGCAAGTGTTTTGGTATTTGTATTGACCACTAGTGATAACAAATTGTTAGAAGTCTATATTGTGAGTTTGTATTGATGGCCTTTGCACCACAGACAGCAATCAGTTAGGAGTTCTAACAATTATTTAAAAACACTGGCATGTAGACCAGCATTTTGCTTTGTAGCTACAGTATAGAGCAGAGGTAAAGATATACCTAGAAGTATGTGAGGAATCGTTCATTGGGAATGCTGACTAAAACAGGCTTTAAAGATTATCCTGGGGGTGAATCTGAATGTGAGAAAGGTATTGTCTCAATTACATTAGCCCCTGTAATAGCATCTGGTTGTCACCAATTAGCAAAAGTTATGTTTCCCCAGTCTGTTCAGCGTTCTTCCTCCTTTTTGTGTAGACAAGAACTTCAGCAGAACGGTGCATTTAAAAACCATATATTTCAAAGACATGCTAAGACATTTGTTTTTCTTATTTCATTTCCAGTTGTTCTGTTGCTTAATTTTGTTTACTCACTTAGTCTTGACTTCGTGTTTTGTTATTGTGTCCAGTTGAACGTGTTTTAAAAAGTAGCCATGCTTTTGCCAGCCGCTTTGAGTCACTCCTCTTTTTTGCTCCCAACGGCAGTGACAATAATAATAATGAAACAAATAAGTTATTAATTGACTGAACTGTGCAACACTATTTTACCATTTTTTTTAAAAGTCATGGCATAACCTTGAAGATGTGAGCCTCTATGATTTTTGGATTACCTACTTTAACTATGGTATATTACAAATAGAGGAACTTGTTCTTAGGCTTTCATTTGGAGGTGTCTGTCAAGATAGAGATATCAAACATTTTATACCCCTTTTACACCCCTTCACTGTTTGACATACAAGTTAAAAAAAATCTTTAAACAAAAACTAAAAATTGATTCCATTTTCTCAATGTTTTTCTTGTCTAGTGAAAAGAGTTGCAAAAGGTCAGTACTGGCATGAATCAAATCGTCGGCAGGCGAGTTCCCCCACATAAGAGAAAAATCAATTACGTTATAACAGATTCCCTCTTTGGAGTTCTGACAGTTAGGGAAAGTAATATTCAGGAAAATAGACTATTGTCCAGATGTTCCTTCTGGCTGTTCCATTTTCATTCTAACCACCAAGTTTGTTGTTGTTAGGCTAAATGTTAGCTTGGCTAAGGGAGATGGCAAACTCTCTGAATGAGGTCTGACAAAGATGGAAAAGATTGCTTAAGCAGTGGTTCTCGACCTGTGGGTCCCCAGATGTGTTTGGACTTCAGCTCCCAGAAGCCCTGAGCATTGAACACAGTGGCTGGGGCTTCTGGGAGCTGAAGTCCACAAACATCTGGGACCCACAGGTTGAGAACTCTGGCTTAGTGGTTAACAGCGGGGTGGTGAATCTGCTCTGAGCTTTCCTCTGAACTTGAAAGGGTCTGTCCAAGGTCCTGAACTTTTTGGAGGGATCAGGTTTACTATTTTGGATAGCTCCTTTTAACCATCAGGCTAAAATCTGGAGTACTAACATGGAAGCCATCAGCCACCACAGGGAATGCTGGATACAAAATCCAGATTAAGACAGGACTCCTGGATCCAAAATTCAAAGACCTGATTGATTGATTATGGAGATGTTATTGTTTCATTGAAAAACAATGGGTTTGCAATGGTGTGTGTATGTGCCTTCAAGTCACCTACCAACCTGTGTTAACCCCACAAATTTCATAAGATTTCTTAGACAAGGAATACTCAGCTGGTTCTGCAAGTTCTTTCCTCTGAAATAGAGCCTACTGCACCTGTTATTAGAGCATATGTGAAAACCAGTATCATGTCTTGTGGTAATATTCTACTAGGAAAAGAATGGGATGCATAGCAGGATGAAAACAAGTTTTAACTCTGGGACTTGATTTGATTGATTTATATCCCACTTTTCTTCTAATATGGGAGACAGTAAGCAGAAGCCAAATTAATATAGGGATATAACTGACTCAGTTGTTCTGCTGGAGACAGTTGTACATTTGAAGCAGTGGCTGGAATTGATATTGAGATCGATATTGATGTCTCATCACTCAGTGACATACTGTTGCAAGTGTGAAGTAGAGGCTCTGCTGAAAACAGTTGTGTTTGTGGCAATACAAGAGTTAGCCACTGTGGTGGGAAGGCTTGCATCACTCACCAGTAGCCAACAGATAGTCACAAGGAGCACACTGAGTAGTGCAGTGGTTCTCAACCTGTGGGTCCCCAGATGTTTGTGGACTTCAGCTCCCAGAAGCCCCAGCCACTATGGTCAATGCTCATGGCTTCTGGGAGCTGAAGTCCAAACACATCTGGGGACCCACAGGTTGAGAACCACTGGAGTAGTGGATAGGGACCTTTAAGTGAATGCTGACCTGCTGCAATACCTTTGAAATCAGGTGAGAAAGGTTCCACACCATCATGTTGGAGAAACTCAGTACTGCGTGACTAGGTTTACGGTGGTGCAGATGTTGCGAAATGGGTGTATTATGTCAGCATTAGATTTTATTTTGTTTTAAAACCTGTGTGTTTGTCACTTGCGCATTGCTAATAAAAGAGAAACTACATTACCAAAAGAGAGGACATAGATCCGTGAGCCCCACTTTAGGCCTGCTGTCCAGGTGCTAAGAGTTGAAGGACATCTTCCCTTCTTATGGTTCCTGATCTTTAAACTAGACTACGACTGGATTGCCCTTTAAACAGAGGATGCTTCTGAATCAGAAGTGATTTTCTCAGAACCCATCAAATAAAAAAGGTTCCTGTTTAAAAGAAAATGGCCAGTCACCCTAAATAACCTGTAGGTAGTCTGTGCTATCAGATCCATGTTGAAGTGTGTCTATGTGGAGAGGGGCTGAGAGAGCAGGAAGACTGTCTTCTTAACCATGTGAGTAAATTCTAAAGCAGGCAGCTCAGTGCTTTTATCAGTTAGCAGTGATTAACAGTAGTCAATGATTAAATAAGTGAAATATTAGTAGTAGTATCATTCCATCACTCTTCTCTACTGAGTTGGCATAATTGCAGATGTTTGAGGGTTCTAAAAATAAAAGAAGAAATAGAAAAGAGGCAAGAAAAAGGAAGGCAAAAGGCATCTTTTTCGTATTTTACAGCGTCCTCTGGTTATCTCTAGGGACTTTTTGAAATCAGAGTGCTGTGCTATGGACAGTAGATAGACTATGCAGAGGGATTACGAAAACAAAGCACATTTAAGTGCCGTAACGGTTTAAGGAAGTCTTATTGCTTGAAGAATGTATTATAATGGCTTTTAAATTATGATACGTGTACAGTCAAACAGATGTTCTCTTCTTAAAGATTCTCTTTCTCTTGGTGGGATAAAAGAAAAATGTTCCAACTACATGATTAAATGTAAAGCTCAGATATGTGTAGTTTTATCAGCATATTCTGCTGTAAAAATAGTACGTGCGTGTGTGTGCTTTTGCCACTGCGTTCTCAATGCTAAAACATTATAGCTAAATGCCTTACATTATTCATGCAGTTACCCTGGTGAATCTTGGGCAGCCTCAGTAAGAAAAGCCCATAATAGATGTAGGCAGGCTTGTGACAGTTTGACAGCATTTCAGTAGATCTGAATGACCCAGCTGGCTTGCATCCTATAATAACAGTTTCTGGAAGGAAATCAGATATATTTGTAATTAGGAAGACATCTGCAAGGCGGCATATTTACTGAGCACATATGCGTGTGTCTGTGCGTAAGCTAAGCACACACGGTTTGTGTGGGTCTGTGTGTGTCACATATATTCCTGTAGCTTTTGCTATTTTTAGCTTTCAGACTATATCAGTTGCAAATTTTTGCTGTAAAATGTATCAGGTAGCATTGCAGCTTCTGCTTCTTCATGAGAGGATGTTGGCTTTGTGCTTCTGGGTGGGAAGTGAAGTAAACATATACTTTGTAAGTCTTTCTGCCAGTCTGCCAAAGCTAGGTGGTATAACCTCTGGATTTTATTCTGAGCATAGTTCATCGAAATGTGATAGTTGTGACATTAATCCACATGGTCCTTCATGACAGTGTGACATGGGGAAGAAGGAAGATCCTTTCCCCAAAGCGCTTCACCACCAACAATTTCCAAAGAGGGAAGATACTAACAGAATGTTAAGTTGCCAAGTTTTACAATTCGTGAAGAAAGATGAGATGAAGTACTATAGGATGGGGGAGACCTGTCTGGACAGCAGTACAATTGAAAAGATCTGAGGAGTTTAGAAGACCAGAAGCTAAACAGTAGCGTATAGTGGGATGTGGTGGCTTAGAAAGTTAGTGCAGTTTGGGTTTCATCAACTGGTAAAGTGTTCAGATCAGGAGAAATAATTATACCACTTTGTTTTACTTTGACATTATCTTTTTTTAATAAATATTTTTATTAGATTCTATTAGAAAAGAAAAAAAACACACCAAAATTTACATTCCAAAACAGCATATTTCCATATTTCTTCCTTCTCCCGTACAATGTATTTATAATATGTACAAATAATATCTGTCAATTTTCTTAACAGTAATCTAATACATAATCGGTACTAAATGAAAACTAGTTCGTAATTAACCCGACCAGAGTGCCCACCCCCCCAACCAAAAGAAAAAAAGGATGTCCCTCCCCCCCCCGGGCTAAAGGCAGTTTGTTACATTAATTGGGAAATTAAAAAAAAAATTACCCCCAAAATGATTAATTTCTACCTCCGATATATCGTTGACGTAAACATTGCTTTGACATTATCTTGAATTGTGTCCGATTCTAGGTATTGTAGTTTAAGAAAGATATCAACAAACTGGAAAGTTACTCAAGAAAAATACTGAAGGGCCTGGAGAACGAACCCTATGAAGGAACTGATTGCTTAACCTGCAGAGAATGACTAAGAGATTCCATGATTCTTCTTCCTGTGTGCCTTCGTTTCCAACTTATCGTGACCCTAAGGCAAACCTACGGTATCACAGGATTTTCTTGGCAAAATTTGTTCAGAAAGGGTTTGCCTTTGCCTTCCTGTGATCTGGAGTGTGATTTGCCCAGGGTCATCTAGTGGATTTCCATGGCTGAGTGGGGTTTTGCACTCTAGTCTAAAGACTTGAGGTCAATCACTGCATCATACTGGCTGTTTTGATGACATGATAGCCAACTTCGTATCTGTGAAGGCTTGTCTCCTAGAGATGAAAGTTTCTCTGGATTTAATGATGTGAAAGAGCAGGACTCTCTTGTCCAGAGAGTGAGAGACCATTGGAGGTTGAATTGTCTGTACCCCAGGAAGAACAGGATAAAGGACAGTCCAGCCTGACCAGATTTGTCATTGAGAGAAGGAGCAGTTGAAGGAACTTGCTTCCTTCCTCCCTGCAAGAACTAGTTTGCTCTTTGCTCTCCCCTGCCCAATCCCTTTTTCTTTTGTGTTGCACATTTTAGATTGTAAGCCTGAGGGCAAGGGTTGCCTTGCTAGCAATCTTTGTAAGTTGCTTTGGGAGCTGTTTTAGCGGAAAAGTGGGAGAAAATATTTTGTACAAAATGATAAAACAAATTTCGTTGGTTCACAAGTTAAGACGTGAACTAACTAGTTCAAATTACACATAAGACTAAATGTTACAGTAAGTAAATTAAATAAATAAATAAATTCCTGACAGTGTGAGCCCTTTGACAGTAGAACAGATTGCCTCGAAATATGATGGACTTTATGTTTTTCATAGGTGATCCTCCAGTCTCTATGTAAGAACCTACTTGGGTTGGACACCTTGACATTTGATGGGCCCTCTCTCCAACTTTATTACTCCACAGGGACATGGGAGGGAGAATTAGACTAATGCATGTACTCCCCACCTGTTTCAGCTGAGAAGATATATTTCATGCTTTGCATGCCTTTTTCATGGAATAAATTGTTACAGGTTGTTGTGATGGCCACTGGTATAAACGACTTATGTAAAGAACTAGTTCTTTTAAAAAAATCATACATGTTAGGTTGATATGCTATTAATGTGAGCCTGCTCAGATCCTGAGATCCTTGAGAGAATCCTTTCTGTCATTTCCACCACCTTCACCAGTGTAGCTGGTGGGAACATGAGCCTTCTCAGTGTCTGCCCCCAGATTCAGGCAGTCCCTCCCAAGGGAGATTAGAATGTACCTCTTCTGCTGTCTTACTATTGGAAGGCAAAGCCATGTATTTTTTTTATTTCATAGAATCATAGAATCATAGAAATGTAGAGTTGGAAGAGACCACATGGGCCATCCAGTCCAACCCCCTACCATGCAGGAACACCCTCAAAGCACTCCCGGCAGATGGCCATCTAGCCTCTGCTTAAAAACCTCCAAGGAAGGAGACTCCACCACACTCTGAGGCAGCAGATTCCACTGCCGGACAGCCCTGACCGTCAGGAAGTTCTTCCTGAGGCTCAGGTGGAATCTCCTTTCCTGCAGCTTGAATCCATTGCTCCTTGTCCTGGTCTCTAGAGCAGCAGAAAACAAGCCCTCTCCTTCCTCTACATGGCATCCCTTCAAATATTTAAACATAGCTATCATGTCCCCTCTTAACCTTCTCTTCTGCAGACTAAACATACCCAGCTCTCTAAGTCTATCCTCATAGGGCATGTCTCCCAGACCTCATTTTGGTTGCCCTCCTCTGGACTTGCTCCAGCTTGACCATGTCCTTCTTGAATTGGGGTGCCCAGAACTGGACACAGTATTCAAGATGAGGTCTAAGCAAAGCAGAGTAGAGTGGTACCAGTACCTCCCTCGATCTAGACACCATACTCCTAATGATGCAGCCAAGAATTTCATTGGCTTTCTTGGCTGCCGCATCACACTGCCGACTCATGTTCAGCTTGTGGTCTATGAAGACTCCTAGGAACTGCTATCCAGCCACGTGTCCCCCATCCTATATTTCTGTATTCCATTTTTTCTACCTAAGTGTAGGACCTTACACTTCTCTCTGTTGAGTTTCATTTTGTTAGCCTTGGCCCAGCTCTCCAATCTATCCAGGTCATTTTGAATTTTGATCCTGTCCTCTGGTGTATTAGCAACCCCTCCCAATTTGGTGTCATCTGCGAATTTGATGAGCATGCCCTCTATTCCTTCATCCAAGTCATTGATGAATATATTGAACAGCACCGGGCCCAGGACAGAACCCTGTGGCACCCCACTTCTCTCCAGGATGAGAAGCAGCCATTCGCGATCACCCTTTGGGTTCGGTCGGTCAACCAATTACAAATCCAACTAACAGTAGCCCTGTCCAGCTGCATTTTACTAGTTTCTTTGCAAGAATGTCATGGGGAACTTTGTCAAAGGCCTTACTGAAATTGAGGTATGCTACATCTTCAGCATTCCCTTCATCTATCAAGCTAGTAACTCAATCATAAAAAGAGATAAGATTAGTCTGGCATGACTTATTTTTGAGAAATCCATGTTGACTTCTCGTGATTACTGCCTTGCTTTCTAAGTGATTAGAAACTGACTGCTTAATGATCTGCTCTAGGATCTTTCCGGGTACTGATGTCAGGCTGACTGGGCGATAATTATTTGGGTTCTCTTTTTCCCTTCTTGAAGATGGGGACAACATTTGCCCTCTTCCAGTCTGCTGGAACTTCTCCTGTCCTCCAAGATTTCTCAAAGATTATAGCAAGCGGTTCCAAAATGACCCCTGCCAGCTCTTTTAAGATCCTAAGATGCAATTCATCTGGCCCTGGAGACTTGAATTCATCCAGTGTGGCCAGGTATTCCTGTACCACCCCTCTACCTATTACGTGCCTCATTTCCCCTGCTTCCTCACCTGCTCCCCAACCGCCAGGTTGAGTGCTCGTATCCTTCTGGGAAAAAACTGAGACAAGGTGTTAAGTAGTTCTGCCTTTTCTCTTCCCCCTGTTAGTAATTCGCCATCTTCTCTGCTCAGTGACCCTATCGTCTCCTTCTTTTTCCTTTTGCTACGGACATATTTAAAAAAGCCCTTTTTATTGTTTTTAATGTCTCTGGCCAACCTAAGTTCGTTCTTTCTGACCTCCTCCCTACATCTCCGGGCCACTTGCTTATTTTTATTTTTTAAATTCAGGCTTTCACAACTGAAGACTTTAAAAGCCTTCTAAGAAGTTGCTGTCTTGTTTTAAACTGTACTGTTTTAACTGTTTCTAAGTGTATGTTTTAAATTCTTTCGCAACTGTTAGTAATTTAATTCTCTTTCAGTGTTGACTCTTTGTATTTGTGAACTGTGGCTGGGTATGTTTAGCCTGGAGAAATGGGGTGTGTTTAGCCTGGAGAAGAAAAGGTTAAGAGGATATATGATAGCCATATTTAAATATTTGAAGGAATGTCATATGGAAGCTGGGGCAAGTTTATTTTCAGCTGCTCCAGGGGCTAGGTCATGGAGCAGTGGCTTCGAACTACAGGAAAAAAGATTCCACTTGCAACATGAAGAAGAACTTCCTGACAGTACAGCAGTTCAGTAGCAGAGTACACTACCTTGAAGTGCGGTGGTCTCCTTCCTTGCAGGTTTTTAAACAGAGGCTGGATGGCCATCTGTCAGGAATGCTTTGATGCTGCATTTCTGCATGGCAGGGGGTTGGACTCAGTGGCCCATGTGGTCTCTTCCAGCTGTATGATTTTATGATGTTTTTAATCTGTAAACTGCTTAGAGTCCCAATGTTAGAGAAAAGATGTGGTATAAGTAAAGATGCTGCTGCTGATACTCTGCATTTCTATATATTTGTGTATGCATGTATATTTTTAGCAAAAAGTTATTTTTTGCTATAATGTTGTAACCCTTCTGGAAAAGCTTACTAGCCTTGACGCTCTTACTTGCAGTATTTCATCTACTGAAGAACATCCAAAACTGCTGTGAATTTCTCTGCAAGTGCAAACTGCTGAAAATCTAGCATTGCTTGCCACTACACATTTTTGCATTTAGTTCCTGTCTTTCGGCACATTCTTTCCAATAACCCTCAAATTCATTTTGAATGTTCCTGGCAGGAGGGGAGGAGCTTTCGGTAACAACATTAGATGAGATGTAGTAGTAGCCAGTAGCTGTTGTTTGTTAGCCATTAGTTGTAATTTCTTTTGCCAGTCTGGAAATGCAGCAGGCTGCGTTAAAAAGCAGTAGCTCCCTGTGGATGGATTTTCAAAATGTATGTTGAGCCAATTTCTGCAAGTGCCAGAGCGTACAAACAAACTATGGGATAATTAAAAATACATGGGAGTTACTAACTACAAATTTCATGGATATCTTTGGTTTTCTGAATATTTTAATAGGTTAAAAGGAAAGTTAGGAGTCATGTCTGTGTTCCTGGGGAGTGATAAAAATGTAGAGAAGAAATCTAATTTACACCAGTGCAGCAAACAATGTTTTCTACCCCCTTCTAGAGGCCAACTTTTTCTTACAAGTGTGACTAGCTACTTCGGCATGCGCACTTTCATAATTAAAATTATTTGACCTGTAGAGTGATTTTTGCCATGTAATTTGCGCTATCTTTGGCTAAATAACTTGCTGTGCAGATATTTCCTCTGTATTATTCTCTGCCTGCTATTCATAAACCTTGCCAGCCATGTTCACCATCTGTTAACACTAATGGAATTTTGTTAATAGATTTTCTCAGCTCAGTTATCAAAGTAGTAAATGCATTTTACCCATTCCTTAATAACACAATGGAATTTTCAGATCAACACATTGTATTGGTATCTTTAATTGTATTCATCAGCTTCTTGGGAAGTGAGAGTGATAAGGTGTTAAAAAAAAAAGAGTGGCTGGCATCCATTTGGGTGCCTACACAAGGTACAAAAAAAATGTTGGAATGGAATTGCTTAACTATGTCAGTGGACGCAAAGGTGGCAGTGTCAGAATGTGAACAGCTATGGTCACACTGGAAAGAAGGGAAGGACGGCAAAGTTAGTAGTAGCAGTAAAGGAGGTAGCAGCTGCTGTTTTCTAGCAAACCATTTCCAAATTTGTGGTATCCATGTGTAGGCTGTTATCGCTAGAGGCACTGTAGGAAGAATGGCGTGGAAGTCACATGTGCTGCGCAGCAGGCAGTGTTTACTTAAGGTCTTCATCACAGTGTTGTTAGATCCAAGAACTGTCCCCTACCCCAGCCCTGAAGCCAGGGATTTGGAAATATGCTTCTTAGAGGGGCGTCCACTGCCTCTTTTGGCCACCACTTCAGCCAGTTCTGCTTCCTCCATATGCAAGCAGCAAGAAGGTGCAACGGCTGGTATGATGCATTCATTATGCAAGTGCATTACATCCATGAACAGCATTCCATTCCATATATACTGTTTTGGTATATTTATTTTTGTATTCCTGTAACTGGGAACAGAAAAAATAAACATTAAAATATGCTTTGGAAATAGATTTTAAAAAAGGAAGAAAAGCAGAGTGGTGGTGGTTGGATGGATGTCTCAGAAAGTTACCTGCGCTGGACTTTATTCCAAGCGAGTTGGTTTGGAAAAGGGTGGATGGATGGGGTGGGGTGGCAATCAAAGATGAAGATTAACTTCATTCATTCATTCTCTCAACAAATGTCCAGTGGTGTTCAGGGGTCGGGAAGGCTATCAAAGCTTTCTATTATGTTTTGATTTTTCTACTCTTTTGTTGCATCCCTTCCTGTCCAATGTTCAGTTCCCCTGCACTTCTCCTGCCTCCTGGGAGAGCTCCTCAGGATCTCCCTTACATGGACTCTGTCTTGCAGAGCATGTGAGATCTGGATACCATTGGCAGTGCAACTGAAACAGAGTACAGTACAAACAAACAAAATATTTTATACCAGTACAAAGCAAAATCAATGGAGATGGAACTTCTGTTCTTCAGGGAAGGAGTGTATTGCTGCTGATTGTTGTAGTGCCGACTTGGAATCTTTAAGTGACATAGCTGATACACAATATTTGTGTAGTGACGGGATTCTGTTCCAGATCTTTCACCAAAGCACTGTATTTCTTTGTTTATTGTTAAAATGGCCAAAACCCAAGTACTACTTCCCACCTAGATTAGACACATTGAATCAACATTTAGGTAAGTTCCATTGATTCATCGGGTTTACTGTGTTTGGGACTAACAGGTATATTTAGGCTAATGCATTCTGAGTTGCCAAATACATGCACACACATGTGAACTACTTTATAACGCAGTTGGGTAGGCACAATATTTCATCAACTGAAGAAAGGACCATAGCTTAGGAGCTTGCCAAATAACATACTGTGCCTTTAGGGGACCAAAGTTCAGGCTGCAGCATCTCAAGGTGCCACTGTGAAATCCCAAATCTGCAGCTCTGGAGACCTGTTACCAGACATCAGGATCAGAGGTGTGATCAGTGGATCAGTCAATAAGCAGCTTCTTATTTTTTACCCATTTGCAATTTTACATGAATTTATTCTTTTTGGATTTTGTAGTTCTTTTTCCTCCTGCTCCCATTTCTCATATACCCTAAAAATTTGTTCTAAGGTCTGGAAAGCATTCTAGACCAATACTTTTCAGGTTATCTGATAAAGGAGACGGGCAGCCCCCCCCAAATGTGCAAGACTAGTACCATTTTTCTGCTCTTTGGCTCCAGCCTTCTCATTCTTTTCTGGAAACTCTGTGGACTGGCAGCTGTTAGCTCACAGACCAACACCAGTCTGCCACTTTGAGTAGTGATGTTCTAGAGTAAGGCTATAAATCTTTGTAAAATTTTGTTCTCATAGCTAAGAAGACTGCTTAGCACAGTTTTGCACTTACTTTGGATGAAAAAAAAATGCGTGTGTGTTTCTCTCTCTCTCTCTTTTTATTGCACAAACAACAACAACACTTCTACACAGAGAGCAGCATTTTCTACATGGATAACAGCATTTTCTGTGCATAAAACAAGTGTCCTGCCTAAAAAAACCACATTTTCTGCAGGGAAATGATTTCTGCAAGGAAGGTGCCTCTTTCTGTAGAAAAAAAAATATCGCGTTCATTTTTCATGCATAATTGAATCCCAAAACTGCAAATATTCATTGCTGTCTTGGATTCTCTTCAGAGTGTTCTGACATTTGAGAAAATGGTTTTATGATTTCTTTTTTAATATGTTCTTTTATTCTTTTCTGTTCTAGAGCACATTTTTAGGGTTCAGGGAGGAGGGGAAGTCACCTATCCTTGTGCAAATGGTGGGATTCAGCTTAAGCAACCTGCTGGTTCTTTATGTCTTTTTCTACAGGACTTTCCAACTGTCAGGCGACTTGTTATATAAGTCATCATAGCCAAAGTGAAAACATCTGCTGTCTTTTGTCCAAATGGGTTCATCATAAAAATAATAAAGATGCTTTTAGCGTGTAATGATTATAATCTTGTACAATACCAGAGCTACAGAAATAATTATATGTGCCAAATCTTGTGCTTGACAGAAACAACCTGTGAAAGATCTTTTGATGCAATGAAATTGTTACTTCTCTTTTTAGGGAAATTGGCATACTAAATTGTCCCTGCCTTGATGTTGATATAAAGTCTGGATGACTCTCTGCAGATTTATAATAGCACTCATGGGAATTTCATGAATTGGCTTCAGACAGATCTGGGTGCTGGCTCAGATTCTGGTTCTGGATTCTCACTTGACAATTAATTAAATTCTTTATTCTTTTAATTCCTAAAAGATGTCTTCATTGTTGGAACAAGATCCCTAGTGAATGACACTTAACCTCAAATTTTAGATGTGATAGTCTGAGTCTGAGTTTAAATTTTAGATTTTGTTTTTTAAAATGAGACATGTTTGTTGCTTGCTTTGTTGGAATGATTCCCTTGATTGATGAAAAGATGGCTGGAAATACTCTGACGTGCTATTTTATGAGGAAACAAGCTCAAACAGAAGTGGAAAGTCGGTTCGACATTGAGGGGCCCAGACCATTGCTTTTGCTCAGACTGGAACTGAACATGTAAGCCCAGATACTAATAGTTAAAATCAACATTACAACATTACTCTGTTTTTATCAATTCTATAGTTGCCCAGTCAACATATGTGAGCAATCTGCTGTTCATCTGTGTGTTTGGCTGCCTGTCTAAAATTACACCTTCCTTATTGAAGTGTGCGAAACTATTTTCAGATAAAGCGAAATAAACTTTTCGTTGAGGGTCGCAATTACTAAGGCCAGACTGTAATTTTACCCACATTGTTGCATGTTGTAATTGTGACGGGCAAAATGTCACACATCATAAAGGCTAGCTTATTGTACAGCAACACAAGGCCCCAGGCCAAACGTAACCTTTAAGAAGGACTGACCGTGAAATGAAACTAAGGATTGGAGATTTAGGGCTTTTCAGATGTCTTTGGATTCCTCATCGCCGGTGACCTGGGATTATGGGAGCTGTAGTTGCAAAGATGTTATGAAAAATAATTATAGTGACAACCAAACCTTTTAGCTGAACTCTTTATGAAGTGTCCTGTGAGACACCAGTACATTGCCTGTTACTCATTTTTAAGTGGCTCTCTGGGAAACCTGAGAGGTTAGGAGAACATCAAGTACTTATACTTACTATGAATTATGAGTTCCATACCTGCTGAACAACGACATCTCATTACACAGTATATATTAGAAGTATTCTGCAAAATAAGTTAGGAATAATGAAATCAAGACAGTTGTTATCACCAAAGAACTGTGAAATTAGGTTACTTCTGATTTTTTAGACATGCATAAAGACAGTATTCCATGTTAGTATAAAAAGAGGCAAGAACAGTGGAAGAAAGCAGGCGCTGGATGATGTCTGCAGGACTGAGACTAACTGAGGGTGTTTCCTGATAGAGGGTTCTTCACCCTAGCAATTAGCAGGAACTTTGCAGCTATTCCATCTTTTTCTCCTTTGCAGATTCTCCACAGTGAAGAAAAAAAGAAACCAGCAGCAGTGGAAAATCAAGGAAGGGTTAGGAGTGCAGGATGACCTTGTCTCAAGTGCTTGTAAAATGCGGTAAATGAGGCAGGGTGACCGTGTGACTTATAACATACACACATACCCCTTGACTGGAACAGCTCTAAAAATGTACAGTTTCATCTAGAAATCTGCACACTCTAGGCGGGCATCCTAAAGAAGACAAGAGAACAGAGAATATCTGGGCAGGCAGGGAGCTAATAGGCAGGTTGGATTGTCTGCTGATGAGTGGGACGAAAGAAATTTAAATGTCGCAGGATAAGTGGCTAAAACACCAGCTTTGAGAAGGCTTAATAATAGGAAAGACAGACTGAGAGTAGAGGATTGTGCTGTAAGTAGATCAGAGCTGAATCCCAAAGCAGAGCAGTTTTCTCTGAAGAGCTGGAAGGAGAGAGGCTGACCAGTCAGAGTGCAGCTTGCATTTAGTGATGACTTGCTGTGCAGGAGCAAATCCCTTGTGAGTCGCATCAGTGGAAGATAGTCCACAGTCTTCTCCAGTGTATCTGGTAGTCAGGGCAGATGCTCTATAAAGTGTCTGGCTTTCTCCAGCAATCTCCATGGAAAGGGTTGCTTTGTTCAAAATGTGGTTTAGACCAGAACCAGAAAGGAGTATCAAACTTCCTCTCCTTTTGATTTTGGTGTTTGCACCACTCTGCTGTGCTCCTCTCTTGACTGTACTCATCCTGCCTTCTTTGCTGATCTACAAACCGCACTATCTTCTGCAGAAGCTGATACTGCATTACTAAGGTACAAGACCACAGTACCCTTCGTGCCTCTGTTATTTTTAGCACGGTGTCCTGTGTTCTGCACATAGAAGGTCCCAGGTGCAATTCCTGATATCTAAAGCCAGAAAACTATTTTGTCCAATTTTTGGGGCGAGGGGGGGATAATGAGAGGATGCCTTTTTTGCACAGGAAGTATCTTTGAAAATCATGAAAGTTCTCTCTGACTTCAGAAGATTTATATTTTGTTCAGAGCTATATTGAAAGCTGGTATACTGAAAGCGGTTAACCTTTGTGCTTGCTTCAGCCTTTTTCTAGTTGCTTTCCCTTCGAGAAAGGACTACCACTGTAGTGCAGTTAGATAGTTCTAGACTTTGAACTTAATCTTCTTACAATCACTGTCATTGATGGTAAGGGTGTATTACTTCATTTACCTCCTTTCATTTCATTTATCCTCCTGAGTGCTGAATTTCAGATGACCAGCTCACTTCTGAACTGGCAGTCCCAGTGAATTGATTCCTTGGCTATGGCCAGATCTTCCTGCATTTCACCTTTACTGGATCATGATGGACCATGTTTTTGGCAGGGTCTGTGATTCAGTTTTATTGTCTTCATTTGGTACATGGCAAGGGGAGGCTTAGAGAATAGTTATTGCCTGGAGTGAGTTAATGGCAAAGATGGTTCAATCAGTAAGTGCTTTACTAGGTACATTGCAACTTTGTTGTAGGCTTCAGAAAGCAATGTGTAGTGTAGTGGTTTGGGTGTTGGACAACAACTCTGGAAAGCAGGTTTCGAACCTCTGCTCAGCCGTGGAAACCCTCTGGGTGACTTAGGAAAAGTCACACTCTCTCAGCCTCGGAGGATGGCAAACCCTCTCAAGACAAATCTGAATAAATCTTGACAAGGTTTTGAAATCCTGATCGATTTGTCTTCAGGTTGCTATAAGTCAGAAACAACATGAAGGCATACAAACATGAGCAAACTAGCTCTAAAACTGTGAATGCAGTACAGAATTAAGCTATTTGTGCCAAAGAATCTATCACCTTTTACTGTCATTCGTGTCAGGAAATTAGATCTTTGCTTATATCATTTTTACACATGCAGATGAAAAGTTTCCATTTTTGCACTCTACTGAGTGAAATTTCAGATTTTTTTTCAGTGATTTTTTTCCATTCTGGGATATGTTTTTACCAAGAAATTGCAGGATTTTTTTTTCACAATAATGTTTCATTTTTTTTTAATGTAATTACTGTTAAGCAAACATTGGCAAAGCAAAACAATAAAGTTGTAATCTTATTGTTCTCAAATAGCACCAAAACCCCCATAGCACCTGATTTTTTAAAAATGGTGGTGAGAAAACCTACAAATATTCATTACATCCCTATTCGTGACGTGGAGACCTGTATTAGGCTACAAAGGCTTCTTTTTCTTCCTCTGAACTCATAAAGTGGAAAAGAAATTGCTAAATTGCTAGACCTTTGAAAAGGTTATTATTTCAAAGAGATTGGTTAAAACGGAAGAAATGCAAACACTAGTTTTTTTCTCTAAGTTGTATTTAAAATAGGAGTGTTGAACAGATTTCTTAAATTGGTCAGTAAAGTAATCATTTTTGTTAATAACCTGATTTGACATAGAGCAAAAGGCAAGCAGAAAAAATAAAAAAGCTGCATATTGCTTAATTAACTGAATTAAGCACCTGTCAAATTATTTCCAGTTTGGCAGAAACCAGATTTACTAAAATTATGCACAAGTTATTGAAAGGGAACAACTTAAACTAGAAATATTGTAACCTGAGGCACAAATGTTCATAGCTCTACATTCTTTCTCTTGAAAGTAAAATGAAGGTGCACATGTTAGTACTACTGCTTATGTGATTGTCAGGGATCCAAATGATGCAAAAGCATCACACAAATCTTCATTGTTCATGTCAAGCATCATTGAATATTGGTAAATACAGATTGGTAAATACAGAGCAATTTCTATTATGATTTTTGTGCCCCAAGCCCCCCTCCCCATTTTTAAAATGTCTCTTAGAAGTGTGGGAGCAATGAGGACAATTTTGTCATACTTTGCCCAGGGAAGGCCCTCCCCCCGGAATAAATTAACTTGGAAAAGATGTTCGAGTTGCCTGCTATTGAAAAAAAGGGCCTCTTTTTGGGCTAAAATGACCTGAAGGGAGGAAACATGACAGATTATCTTCACTTGTGGGATCATTTAGGTTTAAAAATGTTTTTGGTAATTTTATTCTTGGAAATGAAGGGATGGCAGGGAGCAGCCTCCCAAGGTCTCGGGGGCTGGCCTTACAGCCCTCTAATCTCTGATGAATGCCCAGCCCTGCCTTAAGGGCTAATTTGCTTCACAAGACTGAATGTGGCTTGAACCTTACAACTAGTGTTCATTAGTGATCACAAAGCCAGAAATGAGCTTAGTTTTCTTGCTCAGACTTAAGTTAGTAGCGTGTAGTCTGGACAGACTGAGTCTCCATGAAAGCTAGGTGGGCAGGTTTGGGTTGGCCAGATTGAAGGTAAACCTTGAAGTTAATGGTGTAGAAATGATAAAGAAAGTGCTGGAAAGAAAAAGAAAAGAAAAAAGAGAAGGGGATGGACAACTGTGGCAGGTATGGGGATGATTTTTATACCCTGGGGATTTCTAGGGGATGCGTACACTACGCAAAACAAAACCAAAGTGGTGAGAAATCCACTTCTGACTATCAGGTTTTTTCAATAAAATATTAAACAGTACATTGAGTCCTTGCAACCTATTTTGAAGTTAAATTGTTGTACTTTGAGGCTTCTAAGACAGACCTTCATCCTCTTTGGGGGGCAGAAAAAAGTTGAGGTGAGGATTCTGGAGGTATTCAGAGCCACAAACACATCCTGGGGGGCACATGTAGTCCCAAGTCTGGACTTTGCCCACCTGTATGATGCCTGTCATAGTCTCATCAATGTTGGTCAAGCTTGGTGGAAGATACCACAAGGACCACTCCATCCAACTCCATTCTACCATGCAGGAATACATGAGCAAAGCACTCCCAACAGATAGCCATCCAGCCTCTGTTTTAAAACCTCCAAAGAAGGAGATTCAACCACACTCCCAGGCACCCTATTTCACTGTTCAACTAACTGCTCTTACCATCAGGAAGTTCTTCCTAATGTTTAAGTGGAATCTCTTTTCCTGTAGTTCGAAGCCATTGCTCCTTGTGCTACTCTCAGGATCAGGAGAAAACAAGCTTGTTCCATCTTCCTTATGGGATTGTATTTGTTTTAATGGTTATCCTCTAAATGTAATTAAGTCTTTCACCAAATTAGTAATAGTTTCCAAGTGTTCTTTTTATATTTTGAAATATTTTTCTCTCTGTTAATAAACCATAAACCGTTTGAAGAAAGGAGTAAGAAGTCCTTAAAAATGCTTTTGTGCTTTTCCATGCTTTGTTGAATCTCTTCTCCCACCCTCCCCTGGTGATGAACAGTTTGGAAAGCTATGCTTTAGGGAGATGTTATTAGTATAATCAGTCAGCCATCTAGATTGTGCATTCAAGTAGAAGGCTGGTATTATATTGAGAAGCGATAAAGTCCTTCTCTAAAATGTCAGGGCTGACTTTTATTCAGGTCATTGACTGTTTCCAGAAACTCAGTGATATGTCAGAATGCTACAAAAAAGGACAGTAATATACCAGTGTTTATATTTTCATTGTAAATGACATTATGTGAAAAAGAGATTTGTTTGTACTAACAGAGCAGGCCTGAATGTCACTGGTCTATGATACAGATTACATGTGGAAAATACATTTCTGTATAAATTTGAATCAAACCAACAATGCTCCTTTTCTTAGATTCTTTTTTTAATAAAATTATTTTTCGTTTTGCTTGCTGTAGCCCTTTTTTCAAAATATTTTAGTTAGTTGATTGCATTATGTGTTTTTCATTGAAACCTCGTGTCATGACATAATGGGAAAAAGTCACAGAATACATCAACTCAGGGATCCTGGGTTGTTGCAAATGAGCAACTACGAACCGTGTGCTTGTTCACACTGGTGAATCATTCCTGCGTTTGGTGAGAGCGGTTGAAGAAACCACTGAATTTTCCGGATTATTTATTGTGTCATCTAGCAGCTTCCTTTTTCGGTTTGTTCCCTCCTCACAAAACAGAGAAAGACCCCAAGGTTTTTTGTTTTTTCCCCCCTTGATCTCTTTGTCTTGCTTGTTGGGATGGAACAAACCAGAAAAAAAAAGAAGTTGCAGGCTGCCGGGTAAAATGGCAAACTGGTTGTGGAGTAAAGCAAGGTTTAGCTGTTCTCACTGGCCTGGGAATGATAGAGCAACATTCATCAGGGCACTGGGGTGAAAGGTGGGTGATTTTATTTTCTGGTTGCATCTCCTCCTTGAATCCTAGTGAAGAAGATCCTGCCACCTTCAGCATCGGCTTTTCAGTTTGCACAAGGATCTGTTTTTGGAATGCTCTGTAGAAAAGCTTCTGTGCACACACCATGTTTCATGTGTGGCCATTTGATCCTGTCCTTTGAAAGGAGACAGAACAGTGCCACGAAAGAACAAGTTGCTACGTGTCACTTTTATGATCTCATTTTCTCATACCGTATTACATATCAGAAGTTGCTTTTGAAAGTCACCTCAGGTTCAAAAGAGGTTTGCATTTCAGAATTGCTTAAAGCTCCCTTAGGTTTTTTTTGGGGGGGGGATTTGGGTTAATATTAGTAGTTTGATGATTGACTATAAAACATCTTGAATGTCATGAATTTTTAACAACAGAATGTCAAAGCTCATTAGTTGTTGAAGAAAATGTAATTAAAGTAACAATTTGATTTTTAAAGGTCAAGCTCAAATAGCGTGGCCAGGTATTCAAAGTAGAAATTTATATTGTCAGTTCACATGAAATAGCAGGCATGTAATACCTCTTTATCAGAAATAATTTTTGAGATTTGTGAAGAATGTGCAGGGGAGGAGTCTTTTCCGGACTGTTGATGAGATTTTAGAGGCTTGCTTGAAACCTTTCTTTCTATTTGGTTTGGATGATACAGTAGTTGAATATGTCTTATAAGTCTGACGTACTAGTATAAATGAGTAGAGAATCAAGAGATGCCTGGGGGCATAGATGGCAGCGGGGAGTCTAATTTTTAATCTGAACAGCCTGCAGAGGTTAGCTGAGATCCTTCTGTGTTTCTCTGGTGTGCTTGACTTGTCCGCTGAGTGATCAGCTGTACCTAGGTGGTAAAGCGCATACCGCGCATGCATACATTCTCTTTTTCAAACTTCAGCATCTCCAATTGCAATGATCATAGCAGCTGTCCCTTGTGACCCATGGATTGGTCTATGCTGAGTATTCTGCTATGACAAGCAGTCCTTGCAATGTGAAGAGTTTATTATCTTCATGTGTAGCGTGGCTCATCTTCCATTTGTGGCAAGCAGGATACATCTCCATGATTTGCCTTCAAATAGATGGGGAACCCATCTGTAGGACATGGCAGTTAAAGGGAAGCTGTTTTCTAAACCAGGACTGTTGAGAGATAATAGATGCAACTGGCAACTTTTATGGTATCTACCCATCTTTTATTGATTATCTATAGTGCTTCTGTTGGGGGGAGGGATCCAGGACAAAGCTGGAAGAAGTGCTAATGGTTTGATTTATAATTCCTGCATAGACACACACACACACACACACACACAAATATAGATCTTATAGTCACATTGAACACTCTGAAATGATGCTCTATTTCAAATTTGGAAACTAGTTTCCTTGTTGTGCTTTCTGGTTTTGGCATATACTTGGTGTTTATGTTGATAACTTTTTGAAATTTCACTATTTTTCTTCTTTGTAATTTTTTTTTATATTTAACTCTGATGATCACAGTAGCCAATAGACTAAGGCACTTAGGTTAGTTTCATTCACCACGTTGCAGATGGGAGGTGATAATAGCAGGTTATTAAGTAAAGGATGTTTCAGAAAGAGAGCCTATCTGCGTGCCATGGTCAGAATAAAATTATCTTGTGCTGTCTCCCTGCCTTAGAATTTTAATATAAAAGCATATGGTGGAGTTAAGCTGTGGGTTCTTTATAGGCACTCGTCAATGTTTCCTAAAAATTTTGGATTACATGAAGCTGGTCAAAATTTCATACTGCAAAATATATTTGAAAAATCCTTTAGTCTTTTTTTCCTTTCTTTTCTGTTCCTTACTTAAGGCTACACTTACATCGCTGGTCCTTCGAGAGAACGCCCCTTCTGGTTAACTCCACTTTTGTGGTGTTCACAAAGAAAACAACGTGTAGTTATGTTAAGGTTTTGAGCAACCTTTTCTCTGTTGCAACCACTAATTCATATTTTGCCTGATAGACACACAAGTAAAGAAGCTTGCTGGGCCTCTTGGAGTTACGGCAGAGTCACAGAGGTAAGGAAGAGATTTGCTGAGGGCTCAGCAAAGCAGTTGAGGAAATCAATTAGTTCCCTTAAAAGAAACAAACTAAAAGGCCTTGGAATGACCATATAGTCCTTCCTGGAAAGTAGTCTCCTCAGCATAACTTGACTGAGCTATTGACAATTACTCGTACCCACCTGTCTCTGCTTTCGGTGGTGTTGTCCTTCATGCTCTACAGGCCACTCCAGATTCCCCTGGGTATACTGGGATTGTTATTTAAAATGCAGATCTTAGCAGCAGAGCTGTTCCAACCTAAAGTTGCTTATACAGGTCTTCTGCTGTTGTCAATCTATTTTTAAAATTCGCATGCATGAAACAAGCACAATTATGCCTTAGGCCAGTGGTTCTCAACCTGTGGGTCCCCAGATGTTCGTGGACTTCAGCTCCCAGAAGCCCCAGCCACTATGGTCAATGCTCAGGGCTTCTGGGAGCTGAAGTCCATGAACATCTGGGGACCCACAGGTTGAGAACCACTGCCTTAGGCTGATTATCCTGTTAATGTTAATAACCTTGTTCATCCAAAACTAGAACTTCTTGCATTATCCATTCATCATAGTGTCACCTTCTTGCCCTGGAGAAGGACAGCTTTTTCTGAGAAAACAGGCAAATGACCAGACGTTTCTTGGTTCAAAGGCTAGAGGCCAGATTTATTAAGTACAAAAATATAAAAAGTTCTGCTATAGCAGGGTGCCGATAGAGATTTGGAACCCTGAACAAAGGCTGGGCCAAGCTTTTATAATCTGGGATCCAGGTGATCAGTGTGCACACCCACTGCAGCATTTTTCACCAATCACAGTATTCAGGTAAACAGCAGACATGCCTATTACAGTATTTTTCCACTAACCCCAGACCACCTGACCCCTTCCATTCAGGTAATGTCCAGGAGCTTCCAGAAAGGCAGGTAACCTGAGATTCCTTCCAATCACAAACTTCCTTCCAAAGAAGGCAATGGTCAGGTGAGGTAGTAATATTCATGGGTCAGCCGACGGGAGGGGCTGGAGACTCCTGTGTATGTGACCACCTCTTAGCTCGTGATGGAGATAATCTTTTCCTCACTCACAGTTCAGCTTTAAATGATATCCATTGCTCAAGGTGATGTGTCAAGAAATAGAGTAATTGAGATTAAAAATCACCTGAAGTATTTTCCTCCTGTTTTTCTTGGGGTGTATTCTTAACTTCTTGCAGAGGTTTTGCACAAGTTAAGGAAAATCAATCCACTTCAGAAGGAGCCTGTGAAGTTCTTTGAATTGCAACGTTCTGACTTTTTTTCAATAAGCAGGTCTTTAAACTATGTTAGCTTTTCTTATCTTTCTTCTTAAAATAACTGTCTTGGAAAAGAGTCTATATAGCAAGAGTCTATATCTCTTTAACTTTATTATATGTGTGTAGAGACTTTGGGCTGTTTCACATGCTTTACATTAATAAGACGATGAATAATCCCTGCAGAATGAAATCTCCCTTTTTTTAAATATACTTTTTATTGAAATCAGAAGAAATACGAAGGTAATCGTTGAAACATAAAGAGAAAAGAGAAAAGAAAAAAAAAAACCCAAATATGATATCTAAATGTTTCCAGTCATGTAATGATACTCCAAATTGTACAAGTGTAATTGTATTCTCCGAGATTATAAACTATGACAATAATAAATAATAATAAAAAAAGTCACTCTTTGTATATCCTGTTGTTATCACCGTGAACTGGCCTGGCTTCGGTAGATACTCGATATCATTTTGATATCACAGTTCGGCCACATTTTGCCACCCTCATCCAAGTGTTTGAGAGGCCCCCGAACAAGCACAGAGCTAGGCGTGGCTATTAAATGCTGAAACATTCCTTTCTCCACCTAGGCAAGCCAGACTCAGCCAGATCTTGCTTTAGGAGACCTCCCTAGACAAACACCTCATTAAGGATGCACGCTGATACAAAGAGCCCCCTGCCCCAAGCAGGTAACTTGACGAGCTACATGCTGAACCACCAAGCGAGCTGTATCTGCATACTGGCCATTTCATTGTCGATTCAGACTTAATCATGTTAAATTCTGACCTTTCGGAGGCATTGTCTCGCACCCAAACCTCATTGTTCTCTCCCAAGTCCAGACTAGCCCACGGTTATACTTTTCCTATAAAAACCCCCAGTTCTGAGAGCTTCCTCGGATCGCTCCCGAGTTCCAGACCACCCTGCTGCTGCTTTTCCCAACGAGCTCCCCTCAGCGAACCTCGCTGAGCTTCTTCTCTCCATCTGCAACTTCTTCAGGACTACGAGAAAGGTGTTGTATCACCCATTTTCCCCAAAAATTCTTATTTCTTATTTCCTAGTTAGCTGTGTGGTTGTGTTGTCTTAAGTGTTTGTCTGTTCTTAATAAAGACGTCATTTTTGCTGTCTTAAAACTGTCTGACTGTTTAACTGACCTGACCCCGTATACATAGGGTTACAAGATCCCCGCTAAGTTACCCTGCCTCTCGTTAGCTTGAAGTGAGTGCTCCAGTTAATTTCCCCATCTTGCGCAATTGGTGTTTGATTATTTGGGCGCCCCTCCCGGGACCCCCAGCTAACAGGGTAACACTGTCTATTTTAAAGAAAGTTCTTCAGTCCTTTCTTAGGTACTATTATAGTAGATAGTCCTAGATAGTATATTCTAGTACCATTTATTCATGCACTCCTGTGTAACTGTGTATTGTTACATTATTTTTGTTCCTCTTGAAGCGATATTAGATATCTCTTTGTCTGAATGAATGTTTCTTAGATTAGTCCACACAGATTTTTTGAGTAAATGTGTGTGTGTGTGTGTGTGTGTGTATGCACATCTATACATACATATAAATAAACCTATATACACATAAGTGTGTTTCAATTAGTAAATGCTTAGGGATCTTGTGATCTATCTGCACAATTACTGTTCCATGTCAATTTGGATGTTTAACTATTTATTTAAGTTAGTATGTCCATTCCTTGATTACTCTCACCTAAGAGCCTCTCTGTCACTGGGGCCCACTCCGCTTTAACATTTTCCTTATTTTTCCCTTTAATTATATGGGTTAGTATAATAATCCCTGCAGAATGAAATCTCCTTTAGAGCTGTGTGTACACAAATTGTTGCTTGTCTGACCTTGGATTGTTATGTTGTGGCTGTTTGTTTGTTTGTTTATTTATTTATTTTTAATAACACAGAATTGTTTTTCTCTGGGAATTATGAGCTCAGTTCTGCAGATCTCAGTAGCAACTCTCATATTTCCATACTTGAATCTTATTGGAGCATGTAGATATTGTACACGGGCTTCCAGTGAAACTTCCTGCCTCCCGTTGTTGTGCATCTTTAAGTTGTTACCAACCTATGATGACACCAAGGTGGACCTATCATGGCGTTTTCTGGGGCTGAGAGTGTGTAACACACCGAGGGCCATCCAGTGGGTTTTCATGGCCAAGTAGGGAATCAAATCCTGATGTCTACGTCGTAGCTCGGTCTTTCATGTAGATTAGTCAGATCCAAGATTTTTTTAAAAAAATCTTTCCCAAATGGTACATGGATCTGCCTGTACATATAGTTTCAACTATTTGAAGGTTTGCAGGCCACTAAACTATTGACTTGAAGACTAGAATGTGGGTGTGTTCAGCTTAAAGTTCTGACTTTGAATTTTGTGTAGCTATCCTTGTTACTGGTTTCCTTTGTGAAAGGAAGGAAATACTTGGGAGCCTCTAACTGTGATGATAAAATATCTTCTACTGATTTGCCATTGCATCGTACATTGCTTCTATTTGTGCTGCCTCTCATGTTTCCCCAAGGAAGTTTACAGCTGGAGCACAGGCTCTACATCAGTGGTTCTCAACCTGTGGGTCCCCAGATGTTTGTGGACTTCAGCTCCCAGAAGCCCCAGCCACTATGGTGAATGCTCAGGGCTTCTGGGAGCTGAGGTCCAAAAACATCTGGGGACCCACAGGTTGAGAACCACTGCTCTACATGGACACAAACTATGTGGTGAAGTGCAAGAATATTTGAGTCTCCTGCAGACACTGGAGCATGGTGGGGCAAAGTGCAACTCCTAAGACTGCTTTTGCAGCCTCCAGTCCTTCCAGATACCCTAGACTCCCCCCTTTCTCATAACAACAACAACAAACAACAACAAAACAAATTGCCTGTCCTGGAAGTTTCAAGTGACAATAATTAATCTTTTTAAATAAGTTACAATGTCTTTCTGTTCCCATTCAGTGGAATTGTGAGTGTGGGTTTTTGGCAGTTCTCCCTGCCCTCAAAGAATCTTGAAGACCCCCAGACTTACTTCAGTTACCCACCCTTGAATGGGGGCTTGTATGAGTTATATGTTTACCCAGCTCTGTTTCAGATTGGATGTAAGGTGATTGTATATGTTCTGAAATAGGATGCTCGTCATGTGTCTTGGTCAAGTGTCCTTCCATGAACGCTGCCCAGAATCCTCTGTGGATTAATGTAGCGTTGTTGTACACTAGGTGTGTATTTTCTAAATTGGTTGGCAACACCCAAAGAACAAATTGAAATTACTTGTCATGAAACGTCCTGGTTGGAACATTAATTTCATGAGAAGTGGTTTGGAGATGCACTGAGCGTAGTTAAAAGAGAGCGAGGAATTCATTGTCTTTTGAGATTTGTATTTGGTTTATGCAATCTCTGCTGTAACAGATCCCAGGTTTTCTGTGCACTTGTGCCCCTGTGCAAATACAGTGTGTATCTTTCCCAGTCTATACAATTAATTGGAATTAAATCTGTTCGTACCTTAAGCTACTCTTGTTTCCCTTTTGTTCTCAATTTAACCTGCTAGGCAAATGTCAGTTCATTGTATGAAAGTTATCATCAACTACTTTTCTTTGTTTCAGATGTTACTGGGTTTTATTAAATGTACGGCCCATTATATAAAACTACTGACATGCAATTCAGCATCTATTATTGGTGAGATCATACCTTTAGAATTCTCTAGTGCCTGTTCTTAGGTGTCCTTTAGCTTTAACTCTGTGTAGCAGTTAACTTTTGCTTTTACTGCTCGTGCTTGTGCTTGTGCTTGTTGTCACTTTGCAAATACTTTTTTGCTGTATGCCAAATAGCCAGGAGAGTTGCTGTAATTTTATTCTGTATAGTGATAGAGTGAGCAAATAAGGAATGAGTATTTCAGAACAGAAGCAGAGACTTTTTGAATTGTTCAGAGGCAATATTGCAGAATTACATTGACAGTGCAGTGACTGGGATAATATTTCAGTCTAGAGGATTCCACTTTTCTGTTCTTAAGACTCCTTTGGATAAAAAACACACTAGAAAACTCTTTGCCAAGCATTACCTAATTTGTAGCACTCGCCTTGTTGCCTGTGGTGCTGAAAAACTGTTGGCAGGTAGTCGACAGGGTAATCGGCAGGGAATCTGATTGGATTTTCTGAAAACATTGAGTTGACGCAAATTGACAACATAAGTTTGTGTTAATGGTACAAGGCTACCTGTGATCAAACAGGCTAGTAGGCATCTGTGTGGCTTAGTGATTTCTTTGGATTTATATACAGTGTGCCCACCCTATATGCATGGGTTCCATTCCAGGAACTTCTATGTAAAACAAAAAAATGCAAGTGCCATTTCCCATTGTCATCAAAGGACACAACATGTATGCCCTGCAGCAGCACAGGTATGTGCCCATAATGTCCATTAACTCTAATGGGACACGGTGCTTCATCGGGCTTTGTATTCATGCATTCCAAGGTCATGCCAGAGGAGGGTGCACTGTACAAGGCTGCACAGAACACACAGCCATCTATTACTAAGTCCGACCTGGTTTCTTCCCAGTGACTGCCAAACAAGAACATAGCTTGCCTATAAGCCAGTGAAGGCCATTTGGGTCAGCAGCAAGAACATGGAGGTGTGCCTTGGCTTCGCTAAGGCGTCACTACGACTGGGGCCAAATAATACATCACTGAACTGCTTGAAAACTGTGCAAGGTAGTTTTCCCATTGTCTGAGTACCAGGATTCCCATGAGGAAACCTGGATGTCCGGCAAGTTGATAGGCCATATGTAGTTTGTTAGGTTGGATTTAAAGTAAAGGTGGGAAATTAAAATGAGATAAAGGACTGAATTTCCCCACCCGAAGCTGTCTGTGGTCTGAATGATGTCAAGGTACATGGCTGCCTCTCCAGGTATCCAATGACTTCACTATGTTAATGGAAACCCAGGCATGACAAAAATCCTACCGCACCCAAATGCTGGCTGCAGGATCCTGATCCCTAACATTCAAGGCTTTGTAATTCAAAACCAGCACCTTGAATTCTGCACAGGAACAAACGAACTAGAAGCCACTGAAATTAATCCAAGAGTGGAGTACTATGTTCTCCTCACAAAAACCACTCTTCTCACAAAAGTCTTGCTGCTGCATTTTACACAAGCTGTTGTCTGTGATGGCTGTTCAAGAGCTACTTGTAGAGAAGTGTACTATACAGTAGATCCTCATTCATCGGTTTAACTTTCATAGATTTAATTATTTGCTAGCTTATACTATCCTTGTTTAAGGTTACCTCTCAGTGTTTCCTATCAGGCTGCATAGCCCTTGAAAAATCCACCTCTGGTTCTTCTCCTCCTCCACCATCTGCTGCCTGGCCACTTAAGTTGGCTCATGCCTCAATTTCTAAGCACTTAGATGAGTGCATAGAGGGGGACCAAAAATGGACAACTCTTCACTCAACGGGTGACCCCCCTTCACAAGCAGAAAGAAACCAGAGCATACTCCCTTCCTCTCATAGAAGTCATCAGTGCTGCTTAGTTTCCTTGGGAGTAAGACCCAATTTTCAATGACACATGCCATGGCATCCTCTTGTGCAGCCAGTGTGAGGCCACTTTACTTGCAAGGAAGCCTGGCCTTGAGCTGCCAGGTTCCTCACTGCAAGGCTCAATGCATGCCTGCTGTTGGAGATGCATAGCCTCAATCCTTGGGGAAGCTGTTCTTCTCAACTTCAGTTGGGCATTTGCTCATGAGGAAACCCAGGCTCAGAGCCTTGTGGATGTGTGTTCTGGTTACGAGACTTCTCTAGAGTAACAGGGAGGAAGGATCGGTTTAAGGATCTTGACCGAGACTGCACAGGGCTCTCAATACGAGCTGGTAAGTTTACTCCAGAATAAAACCCACTGTCCCTCTAGGTAGAGAGATTTGTGGTTTTTCCACTTTTGCAGGGGTCCTGTGCCCCCAACTCCTGTGAATGTGGAGGGCCTACTGTAGTAATTAAAGTAAGAGGTGATGTGGGAATGAATCATGGTGGCCAGATCTTTCTGCCCTGAGAAGGGGAGCATGCAGTGAAAGAGACAAAAGTCAGCGAAGATGCACTTGGCCACTCTGCCAGATCTTCAAGGAGTGATGCCAGTACCAAGAGCATTGCTTAGGTATGCACCTTTTGAATATGACTGTCAAATACTTTTATTAGTAGAAGTGTAAGTAACACGCTCAACAGTCATTATGATTTGTTAGAAATCATTGTATACAGTAGCATATTCTGATTATGCAAACTTTCTGCTCCTTATAGAAATCCTCTTTTCATATGTACACCAATTTCAAGTCCGCTACTGTGTTTTTGCTTATGTAAGTCATTTGTACTTTCACAACCCCCCTGAAGTGTTTACAATAGGCGTTGCTAATGTTAGCTTCAATAGTGCCTGTGTGGTTATTGCAGAAGATGCAGGTTCTGGTGGAACAATGCCATCTCTTGTACTATTTCTGTTAGTGTTAGATTTGATATAACACTATATTACATTTACATTTACATTTTCATTTCTATTCCAGAAAACATAAAATAAATGTTACCTTAATTTAAATCTCACAATTTAAAAATTTAGTTTCATGTGTTGCAAAATGGACCTGAATACTCTGAAGGTACCAGATCCCATCTGATCTTCGAAGTGAAGCAGGGTCAGCCCTGGTTAATACTTGGATGGAGACCTCCAATGCATATCAGGTGCTGTAGGTTATATTTCAGAAGAAGGAACCAAAAAAACTATCTCTGTGTATGCCCAGCCTAAGAAAACCCAAGGAAATTCATGGTGTCAACTGCAAGTTGACAGGAAACTTGAAATGACATACATACACAATGAGGTTCCAAATTACCTTTGGCTGATCTTTGCTTATCCAAGGGACTTTTAATGTTGTTCATTCCCCTTGCTGTATTTACTTGTATAAATGTAGGAAAGGCAGTACCAGAAATGCAAGTAACAGACATCTCTCCAGTTTATCCTATTCAAATAATAAGCATTGGGGGAAGTAGGCCTGTGTCTATTGTCTTTGCTCCTTGGCCATCCTCTTGGGGTTGATAGTCTGAAGGTGGGAGCCTGGTTTTACATTCACAGGCTACCCATGTGGTTTAGAATAATTACTGTGTAGAGTTCTGAGTTCCATAGGAGGCCTACATATAAAGAGAAGACTTCCTCCTTCGCTTCTTCCAGCCCTGTGAATGGTAGTGGGTAAGGCTGACAAGAAATGGCAACCGGGGTAGGACCACTGAATTCAGACCCACTCGTCCTCTTGCGTTACTGTAATGAGATGGCAGTTGGATGAGAATAATCAAATAATCAAAGGGTGTTATCTATTCACGTATCCTCAGGCAAAGGGAATGCTTTCTGTGTTACCCACCACCCTGGTGTCTTACACTTCATGAAAAAAAGAATGAGGTGCTTGAATGGGTAACAAAATTCACCCCAAATGTCCCCATTTTGCCCCATGTTCTCCATCACCCTTTTGATTTCCTCTGAAACTAAGACTGAATGTGCAATAGAATTTATCATTCTGGCATATTGTGCAGTTTTGCAGAGGTTTTGTTCATTTTCATTTGGTTAAATGAGCTATGATGTCATACAATGATATTGTTGAAGTTTAATGCCTGAGGGGAACAGAGAAGAGAGAGCAAATGAGCTGCTAAGTGGCAGAGTATCTCAGAGTGTTTCACTTAATGGCCTTTTTGGCTTTTGGTCACGACCAGGGAGAAGGTTAACGCAATCCTCTAGTTGTCACTGTGTCATGATTATAGATGGACACAACTTTTTTTCTTGGTTATTTCCCTCATGAGGGTACACTAAAGACGTCATGATACATTTTTTGTATAAGGCTGCATATTTTTCTCTTAATAGGAAAGTATAAGATTTTGAAGAATGAAAGATGTTAAGAGCTCACATTGATCAGCTTCAAATTAAGTATACGTGTTAAGCTAAATGAGCAGGAATAAATCATGGTTTAGAAGCAATTGCAACAGGTGGGTCAAAGTGTGACAGTTCTAAGTTGGGTTCATCACATCAACTTGAAATGCTCTTCATAGGTAAATTTATAAAATCTCTAAATCGAGGCTGAGCTCACATGACTATTTAGTTAAAATTGTCCCTAGGTTAACCTTCAAAAGCAAACCTTGATTTATTCACATCCTGAAAGAAAATAATTAGATGCCCTTTTTTTCTGAGCCCAATTCATAGTGATTCTTACTTACTTTTAAAGTGCTCAATAGCCTGGGATTGAAGCACCTGAAGACGCATGTATTTCCGTACCAACCTGCTTGTACATTAAGCTTTTTTCCCCCCTGAATTTCTTCTGAAGATGCTCCTTTTATTGGAAGTACATTATTCAGTCATAGGAGAAAGGAGTTTGTTTTAAAGGAAGCACTGAGTCATTTATTTTATGACTCTGTAGAACAACTGTCAGTAAACCCAATTAAAGCTGTACCTATAAGACATCATCTTATTTCTCTTTTAAAGGTGACGACCCTTGTAAACACAAGCAACAAAGGGCCATCTGGTAAAAAGAAAGGTCGATCTAAGAAAGCTCATGTGCTGGCTGCCTCGGTAGAACAAGCGACTCAAAATTTTCTGGAAAAAGGAGAGCAGATTGCAAAGGAGAGCCAGGATCTCAAAGATGAGCTGGTGGCAGCTGTCGATGATGTGCGCAAACAAGGTGTGTATTAATGCCAGAAGTTGTAAAACAACGTGATTACAGATGTCTTCTGAATATTAACAAGCTGGTTAACACAGTTTATGATGAATGTGAACTGTACAATGTACACATTGTGCAAGTGCATAGAATTTTCACACAAGTGTTTAGTGATAATTAAACTCAGAATTGCTTTAGACTGGTCCCACCTTTTTGCTGAATTTTCACAACAGAGTTGACAAGTGTGCAATCTGAGATGCTTTTCCTAAATGAACCACTTGAGATTGCTATTGTAGACAATTATTTCATCTGATTCCTCTTCAGATACGCTCCTTTTTCAAGGAAAAGGAAAAAAAGAAGAAGAAGAAATTGCTGATTACACTGATTTTTTCTTTAAATACTCAATCACACCTGTCTCCTCTGAAGAAAGTGAAACAATATTTTGTATGGACTGATTAAGACTTTTGACCAATAGGTTTAATTATAGACCAAGTAACATGTTAAATGCTGTCAATTAATTTGATAGCCATTTCTAAAATTATATGGGTATTTTATTGCATAGGTTCTGGTTCTGGGGGAAAAAACCCCTCCATTTTTTATTACTTTTTCTTTAGGCTGTTACTTCCTATCTTCATTCCCAATAGGCCTCATGATGGCATCGCATAGTCAAATCCAGTTTATTGTCTTGAAATCAGTGTTTTCAGGAAGGTTAGGACACTATGCCATCTTCCCTTTTCTTTCACTTTATAATGTGTTTTCCATATTTTAATAGGAAAACAAAACTGGACGTATCTTTGCTGCTCAGCTCCTAATTCTCAGTTGGCTTTATAGCATCAGAGAGACAAAAGTGATTAGCAGTGTCATGTCATGAAGTTATCAGAAAGACAACACGATGTACAGTGGGCTGGTATCACATAGGAAATTATCTATTACAAACAAAAAACAAAATAGGCCACCACCACTAACGGTGAAACAGCTGCTGTTGTGAGCTAATAACAGTTTGCAACCCACAGCAAGCACAGTGACCTCTTCCAGTAATTTAGCAGAGGAAACTATTGTGAAAATTAATCAGAGAACAAATAGAACAGCATCAGTTGTATTTAGGATAGGAAATAAAAACAAGCAGTATTAGTTACTTAAATCACAGACCAGTTTGGCTAGATAGGTGGCTTCCATAAGAAAGGTTGTTTTTGTTCAGTCTGTTTTCTTTTTGCTAACGGGTTAGAGGAATTGTCAGTGAGAGGAGGTAACCTTCTGCCATTAATTTCTAAGAGGAAGGATGAATAGGAACATATGTTGTCCTTGGCCTACCTGCCAAGGGGGAAAGAACATGTGTCCTCATTTTGAGAAAAGACTAACCATTAATTTAGTATGTGGCTGAACCAAAGCAGCCCCCTGGCTTATGCTCCCCCACTTACCATTCAGCTAGGAGACTGGGTTCATAACCTTCCCCTTCTTTTTCAAGTAACTGTGGCTTGTTGTGCCATCTGATTCCTGATGAATTGTGGTTAATCTTATGAATTGCTCAAATAAGTCAACTTCAGACTTTACATCAGAAACAGACATGGCTCAAACAACGGGCAATTCCAGTTGTCTGTCCATTGGTCTTGATCAATTCTATATTGCTCTCTGAAGGTATAGCAAATTTATGACTCAGGCCATTTCTGCACGTAGCGATGGAATCACCCCAGTCCGGTACTTACCGGACTTCTTGGCTCGACGCTTGGGTCCAGGCTGCTCCGGAGCAGTGTGTGGCCGCCACTGTGCACTGCTCCAGGGATGAAAATGGCGGCTTCCGATTGGTGGAGGCTCTCCACCAACCCCTGAAGCTCGCCAGCCTAAAGCCCGCCCCCGACAGATCTGGCGCGAGCCTGCAAATCTGCACCGGAGTGCAGGAATGGAGTGGCATGGAGTGGCGCACTCCATGCTTTTTAAAAACCTGAAAAAAGAGGTTTTTAAAAAGCACGCTGCACGACCACTTCGGGTTCTTCCGGAGCAGACTGAGGTGCGGAACTATGTAAAGTAGTCCGACCCAATCCGTTCCCAGGTGCAGACGTCCTCTCTGGAGGACGCTCTGCACCAGTTTTTTAAGCCCGTGTGGAAATGGCCTCAGAAAAGCTACTCTTAGTAGTTTCATCAGTACTAGTAAATTACTGTTTTCCATTTAGAAAGACTTTGCATAATTTGAAACCTCTCATATTCTTCAACTATCAGAAAATTAAGAACAGCAAAAGGTATCATTATGAGAGGTACATCTCTGAGTGGTCCAGTGTAGTCCACTGGTCCAGTGGTCGAAGTAGTCTTTTAAAGATGCATGGATTTGAGCCAAGTGTAATGCCTCAACACATAGGAGGCAGAGGACAAAAACTATAGTTCACCCATAATCTTTCTCACTAGACTTTTCTTGAGAGAGAACATTTATAATCTTACTTTTCTGAGCGTTAGTGGAGGCTATACCTGATCAGTATGCCTAAGAAGGCCCAAACGGACACTGCCCTCCGGTCCATACTGTGTTCTGGCTGAAGAGAGTGGGCATTCTTGATTGTAATTGCTTAACCTGGTGCTCTTCCTCCATGACACCATTCTTTATTAAGCAGGATATCTCCTCCCTCTTTCAATCTACAGGAGCTTTGTTGAATAAAGCAATAAAGCATTTTACTCTCGGTCCTTCTTCTGTGTAAGGAGAGATGGATTCTGACTTGCATCCCCAGTTGACTTGTTCTATTCCTTACAGGTTCAGTATTCTTGTTATCAGTTCATTGGGTTTTGCTGTCCTGTTCCTTCCTGGGGTTGATCCCCATTAACTCTTATGGATTACTATAACACACACTCTGTGGGTCAAACTTTGGAAACTGCATGGAAAGTTCAGTGGGTCCAAAATGCTGTGAGCAGAGTGCTGATTTGTAGCTAATCACAGGAACCATACAACTTTGTTGTTGAAACAGCTTTCTGTGTCCATGTAGAAGTCAAAGTGCCAGTTACGACTCGTATGAAGTCTTTAGTGCTTAGGCCCAGACTATCTGAAAGACCACATCTCCTTTTACTTTATTTTTCAAAATTGTTTCTGTTGTGTAGAAGGCAACAACAACAACAACGTAAAAACAAAAAGATAGACTTTACGTAACAACAGATAAACAGATACAAATAACAACAATACATTTCTCCCATTGAACTTATAAAGCCCAAACAAATGAAAGGCTTGCCACATGTTATGGGACCAGCTTATTATTGTCCAGTAACATCCCTTTCTTTAAAAGAAAAAAGAAAAAAAATCAATATTATTCTCCATTTTTCATTTCCTTTTATGTGATCCTTTCCACCATATGAGAAAAGAAAAATAAGAATAAGAGGCTAATTATTCCTAGATTTTTAACATATCAGAGTGGTCTACATTTTTAAAATATCAGCGTTATCTACAGGTATGTACTTGCTTCAGTTAAGATCCTTTGGGGGGACTTTGTGTCGGTCCCACCGGTGTAACAGGCCCAGTTAGTGAGGAAATGGGTGCGAGCCTTGTGTCTGCTCCCAGGCTGTGGAATTTCTTTTCACAGGAGACGAGGGTAACCTCAGCTCTGCCTTTGCTGGCAAGCAAAGACCTCCCTATTCAAGCAGATACTTGATGGTTCGTTATTGTTATGTTTATAAACGATTTCATACCTTTGTAAAATAATTGTGTTTGAATATGGTGTTTTCTTCAATTATGTTTGAATTTCTTATCATCAGATATTGAAGTTTCTCTTTGTTAGCCATGTGTACAAGTGGCCTTGGATGGTCTGCCAGGAGAGGGGGGGGATGTCAATAAATTAAAGAGATGAATAAACTCTAAATTCATTGACGTTAACATTAATGATTTGTTAACCATTCATTAACATTCTCAATATCTCTTGAGCTCTAGGTCTCTGGCAATGGATCATTGTCCAGTGACTGGTGGGATGGCTACCTACTCACATTACAAATGCCACCCCAACAAATTAGAATGTGAAAGGTTTAACATATCTCTTTAGTATTATTCATATTTACAACTTAAACAGAATTGTGTCCGCGTCTGTGTGAGTATTCCCATGGAGGTCATGTGACTTCTCTTTTTTATAATATGTGCTTTAAGATACTGTATAGCAGGGCTTAAATACCCTAAAGGCACCAGATTCAGTCTGATCTTGGAAGCTGATCGGGGTCAGCCTTGGTCAGTACTTGGCAGTGATGTATTTAAATCTTTTACTCCAAGTCTCAAGTCTCAAGTCCTTGAAATATTTTCAAATCAAGTCTCAAGCCTGGAAGTCAACTTTATACCCCAACCAAAATTCCAGAATTATTGGACAGAGCCAAGTAAATTCAGTTTTAACAATTTAAACAGAATCGGGCCTCCACATTTCTGATTTTGCCATCTGCAGCTTTGAAAGTGGGGAATAGGATCCTTCTTACTCCTCATTACTGAAGCTTCAAAAGCTTTTAGAAGGAAGGATCCTTCCTCCTCAAGCCTGCTGCCTAACATATTTGCTGTTCACCTTTGAGAAATGCATCCTGCACTCTGGGAGTGAGTCTTCTGCTCTTAGGTACAGTTTTAGAAGACTCCTCCAATATGCAACAGGGACAGACTGCTGAGCAGACTCAAGCCTGCCTCAAGCCCATTGCCTAACCTGTTTGCTGTTCCCCTCTGAGAAATACATCCACCCTTTGGGCTTGAGAGAGATTGTCATGTGACTAGTAGGCAAAAAGAGATGGAGGTGTTGTTCAAAGTCATAAGGTTTCTTGATTAATGTGTTGTTACTGAACCAAGGGCAACAAATCAGTCATTAAAAATATACAAGTCCCGAGTCGAGTCGAATCAATGCATCATTTATTGCCAAGTCAAGTCTAAGTAGAGTCACTGAAGCAACTTAAGTCCGACTTGAGTCCGAGTCTATTGACTCGAGTCTACATCATTGGTACTTGGATGGGAAAGCGCCAACGAATACCAGGCACTATAGGCTACATTTCAATGGAAGGAACTGGCAAAACCACCTCTGAGTATTTGTTGCCTAAGAAAACCCTATGAAATTCATGGGGTCTCCATAAATCGAGAGGCAGCTTGAAGTTACAAAAACCAGGCATTCCTTGAAACATAAGAGTGAATTTCTTAGCTCTTCAATAAGGTGGGCACAGCAGGTCGCTAGTGACTTTCCATGAGAAGCCTCTCACATATATTGACTTTGATTATAGGTATCCTCTCTAGTGGCAGCATCATTATGCGCTTGTCAGTTCCCACTGTTGTGAATCCCGTTACAGCAAGATACCGTCTGCCGGGAGAGATGGCAGACATGCTGTTGTGATTTAACCCCCTCCCCCATCTTTTTCCTTTCCCCCCAGTAATTCTCACTGCAGGATGATGTTATGCCCTCTATATTCCTGGATATTACAGGGGAGAGGGGAAGAGCCAGACGTAGGCTTCTGTCATTTATTCACATGGAAGCCTAGTGATCACTACTGTGACCACAACTACCACCACAAACACCAGCTTTACCTGTAAAATAGTTTGGAGTGTTCAAGGTGTTTTCACATGCACTGACTACTTTTGAGTCCTTCAGTAAGGATTCTGATAATGGGGCATTATTTTTGGAAGGATCATTGACTATTTTAGATAAATTGGTGGAAATTGTTATTAAAGAGAACTATTGAGAGTACAGACCATGACTTCTTGGGCTCATACCAGCATGTCTTGAGCATTGGGAGGTTCTGCCTCACCAAACTTAAAGTTCTTTGAGAGTGTCAGCAAGCATGACATCTGACAGGCATATTTACTAGAACTTGCCATTTTTTTGCGAGTTCCTTATCAAAAGCTTCTGAATAAACTTATCATTCATGGGATAAGAGGCCAAGTCTTAAAGTTCTTATGCAAAGAACTGCGTAGATGCCCAAAGAATGTGAATTGCGCTTCCATAAAATATTTTCTAATGATCTGAGAATGAAAAAGGCTTGCATAGGAGATGCAAGAAAGGACATACAGCCAATTTTACTACACCAGATTAGTGTGAGCGTATAATACTGTTGACAGGAAGGTTAAAGCCCAGAATGATGTAAACCTTGTGAAGGATGGTGATCTTGGAAGAAGGGGGACTATAGGTAGGGGAACTGCACAATTCCTAGTTTGGTGCAGTGCAAATTATTCTGGATAATTTCCGCAGTACAAACTATTCTGGACTGAGGAAGAGTAGAGCAAATCCTATGAGGAGTGGCTAATTGCAAATAACTTTAAAAGAACTCCTCTTAAAGAATATGGATTAATTTAAGCAATGGTAAGTGAAGTACTCTGAGGTGAAATATCTGCATTGGTTCACTGACTGGTTCAGTGCTTGGCAACAACTAACCAGAGACTGGTTATTGGGATCACAATGTATATATATAGTGCATTGAAAACACCCACTCTGTGCATACTCCTTGAGAAAAACAAAAGCACAAAATTCCATGCTGGAAATTAACAAGAAGAGTTCTGGGAGTAAAACTTCCATTACTGTGATGCCTTTGCAGTGTGACCATATCTTAAATAATGTATACCACCGGGTCTGTTGTATTGATTCCTGGCTTACTTACTTTTGGTCTGGCCAATCTGAATTATGAGCAAGCTCAGTATCAGCGTACAGACCTTATTAAATGTAGCTGTGTGATAATTGGAGCTAGTGCTCATGTATCCATAGTCATTCATCATATTTTATCGAGGGAAATATTCATAACCTGTTCTAAGTATTTACTTTCAGTTCCAATTGTTATTCAGGTTAGCCAGCGCTTGTTCTGTGAAATATTGTGTGGTAAATGTCACTTTATGCAAATATCCAATTGTTAGTCCTCCACGGTCCTCTCAAAATCCATTAATTATCTTTCTTCTCTCAGAAAATAGAGATTGTGAACGGCATTTAATTCCCTGTTCCAGGATGATATGAAGCACTTATGATGGACGAGCAGACACTGTAGGGAATCTTAGAGGTGAAGGGGTGGAGATACATTGGGTTTACCTTTCCCAAGATCATAAAACTGTAATATAAGCAACAAATTGGTTTTAAAAGTTTTTTTCTTTTTAAAATGAAGAATTGAAAGAAGCCATTATTTTATCTGTATATTTCTCATCTACGCTTTAAAATTAGTATGATCCACCTGTTCCGGTGTAAATTTTTGTTATGCTAATTGAATTTCCCTTTGAACCTCTCATGTAGTGATTTTGTTCCTTGTAGTTTTCACCTTTGCTGTTATCTTAAGGTTTTTCGTCATCCTATTTCTTTTGGTCATGTTGCCACAGTGGATAAATCACTGACAAATTTTGAAGCCGTGCTTTAAAAATGCTTGTTAAGTTTCAATTGCAGTTTTGAATATTACAACTGATATTTATTTAGAACTCCATAGATTTTCAGTTATTAAATATTTAGTACATGCATTAGCCCTTAATTTTTTCTGATTGGCTCTGTATGCGAGAAACAATGTGTACATTTCTGGAAGGGAACTCGGGGGATAGTTTACCAATTGCTCATTGATATTATTGTAAATGTATATCCTGCCAGAAATTCCTGACCTTTAAATAAGAAAGGATAATAAGTATTTGCAGCTCCTAGATGCAGTGACATTGTACCTCTCTTTATATACATAGCTTAATTCTTAACCATTCGTGGAACCTGTGATGATTTTACCAACAGTACTCTAAGGCTTTCTCCATAAGCATTTTGGCACATATTAAGAGTATTTTGAATAATAGGAAAATGAGTTGCTTTATGATGATTTAAATGCTAACTAGGGAATAGAAAATGGGAGGAGTGTTGGGATGAACAACATAATGTCTGCATACTATGACAGGGCCAACAGAGTTTCTCAGGCCACTTTTCATATTGATATCGATGGGACATACAGTGCACAGTCCTAAGCACCTGTATTTGGAAGAAAAGTTGTATGACTGCTCTTTTGAGTTCAAGGGGATTAAACCATTTCTTCCTGTGGATAGCGCCTTAACAGTATTCTGGTTCTTCCTTTTTAAACTTAAGACAAGTGAGTCTAAATTTACACTACCTCTATTTACAACATTTAGCATTTACAGTGTTTCTGCAGAAATAAATAAAGTCTCACCCACAGTGCATAGCTGATATGCTTCCTCTTTCATATCTTTAAAATTGGTGATCGTTTCAGTAGAACTGCTGACTCAGGTCTGTCAGAGCACATACTCCTAACCTCCAATGATTCCTGGATTCCCTGTGGAACTGGCTCCCACCCATTACATCAGTTTCAGTTTACATCACAAGTCCAGGAACACAACCACTGACATGAACTGAGATCCACTGTATACTTTTCTGTCCCTGTCCCGTACGGTTACAAGGAGGAAAGAGAGAATTAGTTTCTCCAGTGGTCTAGTTTCTCTGCTGTTCCTTCCTTTGTGCATCTGGATTGTCATAGTTTGTGTTATGGCGACATGGATTTAGTGATTGTTTATTGGTCGTTCCCTCCAGAAATGGTAGCCTCTATAAAAGTATTCTACTCAACCTAGCTCTCTTAGGGCACATTGGCCCTTTCCACACGTGGACGGGGGAATGGGGGAAAACATGCTGAAACGGAGCTTACCGGCAGCCGGGTAAGTCCACCTCCATGCAGAGCAGCGTGACCTCGCTGTTCCGCAGTCCCCGATGTCCAAAATGGCGGCTCCGGCATCCAAAATGGCGGCTTCCGGTTGGTGGAGGCTCTCCACCAACCGGAGAAGCTCGCCAGCCGGAAGCTCGCCCCCAGCAGATCTGCAGGCATGCACTGGTGTTCGCCTGCAAATCTGCACAGGAGCGTGGGAATGGAGTGGCATGGAGTGGCGCACTCCGTGCTTTTGGAAAACCTGTAAAAACAGGTTTTTAAAAAGCACGCTGCGCGGCGACTTCAGGTCGCTCCAGAGCGGACTGAGGTGTGGAACTGCGACAAGTAGTCTGACCCAGTCCGCTCCCATGGTGCGGACGACCTCTGTCAGAGGTCGCACCACACCATACTACTTACCCCGTGCGGAAAGAGCCGTTGTTTCCATTAGTACTCTTTAAGGAAATACCATGGATTGTTTCCTTCATTCCCCCCTCCCTTCTCAGGGAAGATGTGTTATCTTCCTTCTGATCCCCGCCCCCCGTTCTTCTTTAAAGCTTTGAGACACAGCACAAATAGGAGACCTTACCTGTTTTTAGGAGGTGATGCCATTTTTATGCCTGTTGTTTTGGCATGCTGACAGACTTCCAGACTACCAAAGAGAATTTTGTCAGTATACGTAGATGAGTCTGAGCTAGAAGGTTTTAAAAAAAATTATTATAAAGGATGATTTTCTACTTGTGTGTTCTGGGAGTTATTCCATGTTGTATTTTAGGTTTTCCATTGTGTCCTCAGAAATGGACAAACAGCTTTAGCTATGTTCCTTTGCGCCTCAATTTCAGTTCACTTCTTTTCTCTAACCTTTGGCTTCAAAAACTTATTATTGCTTAAATCCGAACATAAGATAATATTTTGGATATAATGTCCAGCCAGTTTTGCGTATAATGTCTCACTTGAACACAAGTGAGTGTGTGTGTGTGTGTGTGTGCATGCACATGTGAAGGGGAGGAGAAGGAGAGACAGCGTCTGCTGCGATCACAGCGTACATCAATGCCCTTCACGTGGACACAATGAGTGATGAACCAGTACTGCTAGTTAGATGAGGCACTGGGTCCAAGTCTTACCACTGAACCAGAGTCCCAGAGCAAGAGAAGCACTGGGCCCAAGACTGCTAAGTCTTGTATCCTCAGGAACTGGATCTCCCAAGCCAGGGTCCATCACAGGGATTTCATCTTAATTCCATGGTTTTCCCTAGTCCTGCAAGTCAGATTGTCAGAACAGGCAATGTGCCGAGTGTGTGGTCCAGGAGAGGTGACTTTGTGATAGGCCCTTAAGCCAGAAGGCTCTTCCTTTAAAGCTCCCTGCTCTACAGCAGGAGACAGGAGTCTGAATTCCTGCCAGACTATCTTACTCTTTGTGGTTTCTCTAGGTTGCTGAAAGATTTACTTTTGCCTTTGGGAGTCTTGCTGTTTGTTTCCAGGTGGTCCTCTCCTTAGATTTTTCCAGAATGTCTGGAAGATCTATAGCTCATGAGCTCTGCTTAACCCTCCCTAGATGTCTGAGTAGGTACATGGTAAGGAGCAGCTTGACTGATAGATTCTATACTTGGCCTCAAAAGATCAGGGACAGAGTACCTAGTAACTCTTTTTAAAAACTAACAATGATGGTTGTTAGTATGGGGGGCACTCATGAAGAAGTAGAAAAAGTAAAAGAAGAAAAGTGCAAAGATGTTTTATCTTCCTTTGAGTTCCTTTGAGGAGTGATGGCATATGTAAAAATAATAATTTAACTGTACACTATTCTGTTATCTGTTTTCCGCTTGATTTTGATAGTGTTCTGTTCTTTAAACGTTAATACATTATGCATCGCTCGATAAGAGAAGGTTTTCTATATTGCATTAGCATAAGCTGCCGCAGAAGTGTGACTTTTATCATCGGCAAAATGTCAGGTATTAAAATTTTACCAGAAATCAAGAATAGGTCAACGCTTGTTACAGTCCATTACACTTGGCTGTGTTTTACTTTTAGTCTTAATACCACCTACTTTTGTATGGATAAGATGAAGAATGCATGTAAGCTTTCATTTAAGCTGTCGTTTGGAGGATTCAATGTGTTCCAAGGCTGTGCGCTACATTTTTTTTAAGCAAATTATTTCTGTATAGTAGATCTCCAGTAGCAGTTCTTGTAAATACATCAACATGGACCTTGACTCTGCTATTCAACATGGACCTTGACTTTCTCATGCTCTGCATCTCCTTCTATTGTAATACCAGCATTTGTTCTCTTTCTGCTTTGATATCTCTCATTTTTAAAAAGAATCATACAAGTACTTCACATTATCCAGTGCCATACCAACTATGCTGTCTTCTACATTGTATAAGAGAAGGTCTCATGAATATCTAACATTCTTAACATTGTTTACATTATATACTAGCTTTCAAAGAAGAAGCTGTGGTAGTCCCTTGCAGTATAAAAAGGAAGAAGAGAGAGGGAGGAAAAAAGAAGAAATAGGGCAGTACCTTTAAGGCTGTTTTTTCTTAATTTTAGCCTGAGCTTTTGTTGAAATAAATCCACTTCTTTAGATGCTCAGTACTGCAGTTAGATCTCATTTGCAATGTATTATTAATGCATCTCTCAGAGAAGGAAGTTTTCCATTTTGTTTAAAAGAAGCTGTGGTACGACCCCTTCTGAAAATGCCCGCCCTGGGCTCTCTGGACTTTGACAACTATAGATCAGTGTTGAATCTTCCTTTTTTGGGCAAGATGATTATGAAGGCAAGTTCCCTTCCAGTTCCAGGGAGTCTTGGACGATACAGGTTTTCTAGACTTCAGAGCAGCATATGGAGTTGAGACCTGAGTGGATAATCTTCACCTGAGCATCAACAGGGGGAAGAATGTGTCCATGTTGGAACTCTTGGACCTCTCAGTGTTCTAATACCATTGACTGTGGTATCTTTGTGGAACACCTGAGACATTTGGGAATTGGGAGCACTTTGCTTCAGTGGTTCCGGTCCTATCTCTCAGGCAGGTTCCAGATCCCAGATGCTTGGGGATAGCTGCTCCTCAAAAAAGGAGCTGTTATATGGCATACAACAAGGTGCCATTCCATTTCCAGTGCTGTTTAACATCTGTGTGAAACTGCTGGGAGAGATCATCTGGAGGCATGGGGCAAGGTGTGTCAGTATGCTGATGACACTGAAATGCATTTCTCCATGCCTTCAGAAATAGCATCAGCTAAGGATAGTGTATCTCCTCTTAAAGAATGTCTGGAGGAAGTAATGTGCTGGGTGAGGAAAAAGAAATTGAAAGTGAAATTGTTTAACCAATGAGAGTGTGTGTGTGTGTGAGAGAGAGAGAGAGAGGAAGGGAGAACTCATTTTTTTATATAATACCAGATTGGTTCTACATGATGCAACTAGATTGCTTCCCAAAGACCTGACCTTCTCCCATAGATACTTCCACCTCATGTGGATTGACAAATATTTTTGCTAGCTTTTCTTCTGTTCCTTTAACAGGAGCCTGTCATGAAGCAGAGAAGTGATGTTTTTATGACCATGGAGATAAACTAATGGGAAAAAAAACATAATCTAATGAATTTATGTGAGCCAAATTGATGTCAGACTCAGGATTAGGGCTTGGGGAAGGGAGGGTATTGTCAGACACATGAATAGGGTCAGCTCTTTTTTAGATGCCTGGTTCCATTCAATTCTATTTGTCTCTAGTTCATGACAGGTACAGTAAGCTCTGATGGAAATGTTCTCTCTATCTGCTTCCTCTGTTTTTGCTGAGCTATTTTTTCTTTCTCCCTCCAAGTATAGCAAGTATAGATTTCATTTGCTACCCACAGACCTCCCAGCAAAGGGAAAGTTTTACTCCTTTACTTGCTAGCTCTTACTGTATTCTAGTTCATGCATGATTAAATAATCCACTGTCTTAGCTCAATAGTGTGCTAATGGCAGTTCAGCATTTCAGAGGGGAAACAAATTAATTTGAATGACCTCAGATCTTAGGCAGAGCATTCTAAATGAAGTTATAATTGTCAAGACTGCAGACTTTAAAGAAACTTGTGTAGTTTTCAAGTTCAAAACTTGGTTTTCACCAGAGTGTGAACTATACAGCCCTGCAGATGTTGTTGAACTACAGTCCCAGCAGCAATGTCCAGCATGGCAAGTGGTGAGGAATACCGGTGGCTGCAGTTCAACAACATCTTGAGGGTTAAACAGTGTTCACCCTGTCCTAGACACCATTCTTCTGTTAGTGGGATTGGGTTGATAAAGGTTGTTAAAGTGGGTTGATCCAATGATACTTTCCTTACCATTTTTTCAATAGAACAAGATGTTACTGTAGTTTCTAGCCCGAACCTGTGGTATAGTAGATATCATTTGATATCAATAATTTGGCCTTCACTACTCATTCCTCTCCATGTGCTTGTGAAGCCCCCAGACAAGCACGCACACGGGCATGGCCGAAAATAGCTGAACCATTCAAATCAAACCCAGGCAGGCCAGTATTTGCCGGACTGCAGCTTCAGGAGACCTCAAGGCAAGTACCTTCTTAAGATGACATTATGTATGCACGCTGTTTACAAAAGATCCCCTGCCCCGAGCAGGCAGCTTGGTGAGCCGAATGCTCAACTCTCAAGCACTCCGCGTTTGCATACTGGTCACTCTATTGACAATGCTGTCATAACTCAATCATGCAAACTACTTACCTTTCGGAGGCTTTGTCTCCAGCCCGAAACCCATTGTATTCCCCGGGAATGGACTAGCCTACAGGCACATTTTCCCCTGTAAGACCCCCTGATTTTGAGCGCTTCCTCGGATTGCTCTGACTTCTATCCCGCCTTGCTGTCACTCCATTCAATGAGCCTTCCCCTCAGCTCCACATCCTGAGAATCTCCACTTCTACGGACTTTTCTCCAGACTATCCAGGCTTCAGGACAGGTGTAGTACTTCCCATGCAAAACCTCCTCATAAAACTCTCTATCCAACTCCTACCTTTCTTTCAATAGGTCTGTGTCAGTGTGTTGCATACATACATTGTGACTGTGTTATCAAAATAAAGGAAAACAATTTAATTTTACTTCTGTTTGCTCCTTAATTCGGCCTGACCCCGTAGACGTTGGGTTCAAGATCTTGCTAGGTTGCCCTGCCTCTTGTATTGCTTAGCTTGTGCTCTGCTAATTCCCATTCCCCATTGTGAGCACATTGAGGTGTCCCTCCCGGGACCCCAGAAATCAGGGTAACAAAGAGAATGAGAGGAGGAAGAGGAGAGGGGAGCAGAAAAGGGGGAAAGAGAAGGGGAAGAAAGAAGGACAAACTTTATGGTAAAAATAAAGTTGGCACAGTGTTTCAGTATATGGCTAAAGGAAAAGTGATTCTACATATAAACGTTGGGAAGAACTTCCTGATGGTAAGAGCAGCTTGACAGCGGAATACACTACCTCAGAGTGTGGCAGGAGACTCCATTTTTCAGAGGTTTTTAGACAGAGACTGGATGGCAATCTATTGGGGCTGCTTTCATTGTGTATTTCTACATGGCAGAGGATTGGACTCGGTGGCCGTTGTAGCCTCTTCCACAAGCTTTGATTCTGAGAAGTCAATTGATGCCTAAAGGTGATTTTTTCAGTGGACAAACTCAAATAAACTGAAACATAGTTCAGGCAAGATGGAGGTAAATAGACTGTTCTAGATTAAAATTTGCTGTTGGTCTGAGTTGAGTATACTCTTCCTAGATGACCAAGTATGTAGTTTGGGAGTTCTCCTGGGCTTGGCACTCACTGGGGAAACTCAGTAGTAGCCAGAAAAACTTTTTAATCAACTTACGTTTGCATGTATGTCAACTGTTTTGGAGACAATAGGCTTTGGTTCAGGTATCCATGCCCTTCTACTTAGATATTGTTAGCTGTTAAATGGAAGGACCATGTGACACCTATCTCCTGCTAATTATATTCATTGCCAATACATTTCAGGCCCAATTTAAAGTGTTAGTATAATCTTTAAGTACTAAATGATTTGTGTCTGCACTGCTTAAAGGCCTACAGTCATCTCTACCAAACTGCCCTTGCTCGGAGATTAACTTTGCAGACCTTGGCTACTTGACTGTCAATCAAAGCAGTTAGAGTAGAGGGCACAAGACCTTACCAGTAGTGGCCTCCCATGGAGAAACCTCTTCTAACATCTTCTAAGTTCCATTTTTATAGCCTTCCAAGGAAACCCTGTAGACCTTGAAGCAGGTTATACTGTTGGTTTGTGTATGTGCCTTCAAGTTGCTTGTTTAGTTATGGTGACCTCATGAATTTCCTAGAGTTTTCTTGAGGCAAGGAATACTCAGAGGTGCTTTTGCCAGTCCCTTCCTCTGCAGTGTAGCCTGCAGCATTGGCAAGCTCCCATTCAAATACTAACCAGGGCTGACCTTGCTTAGCTTCTAAGATCAGGCAGGATCTGTTGTCTGCTTTGGCCTATTACTCTATCAGGCCTTAATTGGGTACAGTGGTGTATGAGTTCTATTTAAGTAGTTAATTTGATGTTGTGATTTTTAAAATAATTATATTATTGTGTTTTGAGGATTTAAATTTTGTTGTACTCTGGAGAGGATTTTTCCTTAGAAACAGCTTAACATCTTTAAAAGAGATAAAAATGACTAATCCAACCTATAATGACTATTTATTTTCTCATACATGTTTTTTTAAAAAAAATAAAAGGACTTACATAATGATCGTATGAACATACAGCTTGAGCTTTCCTTATTCAGAATGCTTGGGACCAGGAATGTTCTGTATTTGGGATTTTACTTATATATTTTGATTTTGGAATACAGTACCTTTCTGAAATAGCTTCATGTCTCATTTGATTTCTACTTGTGTTGTGTATGAGATGTGAGCCTAGAGAGATGCAGAGGATCTGTGAAATGATAGGAATCCAAACATAGTGCTTGGTGTGAATACACGCCTCCTGCCATTTCACAAATACTCAGTCTCTCTCTTTTGCCATCAGCTGCCTACTTTCTGTGGCAGCTGCAGCATTTGCCTCTCCGATCCCGACTCTCTCCTTTTGCTGCCAGCTGCCCACTTCTGCCTTTGAGGTGTCTGACTCCTCATATCGGAGAGATGAATGAGCAGGAACACTGCAGCTGGAGCCTTGAAGGTGGAAGCAGGTGGCTGGTGGCAAAAAGTTTTGGGTTTTGGAGGTTTTCAGATTTCTGAATAGGGGCGACTTAATCTGTACTAGCTTTGATGCAGAGGCATAAAGACTTACAAAAAGACTAAGACTTGCGAAAAAAGTGCGCTCTTGCTGCAAGGTGACATTTTATTGGTGCTGTATAGTGGGCTGCTAGTTTGGTGGTCTGAGAGATTAGGTCTTGCGTTCTTCAGTTTCCCCAGGGAGTTACGATAATTAAAATCCATACATTTAATGGCCTGTGCATTATGTGAGGCTGTGAGGGTGATGGGATATAAAAATGTTAAATAGCTTTAGGGAAATCCTATCTGCTGTATAATCTTTAACTGACATTGATGTTGTTTTTGTGGTTCTGAAGCTACTGAGTCATTAGTTGCTTTTCACTGCGTGATCGTAGGTATAGTGATCACTTTGAAAAGGGAAGATGCGATAAATCTCTTGCCTTCTACATTTGATACACCACTAAAGAGTCACATGGGACAAATAGATGGAAACTATGTAGAGAAAGTTAATGATGCAGTTTAGATTTTAGAAAACTAGAGTGAAAATATAATTTGTTGTAAAAAGAATTTATAATCATTGTAGTTCGAAATGGTGGTGTCATATAAATTTAAAGAATTAGCATATATACCCAGCGTTTCCCGGGATTTTATTTTCTCAGGTAATACTTGTTAGAAAGATTTGAGATCTTGTGTCTCTAATTCCCCAGACTGTCTTGTCCAGTACCTCTGACTTTTCAACTTCATATTGTCTTGTCCAGTACCTCTAACCATATTCCTCAATCCAATCTGTATTCAGAGTTATTAACATACGGCAGTTGGATTCCTGATGGAATACACTGCCCTCTTCCTTGCTGCTAGATCTTGTGTCCATAGCCACCGGCCAGGTCCAAGAGCTCTCTGGTTGAGAATTCTATAGGCCTATCACTAAAGGGCAAACCCCAGGATTCCATAGAATCTTCACAGGCAGCCATTCATATGAGGTCTCCGCCTCACACAGACAAACAAACTTTGATTTTTATATATTAGTAGATTGGCAATGTTGGGAATTATTAGACTTAGCAATTATTGGTGGCTGTATCTCTCTCTCCCACCCACCCCACCCCTTTCCATCGTTGTATTTTAGTTCATTCACATCTTATTTGTGGTTTCTTCCAGCATTTTGGGTGCAGATATCTCTGTCTGTAGCAAGACAAAGAGCATAGGGGGTGGGACAAAGGTGGTTAACGAGTGAATTAAGATGAGTCTATAGGAACAATATGATACTATTTGACTGCTGCTTTCATTAGGATAGATTGGAAAACAAAACATTTGTAGAGAATTCATGCTGCTTTCATGCTCGACATTAGTGTCTAACATGAAGTATGCAGCCTCCTAATTGCACTGCTTAAAATGGGTTTATCTGTCATCTGTTTCATCTGTCAGCCAGCGTGCACATCTGGTAGAGTGTATTATGGAGTGGCCATGTTTTGAGAATGGAAAACAGGGACTTTCAGATCACAGTAGGTGGGATGGACTGAGAGAGAAAACAAGGGGACCCCCTCTCCCATTCCTGTATTTAATCTATAATTTAGAAAGATTTCCTGGGCCCTTTGGGGCTTTCTTTCAGCAGCTCTGTTTTTAATGAGTTAGTTGATTGCATGGAACTGGTGTGCTGAATGTTGAGTGGTCCAAAGCTGTAGACTCACCAGGCATTCCACTATGTTTTAACGTTTATTATTCGTTTAAAGCATGTATGCATTATTTTGTGACCTATTGGGGATCCTGAGGTGATGCTTCACAGATAAAAATATGAAGAATATTTAAAACATTAAGTATACAGGTAAAAACTTTTTTTTTAAAAATTGAAAAACACTCCTTAAAAAGAATTTTAAACCACACAGTTAAAACAGCAGAGAAGAGCCAAGGACCAAAGGCAATATGGAAGAGCACCATTTTAGCTGCCCATTGGAAGCTTAGAAGAGATGGAGCCCAGGCTAACTTTCATTGGCAGGGAGTTCCACGGTCAGGGTGCTGCTACAGAGAAAGCCCTGCCAGCTGTACACACCCAACCTAGCCTCATACACTGTTGGGATATAGAGCAGAACTTCCATTAAGGAGCTCAAATCTCGTGTGGGGGAAGGCCCTATATTGTTTGGGGCTTTAGATGTCAAAACCAGCACCTTGAGCTGAGTTTGGAAGCAGATTGGAAACCAGTGCAGTTCTTGTAAGACCAGTGTTATATGGTCTGTAGTATGCACCCTTGATAATTGTCTGGCTAGCGCATTGTGCACCACCTGCAACTTCTGAATGCTTTTCAAGGAAAGCCCTGTGTGCTCGGCCCACATAATCTTCACACATTTGTCTTCCCTCTTCGGAGAAAAAAAAAATCCATTGAATAGCATGTAAGAATCACAACCACCTTGTTGGTATATCATAGAATCATAGAGTTGAAAGAGACCATAAAGGCCATAAAGTCCAACCCCTTGCCATGCAGGAGTACACCATCAAAGCATTCCTGACTCATGGTCATCCAGCCTCTGTTTAAAAACTTCCAAAGAAGGAGCATCTGCCACATTCTGAGGGATTATATTCCACTGTAGAATTGTTCTTACTGTCAGGAAGTTCTTCCTAATGTTTAGATGGAATCTCTTTTCCTGAAGTTTGAAGCTGTTGCTCTGTGTCCTAGTCTCTACAGCAGCAGAAAACAGGCTTGTTCCATCCTCCATATGGCATCCCTTCAAATATTTAAACATGGCTGTCATGTCACCTCTTAACCTTCAGTTCTTCAGGCTAAACATACACAGCTCCCTAAGCCGTTCCTCATGGGTTATAGTTTCCAGGCCTTCTACAATTTTGGTTGCCCTCCTTGGAACACATTCCAGCTTGTCAATATCCTTCTTGAACTATGGTGCCCAGAACTGGACACAGTATTCCAGGTGGGTTTTAACCACAGCAGAATGGAGTGGTACTATCACTTCCCTTGGTCTAGACACGGTACTCCTATTGATGGAACCCAGAATCGCATCGGCTTTTGTAGCTGCTGCATCAAATTACTGACTCCTAACTTAAGTAAACTTGTATTCATATAAGAAAACACAGTGTTAATGTGAAAGAAAAGTTCCTCTGTTACAGAAAAGTTGCAAAGAGTTCATGGAAATAATTTCTTGTGTCTTTTGCTGGAGGCATCAGAGCAAACTTTGTGAAAAAACCAGTAACAGCGACCCTGAATTAAGCAGAAGTTCTAGTGATTTTGTTGCCAAAATATTCTCTTTTAAGCCGTTTGCTTTTGTCTATTCATTGTTCTGATAATTTCAGAATTAGGCAATATTCTTGGAAGCAATTTGTTTATGCAGTTTAGGCTTGTGTAACTTTAACGGTTGGAAAACTGTGGTAAATGTGCCAGCTTCATGTCTTGTACCCAGATTTTCTTGGGTCTCATCGTAACAAAAGAAGATAGTGTGTGTGAGAGAGAGGGGAGAGAGATTTGTGGCATTCTTCTTTGTTTTCGCTCCCATTTGTTTCATCTTATGCAAAATGGCATTCCTTTGTAACTGTGTTGATGACGTGAAACCACTTTTGAACGGGTCTTTCTTACATCATTCATTATTCCAACTATGCTAACATCTCTTTTTTTGTAAAAAAACAACAACAACTGTGTGACAGTTTGAAAGTCCTTTAATACTGCCACTGTCTGTCATGACTTTACTGTTTTTTCCACGTCTGTAGGTTTGACTTTCACAGATTTGAATATTTGTGAGTTTCTGAACCCTGCCCCTACTTCAGGTGCTTCTTTTCTGGGAGAACTTTCCCTCTCAATGGCTCCAAATCGGGCCATTAAGCCATTTAAAAACCCACCTCTGGTACTCCTCCTCCTTCATCAGCTGCTGCCTGGCCAGCTAAGGATGACTCACTGCCGGTTTCTCAGCACCACAAATTCTCTCTCAATATACCCCCACACCCAAGGAACAAGATGGGCAAGAGAGAGGAAGTATAGGGCCACCATGCCAACATCTCCGTCCCCTGATCTGGTTTGGACCCTGGATGCCTGCTTTCCCCACCCTGCCTTGGCTCCTTTTCCACAGACGTATTTTGATATTTGCACTTTTTCCACTTTTGTGGGGGTTCTGTGCCCCTAACCCCAGAGAATGTGGAGGGCTGACCGTGTTTGAAAAGGAAACATCACATAACTGATCAGTACAAGGTAGAGAGGCCTCTCTTATTTCAGCAGGCAAATGCAACTCACTGAGCTAAAGAGACATATAGGGAGCTATTAACTAGTCTTGAATACTCTGTTCCTCCTCTCTGTTGTTCCTATATGTCTCTGTATCTTGGCTGCTTTCCTAATTTTGCAACACTTATCTAGGACTAAGTTCCATGCTTGTTCTCTCTCAGTACTGCCGCCCCCTCCATATCTCCTACACCTTCTTTCTTAGGCCTCTCGAGATGATAAGCTGGTGTGAGACCATGGTGATGGCTTGCCACATCTCAAATATTCAACTCAGGAGGGTCTTAGAGATAGAATTCATTCCAAACTGAACCCCAAGATAGATGAGGAAAGACTTGCAGCCATACTGATCTAGCCCATAGGTTTGGTGATGTATCTGAATAGGTGATTTCAAATCTCGTTCCTGCAGTTACCACATCCTGTGAGGAGGTTACTGTGTGGCTTTCATCAACTGATTATCATTCGTATATTTTCATATATACGTGCATTCAAAAGCTTAATGTTGAATCTGGAACAACACTGAAGTGTTTTGCTAGATGCTAACGAAAGGAACCACAATAAAACACTCTAGACACAATAAAACTTCAGCAGAAATGAAATAAAGCTGGATACTGGCAAAATATTGTTCTGTTAGCAAAGCAATAAAATATTGATCTTCAGATGAATTTTGCAGACGTTGTGTATGTGTAGGTACATATGGAATGTGCTTTTTTCCTCGGCAAGAAAGCAATGTATCTTTCTCCCACCCAGTCTTTCTTCAACCTCTTCTGCAACCTTAGATGTTTTCTAATATAGTGATCTACCAGTGTGTCAAGAGAAGATATAGAAAGATGACCGAGGGCAGCAATTTTCTCTTTCAGAGCTATATATCCTGCACCTGTGCTTAGCCTTGCCCTGTTTTTATCATGTAGGCTTATTTATGTTTATCCCCAAACAGAGAATTGCGGAGATGTGGAATATACACCTTTCATTCATGCTTTTTTCTTGAGTTTTTCAAAATGTTTTTGGACTGCTTGATGCACGTTTGGCCTTCTCTAACAAAACTAACACACCTACACTTTTATAATCTGCAATAAATTTGGTTGGCTCTTTTGTTCTCCCTTTATTTTGAACCTATGTCATTTTAAGTGCCTTTGGAACTTAGCTGGGTGTTAAGTTCAAACTTAAGGGTCCTACATAGTAGAAGATGGACGGGTGTATGCACCAGATTCTAGTACAGACCATTGTAGTACAGACTGTTGTATAGTCAGTACTTGATGTGAAAGCGGAATAATACACTTTTTTATACATTTGCTTGGACCTAGCTGAGGACCAGAACCAGCAAATGTTGCTGGATAAATCCAAACCAGTGGGTGTTACTATCTGATGAAATGGTGATGGGGGCAGATCAGCTTGTGTACAGATAAGGCCATTGTGGACACGATTGTTGTGGCAGCTTTGGGTTGAGGAACATCATGAAGTGGAGGCCAAACACAATAGATGTTGTGGCTGTTTTACCTTGAAGGACAGAAACAGGGGAAGATCAAAGAAGAGTTAACATTTGGGAAACATGAAATACAGTACTTCCTTGAGAAAATTTTATCATTCCCTACTCCCACCCACTACTTAGACAGATGCAGAGATAAATTTTAGGATAGCTCATCCTAATCTGGATCATGTGCTTGGATCACTTTAATGCCATCAATGTTTGTGTTAAGAGCCAAGGGATACCAACTGTGTATGCTTACATAAATATTGTCATTCCTCTCTGCTTAATTACAAATTGTCAGCATTTTATAGAGTTTCATATTTAGTAACAATTTTACATATCCTTCTCCAAAATATTTGGATATAAAACTGATGAATAAGTAAATCAAGTTTTGCTGCATGTTTGAATATCCAGTGCTATTGTGCACCCTAAAAGCAACTTATATTTCCTTCCTGGAACTGTTTTTCTTAAATGCAATTTTAAATCTGTATGGAATCAACATAAATAAGATTGCACTGCCAAAACAACAACAATAAGAACTATTCCACTAGGTTCCAGAGCACTGATGGGAAGGTACTGCATATCAACTACAACCTCTTTGTACAGTTATTGGAAGGCAGGATATAAATGAATAAAATAAAATAATTTTAAAAACATTATAACCATCTGCTTCTAACTTCACTAAAAAAAGTACAGCATCAGCAAATGACGGAATAGACATTTAATTATTTTGGCGTGGTTTTTTTCCTGCCTATATAGCTTTTCTGAGTTGCTTTTACAATGTGCTTGTTATTACCTGTCTTTCAGGTGAGACCATGCGAATTGCTTCATCAGAGTTTGCTGATGATCCCTGTTCCTCTGTCAAACGTGGGACTATGGTACGGGCAGCTCGAGCTCTGCTTTCCGCTGTCACCCGCCTGCTCATCCTGGCTGACATGGCAGATGTCATGAGGCTCTTGTCTCACCTGAAAATTGTAAGACTTCTTAAATAAGTTATGTTCATGTATGGGGATGCAGTATTTTCTGCTAATAAAAAAAAAAAAGGCGCTTGAAGCTAGCATTCTATTAGCTCACCAGAACCAGAACTCATTATACCGGCAGTTGTGCTTGTGCCGGGTCATACAGTGACAATATGGAAAGGCAGGCAAAGTTGCCGGCACTGTGCCATCAGGAGGGAAAGGCCATTGGCTTCAACACCCTGTGTCCACAGGGCTTGGCTTTTGGCATGTGTTCTAAGAAGGCAGGCTTGGAAAACTGCCTACCTGATGGCACTTTTTAATGAAAATCTTCTTGCTCTCTAAGCCATGCCTCTTGTGCTATTCATTTCTCAGGGGTGAGGTGTTAATTATTTCATCCAGGGGAACAAAGTGTTCTGGTGCTCCTCTATCAATAACTTAGGACTAGGGTTGGGGCTGTAAGTTGATCCAAGATCTGGATATGAATTTATTTGAATACAGAAGTACTTCACAGCAAACAACCCACAAGTTATCAAAGAGTGTAGGGGCTAAGGTTTGGGGTTAAATGTGAATTCATTCAGATTTGTTCATTCCTTCTGCTTAACACAACTAACTGCTACTCCAGATTTCCAGGTATTTCCTAAGAATCTACTGCTTCTGCTCTTAAAAATGATTATTAATGTTCAAATGTTAACATGGATTTTTCTGTATGCACATTCCATGCTTGTACTACTTTGCGTGTGCAGTATGTTTAGGAAGATTATCATTGGTCATATAGTGGAACAACATATCACATCACTGGAAAAGGCAGCTGGAGATGCCTTCCGATGTCACTCTGTAATTGTGGTGACTTAATCACTGATCATGTGGCCTTTGTCATGGTGAAATTATATGGACTTGGCATATTTATTTGGCTTCGTATGCAAAGTCAATGTTAGATAAATATACATAAATCAGAGAAATACTAGATAAATTTGAGGAATACCACAAAAGGAGCAGATGGTTGTTCTCATGTTCTGCTGGTAGGCTTCCAGGAGTTCTAGTGGTCCACTGTGAGAACAGAATTTTACACTACGTGGGTCTTTCGTGTATATTTGCAAGGCTCTTCTTAGACGTAGCAGGTGCACGTAAAAATAAACGCTGCCACGCCAGAGCTACTTTGCAGACAATTCATGACATGTGGAAGCTGTAGACTATCACCCCCTTGTGGTAGAACGAAAGCACGGAGATTTGCTTGGCCTGTGAGCCGGGATATGAAATTGAGTACGTCTAAATGTCAGAACTTTGGTTGGAACTGGAAATAGCGAGTGCTTAATAAATTATCAAAGATGGAGGGGGAGAACTGTGAAAGCCACAGAGGAATGATAGAGCAACAGATGATTTACTACGAGTTTGTATTTGGTTTGCCTCTGTCTGCCTTCCTGCCTACAGAGGCACATAACAAATTGCTTTGGAATTGGAGCTAGCCAGTGTAATGATTGAGTTTCCATTCCTCTCTTCGGAGCTTGCTGTTTGCTAATCAAAGTCGGAGGAGGAAGAAGAGTCTGTTTTGTCAATTTGGAATTTTGGGACTGAGAATAATATTTTTAAAAGCTAGTTTATCTTTTTGAGCAGATCACCCACCTGCCATTTCACTCTTTCCTCAAAATGACTTGCATAGTATTGTTCCTATGGGAGTGATGCCCAGTATTTTGAATTCTCCAGGATTGGGATTTATAATGGAAAAGGCTGATTCCTTCTCTGCTGGGAAAGCAGCAATCTCTGCTTTAGGGAACTCATGTGCTGCTTCTCAGAAGTCAGCACATCACTCCCACCCAGTAGGAAATGATGTGTCTCTTGAATAGGCAGCCATGTTTTTCACTGCGCAGTGAAAGGCAGTCTAGTGTTGACGATCTCTTGACACAGTAGACTTTCAACTCTCCTCGTCGCTCCCTCCTGATGTGTTTAAGGCATAGGAGAGATGTTGTGGGAGGAGTGGCAGTACCATGCACTCAAGCTAGTTATAGTTCCTCCAGGAGCAGAGTGAATATGCCTTCTGGCCTGGTCTTCTCCTGTTGTTGTTGTTGTTGTTGTTGTTGTTGTTGTTGTTGTTGTTGTTGTGAGCCTTCAAGTTGTTTCCAGCTTATGGCAACCCTAAGGCAGACCATCACACTAAGATTGTGTGACATGCCAAAGGTCACCCTGTAGGTTTCCATGGTCAGGTGTGGAATCAAACCCTGGTCCCCAGCATCATAGTCCAATGCTTGACACCACACTGGGTTTCTAATCTTCTGTTACATGAGTTCAGTTGGAAGAATGTCTCTTCTGCTCTCTCTCTCTCTCTGTCTCGCTGTCTCTCAACACACTCACGCACGCACACACACACACTCTTTAACTCTGGTAGAAACAACTCCTTCTCACTTGTTTCATTCTCTCCTGCTCTGTATTTCAGTATTCACCTTTGAATAACGGGAATTGCAGTTCACAAATTCTACAAGTCATTGTAGCAATAATGTGGTGGGGATAGAACACACACACGTACATGTGTAACTTTCAACACCATCTCATTAGCTGTGATATTGGACATAATTTTGGGTTCTGTCATGACAGAATTCTTTTCTGCATTCCCCCATAACTGGCATCCCCCCCCCCACCCGACAACCCTGGCCAGGCCTTGAGTTTTGCTGGAAAGAGAGCCTGTGTGCAGATGCGTACTAGCACAAAACAGCAATTCAACATTGAGGTTCCCAGGGTAGAATTCCCCTAAGAACAATCTGCTTCAACAGCAAATAGCTGGTTTCATTATTTCACAATATTTATTTATGCCTTCTAATATAGTTAGCAAATTGGTTGCTCTCTGAAGGCTGCATATGTAGCGGCAAACAGAATACTTGGGGGATTTTTTCTAAATTGACTCACAAGGTGAATTAGAGGCTCTTTCCCTTTCCTTACAGCTTGGATTGTGTATTGTTCCTGTTGATCATGCTGCCATCCATTTATGACAGTGGTTCCCAAATTTTGGTCTGCCAGATATTTTGGATTTCAGCTCCCAGAATTTCTGATTGTTGGCCAAGTTGGCTAGGGCTTTTGAGAGTTGAAGTCCAAATACCTGGAAGGCCAAAGTTTGGGAACCACTGATTTTGGGTGTTAAAATGGATAAGTGCCAACATGAATAAGCAAGAGAGAGTGTATCACAGGCTGAGTTCACGATTCTGTGACATTCAGGTGTGAGATATGCTGAGCATTTGTATTTTTCTGTCCCTGCTTTAAGCTTCCTGCTGGTTCATCCTACAAGTAAAAAGTGCTAGCTTGCTTCAAAGATCTCAGCAGTTCAGAAACTCAGAAAGCACTCTTCCTCATGTTGTAAAGGGACAATTGTCATGTTCCCAGACATTGTGAGGTGGTGCGTATGGAGAAAATGAACTGATACAGCTCAGGAGCTTTGTCCATCCAGATCACTGCTGTTTTTAACAGGTAGTTATATCACATACACCATCTCTCCCTTGGAGATGATCAGCAGAGGGCAGTGCAACTGTTAATAGGAAACATCTAGAAAAAAACTACATAAAAAAATGAATAGTATCGAATAGAGACTTCAAGTTGTCTCCCAAAGCATATTCAGTTCAAATTCATAAAACAGTATGACAAAAAGCAGTGCTCTTCAACTTTTTGTCCTCAAAATGTTTTGGATGTCAAGTCCTAGAAGTCTCAGTCAGCATGGCCGATGGTTAGGGATTCTGGAAGTCTAAAACACTTGGAGGACCAAAGGTTGAAAACCACCGATGCAGAGGGTAGAACAGATAATTTCTGTTGCCCACGTTCAGAGCATCTTGGATAGCACATTCTACCAAAAGAATCAAGAACAGCTTGTCACCCATTCACACTCTCTGTTTCTTTTTCCTCCCTGTCACACCTTGAATTTTTAACTAAATGTTGATGCTGTAGAAATGTCATCACTACCACTCATGTTTCTCCTTCTCCTGTTGTGGTAAATGGCTAGAGAGGCTGGTGGGCCCAGTTGGGGAAAAAACTACTCTAGAAAGTCCATGATGTATTTCTCTTTAGGTTTTGTATTCTCACAACACCTGGAGCAAAAGGAAGCCATGTAATGGTGTTCACCTTGGAATTCAGGCTACTTCAGAGAAATGTTTTAATCCATTATGTAGTAGTGTTGTTTAGTACTGGCTGAATTTACAAAGACATTGACTCTGAAAATCATTCACTCATTCTTCTGACATGCCTGTCCACAATCCGCATTAGACTTTTGGTGAAATATTTAAATCTGCACAATCCAAGTTCTGTGACAGAAATGACACATTATCCCTTTAGTGTTGTTTCCCAGGATGAATATGAATTTGCAGCATTTCACAGCAAAGCAGAGTTTTCATCTGTACCTCCACATTTGTTTCCCTGAAAATTTTCACGAATCTTGTATGAGGTCATTGTCCTGAAGCCATTACTTAATTCAGCTGACATTTTCATAAATACTCATTATGGTAGTCTAATATGCTCCACACTGTTGTTCCATTGGCTCTAGCGGAAGGCACTAGCATCACTTGAAAAAGTAGGAAAGCTGGCATATAGTGTCAGTTGTCCACAACTTTATTTGCATGAGAATGGAAGTGAAGGAGTCTATGCTAAGGTTGTAGCAATTTCCGTGTCACAAAATAGTATTTTCATGGTTCCAAAGAAGCGGTAGCAACAAATTACAGGATGATGAGATTTTGGTGCTCACTGGAATTTTTTTTTTTAAAGTACTGTCATGGCAATCAGTAAGGTTTGTATTTTCACTTGGTTTAACAAGAAAGGAGCAGGCTGATGCTATGATTGGGTAATTATCACCATAGTATATGAAAAAGACGTTTTTACCTTTGGAGCATATTGAACATTATCTAGAGACTTTGCTTTAGTTATGTATGTCTGAAAGTGGGATTTGATATATAAAAGTGCAAGTGCACACTAAACAGCTTTAAAAAAAAAGATGAGACGGAGAAACCTTGAATTCATGCTGAATTTAGAAGAGAGCTGCTTTTATATGACGCAGATGGAATTAAGCGACATTGACAAATTCAGGACTGGACATGTTTTCAAAGTACAGGGAATTCTAAATAGGTGAGTGGATGTACTGGTAGCCAAGGACAGAACGCTCCATGCTCCCCATACACTGGACACAGAAATTATGTTGTTAGTTGGCTGAAGTTGATGTTGACTTGTGAGAACTTATAAATGAGAGGCCTCCAATTCACTCTGTTGTCAACAGCCCTGCTGAGGGCTTGCAAACTCAGGGCTGTGGCTTTCTTGATTGGGTCTATCCAGTTATAATGTGGATTTCCTCTTTTCCTACTGCCTTCTACTTTGCCAAGCATTATTGTCTTTTCCAATGAGTCATGTCTTCTCATGAGTATGTCCAAAGTATGATAGTCTCAGACCATTTCCACACTAGACTGTCATAGTGCTGTTATTCCACTTTCAACATACTATGAAATCCTGGGGTTTGCAGTTTAGAGGGGCCCCAAAGACCCTTCTCTAAACTGCAAACCCCAGGTCCAAAGGATGTTGAAAGTGGAATAACAACACTATGACAGTCTAGTGTGGAAATGGCCCTCGTGTAGCCACCTTCGCTTCTAAGGGAGAATTCAGGCTTCAAACAGAGGGAATCTCTCTTCTCTGTGTCTAGGATAAAAATCTGAGAGGTTGATGCAGGAGAGACAGAGCTTAAGTCTCATTTGTGAGGCCTCTGTAAGAGGAATGACAGGAGGATGGAGATTTGTAGGCTGGTAGCTTTTCTGAAAATCATAGCACAGAGTTGGCTATTAACTTCTGACGTTTGTTGTTACCAGAAAATGGTGACGGCCACCAGTTTTAAACGTCTTTGAAAAAAGACTTATCTTGTTAGCAGAGATGTAGGGTGGAAAAATTTCCGGAAAATGTCCCAGTGCTATATTTTTCTATGGGAAATTTTCCATCTCCCTATGTTTATCTATGGTTATCTCAATTGTTGTACTGCAGTTGATCATGTTAGATTCACATGACTCCATTCCAAGTTGGCATAGTCTGAAACTGGAAGGTTGTAAAAATCTTGTTCAAAGTGAAGGTTAAATCATGTAAATAATCTCTTCCTGGATTCCTGTTATTATGCAGAATACTTGATGGCTCATTATATTTCAGCCTCTTTTAATCTTAAATTGTTTCCTGATAGGATCATAATTCATTGTTTTTTTGTTGTTTTTTTTTGCATGGTAACATCCCACAGACACAACTGATTCTTCATTATTTCTCCAATTATTTTCTAAGACATCTGTTTACTGTTTCAAGAAACATCTATTTGTCAGTGTTTCATCTCTCGTGGGCTGTAATTTAACTAGTATAGGAGTAATGTTCCATGCATATAAGCAAACTTTTTGTGTCAAACTTCTTCTGATCTTGAGATGATGGTAACCTTTGAAGATACTTTTGAATTAAGTTGTACTAAAATCAATCATCCACTCCCTTGTTCTGCTCAGTAAGTAGTGCATGGAATAATTTTCCCATCAATGTATTCTATGTTGGAGGAAACTAAATTGCTCCCCGCAGCGTTTTAACAAAAACTATTGCTGCTTGAATTGATTAAATGACTCCCAGTGCTGTTGCTAACAGGTGGCCAATCCAAGAACCTCTTTGGCTAAATTGGATCCCCAAATCCTTACAGTTCGTAACTTCCTCAATATCAAACCCCATTAAACTTCTGGATTTACCTCAAATATTACAGTTTTCCCTTTACTGTAACTTAACACCAACTTTTCTTATTTGACTTGTTAAAAGTTTGCCAGATTTCTGAGGAATAATCACTTGTTTCTTTCTGTTACAAACACCGGGTTTTACTGATGCAAACAAAGACAAAGCCTAAAAATCTTCTGTGGAAGTGCTGAAAATGTTTGTGATCTTCCACAGTCTTCACATGAAAAACGAGCAAGAAACAAAAGGCTGTCTGTCCTGTGGAAATATTTATTTGAGAAATCCACTCTAAATTGCTTATGTTTCTATTGAAAGATCTTCTTCAAAACTGAAACTTATATTTGTTGGTATTTAGATATTTAAATTACATTCAGTTGAAGACAATTGCTAAGTAAGTGTAAAAAAAAAAATCCTACTACATATAGCTGTCTTGTTCTTTGAACTAGAACAATCTAGAACAAAAAGTTGATCGATGGTACTTTTCCATGTACTTGTTCTGTGATAGTTAAGTTGCCTTTCTGCCCAAAGATCCAGCTTGGTTTCTTGCTAACTATATTCAATTAACTAACCATCCTTTGGTTTAATGCACTTTTTTTAGAGCTTTCCATATTTATAAGTTTCATAATGGTAGGAAATAACATCTCTTAAGGTGATACTCTTCACAAATGTGCAGTTTAGATACTATCTGTACGGTATAGTGTAGTGCAGGGGTGTCACACTCAATTTCCTCTTGGGCTGCATCAGCATAATGGTTGCCGTCAAACGGTTGGTTGTATCTGTAAGACTGTATAAATGTGTCAAGGTCAGAGACCTGGGCAGTGAGCCAGCCCAGAGAAGGGAGTGTGAGAGCCAGCAAAGTCCAGCCAGGAGGAGACAAGCAAGCACTTTACACCAGGGAGTTCATTTACCAGAGCGTCAAGCAAAAGCCGTAGTCAGAGTTCCAAAAGCCAAGGGTCAAGAGATCAATTCAAGGTAGCAGGAGCCGGGTGCGGGGAGCAAGGAACAGGCAAGAGGAGGGCTTAAAGGAAGTTTGCCACAAGCAAAGGAAAGCTTCCAGGCAGGCAGTTATATAGCTCAGGCACAGGCATGGCCAGTCACTGCTTCTTGAGCTTAATCAAGGAAGCCTCCCTTTGCTCAGCTCTCTTGAGTCTCCGCCTTGTTTGTGGGCTGATTGGCACAGGCTCCAAACCATCTTCAGAATCGGATCCCTGTTGCCCAGCCTAAAGGAACAGGCAGAGGAACTTCCGAGCCTCCTTGGTCCATGGCAGGAGGGGGAGCTCTTGAGCTGCAGGACTCATCTCCAGCCAGAGCCACAGGGACCCACAGCGGCTGCTTGTCATCGGCAGCTCTGACAGGGGCTTCAGTTATCACAAATGTATCTACTCTTTTATCATATTAAATAATTGCCTCTGCATTTGATTATTACTGGTTTTAGTAATAACTAGCACTGAAACTAGAAGTCAAGGAAAAATAATGGCAAGCAGATATTCAAGTGTACAATTATTGTACAATTTATTGTAAAATGAGTTTTCAAAACAGTTGTTTTTTTAATCATCAGACAATTATTGCCAATTATTACAAATACTATTACAATTACCAATTATTACAAATATTACATTAACTTTGTTTAACTTTTTGGTCCCAGTTGAGACTCTCTCTGTGCCTCTTTCTGCACTCAGACCCTCTCTGTGCCTCTTTCTGCTCCCTCCCTCCCCTGTGCCTGGTGAGCCTGATCCCCACATTGCGGGCCCCCAGCCGCCAGTATTCCAAAGAGGGGCCCTGCAGCCAACACTCACAATCTACTTCTACTTCTGACTGCTTCTCTGTCCTACTCTCATGAGCTGTGCGGAGTGTTGCCATGGTAACTCGTGGCAACACTCTGATGGTAAGACTTGGACAGAGGAGCAGTTAGAAGTAGAAGTAGATTGCGAGTGCTAGCTGCTAGGCCCCTCTTCAGAATACCAGCTACCGGGGGCTCACAATGTGGGAATCAGGCTCGCCAGGCAGTGGGAGTGCCGCAGCTGCAGGAGAGGTGTGAGGGCCATATGAAATGGCCTGGCAGGATGGATTTGGTCCACGGGCCGTGTGTCTGATGCATGTGGTGTAGTGGTTTGAGTGTTGGGACTACAGTCCTGGAGACCAGGGTTCAATTCCCTGGTCAGCCATGGAAAACCACTCATCCCACATTTTCAACCCCAGAAAACCTCATGATAGGGTTGCCTTAGGGTCGCCATAAGTGTTTTATGGCTAGTTCCAGTTTCACCGTTACCATGGAGTAGCCTGTTCAATAGTGTCAGAATGTCCCTCATCTCTGTGACTGAAGCTACATTCCACATTACAAATATTGAACTGGTAACCTATACCATTCACACAGAATGGTAGAGCTGGAATATCATACAAAATCTATATAGTCTAAATGAATAGTTTGCTAAAAGCGTGTCTCTTAACAGTTGCATTTTCGAGCATGAGTGAACATGGAAAGCTCTTAACACGATATGTTAAAGTGAAAGCTTTCCACTTAATTGAAATTGATTATTTTCTGAGAAGGCAATGTGCATTTGAGCGTTTACAGGGGGAATGTTATGTGTCTCTAGGCTTTAAGAACTAGACTGCCAGAGCCAGGCAGAGGCACAGGGCATTTTTGAAGAACCCATTTCCACTGAGGAAGTGATCTCAAAAAGGCTCTTCTGGCACGTAAAGAGCCTTTTTAAAATACACGTCTGTTCCAAGAAAGAAATATGCGTATATTTTCAGGCAAAATGGTAATTATTCTCTCAAGAAATGTAGCACAACTTGAAAAATGGCCAGAAGCGTAAAATAATTGTTATCACAAAATCACACTGGCATAAGCTCTGGTAAAACCCATTAAGGATGTCTTAAGTACTGACCTGTCTTCTGAGGCCTGTAAATTTAGCAGCTCAACTGGCATCCTCTGGTTAGTATTGAGAGCAGGGGTTATTTGCCTCCTGTGCTGCAGTCTGTTGACTTACTTGTTGGGTTCTTTGAGTGCAAAGAAGATATCAGCATGAAATAATGAGTTCTGGGACTTATAGTTCTTAATGGAACATATTGGATCAGGAGGCACACCACTCTCTGTGACTCAAATAAGAGGTCATCTTGTTTTGGTGAAGAAATATTGGTCCATGTAAAATCTCAGAGGACTGGTATGGTGCTGGACAAGGACTCTGGGAGACCAGGATTCTCCCACTGGGTAGCCTTGGGCAAATCATACTCTCTCAGTTTAAGAGGAAGGTGATGGCAAACCTCTTCCCAAGAAAAGCCTAGGGTCAGAGTCAACTTGAAGGCATACAACAACAACAACATAATATCATCCTAGAAAGTGGCTGTATCAAGAGAAAACTGGGAAGGCCAATTTTCAGAGTATTGTAGACTTCTACCTTACACTCTTTTTTAAAAAGTTAACTTTTTAATTTTTCAGTAGTTAAAAGTAAAATCAAACTTCTGCATCATGCATGGATCAAACCTCTGGGCCATGACATTACTTGCACAACAGTCTGAACCAAGTGTTCACACATGTTCAATCTTCAATACTCCCTTGAGAGAGCTGAAAAAGGCAAGAGACATTGCAGACACAATATTGTGGTTCAGGGCAGAACCAGTCACAAAGTATAGGCATTATTAGCTGCCAGTTACATATAATTTTATGTTGATATCCACCTCCTTTTGCTATATTGTTTGCCACAGTGATTTCCTTGTAGCAGTGAGCTCCATAATTCAGCTTTCGTCAAGTTTAGTGCAAACAAATCTCTTCCAAACTCTCTTCCAGGTCTATGTTTCTGTTATTCTAAGAGCAGAAGTTGCATGACTGAGGAGAATTTGGTGGTTTAGAAATTCGGTCTAAGATGGATAGGCAATGAGTCACTGTCCAGATACTAACAGACTTCAGCTATCACCATCTGTCATAATTGCATGTGTTGGCTATGACCTATGACAGTTTCAGTAACAGTATCTTGCGAGCTACGTGCTCCCCATCCCTGATCTAAGTGAAGAACTTCTAATTTCATGATTTCTCCATGCCTTCATGTACTTCTTCTTTATTCTCTGTTATTTCTTCTACCCTTCTCATTTAAAACTTTAACATGTAATCTACCCCTGTACATGGCCAGTTTCTTCTATCCTGGAATCACTTGGGAGGGCTGCATCATTGAGGTAGACCTAAAAGTGGGCCTAGATCCACTGATTGTTCCCAGCTCAGAGTTTTAAAAATGCAGTTGCAAACCAAGATACCTACAAGATGAAGCCAGTCATCTCTCTACCAAGAACTCTGCAGCTGAAGTGGAGAAAGAATATTCCTGGGTACATTTTCCATTTACAGTATTTTATCCCTTTGAGTGAAAAGAAAATCAAGCACAACATATCTCGTCTGTGAAATACAGAATGATACAAGGTAGAGGCCCTGAGTAAGAACACTTTGTCTTCATTACTCACCCTCCAGTGATATTGTCTTCTTTCTGTCAATTTCTTTTCATTGCTGGATAAGGAGACTTCCTTTTGACCCCTCACTCAGACTTTTTAAGACATTTGGTGTGTGGGTTGGGGGAGGTATTTGGCTTTTTAAAAAATTCTTTTATAGCTGTCTTTTGCTTTATCATTACTGTTCTTATTCCTGCAGTCATTACTACTTACTACTTTAGTGATGCTCTTAGGAACAGTAAGGTGCTCCAGTATCTGCACAGGAAGACAGACAGCAAGCCTTCAGAAGGAGAGTGTTTGGATATGGCCTGGTCATGATTAATCCATTGTTTCAGGAGTTTCCTAGTCAGGAATGTATATGAGGCTTATGGAAACTGGAAATAATTTCACTCCTTCAGAAAACTCTGTGTTTTGACGTTTGCTTCGTATTCCCTAACATAGCTCCTACTCATTATCTCAAGATTTTGGATAGAGGAAGCTAGAAAATTCAGATAGCCTGGTTCATATGAAACAGAGAAGCAGAGACAAGGGAGACCGCAAATAGATGGTGGAGAAAAATATCATAGGAATGTTTTGGTCTAGAGGAATAATGTGGGAGATAAGGATTTTGTTGTTGTTGTTGTTGTTGTTGTTGTTATTATTATTATTATTAGGCATAATTTTTTGGGACAAAAGTTATTCTTTTGCAAGAATAAGTCATACTTGATCACCACGTAGCCCATTTGTGATGATTCAATACAAGTGAGCATCAGCGGGTAGCATTGTCTCCGGCAAACTGTTATTCCCTCTCCTGGAAGCCCACACATTTTTCATGGGGTCTAGCAAAAAGCAGGACAGCCAACCTATCAAAAACAATCCGATTAGCAGGAGAGGGTGGGCTGTCTAGGCAAATCAGAGGAATTATTCTGGTCTGTTCTGGGAAGCTCCAAGGAGTGCCAGTAGGCAGTCAGCTCCAAGGTTCTTCCCACACTTCCTCCCACAGTTCTGAGCTTCAGGGAATTTCAGCTCTTCAGCTCATCTCTGATTTTGATTTTTTCATGTCTTTGGTAGTTTTGGCATGGACATGGATCCAGTTATAGGGGAACAGCATTTGCGTTCCCATCTGACCTAGTGTCGGGGTCTCTTTAAGGGATGTTGGGGTTACAGGCCACAAGGGGTATGGCCAACTCAGCCCCAGGTGATGGGGGACCATGCAGTGGCTTCAGTCCAGGTGGAATTCCAAGTCTCTCATTCTAGGGTTTCCCAGTAAGCAGGTGAGGTGGGAGGGATTGGTTTTCATCAGCTGACTAGCAACTTGACCAGTGTCTGGTTCCAGACCCCACACTAGTTCAACCCTCTTGAAATATAATCAATAATGTGATTTTTCCCCCTCATTCTAACATGACATCTATGTGCATTCTATGCCAAATAGTGCCTCATTCTCACTACTTGCCTGCAAACCTAAATAGGCAAAGCTATGTTATTTACACAAGTCCAGCGAATTAAATCAGCAGTAAGAGGAGCTGTGGAAAAGGTCTCACCATCTGAAAATTGATCGAGCTGCAGATAATGGACAGTTTTGACCCCTCTAAATCTTCTGTTTCACTCTTATTACAGGGAAAATGGACACATAGTCCCATAATTTTGCATATAAATGTTGATTTCCTAGCCTAATGTTCATTAGATTTGGAGGCTGACTTGTTAATAGGTTACAGAGAAAGGATGCTGTTGGGACACATTCTCAGACCTATTAGCTGGCAACTGTAATGGCAGATGATAAACATGTCATCAAGGTATATATGAACATTTAGACATTGTAGCGGAGGATATAAATAACTAATCATGAAGGCCTTTCCGTGTTATCATATTAATGCCACAAGCCACTTATTTCTTCAAACCATACATAAACAGTAGATGAAATTATCTTGTGCCAGAGGAAGTAATCCACTGAGAAATTTTACTTTTATGTCTCTGCAAAGAGTTCAGTGTCAACCACATGTAATAATTATATGGTTGATTATATATTGCAAGTAATCAAGTGGTTGCTAACTCGATGCACTCTCCTCACCATAGTTTCACGATTTCATAATTGAAAATAAGCTAAAGAACAATCACTTCCCAATTATATTTCCTAGTTGTAAATGGGGTCCCATAAAGAGCAAAACTAATCATATTATACAACAGCATAAGTGTATCAAACAGTGTACCCTTTTAAAGAAGTGCAGCCCCAATAGAGCAAGCAACTCAAAGGTGAAACTCAGAATTATATAGGCATCACTAAATAATTCAATTCAGAATTATATCAGCATCACTGAAGAACTTAATTCAGACCAAACCTCTGTATCTGTCAGTGCAGGCTGAGGTCAAGCAGGGGCCGGGCCGGAGGCGGCCACCAGCAGCGTCCCAAACAGTCCCACAGGGACGCTGCAGCCAGCAAGGGCCTTGAACTGAGGTTTGCCTTAACAGCAGGCGTCAACGAAAATAACAAGGGGTTGCCTCACCCCGAACACAAAATGGTTACTGCACCTTTAACGCAGGGTAGGGTCCTGGTGGAGCCGGGCAGCGATACACAGACACGGGCTGGACTGGAACAAGGCACGGGCGACAGACGCACGGGAAGCCGACGGTTGTTGCTCCGTGCCTTCCCCAGCCCCGTGCCTGCCTAAAAAGGCCTGCGGGCCGGGCCGCGGCCAATCCGCGCCAAGCACGTGGCTGGGCTCGCAGCTGTGTTACAGCTGGGAGCTCCCTGCCCCAAGGTGTTTCTCCTGCAGCTGCCGGGAGCGGCGGCTGGCCTCCTTGAGCTGCCAACGCTGCTGGAACGTCAGCGGCGGCGCGGCGGCCTCAGCCTCTTCCGCGGCAGCCTCACGAGTAGGCGGTGCCCCGGGATCGGGCCCGGGGCCTGCCTCCTCCCGCGGGTCCTCGTCTGCCACGCCCCACGGCCCGAGAGCCGGGCCGGCGGCCTCCGCAGTGCTGGGCCGATCTGCGGCGGCGGCGGCGGCCTCCGCCACCCCAGGGAGACCCTCACCGGGATCGGCATCAGCCGCGGCATCCCAGCGATCCCCCCCGGCGGCGGAGTCATCCGTGGCAACCGCGCGGCCCCCGCCGTCGGCTGTGACCTCCGACGGGCCCAGCCCCGCCTCCTCCTCCTCAGAGGTAACGACGGCGTCAGCTTCCGCAGCGCCCGCTGGCGCGGTGAGGCCCGAGGCCCTGACAGTATCTGGCTAACTGTCTAAATCAGAGGTGGGCAATTATTTTTTCCATGGGGCCATATGAGAAACTAAAAATATTGTGGAGGACCGGGCCAAAAGGCTGAACTCAATTCTGCATGATATTAATTGTATAAAAAGCAGTAAATAGCATTGTTTTGACAAGCTGGTATGAGTATATGTTATAGTTAATGAAAAAGTGAGGTTGCCTTACAAAAAAATGTAATTTATTAAATAAAATTTCCCAAAACAATGGTAAACAAAATGAACATTTTTCACTATTTGTGACTCATATTCCTGAAAATTTCCAGTCACATTCACTCAAACACATTTTGAGTTTCATTTACTGTTGGAAAGAGGTTCTTAGCATTCTCAAGACATCACAATATTGTCTTTGTACTCCAAATATTAAGCAAGATACATCGTATTGAACTGTCACTAAACATCACTGAACTGTGATTCTGAGAAAAAGGCTTCCAAAGAAAGTGTCCCAGTTCACTGCTAGTTGGTGCCTTTACATGCCAACATTTGTAGTCTAATCACCTCATTTGGTGTTTTTAAGTTCTCTTTTGTTGTTCAGTGAGAGAAATCTAGTCTCTGCTGGGCTTTAACAAGTGCATCGAAGTCAGGTTGAACGTCTGAGGTGGAGATGTGAAGCACAGCTGACAGATGGTCATCAGTGAGAGAGGATCTATACCTGGATTTCGTGAACTTCATCATTGAAAATGTTTGTTCACATATGTATGTAGAGCCAAAGAGAACCAACATCTTCTGAGCATGTCTCCTCATGTTTGGAAAGTTCTCCTCCTTGAGAGAAGAGTAGAAATCTAGCAGAGATCCTGACTTAAAGTGCTCTGCCAGTACTGCATCAGACTGCAGGTCGATGAGTTCCAGCTGAACATCACTGGGTGCATTATCCACACTGCAGGTAAAGGGAGAGGAAATCAGGTGCATTTCATCTTTGATTTTTCTGAGATCTTCAAATCGCCTTGAAAACTCACCATGCAATGCTCCCAACACGGATGAGTACCTGTGGCGGTGATCAGCTGGTGGTGTGACTTCTTTCAGGGTTTGCATGTGAGTGAGAGTGTTGCTCTCCAGTTGGCTTGAAAGAAACTGTTCTTCGTCATGAAAGCCTTCACCAGGCTGTGCATTTCATGAACAAAAAGGCCCTTGCCTTGCAGTTTGGTGTTCAGTTCATTCATCAGTGCAGTCACATCAACAGAAAATGCAAAATCTGCCATCCAGTCCTCATCTGAGAGCTCTGGGAAGTCTTTGCCTTTCTTCTCACAAAACTCTTGAATCTCTGCTTTCAGGTCCCAGACTCTTTTTAGCACTTTGCCCAGGCTGAGCCATCTGATAGCTGTGTGGTAGCCGATGTCACGATGCTCGGTCTCATGCTCCTCCAAAAGTGCGACAAACTGTCCGTGGTTCAATGCTCTTAGAATCATAGAATCATAGAATCATAGAAATGTAGAGTTGGAAGAGACCACAAGGGCCATCCAGTCCAACCCCCTGCCATGCAGGAAAACCCTCAAAGCACTCCCGACAAGTGGCCATCCAGCCTCCGCTTAAAAACCTCCAAAGAAGGCGACTCCACCACACTCTTGCCCTGATGAAGTTTACTATTTTAGTAACAACATCAATGACATGGTCAATTTTTAGCACTGATTTGCATAACACATGTTGGTGTATAATACAATGCAAAAATACCAGTTTCTGATCCACGTCGATTTCAGTCACTTTATCTTGCATACGTTTCAAAAGTCCGACATTTTTTCCGGTAAGATTTGGACAACCGTCCGTTGTGATGCCTGTCAGTCTGTCCCATTTCAGTCCCAGCGTGTCCATGCACTCGTTTACCTCCGTGAACAGATCGTTCCCTGTCATTGTTCCTTTCATTGACCGCATTGCTGCCAGCTCCTCCGTAATCTTGAAGTCCGGTGTTATCCGCGGACGAATACGAGTAACTGGGCTGTGTCGCGGACATCACAGCTCTCGTCCAAAGCCAAGGAGAAAAAGTCGAAACGTGCCACTTCACGTTGCAGCTGAAGCTCCAGATTCCCCGCAATGTCCTTGATCCTTCTAGTCACGGTTCGCCTGGACAGCGGGACTTGCTCAAATGCCGCTTTTTTTTTCAGGGCATGTTAGTGCTGCAGAGTCCACCAAGCACTCTTTGACAAACTCCCCCTCCGAGAACGGCTTACTGTATTTAGCGATTTTGTGGGATATCACAAAGCTGCTCTGGGTTGCTGCATCCCTGGCTGCGTGAAGTTTGGTAAAACAGCCTTGCTGCTTTTGCAGCTTAGCTAGCAAAGCTTCCGAAGTCCGCACCCTTTCAGCATCAGTCAAGTTTTTATATTTCTCAGCGTGTTTCGTCTCATAATGCCGACTCAAATTGTAGTCCTTAAACACGGCGATCTGCTCCCCGCAAACTAAACACCCGGCTTTACCTTTGACTTCAGTAAATAAATACTTAGCAGTCTAATTCTTTTTGAAAACCCTGCATTCAGCATCTACCTTCTTTTTTTAGCGGACATTTTGAAGGCTAAAGTCCTCTTGTGACAAGGATCCAATCATGTGCACGTCTGTCATTTTGCACATGAATAAAAAAAACAACTTCAAAATAAAAGCAATGCAGCTTTAGACCACGCATGAGGTAAAGTTAGAAAGTATGTTTATTTTGTAATTTCCAATTAGCCTTACACGGGCCGGTCAGAGCCAATCAAAGGGCCGTATGTGGCCCGGGGACCGTACAATGCCCAGGTCTGGTCTAAATGAAACAAGGATTGATACAGACTATAGGACAGCCTGGAAAAATGTGGGACCTGAGAACAGAGACATTCCTTGAAAAAAAATTAAAAAATGGTCTACGCTATTTCATAAATCTCCCCAAATTACCAATGTGTGTGTGTGTGTGTGTGTGTGTGTGTGTGTGTGAGTGTATTTATTATAAATAAAATCAATGGTGCAGTTCCTATCTCCAAACTTTTTGGAAAACTCCACATGCTAAGTTTCTGGATTGTATTTGGCTCTTGGATAAACCGAGTCTGAGACATGTTTGACATTCCTTGTAAGGGCAGAGAGCCTAATATTCTAACTTGGTGCAAAAATGCACTTGGTGCACTTTTTCTTGCATAAGGGAAAGGGAATTGATACTTGTAACACTATTTTACAACCATCTCAAAGTGGAATATGTGACCCCAAAGAGCACTTTGGACCAAGGCTAGATTTATATGGTGTTTTTCTGATCCTGCAAGTGGGACTTCCATTTTTTAAAATTGATTGCCTTGCAAAATTTGATTGCTCCCTTTTCACTTACGAGAGAGAACATTTTGCCATCATGATATTTTCATGTACTTTTCCTTTATCATTGTGATCGTTAGCATTTGTGATCCATCCTGTGCTGGTACACTATAATGACAGTTTATTATTATTATATTTTGTGACACTAATATGATGTGGAACTGTGATTTTGTTGGTTCAGCAGGCTTGAACAGCAGTGAGTGGGTGTTCTTCCTGTTTGCCTTTGTTACTGATTAAAAAAACAAACCTCTTTGTGTAAATTATTGTGCAGGACACAAGATAAAAAGGGTTTAAAATTATCATTATTTTGCTGTTGCTATTTTTGATGCCGAACTGGCCTCTGTTGTAGCTGTGCTCGTTTGTAGCTGCAAGTTGATTAATTACATAGCATATAACATTAATATATTCACATTTCTCTCCTGTAGTACATGTTTCCCAACTGCATTGTATTTGCAGTGTATATGCGGTGAAACATACATCTGCTTAGTGCATTACAAAGTATGATCAGGTGCAATCCAATCTCAAGAATGATTTAAATTTTTATTTCTCACCTAAAAACCGGTATCTATGTTTTCAGTGATATATGGTGTAGTGGTTTGAGCATTACACTGTGTCTCTGGAGACCAGGTTCAAATCTCTGCTTAGCCATGGAAACCCACTGGGTGACTTTGAACAAGTCACACTCTCTCTCCCTTGGAGAAGGGCAAAGGCAAACTCCTTCCAAACAGATCTTGCCAGGAAAATCCCATGATAGGTTAACCTTAGGGTCAGCATAAATCAGAAGTAACTTGAAGGCACACAACAACTGTAATGAAAGCTGAGCACAGGTTTTACTTTTTTAACTGAGGGAGAATGTGTATGACTAATAAATTTATTAGAAGCTGTCTTTTTATAGGAGAAGTGGGGCAATGCACCCCTTAATGCCTGTTATGTGGTCCTTGAAGCCTTCAGATCTCCCTGACCCTTCAACTGATAATTCTTTCAGCTAAAATCTTTGGGGAAAAACTCACCAAAACACCACAAAACTTTATTGTTTGGATCGCCTTGGCCCCCTGCTAGGAATATTTGTTATTCTATATCAAGCAAAGTGCAGCTTAGCTAGAATCATATGAACTTTTGGTAGTAAACAGGATTAAAAATAGCCAAAATGCTCTTGTAAGGTAAAAAAAAAAGAGTAAAAACTTACATTTATTGTTTCAGGAGATCTGTCTTGGACAGGGAAAGAGACAGACGAAAAGATTATCTAAATTTCAATAGAAGAGCCCCTAAAAGCTGGCTCTCATGAGTAAATGTAAGGCACTCTGAGGCAAGACCTTCATGGATGCTCCCTTCCAGACAAAGGGAGACAAAGGACTAACTAACCTTTGGAAGAAGGGGGAAGTGAGCTCTGCAGGCAAGAAGGAAGCCAAAAGGCTTTAGAAAAAAACAGAGGGGTGAAAGGAAAGGGCAGACATGCTCTCTACAGCTCCCTTTCACTAATCACTCTATAAAAGTATTGATGCCTCTTTGCCTTCCAACACTGCTACCACCCTGAAAACCCAAAGCCCAAAGGAAAAATGGTTGTTTTCTAGCCAAATGAAAAAATCTCTGGGAATTTAAACCATATGTACTTATCTCCCCGCACCGAGGGGAGTCAACTTTACACATGTTACAGTTCAGGATCAAGATGTAAATAGTTATTTTTTTTCTGGATTTGAGCGTGCCCTGTGGAGTTTTAAAATTTGTAACGACTTTTGAAACTCCCATCAGTTTGAAAAGATACTATATAGCAAAGGGAATTAATTAACAACTCTAAAGGTCGTTTTTGGATATTGATTCTGTGGTTCTTTGGATCCAGGCCATGTAGTATGTAATACAGGAGGTAGAATATTCTTGCATATTTTTCTTGCTCCTGGGAAATGGAAATAGGATGGACTGCAGCTTGAAAGAATGTGATTCTAAAAGATGACCTTTACTTCCACTATCACCCTCAACCACCCACCAGTCCACAAAAAGACTTCTGTCCCAGTGCAGGCAAAACACAAGAAGTTGCCATTCAGCCAAGACAAGGAGGATAAGAAGCATATGCTGGGTGGGAGAAATTCTTATTCTCCTCTTCCTCTGACTCACACACACCCTTCATAGATACATACTTATCTATGCACACATACTTGGAGTCAAAAAAAGACAGTACTCATCAGGCGTCTTGATTATTCACCAGCTGGTCTTCAGTTCTTCCAACAATGTCACAACTGCTTACTGGGTTTTTATAGCTTGGTCTTTCGTAGTCCTGCTGAAAGCCAACGTCAGGCGTTTGGGTCAAACCTAAGGCTTCTTGCTCTTGAGAGGGTCTGCTACTTCTGATGAGCTTTCTTACCAATGAAGAGCCTCACATGTGCCATGTAGATACCTAGTGACTGAGTGTGGTACTTGTAGGCTCCAGCAGGACACTGGTATCCTAGTAAATAGCCTAGGGACTTCTGCCATATTTGTGCCCATTGGCTACAGCGGTTTTGTTCTTTCCTGGAAACTCACCAGAGACTAGCATCTTATGGAGCAACACTGGTCTGTTGATTGTGACTGTGAGTAGCACTGGACTACAGATGTTTTTTTTAATGAATTTAACTTATTAAGTTTTTTAAAACAAAGCAACTGCAGAGTGCTCACCCTCAGCATCCCCATAATATGCATGTCAGAATCAGGGCATCTAATATTCATGATCTTGGAGCAATGGGGCACATGTGGGCACAAAGAGATAGAGGGAGAATGAGAGAGAGATTTTTATTAGTGAGGATAACATCTGAACCTGACAGTAGTTTTGCCTTTTCCCTGACAAGACAAAGAAATAACCCTAGACATAGAACAAACCATACTGGCTCGTCCCCAACAAGTTGGAATTTAGCAGAATTTTTGTCATGCTGGGATATGTGTACCCAGACTGTGAGAAAGCCACAAAAATAATATAGGAGGCTTCAGTTAGCTGGGAATCTTCACAGTGTGCTTGGTGAACATTCAGTGAAGTGCATGTCTGTTTACTTTCATGCTAGAGAGATGCTAGATCTTTAATATGTGAAAGAGTTCTCAAGCTACCTTGTGTTCTAAATGGAAAATTTGCAAGTTGTCTGGCATAAGCTTCAGTCTCTTTCTTGTTATATCTCTGCTTTACAGGTAGAAGAAGCCTTAGAAGCTGTGAAAAATGCCACAAATGAACAAGACCTTGCAAATCGCTTCAAAGAGTTTGGAAAAGAGATGGTGAAACTTAACTATGTAGCTGCTAGAAGGCAACAGGTGTGTAAAATGCAGGGATGGGCAAAGTTTGACCCACAGGCATCAGGCAAGCCCCACAGGCATTCTCTGCCTCTCCAGTTTTGTTTTTTTCAATTTTATTTATTTATTTTTAAATGACCTCCCTTGCTTCCAAGGGGCACATGAAGATTTTCACCATGCCGTTACCCTTTTAGGTTGTTTTAGGCCCAGAAGAGCCTGGAGAAGACACATGCTGACATTGGTCTCATCACATCCCCTTTAGAAAATGAAGGCATTTGAACTTAAGTTTTCTTCCCCCAAAGTTAACTAACTACGGGATGGTATTTTACAGGACTATGTGACCCTCTTAAGCCTTCAGGAGCCAGTCTGGCTCCACCTCCTTGGCAGTTGTCTACCCTGGTGTAGTGGGATTAGTAAATGAATGGGGAGGACAGTACTCTTTGAATGTACAGTGCAAAGTAATCCAGGATTTTAGTCTTTTTCAGATTTCAGTTCAGAACAGAGTGAGAATCCAAAGAACCTTAAGCAGAAGGTCTCTGTCCCACTGCAGCCTTTGGGGTCCTTTAAGAAACAATTTCAAAATAAACCTTCCAGAATGTTTTCTGGCGTACCATGAGGAGTTGCAGTCCAAAAACAAAACAAAAAAACCTCACCCTGTATTATATAGTGATGGCCACATGTTTTTATCCCAAATTAGGCTCAGAAATCTTAGAACTAATTTCCAGTACTACAGTGGTCCCTCCTTACCTGTGAGTTCTGTATGTGCAGTTTCCAGTTCATGCAGCGTATCATGTCCCTGCACCTAAAACTGAAGTGTCCACACACATGGTGCCACCATGAGTAAAATGGGATGTAAGCATTCACAAATTTCAGTATTCACAGGGCTTCCTGGAATGGGACCCTTGCATAAATGGAAGGCCCATTTTATTCCAATAACATTGGAAGGGAGATTTTTCTTTTTTAAATTCAAGACTCTGCAGTTCTACTTGTCCATTCCAGTTTTCTTAACTTGGAACATAGGGCACAAGAAGACACAGAATTCTTCTGGTCATAATGTTTTCAAGAGAATTGTTGCACCCACAGTATTTGCCTTGAATTGAAAATGATTATTGTAGCCTCTTGGACTACATATTCTGATCGTAAAAGCGGGAACGTTAGCAGCGTTGCTAGAGTCATGCAGTGCCAGGAATGGAGGATGTGTGGTCCTACAGATTTTCTTGGATTGGATTTCCTACCAACATTCACTACTGGCTATGCTGTGTAACTCTCTAGTGATGTAAATATTTACTTATTTCATTCTCACATTGAAGAATGAACAATTTCTAAAGTTTTCTCCCCACTGGGATTGGTTAAGAGAGTTCTTGCACATTTTTCAGTGACTTTGGGATCCTTTGACGAAAAAAAATTTTTTTGCATAAAAGAGTTTTGAAACATTTTATTTCCTGCAGAAAATACTGGTTACATTTCTAAGTGTTCACATTGGCTGAAAGTTTACACTTAACATGGATTCCGATTCATTTTCTTGGACTAAAAGGTGCTCTCTGAAGAACACATACACAAACACGGCCAGTGCACACTTTATTTAAAGGAACAATGAAGCATTTTAAGTGACCTCGTTTTGAGAACCTTAATCGTTTAAGGACTTCCTTCTAACACAGCAATACAGAGTTTGAAAGGAATAGAATAGACAGAGAAGGACTTGCTATGAAAATTAGGCCACATAACTGACTATAATAGCCTAACCTATTCTTTTTTTTAAGGTACAGAAAAACTGTCCTCCTCCTTCTCCCCCCAGTTCACCTAAATCCACCCAAAGTGGAAGGCGATAAAGTGGTTAAGGATCTTTCCATTTAGAATGGCTAATGTACCCATTTTTTTCTCAGGCAGTTTGTTTGATTAATGTTGAAGGGGAAAAAAAGGAAGATGATTAAAATGTCATCATAAAATAGAATTTGAGGCTATGTTGCCATCGTTCTCAGAGACCCAGTGGAAAGCTGAAATAGGCAAAGTGTTATTTCCAGCCGTTTTCTGTTGGTGAATGTTGCCTAAGATTTTTAAGAAACACTGAATTAATTCATGATTCTTGCTTCAGTGGCCCCAGTGTTTACCTTTTTCATTCTACAAAGACTTCAAGATAGCGATTCAAAGAATATTCTCAAATTTTATTTTCTTGCCAGTGAAAAAGGATTCAAAAAATTGTCAGCCACCACAAGATTTCAGTAAGACGAGGGGGAAAGCTTTTTATGCAAAAACAGTTTTTGGGGGAAAACATTCTATTTCGTACAAATAATGTATTACACAAAATAAAATATTTTACATGAAAACATATTTGGACAAAGTCCATTTTTTTTTGGTACAAAGAAGCCCTTTGCAGTATTTATCAGAAATTTCCATAAAGGGGGGGTGCAGGGGAAGAGTCATCTAAATCTCTGGTAGTTAAGCGAAGGTTTTTGAAATCTAAAGAGAAGAGATAAAACTGGAGAGCACCCAATGAAGTCCAAAGAGAAAATAGATGATATGTCTTCAAGTACTCAGGGCATTGAAATATAATTATTGGACTCATTCTATTTTTTTTTTCCCCAAAAAATCTACTAAGGACTTAGAAGTGTATCTCTCCTTTTTTTCCCATGGATTTTCAAATCAGTGAGCCCAGCAGTCCCACAAGCTCCTTTGAGTGATGACAGTGCCATGTCTGGACATATGGCTCATGAATTTGTCTTCTGGCTTTTTTAATCTCTTTATTTCTTCCTGGAATTTTTCTGTAAAGATAGCCGTTCTCCTTATCCACAACCAATGGGTTCTTATCTGTATTCAGCCGTTAGATGTTTGTGGGTGAATCACCACCTTTCACTGTAAGCTACCTCAACAACAATTGCAGGAATAATGTGAGATAATAACTATGTAAAGTTCGTTAGAGAAATTGGAGGATACAAATCAGAGTGTGTAGACTCCACCATGACACAAGTGGATTTCTGTTCATGCAACAGGAGTTTTCCTTCCCCTGCCTAGATAGCTGTTGTCTGCTCTGTCCTGTAGTGTGAGCGGTGGAGGGTCCCATGAATCTCCACGGTACGTTGCGAGGTTGATGGGTGGGGGTGCAGGATGAAGGCATTTTGATTTGCCATTGTTGATTATTCCATGGGTGGAGAAAAATTTATTGGATACAACCCACAGGAGGGAAGGAAGGAAAGAAAGAAAGGGAGATATATAGGTGTATAGATACATTCGTATTTTATGTTTTGATTTGATAAATACCTCATCCTGATTTTTAAACGCATGTGTGATTTTCTGTATTTTTATGTAATTTGAAACAGGAACTAAAGGATCCCCACTGCAGGGATGAAATGGCTGCTGCCCGTGGTGCCCTGAAGAAGAACGCCACTATGCTCTATACGGCTTCTCAAGCCTTCCTCCGCCACCCTGATGTAGCAGCAACCAGAGCTAACAGGGACTATGTCTTCAAACAAGTCCAAGAAGCAATTGCTGGCATCTCAAACGCTGCCCAGGCCACCTCCCCAACTGACGAAAACAAGGGGCACACTGGCATTGGAGAACTGGCTGCAGCACTGAATGAATTTGATGTAAGTAGGTCTTTTTAGAAGTGTGGCTGAAGAAAAGTCGAGAGGACGTTTTCTAAGCTTCCTCTTTTTAAAAGAATACCCAAGATCCTTGTTCCTTTGTTTTGTGGCTTGTTTGTTTATCATTAGAATAATCACTTCGGGCTCCACATCCCAGTTTCTCAGAGTGATGTGCAATAATATCAATTTAAGCAGTTTAAACAATTTTAAAAAGTAAGCGTGATTTAAAATGGCTAAAATTGTACAGAGTAATCTGACAGGTTGAAACAGCTTTACACCATTTTAAACAGTTTAAGACAATTTAAACCCATTCACATGTGTAGACTTGGATTAAATCAGCTGGATCCCAGGGGCTCCAACAAAAAGCCAAGTTTTTACTTGGCACTGGACTGACACCAGCATTGCAACCAGATAGTTCTCTAAGGCAGTGGTTCTCAACTTGTGGGTCCCCAGATGTTTGTGGACTTCAGCTCCCAGAAGCCCCAGCCACTATGGTCAATGCTCAGGGCTTCTGGGAGCTGAAGTCCAAAATCATCTGGGGACCCACAGGTTGAGAACCACTGCTCTAAGGGGACTGTATTCCATGACCAAGACACCATTTTCTTTTTTAAAAAATTTTTTAATTAAAATTTTAAATGAAAAAACAATAAAAAAAACTCCTCCCCGCTTCCAAACATCAATTTTCCCAGGTGAATCTGAGTTTAACATTTCATTCCGTATAAACATTCACAAGACACCATTTTCTGACAGTGTAGTGCCCACACTCTAGTGCAGTGGTTCTCAACCTGTGGGTCCCCAGATGTTCATGGACTTCAGCTCCCAGAAGCCCTGAGCATTGACCATAGTGGCTGGGGCTTCTGGGAGCTGAAGTCCACGAACATCTGGGGACCCACAGGTTGAGAACCACTGCTCTAGTGGCACACATGGGAGAGCCCCCATCAGACTTCCGTCCTCAGACACATGTATAAAGGGAGAGGCACTCCTTCAAGTATCAAGATTCAAAGCCATTTAGGGCTTTAAATGTAATCACTAGGACCTTACGTTTAGATCAGGTGCATATTAGCAGCCAGCTTTATGATGAGGAGACAGTCATCTAGCTCCTGTATTTTTCATTAGCTGCAATATCCAAATTATCTTGAAGAGCAGCTCTGCACAGAGCGTCTTGCTGTAATCTAATCAGAAAATTGCCAGTGCACAGACTACCATGAGTAAATTATCCCATATTATATTGACTGATTCCAAACGATTTCAGTTTGTTTTATTTATTCTCTTTGCCCATTGCCTTCTAGCTTGCCGAGCATTATTGTCTTTCCTAGTGAGTGAGATCTTTTCATAATACATCCAAAGTACAATGGTACCTAACCTCAAGCAAAGGGGTGTTGACTAACTTGGAAACTTGAGAGAGATTAATCTTTGAAGAAGGCCAGTAAACAAGCAGGTTCAAAGGAGTCTTTGCTGTTTTCTAGTTAATGCTTCCAGTTGCCAGGGCTCAGCTGTGGGGTACAACCACTGCCACATCGTAGTTGAGCACGTACTTAGGAATCCATATAACTGAAACACTCAAGAATTTTTGGCAGAAAGAAATTGGAACTTTTTTTGGAGATAAGAGGGGAATATATTATTTCCTGCTGGGATGTTGTGACTTCATCTGGCATTTAACTGTACCTGTTTCCATTTGCCTTTCACACATAAAGTAGGTAGAAAATGCTGCTGCTGTTTCGAACCAAAAAGCATGGGGTGGTGTCATTTTTAAAGAAAACCAATGTTTCCTTCTTTTGTGCATATTTTCTGGAATATTTTTGAGCTTTCTGTCACTGTAGTGTTAGGCAGGACATCAAAGGACCTTGGTTTCAGCACAACAGATACTGCCAGACTTGTCTTCTGAGGACATGTAGGGAGCTTCAGTAGGCTGCGGCATACCCTTTACGTATACTCCCCACCTCGTTTCTTTTCTTCTTTTTGTTAAGGTTTGAAATTTCATTTCTAGGTAGGCTTGGCCTTACCTAACAAGATTTTCACCCAACTAACTTGCCTGCTCCCAGGCCTCAATTAGACACGAGCCCACGGAAGCAGATTAGCTGACATGTCTAGCCTCTTGTTGGTAAAAGTCTCTTTTACAAGCACAAGACTGTCTATGGCAGTGGTTCTCAACCTGTGGGTCCCCAGATGTTCGTGGACTTCAGCTCCCAGAAGCCCCAGCCACTATGGTCAGTGCTCAGGGCTTCTGGGAGCTGAAGTCCATGAACATCTGGGGACCCACAGGTTGAGAACCACTGGTCTATGACGCCTGATTGAAAGCTTGCTGGTGAGTCCAACTTCCCCACAGTGAGCCTCAAATCCCACTGCTGATTCTTTATGTTCTCTTTCACATTTTTTTTTTAATGCTTGGAACTATTTCTGGCTCTTTTAGTTCCTTATTTCTGCCTCTTCTGGTGGCTTTTTAACTCCAGGCACCAGCTGGTCAAATAAAAACTCCCATCAGAGGCATTGCCATTGAAGTTTTCCGCAGTAAATAGTGGTAAACTTAATTTGTGTTGCTGACTGGTTTTCTTAAACAACTTAAAATGGCAGCACCCCTGCAGGTACAAACTGTAACAAAGGACGTTCAGAGGTCTTCCTGTTTCAAGTGCCGACACACATTTTACTAAATTCTTTCCTTCTCGATGAATGCTAGTTTAGTTCAATCAGATTGTGGACATTATGATGCCTCCCTTCCCCAATTCGTCCGTACGGTGATAAGCAGCACACATTTTTATCTCAGTAGAGTCACCTGATGCTTGACAGTTTCAAGCTGATGCTAGCCTGGGCTATCCAGAAAGGACTGTACTGAACTCTGTCACAGACCTTGTATTGTGTGATGATAAACACAATGACAAATCAGACTATGCAGAGCTTCCAGCAGATACTCTTCACTGCTATATTATACATTCAGCCTTCTAATTACAGGTAATCTTCTTTTTGCAAACTATGGACAGGCTTGGAGAAATGGAGAAGTGTTGCATACTCTATGAATGTATGTATAGTATAGTTTTTGAAATAGCGTTCTAATATTTTTAAAAACAAAAGGAAATGATTGTGTGCTGAAATGAGCTACTGAAGAAGATTGCAACTGAACACGCCCGTTCTAACAGAAGTGTAGCTTCTTTGATAATGCGTTTCTTTCTGTTCCTAAGTAATTTGTCGTAGATATTCTTCTGATTCCTCTTCATAATGAGACTTGAGCTTCTTTTCTTCTTGAGGTTTTTAGATTCATCTAGCCGAATGTTTCCGAGGTCATTCAGGATCATATCTTGTGTTTATGTTCTAAGTAATTAACTAGAGCAGCATAACATGAAGTTTGCCTTGCAGGAATATCAGATAAAGGAAGAAAAATCTTATGGAATAAAGTACTGAGGACAATATTCTTTGTTAACAATATATGGATTTGAACATCTCCTGTTGATAGGCAAAGCATTAGAAACAAGTAGGGTGTCTTAGAAGGTTGACACTTAAAGAGCAGACTCTGCAGTTGTTCTTCACAAAACAATGAGTACCGCGTGGAGTTTGCTGAAGGATTGTTTGCAGATTGGAAACGTGACTTTTTAACTTTTTCTGAATAATTCTGCAGAGTAAATTTTTTGAGTTTAGCCTGAAATATAATTAACTGGTTTTAAATAGCAAGAACTAAAATTCCCATTGTGTGAAACTTAGTACTTTTGCAATCTGTAGCTTACAGACTTTTCTTTCTTAGTTTCACTCATAATATTATGCATTCGTGTGTTTAACGTATCGTTTCTTAGCTATGTAACGAAAGGGCTGGCATTCAGTGACAGCAATTCCCTTTTCTATAGTAATATAGAAAGTGGAAGAGTCACAGTATTACCAGTGCATGCTAAGAATCTAGAATATTTGCTATGATTGCTTCCTTTAATGAGCAAATGTCTTTTACCTTGATTTGGAACTGGCTCGATGATTGGAAGCTCCCTCAGTGAGAAGTAACTAGCCAGAAAAGAATCTCATCTGTCTTCCAGAAATTTTATGCTTCTTATTTTATTCCTTTGGTGAATTGTGGTTCTAGGCACCAATTCTGGTTGGTGATGAGCCACATGAAATTTAATCTCATCATCATTGTCCTGATGATGATGATGATAAATTTTATTTTGCTACCTACCTCTCCTCAAAGCTTGAGGCAGGGTACGACAAAGATTAAAATACAATTAAAACCAGCATACCAATTAAAAACACATTATAATTAAAATACACTAAAACATAAAACTGTTCAATAAAAATGTGTCATAATCAAAATCATAATTAAAATACATCATAATTAAAAATAGACTGGGTAGGCCTGGTTTGATGAAAGGGTTTTAGATCTGGAAGTGAAGCAATAAGAAATACTCATTGCAAGGAATATTACAAATGCTCTAAGATACTCACTAAAAAAGGGCTACTTGGCCAGGTGAGACAACCGTGTCGTTTTCAGCAGTCAACAAGAGCTTAGGAAGATAAAGGGCTTTCACGCTGAGTACACGTTGAGACTCTCTTATCTGTAAATCTGAAGTCTAAAATCTTCCAAAGCCCAAAACTTCTTGTTGCCAGCCGCCCACTTTGGTCTTCAAGGCGGCAGCTGCCATGCTCCAGCGCGTTGGTCTCTCAGAGCCGAAGGGCACCACATCTGCTGCCTCGAAGGTGGACGTGGGCCGCTGGCAGCAGAAAGAGAGGGACTGGAGATCGGCAAAGGGGTGGGAGGTGTGGGTTCGCACTGAGCGTTGCACTTGCATTCCTGCCATCGCACTCGTGGCCTCATAGGCCTCACAAGTAGTGAGTGAGTGAGAGGCAAGGCTGTTCCAAAAAGGTGCAATATTAAAAAAACAAGCAAAAACAAAGTAAGGAAGAGTTCTCGTTCCAAGCATTTTGAATAAGGGAGGCTCAACCTGAAGCTCTGACTTTGCGTGCGTGGCCTCATGAAAGTTGACCATTTTTTAAAAAATTAATTTTTATTAAAAATTTTAATGAAAAACAATAAAAAAACCCTCCCCGCTTCCAGACATCAATTTTCCCAGTTGAACCTGAGTTTAACATTCCATTCCATATAAACCTTCTGTTCCATACGTTATCTCTGTTTTATAACAATTGTATACTATTACTTTTAGCTTATATGTAACTATTTATATTTTATCTTTTACCACCTCATTTTGTCTTCCTCCTTTCTCACAGCCTTTCTTTCTTTCCCCCTATTTCATTCTTTTATCCAATTCAATATTTCTCGCCATTCTCTTTCAAAGCCCTGGACTGGCTTATTTTTAAGTGAAAAAGTTAACTTTTCTGTCGCTACCATATCCAGCACTCTGAATTTCCATTCTCTTATATCGATATATTTTCCTTCTTTCCAGTGTTGAGCATAAGTCAGTCTTGCTGCAGTTATTATATATAACAATGTCTTTTGATGAGATCTTATTTCTCTTTGTTGCCTTAACATATTCAACAAATAAAGTTCTGGCTTCGTTTCAAAGTTTAAACAATACGTTCTATGAATTTCATCATGTATTTCTTTCCAAAACTTTTTTTGCTATTTTGCAGGTCCACCACATATGAAAAAGAATCCCTCTTTCTCCTCACATTTCCAACATTTTCCATTCCCATTTCTTGTTATTATTTTTTTTCAGTTTTACAGGCGTCATGTACCATCTGTATAACATTTTATAAAAATTTTCTCTTCAATTCAAACTTGTTTGAAAGGTTTGACTTTAAGAAAGTTGACAATTAGTGTGTCTTTATTCTGAACTGGAGAAGAATGTCAGAGGGGAATGGCACTAAATGTGTAATATCCCATACGTTACAAGACACACCCATTCTGTATTCTGAATCCTGTAGTTGTGAACTTTGACAACATCAATAGTGTCAATTCTTGGATGGCGTAACTCAGTGGTTCTCAACCTGTGGGTCCCCAGATGTTCGTGGACTTCAGCTCCCAGAAGCCCCAGCCACTATGGTCAATGCTCAGGGCTTCTGGGAGCTGAAGTCCACGAACATCTGGGGACCCACAGGTTGAGAACCACTGGCGTAACTTATTCTTCATAAATCTGTGCTGTTAAGAGTACAGAATTCTCAATTTTTGTTGCTGTAGTGACCATTTGAAGAAGTACAACTACTTCCTAAGTACTGATGTAAATTATATATTGTCAGTAGACAATGGGCTGAAAATTCTAGCCAACTGAAAAAGAAATCTTGTCCCCCATGTTACTCAGACACCTGTACGCTGGGAAGTGCCTTTGTCAAGGTAACTGGGCATCAGTACTGAATGATGCCCATCTTCCATGCTGTATCCCCCGTAAATATATTGATGCCAATTAAGAATTAATCAATTTGTAATAAATATTTTCCCTCACTTCCAGTACTGTTTTCCTTGGTTTTCAGTACTGCTTTTTTGTTGCCCTGAAAGTATTATTTTGCTAGTAAAGGAGATAACTGTTCTAGTCTGTTGTTGATAAAGCAAGAAAGAATCTGTGGCGCTCTAGAAACAAGCTTGTAGCCCCTCTCGCCGTATGCATGTAAATGCATTCATCTCATGCGGGTTGCCCATTGAGGAAGGCTTCTGCTAAATGAAACTTGGAATTAAAAACAAGGTTCACTTAGATTCCTGCGTGCCACTTTTGTACCTATGCCATCAGCACTCATCTTGATAAGGAAATGGAGCCAAGCAGTTGTTTTGGCACACGGCCAGTAGTTGATTAATTTCAGACCCTTTTTTTGGTCTCAGTGGAATGGTCGCTCGCGATTGTTGAAATTGACTGAGAAGTTTTTAAACCCAAATGGGAATACTGTAGTTCTGGAGCTGGGAGAATTAAAGGGCAGGACCTCTTCAGCATGCACAAGTAACCTTTATGTCATGTAGAAGCGTCTTCTTTCTTGTTTCAGAAACTAGAATCTAAGTGGTGCTGCAAGAACAGGGGAAGACATGATAGTAGAGGCATGCATGAAAACAAACTCTTGCATGAAAACAAACACTGAAAATAAATCTAGTTGATGGCTTTTGGTCATCTGACAACAGAACTCATACTTACTGAGGACAGAACTCATAATTACCCAATATCCCAGTTGAAGTTTGAGCCACAATAGGTTTGCAGAACCATCTTCTCTTTAGAATCGTGTAAATTTTACCTTTGATTTTTTGCCAACACTACTGCTACAGTTGCATGTTTAAACCTTATGAAATGATAGAAGAAAAATGCAATTGTGACATAGTAGACCAAAAGTCCTGTCTAGTCTAGTACTCTGTTCGAACTGTGGTTGACCAGGCATATGATGAGATGGCCACAAGTAGGATATGAATGAAACAACATCTAATTGGCTATGTACCTAGGAACTGGGATATTGGGATGTTGCTTGATACATCTTGGCTAGTAGTTGATGACTTTAATCTCCATGTCTTTGTCTAATCCCCTTTTAAAGCCAGCCAAGTCTGTAGCCACCACTGCACCCTGCGAAACTGAATTCCATAGCTTATGTGAAGATGTCTATTTATCTACCCTGATTTCTCCCACTGGATCATTCCAGTATTCTAGTATTATGCAAAATGAAGAAAAATGAACCCCATAAATTTTCTCTGCAGCATGCATAAATTTTACAAACAGCTGTGATGCCCCCTTAGCTGCCCTTTTTTCTTAGGGTTGCGGCCCCTTTTGACTTTCTTCCCAAGGAAGAGGTAAACAAGAAGTAATTTTAGCATTTTTTCTCACTGCAACAAGTCTTTACAAACTGTGTAGTTTTCTATGACTTTGCAGTTTGTGACTTTGTACAAAATTTGCACCTGGTTGTTTTGGGTAGAAAACGGCATTTTCACCCATGCACAAATTTTGTGCAAAACAGTTTTGTGCCAAACAACAGAGCTCTAAGTCCAAAACAAAAAGATTTTCTGTGCAGGTAACGGTATCTTCTGTTTAAAAAAAAAAAAAAAAAAGGGAATTCTGTGTAGAAAATACTGTTTTCTGCAGAAAATAATCACAAACAAATTTGGCATGGAATAAGTCCCACACAGTGGCATTTCTCATCGATCCAAGATTCTTCTCTTCCTGATATTTGAAAAACATGTACTTTTGATCATTTTTATTGTTTTTGAGTGTTCTTCCCATTCATATTCTTAGGTTAAAATCCCCCAAAGGTTTATTCAGTCAGGTTAGCCGTTCCTAGAAGCAATTCTTTGGATTTGGTGCCCCCTTGCTTTTACCAAACCTGTGCTGTACTATACTGTTCTTTCCAGCCTGGAGTGTTCTTTTGCACTTCCTTCTTTCTTAATTTTTCAAACATTGTGCAGTTTCAAACTTTGAACAGTTGCAGGTGTGTTTCCATCTTGCAAGCTAGTATGAAGTAGCTGTCTACAATTGACTACACTCCCTAGGCTGTTCTGCCACAGCTTAGTAGGATTTACAAAACATTGCTCGGGACAGCTAATTTGTTGGACTTTTTCTTCAGAAATATATAGGAGCAGACACTGTAAGACACTGAGTTTTAAATTCTTTTTTACCTCCGTTAGTGGGTCTATTTTACCCTATTGCATGCTTTCTTTTGGTAATGTTGACTTTTGTGCTCCACGGGACCTTTGGCATTGTCCTAAATGCCAAGTGACTACAGGCATAACTGATAAACGAGGTTTAGTTTGCGCGAATGGGCCCAAAACAAGACACAACTACATCAATTGGTAAACAAAGGGAAAAGTCTAGTTAGAAAGCAAACCCAACAAAACTGAAAGTTTTGCTTTCTGTGCTTCCAGAATGAGCCAGCAGCGGAGGAACTGACATACGAAAAGCTGTGACACAGTGCTGTGTCAACAGTGCCAAAGGCAAAGAAGCAAATAGGGAAACAAGCAGGAGGTGTGAAGTTGAAGGCAAAGCTGGGGCGATGCAGAAACACAGCTTGTCCTTGTTGCTGTTATGTCATTTTAGAACATAGAGCACTACCATAAGAGTGTGACACAATTTCAGTGTGAAAACAAACTTAGGAGGGTAGTTACTGTCATCACAGCAGCAGATGGAAAATGGGTTAATCACCACCTTTTGCACAGAGCTTAGAAAATGCTGCCATTTTTGGGTTACAGTTCTCAGACTCCTCCAACCAGTGCTGGGCAAACTCGGGGACTGTGGGAACTGCAGTTATGTTTTTTTTTTAAAAAAAAATTTTTTTATTTAATACAATACAATCATACAAAGCAATACAAAACAGTACAGCTCATTCACCACTACACAACTTAAGAACAAAAAACAAAAACCAAACAACCCACTACCACCAACATTAACTTATGTACCCTTCACCTAACTCCCAACACATAACATATAATAACCCCAATGTGAGAGGTGGTGATATCTTAAGAGTTTAAATCTTAATCCACCATTTTTCTCATAGATATCTACATATTAATTGACTATTTAATCAGCTATATCATAAGTAATTAATATGTAGATATCTATGGGAACTGCAGTTATGAAAGGGACTTATCCAGACTCTTTTGCTGGGAAATGGAATTTTTTTAAAAAAAATCCTCAAAAACTTAGGCATCTCTGTGACGTCTATAGTCTTTCTCTTGTTTTGTTTTTCGGTGGATGAAAAGATGTGTGTGTGTGTGTGTGTGGAGGTGATAGTTTTCGTCCTGAGTCTCTTGTGTATAGTTCTGTTTTGAGGAACAGAATAGACTGGTACTCTGAAAGTAAATCAGAGTGAAGGAAACTAGAAGTAACAGCCAGTAAAAATTCTTAATGATTTGCTTTGTTAGTCTAAATTTCTCCCTCTCAGTGTCTTGCAGAGGTGGAAAAACAGGGTGGAGTTGGTGTTTTGAGTGAGAAAACCTGCATAAAGGATGGCATTCAGGTGTTCTTGCTCCTTTGCTACTGTATTGAAGCTCCCAGTCTCAGAGTCTTCTTTCATTATCCACAAGAAAATATGATGTTGAATTTACCACTTTTTAAAGCTTCTTGCCTCAAACTTCTTGAGAACTTGCGGAATGTAGAACCCTAGAGGTCCTTCTGTATTCATCTCTTGTGCTGTAGTGACATCTAGTGGACACTTTGTAGAATAGCTTCTTTTTCAAACAAGCAGATGTATTAAATTCATGAGATCACGGAGCCTTTTAATTCTCTGGCGATTATTGTCTGTTACAGCTGACACTTTCACGTATAGTTCCTGATCTGGGTGCTACGTGCTAGGAAACTCAGCACATTCCTGGAAGGGGTCTCTAAAGGTGCTGTGGGCAGTTTTCTGCTTCCTATGAAAGAGCATAGCTTGGATAAGACAGTTCTTATCCAGTGGAGGAGAATGGAACAGTGACATTGAACTGAACCCTGAAATAGAAAAGGATGTTGGATTATACTTAACCCTATAACAAACCTTGGTATGGTGACAAAGAAAAGCAGAAGAGGAGAAGGAAAAATAAACAATAAGAAAGGCGAGGAGGAAAAGAAAAGGATGTAGAATCTTAGAAATAAGATTTGGATGGAGTCCCGTAAGCCATCAAGTCCAACCCACCCCTCTGCTCAGTGCTAGATCATCCCCAGCAGGTTGTTGTCTGCCTTCCTCTCTGTGACGGCCCTTGGTCATAATCAAAGCAACAGCACAAGCTGACTGTGTTTGAAAGAATACATTTTCTTCTTGAAGTTGTTGTCCATAAAATACACAGTACTATGTAGTTCCTGTATAATACACATGGCAGTCTGTACTCCAGATAATCAGTGGACACAAATTAGACAGGAGAAATGGGAATTACCCCAAAGCCTGTTGCAGAACGCTTCAGTGTCTGCGGACGCTCTGTCTTGGATCTCCAGGCAGCACTCCTTGAATTAAGGGGGGAAAAAAAAGAAAGAAAGAAAAGAATCACAGGTAAATTGGGAAGAAAAATAGCTGAATTAGGATCTGTGTGCAAACTTCAATCCACTGACAGTGTTTTGAAGTGAGACCATGGTTTCTTGGCAAAGCCACACGAATTTAAAACACTGTTTGACACCCCAGCTTCTAAGTAGTCTTCTCATGCCTGCTTTATTGCAACATGTTACTGGTCCGGGATGAGTGTGCTAGACCGAGATCTTTTTCTTCTTTTTATATGTTTTCCTGCTTATCTTGGGCTTATATCTAAAATCTTCTGCCACTTTTATAACTTCAGTATCTTTATGAGCATCAACCATCATTGAGACTGAACTTGTCATCCCATCACCATATCTGGATTTTTTGCATTTCTCTTCCAGTTCATTTCCCCACCACTTGCTATATTTGCTGTCCACAGAGGCTTCACCCCATGCATATGATGAGTGGACTGGACTCCTTGAAAACTAGAAATTTCTTATTGTCAATTAACGTCAATGGTGTTACAGGATTTCTTTCTATCTCTTAATTATAAAATGCGCGTTCATGCATAGCTAAAGCAGTAAGATCTTCTGGCCATTGAAAGATAGATGATAAATACTTATCTCTCCAACATCAGAGTATAATCTTCTTCCAATAGTAAAAGCATACAGATTCCAATGATGATGACTTACAGTCAGATTCCTTGTCACAGCAATATAATGTAAAAGAGCACGTGCATCTATAAATGCCAAAGATTTTTCTAATGCAAAATGAAGAGACTTGGCTGTTCTAGAGAACCTTGTCCGGGCTAGATCTACAAGTTGCCCTACTTGCAGGTGTGGCATTCTTGGGCCTTCTGCATTCACGAATGTTACAGCAGAAAGGTAAAGATGACTGCAGGAATCCTGTATCTTGAACAGAGGACACTGTGGTGTCTAAGTCAATCTCACTATCTGCCTCATTCCAAGAAGAGGAGCTCCATGACATCAGATCCCTGATCTGTGATTGTAATAAATTTGACTCACATCAGGTCATTTATGAATTCTCCCCTGGCTACAGTTAAACTGGAGATACAGAAATACAGAGAAGGAAGGTGAAATTGTCCAGCAGTTTGTATGATCAGTTGAGTATCTTCTGAAATCACTGTCCATAACAGTTAATTTTCTCCTATTCTATTTCTTCTCAACAGCTAGGGAAACAACCAGAAAAGAGGGGAGATGAAAAGCTGCTGGAGAGAGAATGCAAGTGCATCATTTCTAGCGCAAGTCTTGGATCTTGCTGCTAAAAAGTCGTCTTATGTACTACCTCTGCTAAACCATGTGCTTTGTTTGCAAAAAATCCCAGATGGAGCGTGCCTACATTTTTAGTCAGGCTGGAGGTGACGTTGGGGAAACCTTGGACCACTGTTGCCAGACAGTGTAGATAACACAGTAGTTAGAATCAATTATTCACCCTTCTGTAAGGCAGTCTCCTGATTTCCCGTAAAAATAATATATAATTTTTAAGGCTGTAAGATTTATGACGTAGAGAGAGTTGTCAAGATTACTGCAGCAAGGACTTCAGTCATACTTCCTGGTAGAACAATGCAACACAAAATTTGGATTAATTTTGGAGAAGGCTGCCTTCTTTCAATTCTCCTTTGCCATATAAAAGGATACCAGGTATGCCAACGAGATTTAAATTACATATGAAAGGCAGATAACGTAGTTCACATAGTATCCTTCAGATAGAGGCTTTAGAGAAGCTTCTTCTGTCTGGCTTCCTAGAATTTTTCTACTGCTTCTCTCTTTGAGAATTGAATCTTACAATTTCTTTTCCTGTTGGTAATGCTTATAAATATAAACATGCCCAGTTATGTTGAATGGAAATGTCTTACAGCTGGTTTCTGAATTTTTTTGCTTACAGTTGCTGACTTGCAGTTTCTACAACGAGAACATTGCTACCAACAAGTTTCCTTTTATCAATTTCCAGCAGCTTCCTAACACAGATTAATTATTTGTGACAGCTGAATTAAAACACCCGGTTGCTGTTTTTGGATCCCCATACTGAGAATCTTAGCACCTGCCATTATCTAGGCAAAATTGTTGTGTGCAGAAATACAATAGTTGATGAAAATTTATATAAACTAGAATATTATGTGCAAATCTCCCAGTGTTACAAAAAGTAGATATCCTACATGTTCTATATAGTATTTTGGCATTATGCATCTTCAGAAACATCAGTTGACCATCACAACAAAAAGAAAACTTGAACAATCTTGCCAGAGCTGCCTCACTAATCTCAAAATTCTGTATTTTTATCAGAGTTCTCGGAACACTGCCTCCTGCACAATGAGGCAGCTTCAGCGGACTGGTCAAGGCTAGAGGTAGAACAGGAATATTCTTGAACTAGACAATCTTGGTGAAGGTAGCATTTTCTTTTGTTACCTCACAAAACTGGTTGCTGGAAAAGGGGCACCTTGCTTTGATCGTTCATACACATGCAAGGCTTACACGGAATTGCCAAGAAATGGAGAGCACATGAAACAGTGCATAGATTTTTAAAACAGAAGTAACCATCATTCAGATACTTGAAACACACCCACACAGAAATACAAACACACATACAAATACGTTTAGGTTAGTAAGGAAAAGTTGCAGAAATTACTTATGTGTGGCAGGATGTTGGACTAGATAGCCATCAGATGCCTTCCAACTCTTGTTATTCTAAGAAATTAGGAAAGTGCCCATGAAAATAATAATAATAATAATAATAATAATAATATATTTGTTACCACCTATCCCAAGGCTGAAATGTATGGATTTCACTAAGAGACCCCGATGTATTACAACTGGCTGGAAAAGAATGATGGAAAAATGCAGATAGGATCAGAAGAAACTCAACAGAATCAAGACCGAGGAATGTTTTACATTAATAATCAAGGCGTTGGTGTTTCACTAAATTTAAGGCTCGCCTCTCTTCTTCCTCGGCTTATTTACTTCAAGATGACTGTGGTTGGCTGCTTCCTCCCACCAAATACTGTGTCACCTTGTACTCCATGGTCTGTTGAATCACTGCAAAGGCATGCCTTCCACGTCGCATGTGTGTGCATATCCGTGGCACTAGTTCACTTTGCTCCATTGTCCCTGTTCACATGATGGTTGTGCATTCATTGAACTTATGTTCAGTCAGTTGTAGTCTCTTCAGTGTATGTAACATGATCTGTGATAGTGCATATTTAGATATAATACGAGAGCCGTAGAGATAGGTGAACACAGATAGGTTGGTATAAAAAGACATGAAGGAATCCAGTAGTTCCTTTGAGACTAACTGGAAAGAAGAAATTTCTGGCATAAGTTTTTCTGGACTCAGTGCACTTCATCAGATGCAGCTAAAGAAGCAGACGTAGTACAACAAAGCTTATACCAGAAATTTCTTCTTCCCAGTTAATCTCAAAGGTACCACTAGATCTTTTTGTGTCTTTTTTATGTGAAAGCCGACAAGCACAACAATCGTTAGGAGACAGGTTAGTGATGGATTTCCGAAGCCCCCTGCACACGTTCGTGGCATGTGTGGCTGTCATTGCCAACTCCTGCTTCAGGATGCAAAGAGGAAGTAAAGAATGCAACAAGCATTTCAGGTCTTTGAGTTATAATTTGTCATGTGAGATTTACTCTTGGTAACTTCGTCTCTCATCCCTGAATAAATTGTTTGGCAGAGGGAAAGTCGCTGAGGCTGGTAGCTAAAGCTTGGGAGATGCACCATTACCAATTCTCTTTCCCAGAACCTCTGATGCACGACTAGTCTTAACTCCATTGTGACAGCTGTCTTCCTGACAAGTACACTTAAAACCAAACAAACAACAGTGTGATAGCAGATAATGGAAGTGACCCAGATATAAATGAGATAATAAGATTCTGACTGAAAACAATGACTGGAATTGTTTGGGGTTTTTTTACCCCTTGCTCTGTGTGCCTCACTGTGAAACTCCCTCCTGGGAGCTGTGGCTCAGGTTTGTGCAACTGGTAAACCACTTCTGAATATTCTGTGCCTGAGAAACCCCTGTGGAATTCATTGGGTTGCCATGATTTGACTGGTGATTTGAAGGTGTGTGCATGTACATGCTCATGCGCATGTGCGCACACCCACACACACACACACACACACACAGAGGCATTTTTGTTCCCCTGGTTTTTAATATGAGGCTGACCCTGTTCTGTGGTATGTTAATGTTGCCTTTTCTGTCTGTCTGGTTTGTTGGAATTTATCTCAATATTCTTTTTCTTTGTGTAAGTTGTCTTGCGGAACTCTCTTCAGACTAGGGTACCAGAAGTTAAAATAGAGAAGTTTGTGGATTCAGCTTCTGGCAGGCCAGCCAAGCAGATGCTCTGGTTGCACCTTTGCACCAAGGAGAGCTTTTATGATAAAAGTGCCTGCTGGGGGGATAAAGTTGATTCCCCCTGTTTTTTTGTTTGTTTGTTTTTTACCCCTGGAAAGTATGAATTGGGGAAGGGAAAAAGACATGTTGGCTATCTTTACAAGCCTTGAATCAACTGCTACAATCTGTTTAAAGGGGGATGGAAGTCAATTCTTTTTCTTTCTCTTTCTTTCTCTTTCTTTTACTCTTTACTTTTTATTTCTAATTCATACATTTCATATTTTCTCTTTTTCTTTCTTTTTTTTTCCTTTTCTTTTATGTACTTGTAGAGTTTTAGTGTTTGCTGGAATTAAAAAATAATGATAAATCCAAAGTCGTAGTAGTATTAGGAGTAGGGGTAAAAGTAGTTTGGGTTAATCTGCCAGCAGAATTGCCCAAAGCGTGCACAGTCTACAGAGACTGTCTTGCCACAGGTTGTAGGTTGTCTGACAGAGTTTGGAGCATGGCTAAAGCTGATATTATCTAAGCTGGGAAAGCAGTCCTGTTGTGAGAGTGAGCCAAAGGGAGAGTCTGGAAAATACCAAGGTCATGTGTTGTGTGATTGGTAGGAATATGATTCTTCACTAAGGTCTTGAAGGGAGCAATGAACAATTTTAGCAGTTTTCTTACCATTGCAAGAAAGTATTTGAAAACTGTGCGGTTTCTCAAGACCATTCGCAGTTCAGAACTTTTTCTGCACAAAATCCAGACCTTTTGTTTAAGCAAAGCTGTCTTTGCCTGCCTGTGAAAGGAAAGCAAGGAGGGGACTAACCTAGCCTCCCAAGGAAGAAAATTTAAGAGAGGGGGAACAGCCACTGAGAAAGTTCTCTCCTAGAGAAAACTTTCCCCTGCAGATGTTAAACCTTTGGCATACTCAGATAGCATCTTTCAGATAACCTGGGCTTAAGCTGTATAGGGCTTTATAGGTCATGACCGGTACTTTACTTGTGCCTGGAAACAAACTGGTAGCCAGTGAATCAGTTTCGATGAGGGAATTGTATGTTCCCTATAACTGCCCCCAGTCAGAATTCTAGCTGCAGTGGTCTGAATTTGCTGAAGTTTCCACTGTTTCCAAAGGCAGCTCCATTTAGAACGTGTTACGGTAGTCCAGCCAAGATGTAATCCATGCATGTGTCACTGTAGCCAGATCTAATGTCTCAAGGAATGGGTGCAGCTGGTGCACAAGTTTCAGTTGTGCAGAAACACTCCTGGCCACTGCTGAAAACTGGGCAACCAGTCTCAGAGACTATTCAGAATGGTGGGGTCCAGAGAGGCCTTTTTTGGTAATGGCCCCACCACAGCCTCTTTTAGGCAAGATAGAAACTTTCCTTGCTGCAGTAAGGCGTTCTCCACTCCCCTTAGGCCCTTGGCCAGTTCCCCTAAGGCTGCTTTCATAAATCAGGAGGGGCAAAGATCCAATACACGTGTGGTGTCTCTCACTTGTCCAAAGATCCTGTCCCCATCCTCATTTATAAATAAGAAATGTTTCTGAAAAGTCTGAATCACCTAGTTTTGCTCTGAAGATCAGGTCAGAAAAATGGGATTGAGCAATCTGGCTCTCAGTCCAGTGGTAATAGATAGGGTAAGACTGATCAATTGCTATAATTGATGCCTAGCATTGGCCTTTGAATAACGCCAGTCTCTGTTAATGGATGATCTGATAATTGTACTTGGAGAGGAATGGAGCTGCTTAGTTTTCTGCTGCATCTCCAATAGTGGAAATCAGAGCCATGTTGGACATTCTAGCCCAGAAACATTTTCTGTTACCTTGTCTTTGACACTTACGATTGTCAGGACAATTAATCATAATCTGAATTACATTGTCAGGCTTTGATTTATGACTTCAGTAGTTTTGATTAATTACAAATGTAAATGAGCTGGAACACTTTACATTAGTCATTCACTAACTGGCTGTCAATAGCGCTGGGAAGCTTAAGGGTGCTGTTTAAACACATTGGTGAACTTACAGGTGAGCTTTTGTCTGATTCATCTTCATTTTTTAATGACTTATCTCATTTCTCTGCTAATGCATAAGATACTTCTTTAAAGAAGAAGAGCAGAAAACATATTCCACACAGTGGAATGGGTGGGAACAGGACTCAGTTGAAATGGGTTTAGTTCTATCTTACTACTAAAAGAGAGGAGAATCTTTGTAGGAAACCATATAAAGCAGTGGTTCTCAACCTGTGGGTCCCCAGATGTTCGTGGACTTCAGCTCCCAGAAGCCCTAAGCATTGACCATAGTGGCTGGGGCTTCTGGGAGCTGAAGTCCACAAACATCTGGGGACCCACAGGTTGAGAACCACTGATATAAAGCATCCTCTCCTCTCTCTCTATATATATGTGTATGTGTAAAGAGAGAGAGACAAAGAAAGGCATGACATAGGGACAGGCGACATACTAAATTTACTACTGCCATCAGGAAGGGTTGTCTTCCAATTTTTTTCTTTCTTTAATAACAAGCATGTATTGAGTTGGGCCTTTACCACCGGGTTTTGGGGTCCTTCTTAGCATCGTCGTCCAACATTAACAGCTGCCCAGCAGCATGAAAGAATTGCTTTGTTTCACACTTTTTGCACGAACTTTGCAGCATGAGGCTGCAAAAAAGATATGAAGGCTGGGAACAAACTGGAGAAGTAAATTTTGTAGCCTCACTAACCTGTTTGCATAGTTTTTACAGCTACAACAGGAACAGGGAGATATGGTCACACTTGCATTGTTTGTTTGCTTCTCTACTATATAACCTTTTGGTGCCCATTTTCTAACAGTATCTTTGGTGGGGGGAGCGTGCAATACTGGGCTAGGGATAGAAAAATATGAATAGTTATTCATTCCCAGGTTGAAAAAGAAAAGTAAGTAACTTTGCCCCCTAGCTAAACAATGTTCATGGAAAGAGGCAGTTATGTATATATTTGATTTATATATTGCTTCTCAGCCTGCAAGGGCTCCAGAGGTGATGCACAGCAAATGAAAACATTTAGAATAGTGCAGAGATTTTTTAAAAAAAGATGAAAAAGCCTTTAGACACACTTTAAAATACTATTTAAAAACCTTTAGGAATGGTCTTTAAAAATCCTCAGTCCTTCAATATAATTTTAAAATAAAAAAGTGGTGTACTTGTGCTTCCCTTAATTGCTTTACAAGTTCTGAAGATGCAATTTTCTTCTTCTTCTTCTTCTTGCATCGCTTGGCAAATTCTGTATAGGCCATGGTGATGAAGGTTGTGCCTCTAACATTGATATGATGTTTACAGGCTGCTCTCCTATTGAGCCATGTTTTTGTAGAACAATTTTTCTTCCTAAATCAACATTGCAGTCTTGATTTTCTTAGAGCTTCTATTTCCTTTTCTTTTTTGCCGCTGTCCGAAGTACCTTCTATTTAATGTTTATGTTGAAACCATAGAGACAGCTTAACTTACTGCTTCAGCACACAGATTTTTCTTTTTTTTTTTTTAAAAAAATCCATTTTATTAAAGTTTTCAAAAAAAGTAAAACAAACATTTCCTTACTGTTAAGTCACATGCAATATTTCTTGATTCTTCCTAACTGATCTTGAGTCCATCTTCAATGCCATTCTATTTAACATGTCACCTCACCTAGTACTGCATTATCATATATTATGTAGGTGCATTGCATTTCATTGTCTTTATCAGGCTTCATGATATCAGTAACTCCATACATTTAACGTTCTGCATTATACCATGAATCACTGACTTCTTAAACTCACCTCCCCACCCAACTCGACTATTTGCCATTCTTTCTGAATTTCATCATCTGTTCTCCCTTTCAGTCTTTGTGAAACTATATCAGCATTTTTATTCTCCATAAAAGTCCCCCGCCATTGTTCAACTGTAGGTATTTTCTGCATTTTCCATACCTTTACGTATTCAGTACGCGCTGTTGTTATCATATACAATACTATCCTCCAATATAGCACACAGAGTTTTCTTAGGACGGTTCTTGTGGCCACAGCTTATGTTATTGGGCAGCAAGTGGTATGTCTCAAGCACCCCAAGGCAAAGCACAGAGTGACACCTCTCTTCCAAAGCAGTCCCCTTAAGCAATATAAAGATTGCCATGAATGAGAAAACAGCCCAGAGATGATACACAGCATCTTATTACTGAGACAAAGGATTCTGCAAAAGAGGAAATGCGTCATTTCAGGTTGTATGTTTCTGTCTGCACTGCAAATCCAGTTAGAGATGTCTTCAGGAAGCCTTACTGTGAAAATGAAATGTCCTTAATGTAGTAAAGCCAGAAAAATCAAGGAAATGGTTCTGTCTGAAACTAGTATTTGAACAGTGTACAGTGCTACACTTCTAGTTCTTCTTAGGCTGTGAACGGATCACTCGGTGGCTTTAGATGCCAAAAATTGAAGAACAAGTGTGATTAGGAGCTTCCGCCTCAGGATCTAATCTATTTCTTAGAGCTCTTCAGTGCAGTAATTGGATTTAGATAGCATTTGTTTCCTACTCAAAATATATCAAGAAAATCTAATTGCTGGCATGTTTCCTTTGTAGCTCACCTCTCTACTTTTACTGTGTAGTACTGTCGGGGGGGGGGGAGCTTTCAGTTTATTCCTTGCAATAGAGATCAAGGTGCGTGGGTTGCTTCTTCCTTCAGTCTCTGTACCTTTGAAGATCTCTCTGGAAGAGGCAAAGGTCCTAGGCAGGGCTACCATGTGAAAGATTATCTGTGACAAGGTCAGCCTTATGCATTGCCTTATACTTAAGGAGGAAAAAGATAGTGTGAGAGTAAAGGTTGTGGAACTCATGTACAGATTTGATGAGAGTTGCCACACTTTTTGAACAATGCAAAATGTAAATGAAATTCACATTGAAGTTTTGAGATATAAGTTGAATTCTAGAGATGGGAAGGCTGCAGTAGGCAGCCATGAGAAAAGGCAGATTTTTACAGTGTTGGTGCCAAAAAAAGTGATATATCTTTAACAATAAAGGCATTGTAGTCAATAGAATTCAAGGGGACAAAAATAGTGGCCACAGATGATTATATAACTTTACGTTGGGTAACAAAGACATTAAAATTGTTAAAGATTTCCTGTACCTTGGGTCAGTCATTAACTAAAATGAAGACTGTAGTCAAGAAATCAGGAGGAAGGGTAAGACTCGGAAAGGCAGGCATGGAGGAATCAGGTAATATTTCAAATGTAAAGATGCATCATACAATTGAATAGCAAAGTTAGAATAATCCATACCATGGTGTTTCTGATTTCTATGTGTGCTTGCGAAAGCTGAACAGCGAAAAAGACTGACAAGAAGAAAGTCAACTGATTTGAAATGTGGTGCAAGAAAAAAATTCTGTTGCTGCGGCTGCTAGTACTGTTACTATTAGAAAGACGAATGAATGTTAGAACAAATCAAATCTGAATTCTCACTAGACGTGAAGATGACTAAGCTGAGGCTGTTTCATTTTGAACATATCATGAGATGACACGACTCATTGGGAAGGATGTTAATGCTTAGTGATTCCTAATCGTTTTTAACAGTAAGAGGAACAAAATGAACTCTTTCCTGCCCTGTTTATTGCTGAAGTGAAGAAAACTTAGGGTAGGTATGTATGTGTGTGTTTTTGCATCAGAGGACCTGGGGAGTGGTCCTATGTTCAAGGCTGGTAAGATGAATCACATTCTGCTGTTACCACTACAGCTGCAGGTGTGCTACGTTTTGCCTCTTATGCCCAGAAAGTGGCTTAATAGAGTGGTGTGGAAATAAATTATATATTGGAGTGTTAGCTTAAGGATGATCTGTGCCAATTTTGAGGTGGAACTTGTGTGAAATCCCTTACAGTAGGTCCTCCATATCTGGGGCAGATATGTTTTTAAACTTTAACATGGAAGGCAAAAACATGGATAATACCAGACTTTATATTTTGACTGGTGGAGACAGGGAGGGAGGGAGGCAGCTGCACTGCCTGACTCCTCCTTCCTTCCTTCCTGCTTTCTTTCCTGGCAGGGCTTGGTGAGCACCCCCTCCCTGGGAGCCAAATCTGGTGGGAGGCCTGGCTGCTTGGAGCTGTGTGCCTCTCTTGGCCAAGGACAGAGTGCCCATCTCCTTCCTTGGCTGAGCGAGGCATGTGGCTTTGCAGAGGTGGGCTTCCTGTGACTCTCTTGGATGAGGAAGGAGTGCTGTCTCCTTCCTTGGCCGGGAGAGGCACAAGGGGAGCTGCACACTGCTTTCAGCTGGGGAGGGACACTCCTTCCTCAGCCAAGAGAGGCACGGGAAGCCCAGGTGCACTTCGCTGTGCACCTCTCTTGGCTGGGAAGGGAGGGAGACCCCTTCCTTGGCACAGAAAGGCTCACAGGCCTTGGCTGCACAGAGCAAGGACTTCACCTGGCAGCAGCAACAGTAGCCAGGGTCCTGGAGTGGATTGTAGGTCAGTGAAAACTTAGATACTGTTCTACCAGGTACCGGGGTCCTCTTGTATTTGTAGGAGATTGCATTTTGACGAGTGAACTCTGTCAGTTGGATAGTCTAATATCTTCCTTTCTACAGCACCATTAGGGTTCTTCTTTTAGGTCAATGGGAAGGTAAGGTGCATGGAGGGTCAACATTGCAAGGACTGCATTCCTGCTCGGGGCTATAATCCCTGCCAGAACTCAGAGGGCCACATTCCCACTTGGCCTTGACACCCTCTTTTTTAAAAGAAACTCACTAAGGCCTATTGGGGATATGTGTCAGGAATCTCTCCCTGCCAAGCCACAGCCAGCAAGGGAGGAGGGTGGTCAGGAATACTTTCAGGGAGAGTGCAAATATACCAAACACTAGGAAAATGCAAGCTGAGCCAGATCAAGGTCCAGACCAAAGGTTCAGGAGGCAGATATCTGTGCGGAGGGTTTCAGGGAGCAGGAGACACAAAGGTCGTGAGGGCTTGCTAGTAATTTGCTGCAAGCAAAGAGCAGCCACACCGGCAGACTTAAGTAGCTGCTGTGAACTGGTGCCGCTTGTTATTGTTTCCTCAACCTAGTCCAAGCAGCCTCCCTCTGAGCCGCCCGTTTCAGCCTTCTGCGTGATTGAGGGCTGATGGGCACAGGAGGCTGCCACTCCTCTGCCTTGCTGCTGGTTCCCCCGCCGTCATGAGCTGGCCGGGGCCACTCTGTCTCTGTTTGACCTTCCAGCGTGAGGGATGTTTGCAGGTCAACTTGCTCACTCACTGGCCCAGTCCTCGGCACAGTCAGTTGCTCCTCGATCTCAGAGGCATCATCTATCCGGCTCGCAGGCTCGGTCCCAGGCGCAGTCAGTTGCTCCTCAACCACAGCAGCAGCATCTATCACAATATGGGGAGTTTAATTGTGTTCACCTCAAACTGTTTTAGGACCAGTTTGAGGCTGTATGTGACCTGTGGGCCACTTTTCCCCCCACATCTGTTTAGTATAGGCTGTTCCTATACTAAATTGTACTACCTAATTGGTAGTACAATATCTTTGTAGATTTTTTAAAAATTTAATACTGTTTTAATTTGTTTTAGCTCACTAAGTTGAATATTAGTTTGTTCAAATTATCTTTTCCATTTTTTTTTTCAATTTTCAAGTGCTTTAAATAGTTCAAATTGTTTTTGTTGTATACCACTCTGAGATTCTAAGATACAGGCTTGGATAGAAATATTGTTAAGTATGTAATGAAGTAAATCTGTTTTATGCTTCTTTTCACTTCTCCCATTGGGTTTCTAGTTTAGAATTTGTAACATGGACCTGTAGCTTTATTTATTCTTTTGCTTCAGTTGCACAAACTGTGTGTGTGTGTATATATTCCAGTGAAGAGACAAATCTGTAGCTTTGGTCCACAAGTCTGCCAATGGCAGCTGTACAGCTTCAACACAGTGAAGCACTGGATACCATATCAAATCTGTAAATAACATAATAGCCCTTAATAGCTGCAATTTTCTGAGATTTTGGAGCTTGGATGTGTTAGGACGGAAATGACTTTTGTTAATTAAATGTACTTCCTAAAGCTTTATGTGTTCTCATAAGAGGTGCAGTTAGCCAATGAGATAAAGCAAAACATATCTCAGCAACTAACCCTCTCATGGTCAAATTTATATTGTTTGTAGTACTTGTGTGTGTTTGTAGTAATTGCATTCATTTATAGTATTTGTGTTCTTTTAACACCTGTTGAAGAAGTTTATATCCAAGTCTGCATGCATTTTCAAACCTAGATATTTTAAGACTTGTCATTTCAGCATCCCCTCGATGTTCCAGTAGTTTGTACAATTGATCACTTACCCAGTCTAGAAGTCATTTCAAAGACAACTGATTTTATTAAACTTGATTGTTATCTATGACCTCTAGAGAAAATCCTTTGAAGCCTAACTGTGCTCATAACAATATTAGAAACACAAGCGTGCTCTTACTTGTCTGTATTTTAATTTTTTAGAACAAGATTATTTTAGACCCCATGACATTCAGTGAAGCCCGATTTCGGCCATCTCTTGAAGAGAGATTGGAGAGCATTATCAGTGGCGCGGCACTCATGGCAGACTCGTCGTGCACTCGTGATGACCGGCGGGAGAGAATTGTAGCTGAATGCAATGCTGTACGACAGGCCCTCCAAGACTTGCTTAGTGAATACATGAATAATGTAAGTGTGAAACTCTGCTTTCATTTTCTTCTTCTTCTACATCAGTGGTTCTCAACCTGTGGGTCCCCAGATGTTTGTGGACTTCAGCTCCCAGAAGCCCCAGCCACTATGGTCAATGCTCAGGGCTTCTGGGAGCTGAAGTCCACAAACATCTGGGGACCCACAGGTTGAGAACCACTGTTCTACATCCTTTTTCTATGTATAGTTAAAGGTATATACACCTGACCAAACTCTTACAGTTCAAACTCCTTTCCCAAAGGATGCCAATTTAAATAATGTAGAGATGATGGTGTTTTGAGTCCTTTTGGAACAGTACTCCAGGAAATGGTGTGAAGGCACATTGGGCTCATCTTAGGGGCCTTGGCTCTGAGTAAAGAGTGCAAATGGCTGCTGGCAGTGGTGGTGGTGTTTGTTACTTGGAAATCAGGTGCACTTCCTTGAAAGAAGAGCAGAATATAAATACAGCAATTTGGTTTATCATAGTGATGCTTCCTTTAGAGTCTTCAGAAGCGATTGGGATACATAATGTGTATAAGCCACCCCATCAACACCATTTTAGATAAAGTGCATTCTGCTAAACTGTATCAGAAGCTTTGGTGTTTTTTTTTTCCTGAAGTATCTAAATGCTTTGGACCATTGTATATATTTTGAAAAAGTTCAGATAGTGTTGTGAGAATAGGTAAAATTTCTATTAGAATTTTGGAAAGTCACGTGAGACCATACATTATGATATTCTGTTCTTCTTTTTTCTTTCTTTAAGTTTGAAATGTAATTTCCTTCGTCATTAATTGGTGTGACATATGTGGGAACTCTGAGTTTCTATGTGGGAGAGAATAGTGAAACCATAAAGGAAGGATAGCTGTTTGCTAACAGTCTAATTGGAGATATTAAGCGAGTGAAGCGCCTGGGTTCCCTGGAGCTTCCGAGTCATCTGTGTCATGATGACAGTGTGCACAATGAAATATTTGAAATACGTGAAGCACAGTGGTTAGAATTTCAATGATATTTGCTAGCTGAAGTGCACATTATGTTATCCAGGGTCTAGGCATTTCAGTGTTAGAGATAATAGTTATCCTTGATGGGACTATCACAGCCCTCTCCAGATTTGAATCTTGAATGTTGTTTTGGAAAAATACCAATAATTGTTCTGTGCTACTATTTCCTGTCTTGAAATGCATGACATAACGGGCACAGCCATTCAGTTAGCATTCAGTGTATTGTAGAGAAATTTCTTCCCTTCTTGTTAAGTGTTCTGTTTGTTTGAACAATAACAACATTTTCTACTTCAGGTTAATCATGGCCAGTGCTATAGAATTCCTTTCCAGAGGCCAGCGTAGGTCTCTTTTGATATTTCAAAGGTGGAGATATTATGCCTCTTCATGTTCTGAATAAGAGAAAGCGGGGAAAAGGGAGGGGAGTCCTTCTGCTTTTCTGTTCTAAGTATGTTTACCAAAATCAGTTGTATAGTCTAGTGATACTGTGCATCATGAATTGATTTTTCTCAACACTTCTCCCCCAATCCAAATATTCATAGTCTTCATTGCGTTATAAAAATACGTGGACGTGATGTGTTGTTTATTATACCTTCCTTGTGATTACTTCCATGGAGTGTTAAAAAAAAAGTTGTGGAAGTGTCTTCCCCTTCTTTTATTTTTGTGTGTGAAGCCAACTCTTATTTTAGTGCATTGGATCACTTTTATCATTCAGTCAAATGGAACTGGCTTCAAGGAGTCTTTGCTCAGGTAAAGTCTTAAGAGGCAGAAATGGCTGGCTGTGTTTTATCAACTGACAGCTGAGCTATTTGGGCGTGAATGACAATAAAAGCTGGATGTGGGTTTATCTTGAGGTGAAAGCTATAAAGAGACTGAGTTAAATAACAGGTGAAGATGATGATGTGAGATATGCCAGTTTGGCAGCGCAGGTTATACAGTCTTATCTTATGGAAATATTGCTTTGGTAGAAGCTTTAAAAGATCGTTCATGGGCTGATTGATTGTTGTCATCTGTTACTTGCAGCATCTGTTGTTATGTGCAAACCTTTGCAATAGCGGAAGACATTTACTCTTCCGTATAACATTTTGCTCATTTTATTGATACTTCCAGAGAAATCTGTACTGTTTAAATGTCTGGCATACAAACACATATGCGTATTTTCTAACTGCAGAGAACATGTGTTTGTGTGCACATGTGCATGTGCGTGCCCTCAAGTCATCTGTTGACTTATGGCAACCCCATGAATTTAATAGAGTTTTCGTAGGCAAGGAATCCTCAGCGGTGGTTTTGCCAGTTCCTTCCTTTGAAATGTAGCCCACAGCATAATTATGCATTTCACCCTTTCTCAGACGTCAAAGCAGCTGTGTAACAATAGCATTAGGATACAAAAAATAGTTTATGATTGAAGTGATAACTTGAATTCCCAAACAGTTTATTTCAAGACTTTCTAGTTTCTCTCTTTCACATATAGGTAAAGTATTTCTGATTCTGACTGTTTGTGATCAGCAGTGTTGTATTGGTTGCTGAGGTGAGAAGCTGCGGTTTCAGTAGATTTTAGTTTTTGTCAAAATACATAAAGTAAAAAAGAAAGTGTTGAATTCTGCTAACACAATTTATACTGAATCTGTCTCACTCTTAGAGTAAGTTCCAGTTATGTTTTAGTTTGCATTTTGCAATTGCCTGTTTGTGATTTGTCTTACAGCTGTTTACTAGGAAATTTACAACAATAGGGTAATAAAATATACAATAAAACAGATGAAGGTAATAAACAAATGATGCAAATTAGTGCTATGCACAATTAAAATACCATTCAAGACATGAAGGTCCAATGATTGAAAATATTTTTATCATCAGTAAAAAAAAAAGAGGGCAAAGACACATTGTACTAAAGTGGACACGAAGAGTCTTCTTGGAAAAGATGATCCTATTTCCATCTTGAGTAAAATACTGCAGATGAGAATGACTCTCCTTTGATGCCATTCATTTCGTCTCTGACAGATGGCACAAAAGTTGATAGAAAATAATCTCTTAAGATAACTATATCACTGCAAAGAGTCTTAAAGGACGAGAAGAAGAGCTTAAATACCTCTCTAAAATGAACTGGAAGCCAGCTTCAGTCTCTCAGAATTGATGAGCGGTTCCCAGGGAGCCACCCTAGACAAAATTTGAACTAATTTCAAATTCCCAATTAGTCTTCAAGGTCTCACTTCCATGCAGCTCACTATAAGAGTGAAAATAGAGGTATTACTAGATGTGAGCCACTTTTGCCATGTTGTCTTTGTGCGTGAGAGGTCATAATTTTTGCATCAACCTATGCGTTTTGAAAGGATTTGTGTAGGGAGGAGATCTGCATCTCTGGCCAGTACTTCCAAGTTCCATACCTGACCTTTCAGAAAGAGGACATCCGTGTCACAAACAGGTTGCAGGGAGCCATATAACCACAAGTGCTTATGTGTTGCCACATCTGAGACCATTACCAGGCTCAGAGTCCAGGCAGTAAGTACAAATTGGGCCTTTCATGGCTGCTTAAAAACTTGCACAGATAGAAGTCACTGAGCCATCTATGCATCTCTTTGTCATTGGGATCTGCTTACTCTTTGGCTGTTCTCTAGGCATGTCTTCATTTTCCAGGTCCAACATAGCTAGTTTTCAGTCTTCTAATAAGCGCGGTTTAAAATAGCTTAGCAGCGTGGAACCCCTAGAATTACCGATGAAGCATCTAAACAATTTGTTCAGATTTTTTTGCTTCGATGGACTCATTCCCTCTAGGATACTGTTGAAATGTTCAGCTCGATTTTGCATTCGTGGAGGACAGACTGATGTGTTCTTTAGTTTAATACTTGAACAGGCTGCACGTTTTGTTCAGAAGAAAGCATTACATTTCTTCTTTCTTTCTTTCTTTCTTTCTTTCTTTCTTTCTTTCTTTCTTTCTTTCCTGGCTCAGCAGTTTTTCTTCTACAGTTTTTCCACCTTGCAGGTGCCCATTTGAGAAATATTTTAATGTTCTTGCTTGTCTCATGTTTCAAACTGTATGAGAAGCGATAATATCAGGAATGTGAAAAAATAAAATAAAATTAATAACTCATAAGAATAAATTGAAACAGGGCTATGATACTGGTGGATGTAACCTCAGCGACATTTGTTTGAGAAAGAAATCACAGCTGGTTAATTGACTAGTTGTGTGTGTTTGTATACACAAAATAAGAAAACTATTATAATTACTGAATAAAAAGCTGCTAAAAGAGAAAAATCTGTGCTATTGGGTTACTCATCAGTGGGTATTGTGCTTGAGAAAGAAAACATGTTTTAATTATCTGTTTGTTTGTTTTTCTTGGATACTACCTCTCAGGCTATCTCCTTCTGAGGTATAGTTTGCATTTACATAGTTTACGTACATTCCTTTATATGCATTCCCTTTAACTTCTATCAAACAAAGCAAAATGTAGGTATTTTAAATAAGTAATACAAATTTCAGCATTTGTATTTTGCCTGTGTGCGCGCACAGGCACCATCTACAATGTCCCAATGCAAACTAGAAATATTACAGGTGGTGTCTTTGTGTACATACACACATAAGCTACTTACATATTGTACTATCTGCACCCTGCTGAAAAAGTGAGTCTTTTTCTGTATGTGATTGCGTAGAAACCCCTTAGAATGCTTGTGCACGGTACAGTGCTATCAGAGCTACAAAAAGCACGTTCTGGGTGGGGTTTTTGTTGGTGCTGTTGTTATGTGCATCATAGGTCATTTCTGACTTGTTTACTTGGCGAGATTTCTGCAGAAGAGGCTTGCAAATTTCTTCCTCTGAGGCCGAGAGAATATGACTTGCCAAGGTCACCTGTTAGGTTTCCATGGCCGAGTGCAGATTTGAACCCAAGACTCCAAGAGTCCCACTACATCACACTGCCTTTGTCTGAATGGATGCCCTATTGAAGTAAGATGGATGAAGGCAATGCATGCATTTGTTATATTGGTCTTTCTGTTGCAAATGGAAAATCTAAGAAAATTTGTAGCTTCCAGTTTCAGATCCATTCACTAGGGGTCAATACATTCAGTGTTCTGCAACGTGTAATATGGCTGGAAGTCTGTGCCATCACCATGCATAAGGAACACTGTGACATTTTGAATGCCTTATGTGACTTTGAGTTTTGCTCCTCTCTCTTTCCTTAGGGAACGTGGGAGGACAAGTCTTCCTAGTAATTGTGAATCGGTTAGAGAACAGGAAGTAGAGCATAGGAGTAAATTAACATTTCTCATCATGGGAGAGAAATAAGACAGTGAGGTCATCTCAGGATCTGTTGAAATAACCAAACTTGTGAAAGCTCCCCCGCCATAGCGGAAATATAAATAGACTGAAAAATTCTCAAAGAACCTGGCAGATGCAGTGCACAGGAAGGAAATTGGTACAAGGGAATCCTAATAGCTAAGGCGAAGCTTTTTGACAATAATCAATAATACAACTTCATGTGCACACTTATAGCATCAGGAGGAAAATAATCAGATTTACAATAGAAAAACCAGTTGAACCATCAACTCTGTGTTAGGGATTATTAGGAAGACAACTGAAAATAAAGCTGCCAGAATGACACCATTTTTACATACAACACAGATGACTATGGTAAGAGTTTCTAGCATAAAAAATGAAACAAATTGCAGCCAATTGCCTATCCTCCTCCTGTCTGCGCATGGAGCGTAGGGAGGTACCTTACACTGAGAACATTGAACCATCTATTAGTGCTGCAGGAACTCTCTGCGGTTTCAGGCAAGGTGGCCATGGAGATACCAAGGGCTGAACACAGAACCTTCAGCATTGAAATCAGGTACTCTACCCTTGAACGAGAAGCAGGGTTCAGACAGCCGGGCAAGCAAGCCCTTTGAAATACATCTAGGCATTCAGAGATTATTCTCTCTTAATTTTCAGGTGGGAGTCAGCATTGCTTGGCTTCTGGAGTTCACTGAGTGTGCCTGACCAGGTTGGAGTTTGGTCTTCTTTTGGGACACAATATAGTCATTCATTCAAGCTTGCTGATACCTCCCTTTTGTTTCTCAGCTCAGTCCAGTTGGCACTGAAGCACCTGATAGCTGCTAAGGGAATAAAAGGAACTGGTAACAAAAATTTGCTGTGTATTTCTCTCACCAAAGAGAAATGCTCCTCTTTGTGGCCTCAGGCAACCTTCAGCAGAAGAGAACATAATGTCATTAGACCAATGTCTTAACTGGTTCAACATCCTACTTTCCACACTGGTTGCAAATGCTGCCCGGATTCAGAACATAAGGCAACAACCCTTTCTTTCTGTATGTTTTCCAGCAGCATATTCAGAATCTTTCCATCTCTGATGCCAGGGATGCTATATAGTCACATTCTGAGTCATAGGCATTTGCTATCAATTTATGTGATGAATGTTGAAGTCATTGGCAGCACTACGTTCTGTGAAAAAGAATTCATCAGTTAACTATATGCAGCATGAAGTTCTTCCTTTTGTCTGGCTTGGGTTTTTATCACTCGGCTCCATTGGATGAGTCTGGGCTCTAGTATTATTTGAGTGGCAGAAAAACCCCTACTTTGCAAGAGGGCCAATTGTACTCACTTTTTTTCATTTCTCCCCATTTCTTCCCGGCCCCTCACAAATTAAATAGCTCCAAAAGTTCCAGTCTTTCCTTGTACAAGAGTTTCTCCAAACTCCTAATGATTATTTTTTTTTGGCACCTTTTTTCAGCTCTGCAGTAACATCTTTGAAGAGTAACGACCACAACTGTGCACAGTATTGCAAGACTGACCACACACGAGTTTTGTATGGAGGCATTATATTACTGACAGTATCCTTGTTCAATGGGAGTTACTTTTTGACATCTGCTGCACACTGAGTATAGGAAGCATAGATATTAATATTATTTTGCCTTCTGAAGGATGGGCTTCTTGACATTCAAGAAGCTTCTGCAGGAAGAGGAGATATTTGACAAAGATTCTTATAAATTTGTTAAGTCTTTCAGATAAGTACTCGGTGCAAAAACGTATGTGTTTTTTCTACACAATACTCATGTGTGTGTGTGTTTTGGCAAAAAAATATTTCCTATGTGGCTGAGATCCTACTGTTAGTGTTAGAGTTCTATACTTGGAACTCTGCTTTGGCTGCCTACTCACAACCCCAGGACTCATAGTGTTGTTGTAATAGCCTCTCAGAGTGGCCATTTCATGGTTGGGTGGAAGGGGTGTGTGGGAAAAGTGCCTGACCGTATCCCATAGCCAGATGCAGACCAATGACATTGTCTTCTGAGATTGCTGTGGTTTTGACAGATGATGTCATGGCTCTGCCTTTAGCTGTGGGGCACAACCAGGTGCCCCACTGGTCCCCTTGCACTACACCAGCTATAGGGTGGCCATTAAAGGAGCTATCCCAGCAAAACCTTAGTTCCTAGGGAGAGAGCTTTTGTTGTTGTGGAAAGGGGAAGAGAATACCAACCTCTGCAATGTATATATAGAAAAAGACAGGTGTAAACTAGATATGTATGCCACTAACAGTATGCCAATCATTGTTTTTTTTTTCCTATAGCAGGTGCTCTGTTGGATAGTTCAGTGACAACATGAGACAGAATGCAGCAGGGATGCAATTTTTCATTTTTCATTTTTCATTCCGGTATCCAAGGATGAACAATTCCCATAGCATTCTCCTGGCTGTAGAACAATATGGAGATTGCTGCACAATATTCTACCAATATTCACACTTCAAAAAGTCTTTCAGGGAATTATTCTGCACATAAATAAGTGTGATTTTTGTGTGAAGATTGTACAGAGAAGCAACTAAGGTTGGATATATTTACAAATGTCAATCTGTCAGCAGAGGTATGAACAAAGCTAATGGTTTCTTGGCACACCACATATATTAAGACCTATATCCTTACTCTACGCATGTAACAAGGGAATTCTCTCCAAACAAGTTACTGACTTCAAGGGAACTGGCTCTAGGTGAGCAAATTTATTGCTTTCACACTTCAAAATTACTACCAGTCATCTCACACAATCTTTGAAGGTTTATATTTAGGGTCGCAGTCTTCATTTTTCTGTATCCTATTACAGTCTGGCCCCACCCTCACTGTGCAGGACAGTATATTTTGCACAGAAAATACTGCTTCTTTTGTGAAAATACCCCTGAACAGCCCTACTGCGTGTTTGATCATGTTATCATCAAACTGCTCATCAAAATCCCAAGACCCCTTCCCTAGTGGGTCATTACTAGTTGTGACCCCATCCATATATTTCTGAAATTTAGACAGCAAGCTAAGCTGCTGTTGAACATGAGGGTTATCATCACGATCTTGAGCCCCCCCATCCCATGGTATGTAGTCCTAGAGGGCTGCCTGACCCTCTTCCCAAATTCCCCCAAGTATTTTAAATGTATATATGCAGATAGTACAAATCCAAATGGAAAACCTCCTGGTTGTAGAAGTCATGGCAAGTGTTTTAAACTTAATAGTATGTTAATCACACATCCCTCCAGATGTTGTTGGATTACATGTTCCAACAGCCCTATCTAGCACAGCCAGTGGTGAGGAATGCTGACACTGGCAATCCAGCCACATTTTGGGGTTGACATGGTTCTTGCCCCTTCTTTTAGGCCTTTCAATTAGATTTTAGAGAAATGTTTTTCAAACATTCTTTTAAAATTTAAATCAACAGTTAAAACAACCATTGCCACCTCTTTTCTTCTTCTAGAACCTACTTTTTTCCTGACACTTTACTCTAGGGAATAACTGACTCTTGTCCATTTCAGACTTTAATTCAGCAAAGTTCTTAATATTACATTAGAATTCAGTACGTACTTAACCTCTCTGCTGACTTCAGGCCAGTGTAAATCAGCCTTTACTTTCTGCCTCTTGACAGTTGACACTGCTCAGGAGGAAACCTGTAAAAATACCTTATAGCATACTCTGGTGCCTGGTTATCATATGTTGTGTATTTAGGGTTGGCATCTGTAGCAGTGAATTGTTTGCAAAGGCATCTATATTAACAGGGAAATTTCCCCAGTCCTTTCTGAATTTGCAGTATTAGATGGTTGAGTGAGGAAAGTTTCCTTTATATTAGTGATTGAGCAGATATTGTTCATTATTTGGTATAAAGTAAGGATGTACTAGTGAATAATTTGAGTCCAGAAAATGATAGTGTAAGAGCATCCCTTAGACTAGTAGTTCCCAAACTTTGGTCCTCCAGATGTTTGGTGATTTAGTTCCCAATATTTCTTACTGTTAGCCAAGTTGGCTGCCTCTTCCTGCAGCTGGTGCCTGAAACACCTGGAGGACTGAAATTGGAGAACTGCCGCCTTAGACTATTGCTTCTGTGTCTTCTTGTCATAGTAGCTGAAGTAGAGGGTCCATTTTTGATCATAGAATCATAGTATCATAGAAATGTAGAGTTAGCAGCAGCCTGTTTCTGAAGGAGGTCCGTCTGGCTCAGTTATCTACTCTAGTTCCATGGAAGACCCACTTCTTCATAAAAGAAAAAAAAGAAAAAAAAAGGATTATGCAGTCTTCTTTTGTTTTGCCCCAGAACATTGGCAGCCTTGGAACTCATCCCTCCCTTCTTGGGAAATGATCTATTCTTTATTCTGGGCATCTCCCAATTCTGTTTGCCAAGTTCCTGACCAAGCACCTCTTACCATGAACCCTTTGTGGATTCATCCTAATACAACATCTGGTGAAGGGATTAGAAGGAAGCCTGCCAAGTGTTCCAAGGAAATATTTGTGTCCCCACATTAATCTTTAATGAAAACCCAGGGCAACTTGTTTCCTGGATGATATTTCTTCCCCTACTCATTTCAGCTAATATCTGCGAATGTGCGTATCATTGTCACTCTGCTAAATCTCCAAATAATGAAATGAGGTTTGATTCGAGGTTTTAGAAGAGATAAATTCTGTGGTGTTGTGACACAAAAATATACCTAACAATATGTGCAAATGTAAGTCTTTGCACATGGAGTATGCTATAAGGCTCTAAGTTTTAAACCTACCCAAGAAAATATTATTGAACAGAGGCTATTGTTAGCTGGTATGCCTTCAGAACACATTAACACAGTCATACATGTTCTGAGTACATGTGCCTATCATGGTTCTTGTGACCTTGGCCAATAATGTACCTTCAGCAAATTGGAATCAAAATTCCACATTTACAGAGGAGTTTTTTTAAAGAGGAATTAAGTTGAGCACACAGTAGTCAAGAGATGTAATAATTGCTCTGGTAATAGCAAATAGTGTTTTGTGTGTGTGTGTGGCCTTCATGTTGGATGTGGTAGAGCTTCATATATGGCAAACAGTAAATGGAAAATATAATTACGTACTGAATGGTTGCTTTAGGATGGGGAAATACTAACCCAGTGAGCAAACTTGCAAGGCTGTAAGAGTTTTGACTTAAAGCAATGTGAAACTTTAGGAGTTTCTAAATACAGGAAAATTAGAGAGAAAGAAAGATGTTGAAAAATAAGAAAATAATACTTTCCCCAATCCATACACCCTCCTCCCACCAAAAGAGTGGAACCTTTGGGAGATCTGTAATGTGCAAGGAAAGTACTTCCCAAAGGATAGTTTTTAGAGATAAGAAAAGTTACCTCCCATTAATCCTGTTGGGCTTTCCTTGGAAAAAATGGGTGTTTTGGCAGTACTGACTGGAACACTATAAAGAAAACAAGGGCAGGATAACCAGAGTCCTCAAGGCTAACCAAGCCAGACCCAGTACTTTGAGAAAGAAAATGAGCTAATGAGATTTTCTGCCCCAAATACCAGATTTTTTTGGGGGGGGCGGGGTCGAGGCATTCTGAAAGGGTGATTTCAGATTAAAAAGAGCAAAGCGTCGGCTAAGCAACAATTTCAGCAAGAGGCTCCCAGCTCAGAATTCTTGGTTGATGCTTTAAGTAGACTCCAACCCCAGAACTAACTACCTTTGAATTTGGAATTGTTTCGAAGAATTTCAGGCAGGGAAATAACCATGAAAACAGGAAGTTCTTTAAAACAGATGATTTTTGTTTGTTTGTTTTTTAACAAAGGAGATGTTACCCACTACTTACTTGAACAAAAAGGTGGTAATGTCTCAGACAAGTACTTAGGACATCACAGAAGTGTTAAGCTAGTCACTCTTGTCTCAAAGGCCACACTTTCTGTCAATTGTATTTCCTGTCTATGTGGTGGGAGAGATAGAACCTTGTATGGTGGGTATGAGACATTTCAATAGTTAGTTAGTTTTCTGCCAGATGTGAATGTGGAAGGTAGTGGAGTTCAGTATGGGTGGTAGGTACAGGATCAGACCAGAGGCGTTTTCAGCCAACTCTTGTTGTCTTAAGCCAGATAGCCAAAGAGATTCCATTTTAGAATTTGCATATGTAGATCATCTCAAGGATGTTGTACAAATCTAACTGTTTCCTAACATTCTTACTCGAATCAAGGAATATAGGAAGTATAAAATATACATAATTGCTAAATATGTGGCGTTGATACAACATTTTCCTAGATAGCCAGAAGAGGGCAGACTTGCATGCTACAATGCTTTTCTGCATAATTTAAATATATGTATTCTGCAGCTGTACAGCTGTAATAAAAATGAAATTTAATAATAATAATAAACAAAATGCAGAGCTTATTTTTATGAGCTACAGGAGCTTTAACAAGACACAGTACTTTGAATGTTTATCTAGAATACATTAAAGACGGGAAGCAGTTCTACAAAATGTTTGATTCAGCCACACCTTATGTTTTAACAAGAAGGTGTGAAAGGAATGTGGGAACGCAGGAGTGTGGCATGGCACTATATTTGCACTGGAGAAGAGGCATAGAGGCAGAAAAACTCAAGTTGACAAGATTGTGAAAACTACTGTGAAAATAAAACATATCTCAGTTGCTGAACGCTAAAGATTGGATGCAGTCCTTAACCAGGTTCTACATTTTAAGTGGGGAAAGCCTACCACTGCCTTAATTTTGAGACTTTAAGTTTTAATCACATTTTTAAGTGAATGCTGGTTCTGTGGTTTTAGCTCTCACTTGGTAATTTGGACTCCAAAGAACATCTTCACGGTACTCACATTTGGAAGCCTGGTATTTCAAATGTTTTGCAGATCCTTAAATTAGAGATTTAGGGAGAACCCTTCAAAACCCAGCTCAAAATGTTTACTTGAACACTGTTCTGCGTGTATATCAGATGTGGTTATTTCCCCCCTCCTCCCCCTTTTAAAAAAATATAATTTGAATGAGCGGACATCACAGGAGGGAGACAGATTACCTCTCACTGTGTATATAGCACCATCAACATTAGGGGTGGCTTGTCATAATAATTCTACTATAATCCGTAAATCATCAGATAAGCAGAGGGTCAGTCCCTGAGCACTGACTTGAATGCTTTAGGATGATTGGTACCTCCCCCTTCTGCCATACTGTTTTCTGGGGATGGCTGGGTTTGCAGCTAAACTGTGTTTCTAATGAAGAAGAGAGAATGGAGGAAAAAGCGATCTTAATAAAAGGAACCCTGACGCATCCTGCTAGACCAGTGGTTCTCAACCTGTGGGTCCCCAGATGTTTGTGGACTTCAGCTCCCAGAAGCCCCAGCCACTATGGTCAATACTCAGTGCTTCTGGGAGCTGAAGTCCAAAACATCTGGGGATCCACAGGTTGAGAACCACTGTGCTAGATGAACCATTCTTGAGTTAGACTCCAAGTCCAAGTCAGCAGTTTTGCCCAGATGTTCTTATGCGTTGCCTCCTTTGAAAAATCTAGATGTATGCATTCTGCAAGCTTTTCTGAACCATCGGATCTGAAATCTTTAATAAAATTCATCAGCATCCACAGAAAGAGGGAGCGAAAAAGATCAGTGCCCTCTTCCACTCTACATTCAAGTCTGTTAACACTGTTAAGTGTACAACTGTGTAAATGCGTACACACTAATCCATGAGCACAGTGTGTGTTTGTTCAGATGTTGCGCCATATCTTTGCTCGTACAATAGATTAATACAGATGCGTACAACAGCCAGCTGAAATGGGCACACGTAGATAATAACTGCTCCAAGAGGTCGTTCAGAGATGTGGACTGAATTATCATCAGCATGTAGATGACACCCAGTTCTACCATTCTTTTTCATCTAATTCAGATGAGAAGCTGAATATTCTGAATCACTGCCTAGTCACAGTGAGGGTTTTAAATAAAGGGTGATAAATTGAGATACAATCCAGGTAAGAGAAAGATGCTGTTTCTGGGTGGTTTATCTACCTACCCGAGTGGTTTTCTACCTGTTGGGAGGGAGAATGTTATTCTGTTACTGTACAATCGGGCCTGCAGCTTAGGGGCGCTCTTAGATCCATTGTTGTCCCTACAGGTACTTGTGGCTAAGTGGTACATAAAATGGCTTTTATCGGCTTAAGCTGCTATATACCGACTGTGATTCTATCTGGATGGAGAGCGCTTTGATACAGTTATCTGTTTTCTAGTACCCTCCCATTTGGATTGCTGCAATGCATTATGCATTGGACTGTCTTTGAAAAAAGGTCTTGGGAAATCAGATGGCCTGAAACGAGACTGTGTGATTTTTAACAGAGCCAAATTCAAAGTGCTAATCTTAACCTTTAAAGTCCCAAGCAGTGCGAAATCAGATTACCCAAATGCTCATTTCCTCACGTACTTACTTACGTGGAGGTCCATCTCAGGATATAAGCGAGGTATGGCAAGTGGTTCTCAGAGCAAGGATATTTTTGTCTAGTGCCTTTCCGGGAGAGCCCTGCCTGGGGTTTACAATGTGTGTGTGTGTGTGTGTGTGTGTGTTTCAGTGTCAGACGCTTTCAATGCCAGATGCCTTTAAAAGAATCCCACATGTTTTATGACTGTCGGTGGAAAGTTTCTCTGTTGCAAATATTTATTGAGATAGTTTGGCCACCATCTTGTTGGTCACTACACTAACAGTTGTACTTTCTATCCAAAGTTACAAAGTGGTGGGGAGGGAAAGCAGGCAAAATCTACCAGCTTTGAGCAGCCAATTTCTCCAGTGCCTTACTTCTTTCATGGCTGCTGAGCATGTGGCCTCGCCAAACAAGCTATTCTTATGCTTATTCTTCATTCCTTATTATTTTTATTTCATTTTTATTTCATTTATTTCATTTTATTTTCATTTATTATTATTATTATTATTATTATTATTATTATTAATCTGTTTAATGCCGACAGGACATTGTTAACTGGATGACATACAAAAGATGTGAGTAAATTCAAACAGGTAATGGTGAGTGTCTAGTGAATTCTGCATTTGTGGGCTGCCAGTAAAAATGCAATTCCAAATCCTGTTATAAAGAAAGACATCCTTGAATGTTGGCTGTAGAGAATAGCAGAAGACTTGACAAAGGTTTCTCAGGTGTGCTGCACCCATTTTGCTGGTCCTCATCCCTGGAATTATAATTCCGTCCTGGGAGAAAATGGTTCTGCACAGAGGAAATAATGACCTGATTATTAAAGAACAAAAACTGTGCTTTTGTACATTGATATATAATGACATTTCAATCTGCTTACCTGCCCTGGAACATTCCTTGATTTCACATTGGTCCTATTTTAACATTTATAGTAATTATATTGCACCCAGAGTTCTGGGAAGTGGTTGCAAGAGGGTAGCAGTCATGAGCTTTTGTCAAACAAGTTGATCCTTTGACTGAATGTTTCAAAGAGACAATATGGCATAAAATTGGAACAAATGAATTTTTGGTTCTCATATAACAAATAATACAATATAGATATATATGGGGTAGAAACTTTTTAATATAACATATAGAAACCATTTAAGAGTAGAAGCTTTGAAGGAGATCCATGGTTGTAAGTTGTAAGATGGCTGCATAAACAAGTTGTGGAAATTTCGTAGTGCAGAGAACCCAAATATAGCTGCAATGTAAGGAGCTGAGAAATTTTTCTTTTACTAACCCTTTTTTCTTACTGTGATAAGGTAATTATTCTGCAACATGAAATCAAAGAATCTCAGTTAGAAATTGGTCTTTTGAAATGGACAGTGATTTGAGGTTTTAGCGCTATCAAGGATACCTTAGGGCACAATGAATAGTAATACCACTCCCGGCAAGACTGTCAGATTCATTGTCAAATAGCATTCTGAATTCAGAGATCGGATAAATTAGATTATAATTGAGTTTTAAAACTAAGCAGAATAAGTAGATAAAGTGGTATTAGCCAGAGACATTAATGCAATGAAGCTCTTGCTTCCTTTGGTCTATTGTATTAAAGACCATTGCGTATATTGCTGATAGGAGAGTCTATGCTAGAGTTGAACGAGATTGGCCATGATAGGTAAAACAGACAATGAATGTAATGAAATCGTGGTGTGTTGCACACTGGAAATCACAGGAAATGGCCAAGCCTGTGTTGGTTATTGTATGGCATTTCAAAGGCAAAACAAAATTGAATTTTGCAAAGCTGGTAGGGGATCAGTCAAGCAGAGAATTAGCTTTTTAAAAAGCCTAAGAGAAAGGCGAAAACAAATTACTGCTTACTCTGAGATGATAGTGACATTAACCTATTTATTTCACTTAATAACAAGCTTATGATGTTCTTTCTTAAACAGTGCAGATTTTAATTTTCATAGTAGACATGACCTTTCCCCCAATAACTTCATTTTGTCTTTAATTTAGGTTTTACATAGGCACATCAGAATGACTGAAATTTAAATAAGTCTGTGAAGCTGAAAGCAACAAATTCACTATTATTTTACTTAAGCCGAAAGTGTATATGTGTTAAATAGTACAGCCCAACAGTGCCCTGCATGCAAAAGAGATAGTGCTGACCAACATTTATATCCATAACTTATTCCTTCAAATGGGTTTCTTGGCAAACTCTGTGTCTATGCAGTAAACATTTTCTGTCTGCACTATTTTATTTAGAAGAAGTTGCTTGGTTTAGACTTCTAGATCCAGTTTTTTTTTAACAAGGTTAATAAACAACAAAAGGAAAATAGGACAATGCTGGAACAGTACACCTACTGGCAGTAGTAGAGACCTGATGTCCAAATACAAAGATTGTGAACCCTGCTAGGAATAGTGAAAAAGTTCTGATGTATCTAGAGATTCAGTTCTTAGTGCTGCCAAACATTAAAATTTAGTGTTGACAAAGGTTGCTTGGTAGAGTGTTGTGCTGGTGGATACTGAATCTTCTAGATAAAGCAGAGGAAGGCAATGTATCCAAGCATTTCTTGGTGAGCCCCCTTGGTGACCTGTAATGTGTGGTTTAATTTTTCCCTTACAATAATTAACCCGGCCCTGTTTAACCAAGAGCTAACAAAGACCTTTTTAAGGTTTTCCATTTGACCATCATCTACACATGGACCATGGTCAGTTATGGGGAAATGAAATGTTATGCAGTAGAATTTGATTGTTTCCAAGGGGCAGTCAGCAAAAAAACGAACCCAAAAACAAACCAAGTAACAATAACAACAGTAATTGAGCTTCACATTCTGTTATTTGCTGGTGTGTCATTTGTTTCAGTATGCTAGGTGACTGATCTGAGATGCTAGATACCATGGGGCATTCCCGACTACATCTAGCACAATAATTCCCTATTGTTGCAAGCTCTCCAGCACAAAGGTAACAGTTGGCTGTTGGTCTAAATCAGTCTCTCAGGGCAGTTGGGCCATCAGAGAAGCTCTCTTGAGGGTGTTTGTTTTTTCCTTCCTTCACTAGGCCTGGGAAATAAGACTTAAAGTGCAAAGAAGACCAAACTCAGGGTAATTGGACAGTTAAAAGCTTTATCTGCAAATCTGTCTCCAACACTTTTTTTAATTGAGCCAACCATATGACCCTAGGGCTCTCTATGAGAAGATTATGTAAGTATGGGAAAATATAAACAGTCAGAATGTAAGTGTCTAGGGCCATTTCCACACCTTACCCTTTTCTGACATCATCCCTGTGTCATCCTGGCAGCACCTTTCCTGGGATAGGGGTGTGTCCCCAACACTCCCCTATGCATCCAGCTGGCTGCCCATAGATGGGGGCGTGAGTGGCATGAACCTCCTTTCCGCTGTGCGGCTGGCCTCTTTCCCATGCTGCATTGGGGAACGAAGCACCTAGATTGCACCTCTGCCCATGCTGCATGGCCACCGGTGATGGGAGCGTCACATGATCACGGGCCATTAAGAGATTTTTATCCATTAATGGGATATCCCATGATTGTGATGGGTGAGCATGCATTGACAGTAGGACCACGCCAACGTCATGTGAAAGGATGACTTGCAAACTGCCAGCAATGTGTCCCCATCACAGGATAGCAACGTTATGTGAAAATGGCCTAGATGTCCAGCTTTTATTTTGATTTGGATAGCTTTCAAGTTTCCAGGAATAAGAAATCCTCCTCCTTGACATGGGAGGGCAGTCTTTTTTATTGTGGGGTGGGGGGAAGACTGCATGGGAGCTGCAAAATAGCAGTGAAGAGGCTTCACTTTGCTCACCCACCTCTGCTACCCCACCCCAGTGCATGCTGATAGTATCTTTTGTTTCTCTTTGAGCGCATTGTGGTTTCATTTTGGTCTGGATTGAACACTTAAAAATAGAGTGATATTTGCAGGTAGTAAAGCTCTTTTTTTTTCTTCAGAAGATGAGAATATTAGAAGATACCAAATATTTCATCTTGAAAGTAAATAATGTACTTCATTGTATTTTACACTTCCACATTCTCTCAGCCCTACAGTAGAGCCTTCATAAGTCAAAGTTCACTTGAAGGCACACAACAGTAGCAACCCCCACCCCCATAGATCTCACAGTGTTAGGTATAAATACTGTCAACCAGTAGGGTCATGTTTTCTCTCTTTTCGTTATGAATCTAGATGCTTTATGTAATCGCTTTTTGAAAGTATCAGTGACTGAGTTTCTGCAGCTAATTCAGGAACGATGCCAAACATCCTTGGTACGGCCTGAAGAGCAAATTCTGTTCCAAGAAAAAAAGCTTGAGATAACTTCCTGCTTGTAAACTCTGAGTACATATTTGTGCTGTAGTTATTGATTCTAGGAGATACGCCTAATGTATTACCAGAGCCCAAAGTGGATGGTTAAAACTGTGTTAAATGTTTGTTGTCACTATTTTGTGCCCTCAAATCAACTGGGACTTATGGCAACCATCTAGAGTTTTCTTGGCAGGAGTTCTTCAGAGGAGATTTGCCACTTGTCTTCCTCTTTAGAGCAGGGAGACTTGCCTGACATCACCCGGTGGGTATCCGTGGCTGAGTAGGAATTGGAACCCTGGTCTCCTGGAGTCATACTCTAACTCTCCGAAGCACTATACCATGCTGTTAAGTGGATGCAATTGAAAATATTAATTAACTACTATATTTAATAATTACTCTGTAAAATCTATCTGGAGCCCCTCCTCCTTCCTGGCCCAGGAAGAGGATGTGACCATTGACTTTATTGAAGTGATCTGCACGCATCCATTTTAGACAATAAAACTTGAAGGCTCATTAACTTGGAATGACCCAGCTGTGTTCTGTGCACAGGGGTCATTTCTTTACTAATGAGCCACTAAGCCAGATGGCTAACCCTACAGTAGTCTAACTGCATTAGTGTGATTTAGATCTTTAAGCAAATTACTTCTTGGGGATCAGAAGAGAGAGACGGTGGCAGTGATGTGTGGGACACTGTTTATAGGTGAAGAAAACAGAAATAGTCCATCTTTGGAAGATTCATACCTAGAAAACCGGGGTGGCTGGTCTGTCTTTTATACAAGCCATCCCCTTACTATTGTAGAAAAATATGGCAGCATAAAGGTAAGGATCCATGGATAGGTTACTTCTTCATTAACAACATTCTAGAAGTTTTCTGATTCACAGATAAGACTGAAAACTAGTCCATATAATATGCTTATTATAGGGCATACATTACTATTACTAATGGCTTGAATAGTGATTAGTGGTGGTGGTCCTCCATATAATATGCTTATTATAGGGCATACATTACTATTACTAATGGCTTGAATAGTGATTAGTGGTGGTGGTCTTTTTCAGATTAATGTTGAGCAAGGTGTTGGCTAAGAAAGAAAGATTTGGATTAGTGATGTGGATTAGATATGGATTACTGAGGTTTTCGTACTTTCCATTGAGGTTTTGCTAGTTTGCTTGTTCATAAACAATCCTTGTGAGTGAATGGTGCCTAATCCATCATACTAAATCTGTTGCTTATTCCAATCAATTTTGTTTGCCTTAGCAAAAATCCTTCTCATCTTCTGGTTGATGTTTTCCTTTTTGTTTGATTATGACATCACTAATGTCAGAATCGACCACTCTCTTCTTCAGAATTGTCTATATTCTGTTAGCTGGAAGGATTCTCAAGCATGTTTCAGATATGTAAAAGGTTGATGTCTTCTGCATATTGGAGAATTCCTGGAACACTTTAAAAAATACAAATCTGTAATAACTACCAATTAATATGCAAACAGAAATTTGCCCAGAAACAGAAAATATAAATAGGGAAATGGAATGTTATCTTACATATGGCTCTCCATGCTTTCTGATATGGATAGGAAGGAGAATTTAATTCCACTGTACTTTTTTTTTTCCTGCGGGTGGGGGATTCGTCAACATTTTCATATAGCTTGAAAATTTGTAAAATTAAGATGTGAGACTCCAAAATTCATCTGTGCCCAGGGGTTTGAGTGCTCAAAAATCTTGGTTTGAATCCCTGTGTGTTCAACACATATGAGTTTTGAATTGTTTGCCAGTTCTGTTTTTCTGAGAGGCGCGTTGTCTTTCATAGCTGTATTGCTGGTAGGGAACTTGTAACAGATCACTGGAGTTGCACTTAGGAGGATGAAATGGCTCTTAATGGCCTGTTCCAGGTGCTGTCTGTTCTTAATATTTCCCTTTCACCTTTACACATCTGTGGGCTCTGTATCAACCCTGAGAAGTCACACCTTGCTCTGCTTTGGTGGTACTCCCAACAGATAAGTCCTGGCGGCCCAGATCACCGTATATAGTGCTGGATCTGCACATACATTTCTACATACTGGTTTTGATGACATTGGTACCTGTGTGTGTTTGAGGCCTCCACGGTTGTGTTTCCTTTGTCACTACCAACCTAATCAAAACCCTGTCACCCTTTGTATGGACCTGTCATAACAGACTGGCCATAGCCTTAGAGATGAGGACCATGGGTAAATGTTGTATTCTAAATTCAAGTGAGTTGCTTCCAAGATTTCATAGTTTGGCTTACCCAAAGAACAAATGCTGAATTTTACTTAATTTCGATAGTCGTTGCTCTACACAGTGTGCTTTTTACAAGCACATGTGTTAAATACAGACACAAAATATGTTGGTTGTACAAAATATATAAATCACATTCAGTGCAGGGAATCTGCAGAATCTTTGTGACAATAGCAAAATCTTGTGGACATGAGCCTACTGTACTATTGTTGCTTCTACATCCATTCAAGCACAACTGTAGTAAGCATTTTTCAAGTGCTTTGGAGTATAGTCAAAATTAAGTGGGCAAAATACTTAATGCCTTCCATTATTAAAATATCCACAGTAACATCTATTTTATAAAAGAGTATAGTGTTCAGAATTCTTTAAGAAACCAGAAAATAATTGACTTCAACTGAAGAATGGCAGAATTGCTGAGGTTTGCATGGAATTTTAATTTCTTCTTTTTATATTACAGGAAAGCTAAAGTTAGTGATCTTATTGATCTCTGAAAAAAATTATTAACAATTCAGAAAGGTTCTCCACTGTTCTCACCTTGTTATCCATGCATTTCTTTGTGGGATCATTGTCATTTCTCTGACATTTTTCGAGACTTCATGACATACAGTTGACAAAGTCTCCTTAAAACATAATGCATGAAGGGTTCAGTGAAATGGCAGCGGGAGCAAGATGACACTTGAATGTGAGATGCAACCTTTCATTGTCAGTTTGTCATAAAAAGAGTACGAGTGACACTGCCCAATGTATACCTACTCAGGACAGCCCCCCTCCAAAAAAAGATACAGGTTGAATAAAGTGAGAAGGGAACTTGAAGCTTTTCTAGGTCTTTTGTTTCAACTCAGTTTGACCAATTTACTGCATTCTGTTTCCTTTTTACTTCAATCAGGTCTCTGCTGGCTATATCTTCAAATTCCACTTCAACTTCTTAAAAAGTTACACAGCTTTAATGATGATGATGATAATGGTGATGATGTTACCTGTCTCTCCCCAGACTTCAGACGGAGTACAACATAGTTACAATTAAAAACAAATTATGACTAAAATGCTCTAAGAACACAAAACATTTAAAATACAGATATATTTCAATTAAATTATGGCCTTTTCTGCACTAGACTGCTATAGTGCTATTATTCCACTTTCAAAGGCTCCTCCCTAAACTGCAAACCCAAGGATTCCATAGGATGTTGAAAGTGGAATAGTAGCACTATAACTGCCTAGTGCAGAAATGCCCTCTAACATAATTAAAAAGTAGAATTAAAAGCACTAATACAATTAAAATTACAATTAGAAATATACTTAAAAATAGACTGTGTAGGCCTGCCAGAAGAGATAGATCTTTAGCACTTTTTGAGTTTGGACAGGATGTTTTGCTGTCAGATCTCTTCTGGCAGGTCATTCTGCAGTCTAGGGGCAGCTGACGGGAAAGTCCTCTGAGTGACCTAGTTTTTAGATTATGAGCCTTCATTCAAATCCCACCCTTCATTCAATCTTGATTCCTGTGTAAACGCTTTAATCTTTAAAGTGTGGAACAAGTAAGAGCTTACAGAGTGAGTAACCAGGGAACACCTTTGTTTTACTTCTTTCCTCAACTGTTTAAGGAACTTGTCCCTTAGCCTCACTTTCTCCATTTTTAATAAGACCGTATTGCAGTAGGTCAAGTCTAACCAAGCCATTGTCATGGGTTACTAAGACAATATGTGTATTCTAGAGGTGTAAATCCTCATTTGTCTCATTCGCTCATGCAAAACTGAGAAACCATAAAAAATTGTGCTTTTCCAGCCAGACAATGAGATATTTTCTGTTTATCTCAGTAAGAATGTCTACATTTATAAGAATGATTTGGGTTAAGCCACACAAAATGCATAGCCAAATTACACTGGCTTTGTCACATAGATTTTTTTTTTAAATAGGAGCATTGATGCATTGTTTCCCTCTTTTTGTTAAATAAGCAAGTCTTTGTATGCTTGCTGTAGGTGTAGTTTGCATCACGAAGGGGAAAACAACAACAACACTGCTTTAGGCAGAGATGATTTACATAAACTTGGTGTGATCTTGTTGGTATGCCTTCAAGTTGTTTCTGACTTAAGTTGTTTCAAGTTGTTTCTGACTTGTAGTGACCCTAAGGCAACCCTATCACAAGGTTTTCTTGGCAAGAGTCCTTCAGAGGTGGTTTGCCATTGCCTCCCTCTGAGGCTGAAAAAGTGTGAGTTGCCCAGGGTTCACCCGGTGGGCTTCCACAATTCAAACCCTGCTCTTCTAGAGTCGTAGTCCAACATTCAAACCAACCCACCATGCAAGCTCTTATACAAACTATAGAAACATTTTTTAAAAAAAATCCTTTTTGTCTTGTTCTCAGGAAGTGTAAATTCTTACAGGGTCTAACAGATTCTCAGTGCACTATTTTCAGGCAGCCCCCCCTTTTTAAAATAATTTGGTGAGATTTCTTTACATTCCTAGTGGCCACTTTAGTCTGTTTTTATAAATGGTCAGTACTACAACTTCTATTGCGGTACAAGGATCAGCTCTTCAATATAGCTGAATCTGATGAATGTTTTCCTGCACCCTTTAAACGTCATCTTTTCCTTTTCTTTAACCACTGCCCCCCCTTCTTCTAATGCTTTGCCGGTATTTCATAATGTTCAATTTTTCATATGCAAGATAGGCTTCTGAGGTTTTCAAAAATCCTCTGAAATCTCCACCTTTCTAGTCTCCCACACTGTACGTTCTTAGGTAGCTGCTTTGCTTTCATGCTTTGCTGAGCTTTACTGTGCTGTGATGATGGGACTGGCTGAGAAACAGTGTGCTGGGAATGGGGAAATGCTATTCTAACTAACTGTGGTAAGAAATCAGGTTCAGACAGGCAGACTTGGCCACAAAGTTGAACCATTGTCAGGAGGAATGAGAAAATGGGGGCAGGGGAAGTGGAATAGCCTGAGAAAGGAGCTGTTATGGTTGGCCATCAAATTAGATATTAGCACACACTTAATTTGTAAGGTTACAGCTTATAAGGTGCTGCAAATCCAACGCTTCTTTAGTCCTGGCAGTTGCCAAGGTGTGTAGTTGTTTTCTTCGATGTTCCTGAATAAAGCTTTTGAAATGTCTAAGCTTAATTACTCAAACTCAGGGCCATCCTGTACATCACAGTATGGTACAACTCAGGTTTTCGTTATGAAAAACCACTATGTTTCTTTGGCACGCTTACAAGTTCTATGGTACTTTTCTTCTAAGAATCCTGAGGAAGAATTCTGGAGAACTCAAGTGCTTGCTCTGAACCTATTTAGATATTTGTCTCTGTCTTGTGAAATCATTATTTGGTTGTAGATTTTGGGTTTCTCTCCCTCCTTCAACCGATCATTGTAATAGATTACTGGAAAATAAATCTTGTGGCTGGAGTGGAAGAAAACATGCACTGCAGCCAAACTTATGCGTATTTACAATGGAGTAAATGTTGGAAATGAGACTAAAACTGTTAGGATTCAGCCTTCATTTAGCAGAGTTACACAGAGAAACGTTTAAAAGTTTGTCTAATGACTTGTGGCTTCAGACTGGCTGACGTAATGAACACAAACACAGGTAGCTTTGGATAAAAGACTTAAAAAGACTTTACTAATGGCTTATTCATTTACATCTGTATTGAGAGCCTGCTACCTGTCTAACTAGTGAATAGGAGACTTCGTACTTAACTCACCATCCTTCTCGATGGGACTCAAAGCATACGAAGAGTTCAGAGAGGACAGCCATGAGAACAAAGGAGATCAGAGAGAGAGGGAGCAAGGAGGGGTCTTAACTTTTATAAGACCGATGACCCAAGCACAGTCCTGGGTCACATGATCTGATCACCTGAGAACCAAAGGTATTTATGATCATGCAATAAAAGACAGAAAAAGGCAAATGGAGAAGATCTGGCATGTAAGAGACAAAAGGGAGCCCTATCTGGCTATTGCCCATTTTGTTCTAACAACAAGATACGGGGAGAGAGAGAATGCTGGAATTTCCCAACAATAAATTATTACAAGGAGCCAGTGTGGTGTAGTGTTTTGAGGATTGGACTATGACCCTGGAGACCAGGATTTGGTTCCCCGCTTGGCCATGGAAACTGACTGGTGACCTTGGGCACACCACACGTTCTCAGACCCAGAGAACCCTATGACAGATTTGCCTTAGGTTTGCCATAAGTCAGAAACAACTTGAAGGCACACAACAAGAACAACAACAAATAATTAATGCAACCCTGCTTTTGCTTTCTCTTCTGCTTGCCACTTGTATTTGAGATAGGATTAGCATTGTCTGTCATCTAGTGCTCACTTTTCCAGGGAATAAATCCCATTGAAAGACCAGTATTTAGTTCTTAGTAGACATTTATAGGATTCTATTGCAAAGCTGCAAATCTTGGCACACCAAAGTTAAGTGCTACTGCTGGGTTCAGTGAGGCTCCCAAGTACCATAAGAATGCATCATGAAGCTTCACGAGAAGAAGAATCAGAAAGTCAGAGATGTTTATCTTTTTTAAAGAAAGAAATGTCCAGCTTCAGGAGCTGCCCAGAACTAGTTAATTTCCAACTCACTAAGAAATGCATATATTTTTTTAAATTGTAGTACTTTTAATTTCAAAGCTTCTGTCCTGTACTTCTTTTTATAATGGCCCTCCTTCCTTTGCTTTTTGTTTGTATTTCCAAACATTTCTTTGAAGAATGTTTTTTCTTCTTTTTTCTTTCTCATCACAAACCTGCCTCTAATCATGGCATGTTCATGGGAGGTGGAACTACCATTTTTTTTTAGCCAGGTTCTGTTCTTAATTAAACTCTCCTTCTCTGTATTGCCCATCTGTGAAATTAAAAAGGGACCATACAATAAGAGGAGATGAAGTCCTCTTGAGAAAGAGATATTCATTAGTTTATTTAAACTGCCTCCACTTTTAAAAATTCCTCCTCTCTGTTGGGAGTGAGATGACATTCAAATATTATCTGTAGGACCCAGAGCTCATGAAACAACAGGGCAATCTCCAATACGGTTTACGGTACTTTTTTTTTTTTTTTTTAGTGTGTGATCACAAGGGAAGGATGGTAAGGATAGAAAAGTGATTAATATTCCTTCAGAAAGAGTAATTATAACAGCACTTTATCTCCATGATATTCATTAGCAAGAGGAAGTGTTAGTGAGATAATGAATCATGCATCCTTTTTTATATTGTAAAAAACTGTAGAGATTTGTCACAACAGAAGTTAAAACAGTCTTTCACAAGAGGTTCTGGATGGGTGCGGGAGAGTCAAAATATAATTTGTCCTCACGGAATGGAAAAGAGATGATGACCCATAACCTGGTTGTTAAACAGATTCAGCAAAAGCATAGTGATATTTCTGCTGTCCCTTTCTAAACTAATGGATCTTAATTAATCACTGAATCTTCCAATGTTCTTCTAGGGCTTGTAGAACAGCATCATAGCAGGTGTCATCTTTTGACAAACCAATGACTGGAAGAAGATGCTTGAAAGGTGCTCTTCAGGGCCAAGGCCACGTGAAAACAAAGCATTCTCCTGTTCTAGGGTGAGAACAGCAGTTTTGATCAGCATATGGTTAATGAAATCTGAATTCAGTCATGTGTCTGTTCTCAGGAAGGGTATAGGACAGTTGGGGATGGAATCTATGACATTGTAGGAGATATCCCAAAAGTAGACATGTTAAGATGCTCGAGCAAGTCATTGCTATACAAGAAAAAAACAAAAGAAAAAGAGCTGAACTTTTATTTGTAGCTTGATTCAGGGATCCAACAGTAATTCCCATTCAGGGATCCCGTAGTAACTTCTCAAATGATTAAGAAGCACTTACAACCCACAACATCCAAAGACACATGGTCCAATTATTTCCTGTTTTCTTCCTAGTAATGAGGCTGGCATTTCAGTCACTGCTGAGAAAGCGTTTTGCATGGGGGGAAGCCCATGTGGCCATGGGTTAGACATCTCATGCCAATTGAAAACATAGCTGAAAGCAATAGGGAAATTTCGTTCAGGGAGTGGTTATACCCAAGGCCGCTCTCCCCATCTCATTCATTATGATGACAGCTTTATACCAAAGTTCTGCTGTTCACTTGGACTCATTTCAACAGCTGCAAAAACTTAAGCGAAATAATGTTTGTGGTTCTTTTCTGCCTCCAAGAGCAAAATCAAAGTACAAGCTGTCTGTATACTTTTTTAATGCAAGCTCTTATCCAGCCTTCACAGCTTTTCCTTCCAAAACATTAAAACAGCAAATATGAGAAATCAAAAGACTGGAATGTTCTTGCATGGAAGTTAGAGTCCTAGACACTAGTTTGAGATTTCCTCAAATGCAGGTCGTAAGACTTCTTACATCTTCTTATATGTCTTGTACAAATCAATCTAGACTCTGATAAACCATCTGCTATTTGAGAATCAGATTAAAAGTTTGATCTGAGAGTTGATCAGCATTATTATTTAACGGTTTCAGTGTCAGATTATCAAAAATCACCACTTTTATGCCTGGGTTTACCCACTCAGACAACTTTCACACCAAGAAGGAAAAACAGGGGAGATTTATGATCAAGTGGGTATTTTAACCTGAATCTCTGGATCTCTCCTGTTGTGGTCCAACATTTTGTGTATCTTATGCAGACCCTAGTTGAGTTTCACATTGGATTTAAATGGTATAACAAGGAGTTGGATCTCTTAATGTAAACCATAAATGTTCATGGTTTTTCGGTTCTCAACAGATGGATCTTTTCTTCTTTCTACAGTATGCTGCGTGGATATTTTCCCAGCCATCTCCTAAAGAAGTTAGCTGTTTTGCACTGGGCTTTAACTTGGTAGTCAAATTCTGAGAACGATACGCCTCATTCATCTACCAAACATGGAGAAATTCAGAGTGATGCTTCTGCCGTTTAACACTGTCAAAAATGATGTATTTTCTTACATCTTGAGTATTGCAAAATAGCTCAAGTTGCAACTCTTGTGCTTGGCGGAATTGTAGGAATGAGTGCTACGAGGCATACAAATATGAGAGGCAGATATGGTAGACCTCAGGGCTCAAAGAGAGGGAGATGCTTGTTCTCTTATAACATGGGATTGGAGGCAAAATGTTGTGATGGAATAACAAGAATTGTTCTTCCTGCTTCCTAGCACCATTGCTCTGAAGCATGTGATAAAGGGGAAAAGTACGGATATTTGAAATTGCTGCTTAACAATGAATCTAGAAGTAAACAAACCCTAGTTCCTCCCGACCTCATAGTTAGGTAGAGGTGAGGTTCCCTGAAACCTTTGTTCTTCCTCCCAAAACGGGTGTGTAGGAGGGAAGATGAAGGACGAAGGAGAAAGGAGATAGGAATGAAAAGCATAGTGCAAAGCTTCCCTCACTCTTTTGCTGTTGCCTGTGCAAGAGCTTGGGAAAAAAATGTTATTTTCTGATTTAAAATGTTACTTTTGGCCCCTAATCATGCTATATGGATGATTCTGGTATTTGTAGTCTAAAAATTTCCAAGCTCTGGTTTTTCTCTCTCGCGTGTGCCTCTCATGTACTAACGAAACATTTTGTTCTAGGAAGTATAATGAGGCACCATACATCATCTCACCAGCATCAAACCATCCTGTCTTTACAATAGTAAACAGTATACTTTTGCTTCTACAGTGTTCCCAGCGATATAACAGCCAAGGCCAGCAACACAAGGATTTCATGCCAGCTGACTAATCAGTTGCCACTTCCAATGTTGCTGGACTAGTAGTTTCCTCCCTTTGTTGCTACTGTGAGTAGTAACTTTTCCCAACATCCTCTCTCAATAATATGATCTTTCCAGACACAGTTTGGTATTTCCAATGTAAATATTTTGGAAGAATCCAAGACTGAAAAGGAGATGGATATTAATTATATAATTCTCTTAGGAAATGGGCAAATTTTACTCAATTTTTAATGTTTGTAACCCTAAGTTCATTTTGACTCTTCTGTTTTTTACTTTTTAAGTCAGTGCAAAAAATGCATGCACATTTTCATGCACATACCCCATAATTAATACAGTTTTGTATGCAATTGTACTTAATATCCACATTTCTTATGGGAGTTATTTCTAGGATTGTAAGCAGCTATGCATCCCAACGTGGGAGAAAGATGGGATATTAATCAATTAATAAAACAAATAAGTAAATTATTTTTCCTAGCGTATCACAACTGTTTGCCTTCTTTTCCTCAGTATATGCTTTTTGTATGCATTTTTGGTTGAAGAATAGTATTCCATTTTTTAAAAAGTCTAATTACTGGGGCATAATCCTAAACTCTTCGAAATGTCCTGGTTCAGAGTTTGTGACATAGATAAATTTGCATTAAAATCAAAACTAAATAAATTCCCCCATACCCAAATCCCCCTCTCAAGGAACACAGTTCACTGAAATGTATGGAGGAAGATACTTTTAAAGAAGTAAGACAGTCTCGAAATTACAAAGAGACCTGTGGATGTTGAATTTCCCACGTAACCAGTATATTGGCATAGCTAATGTTTTACTGCTATGGGAATGTAATTGTCACCTTCACGGTTCAGGTATCACTGCCGCTGAATTGGTTACTGCGACATTCACCTTCTCATTATCTTGATTGTTATAAGTGACAACATGCAACCTATTCAGAAATTCAGTGTTAGTACTATGCCTTGTATTTTTGTCCTGAAATCCCATGTGTTGATTGGTTAGGCTGTCTCATCAGACTACGTTTTGTCTTACAATTTGCACATTGAATTGCTTATATAAGTACACCCTTGGAATATTTGTGCTGGGAATTGTTACGCATACATTTTGTCCCTGTTTGACATCTTAAATCTTTATGTGGGGTACAAAGTGAACACGCTGGTGAGCATCTCTCTGTGTGATATCAAGTTTTGGGGCCAGTTTTTGTTCTCAGTGAAGTTACTTCAGGTTACTGTCATGAAAATGTTCCGTATGCTGTCATCTCTTTTGCTTCTCCGTTGCTTGGATGAATTCTGAGCTCTGAAACTTGGATCCAACCACTCTCACCCCTTACCTTCAGCTGTGGCAAAACACCGCCCACATCCTAACACTTCTCTTTCTCTTGGTATTTAACTTTCTCTTCTGCCATCTGGGCTTTTCAGTTGGTACTTGAAGTGCACCATTTGGAATCAGATTTAGTTGAGAACTAGAAAATGCTTTGTTTGATTTTATGCTGTATTCGTAGGGAAAAGGCTTGAAGGCTAAAGTAGCTGTGTCTGGTGTGTGCATTTTTTAGTGTATAATACTATTTCGCTATTAATTTTTGCAGTTTGGTTTCATAAAGAGATATACTGTGACACATTGATGTGGTGTACTAATTCAGAAACAGTAATTTTAGAGCTAGTACGGACATAAGGTTGATTGGCTTCTTATGCATATTTAAGATTCCAGACTTCTAGATGATGCATCTTTCTTGCCATCGCTGTACTTCTGTGGGAGCTGTTTTATTTCTGTATTTGACTTGAATCACCAATCTTTCCTTTTTTCCTTAGAAGAGTGTGCCTTTTCTTCCCCTCCATCCTATAACTCCTATGGTAACCAAGCCCAACTTAGACTGCCCTTTAGCTTTCATTGTCAACTGATGCCTCCTTTCTATAGTCTGAACCAAGAGGCTAAGAGACGTTTTAGTTTATGCCTGAAACTCCGCATGTAGTGTAGACACAGATTTGTTTCTATGCAGAAACACAGCTTTTTGTTTTGCTTCCATTTCCCTGTGTGAGTTCCAGGGAAGATGGTTGCAAGTGCTCTCCTCTGCACCCTTGGCAATTATTATCAACCAGGCCCAGTGAAGCAAGATTAAGAAGAATTCCTTCAGTAGTTCAGTTAAGGTTATGCTCTCCTTTACGCTACATCTTCAGGTGCTGTTGGAAGAACACTCTGGATGCCAAATACCACCATCTGAGTAGTGTCATAGAAACAAAATATTCTGTTAGTTATATTTGAAAGTCACATACTTGATAGTTGCTTTCAGAGACCTGAATAATTATGTTTGGAAACCTTGACACTAGACACAATGTAGTGATTGGTCTCTGAACTGGAAGAAATTTTGACCCATCAGTCTAAATCAGCCCTTCTTCCTTTTCAGTGTGCTCATAGGCTCAACAGATAAGAACTTGGAAATTCATCATTTTGAATTATGTTTCTTCTTCCCTCACCCTCAATAAGTTTGTCTTGGGAGACTGCAGGAATATCAATATGGCCAGTGTGCTTCATTTTACATATTCATCTTTCTGAATCATTTATCAGAGGGAAGACATGTGGATACCTCATATATCTATTGTAGGGTGTCATTTTGGCGAAAAGCTTTTATTGTGGAGAGTAATGGCTACTTCTTATTTTGCAGGTTTGTAGTTAATATACTGCTCTGTTAGAAATTAGAAGACCTATGCTTGGCCCAGTGGTTTAAATGTTGACATTGGCCACATCAGGTATGGATAATGGTGTATGTGTATAGGACGGTATGTGTGCAACAGAAATGAATGTGCGTCTGTGTGTGTAAGAGAGAGAAAGAGAGGGAGAGAGGTCTCTCATTTGAATAAATGCACTTCAGCCAATGGACATTATTTACCAAAATTAACACTTTGTTAGATGCATACTAACAACAGGTTGTTGTAATTCAGGGGCGTATTGTACATGGCCTACCGGGCCACGTGCAACTCCTGCTCCTTTCCCCTAGAAATTTATATGTGAGAAAGGCAAATAACATTCTTGGACTCCTCTGAGAAGCACAGTTCTCTCTTGAAACAGATCATTCTTCTCCAAAGTACCTTGTTTTCAAGTTCATGAAACCAGAAGCTTAACTTCCAGTGATTTCTTCTTTCACTGTGAAGGGATGCTGTAGTCTGCGGGGGGCCCGTGAAGGTACTAAATGGTCCCCAGACTTGCTGAGGTTGCCCAGCCCTGAAGTAGCTGATAGCATTTATTTGCTTGTGTAAGTTGTGTTAGGATTGGAGAAGAGGAGGGTGGCACCTTCAGCTTAATGAGATTGTAGGAACGTAGTAGAAGTGAGATTATCAGTTACATGTGCTTGACTCTGCTTGCTGGTATTATATATTTTGTCTTGCTTTCTTGATATTTGTTCTAGTGGGGCTTTGGTGTGCTATATGAATTTCTAGGGTATTTTACTGTAGTGCATCTGCGGATCTATTCTTGATCAGGTTACATTTTGATATTTTCTTCTTGTAATGCATGGACCATGTGCTTGGAGGAAAGAGGAGATGAGAGGAGGATTTGGGGTAGCCTTATTTTAACAGTTGGAGAGCCAGTGTGGTGCAGTACTTTGAGCACTGTACTCCAGCTCTGGAAGTGAGAGTTTGTATCCCTGCTCAGCCATGGAGACCAGTGGGTGGCCTTGGACAAGTTACACTCTCTCAGCCTCAGAGGAAAGCAAAGGCAAACCCTTTTGGATTAAATCTTGTCAAGAATATCCTGTGATAGGTTTGTCTTAGAGTCACCATAGGTCAGAAATGACTTGAAGGCACACAACAACAACAAACAACAATGTTGGTAGGCAAAAGGCATGATGTAATTAGTTTTGTGAAATGTGAAGAAGCAGCAAGAAATAGCTTTGTGGAATAACCTCTTCTGGATTGATTATAGTTGTTTGCGGACCAAACTGACCGACTAACTTCTTCTTCTCTCAAGTGGTTTTACTGTTGAGCTCTATGTCAGTTCATAGTAATACATCTGTGCTTTTGTTATAAAAGAAGGAGATAACCTGGTATGCATTCTGAGACATAGGACGTAGGATGGGTGGACGAGATGAGCTGGCCAGATCTTACTCAGCAGTTTCCCATAAATTATTTAGTGCAACCCCAGCATAGAGGGAAGGGCTGGGTGAGGAGTCTGTGTGTGCTTTTGAAAATGCTGGTTATGACTTACGAAGCCATAAATGGCTCAAGTCTAGGTTATCTGAAGGACTGTATCTCCCCTTGTGAGCCTACCTGTGCTTTGAGAACCTTCAGAGAGTTCTTTCTGTGCTCCCTCCCACCCTCCCAGGTACGTGAGAGGGGGCTTGCTTGGTGATTGCCCCCAGGCTTTCAAGCTGTCTTCTTAATGAGATGAGACTGGTGCTACCTTGCTACCATTTTTGTCAGGCAAAGACATTTTTATTTTGGAAGGCTGATGGTTTAGAGGGAAAGGGCCTTTCACATTTTGTGTTGTTTAGACCTGTTATTCTTTTTAATTATTTGTTTTTAATTGCTTTCAGACGTACTGATAGTTTCATAACATTTTTAACTTTTATGTGATGAAATGCGTTAGCTGTTTCTTTTGTAACTTTTGTAAGCCATGTTAAGTCCTAGACTGGGGAGAAGTTGTGCCATCAGTCAGTCATCATCCTCATCCTCATCCATAGGGGTTAAATCTTCCTTTCCAAGCTAGTGATTTGCATAGAAAGTTGATCTAAAGGCTTCTATCTTGCTTTTCCTTCCGACCAAAAAATGTTCCCCACCCTGGTCTAGATAGTGGAATGTCTCCATAAGGTTTCAAAGAACAAAACAGCACAAAACAAGAAAGCAAACCACAATTGTAGGACTTAACCCTGCCCCCCAAAAAAAGAGTGTTTTATTAAGAGAAATAAAAAAAGAAAGTAGTCATTATAAACTCTTTTGTGCTTTAGAAGACTGTATCAAAGAGGAGATGGAATGGATTTTAGGAGAGGAGAAGAAGTTGAAATTGAAAATACAGTCAGCCCTCCATATTTGCTAGGGTTGGGGCGAAGGAATGGAAAAATCACAAATATCAAAATGTGTGGTGGGGGGAAGAGAGAATAGACACCTAGGATCCAAACCAGGTCAGGGAAAGGAAAAGGAAAGGATGTGGGGTTGCATGGTGGCCCTATACTTCCTCTCTTTCGCCCTTCTCCTTCCTTGAATGTGGGGGACCATTGAGGAAAGAGTTTGTGATGCTGAGAAATCAATCTGTGAACCATCTTTAGTGGGCCAAGGAGTTGCTGAAGGAGGACAACCATAGGTAGGTTTTTAAAGGGTTGCACAGCCCGATTGGAGCAGCTGAGAGGGATGGTTCCCTGGAAAAGAGGCATCTGCAGGGGGGAGGCGGGAGTTGGAGAAAGTCACACATAATCAAATTTATGAAAGTCAAACCCACAAATGTGGAAGACCAGCTGTAGATTAGAGAAGAGAAGTGAGGTGGCCGAGGAGAGCCCATTGTCTATCATAGCATGCACAGATGGAGAGAAGGGAGGAGGGTTCCTCATCAATAGCTCAGTTTATAGTAAGAAAGTTGAACAGCCCCAAATGTAGGAAAATTTTTGTTTAATTGGTGTTTGGAGTACAGCCTCAAGAGCCCTTCAGCTGATATAGCCACTGGATCCAAGCAAGAAAGATCTGCTTTCTGAAAAAGAGATAATAGTCAATTGTTGGGTATGTTTGGGCTAGCCAAATCAGATCACGCTTCTATTTTTTTTTTTTTTTTGGCCAGAGGCCCTTGCAAAGAGTCAAAGATGGCTAAACAAAAAAGTGATGTAACAAATCACATTTGTAAATAAAGTTACTAAAATACTATATCCATCAGATGCAGTAAACACTGATTAGAACAGTGGTTCTCAACCTGTGGGTCCCAGATGTTTTTGGACTTCAGCTCCCAGAAGCCCCAGCCACTATGGTCAATGCTCAGGGCTTCTGGGAGCTGAAGTCCACAAACATCTGGGGACCCACAGGTTGAGAACCACTGGATTAGAAGATTGTAAAAAGGTTCTCAATATTGTCAATTAAAAATAAAAATTTGTAACTTTTATTGCTCTGGTTGTATTGGTGCATAGAGGATTGAGTTAGCATATCCAGAAGTTCCATAGGGGACTTACTCTTACTCTTTTTCTGTTGAAGGATGGAAGCCATTCCTGATAGTTAAGCCCTGACATCATTAGATGCTGCCCATTTTCAGCTTGCTAATAAGTAACAGGTACAATGGAGGCATTAGGACAAAGCATCTGAAATTACAACAGTTGCTTTCTTACATCGGCAGTAATTGGTTCAGAGATCCGTGTGAATACTACAGACCAGTTTATTTTTCTGTAGAGTAGCAATAAAGTTTCAATTAAAAGAAATGCTTAGTTTTCAAAACTGCACCTTAGAATGTTTTACAGATATACTCAAAACTGATCTGCAATATTATTCATCATCTTTACTGTAACTAAAATAACAATAATAAAATAAAGTGTATTTTATTAGCGTTGGCTCTATCTCATTTCTGTAGCTTCACCTCAGCATCCACTTTTAATAAGAATTCTAAATTAACAAGGTCTTCTGCTTGCTTGACAACAAATGTGGGTTTGTTTACAGGGTGAGTGATTTTAAACCACAAATCCAATGGCTCTGTGATGAGTACACCTTCTGTGATGCCCTGTGAATTTGCACAACTCTGCAGAAAACATGGGAAAAAGGAGGAGGCTTGCTTTTTCTTTTCTTCTCCGTGATGCTCAGCCTCCTACTGGGCCCTGCTACCCTGTGTAGATTTATGAACTGAGAAATAAAATTGTCAGTGTCTCTATCTAGTATTGCGAGTCTGTATGGTGTAGTATTTTGAGTGCTGGACTAAGATGCTGGAGACCAGGGTTCGAATCCCTGCTCTGCTATGGAAACCCACTGGGTGACTTTGGGTGCATCATGCGCTCTCAGCTCCAGGAAACCCCATTGCAAATCCCAGTACGTTCAGGAGGCAGGATGATGAGGATAGGGGGAAGACTGACCCCGGGACCATCATGATGTTGTGGTGGTTTGGGCATTGTTCTGTGGTTCTGGAAACCAGGCTTTGAATCCTGCTTGGCCAGGGAATCCCACTGCGTGACAACCACAACAGTAGCAATAACAACAACAACTGTATCTTTGTTTCTTATCCACCTCTTCTCAAGGCGTGCTACAACATAAATTATAAAATACAATTAAAAACACATTGTAGATTAGAATACATTAATAACACATTAGGACCATTTAAAATACAAACATATCATAATTAAAATACCTAACAATTAAAAATAGAGTGTGTAGGTCTGCTGAAAGAGATAGACAGCACTTTTTTGATTTTTTTTTTTTTTTACTTTTTTGCTGTTGAATCCCCTCCAGGGTCGACCTGGGCAAGTCACACTCTGTCAGCCTCAGAGGAAGGAAAAAGCAACCCCCCAACTAATACGATCGAGTGATCGAGTCAGCATAAGTCAGAAATGACTTGAAGGCACACAACAGCAAGCTATCTAGTAAGAAGGATATTGACAAGCTGGAGTGTGTCCAGAGGAGGGCGACCAAAATGGTGAAGTGTCTGGAAGCCATGCCCTGTGAGGATAGACTTAGGGAGCTGGGGATGTTTAGTCTGCAGTAGAGAAGATTAAGAGGGGACATGATAGCCCTGTTTAAATATTTGAAGGGATGTCATGTTGAGAAGGGAGCCAGCTTGTTTTCCACTGCTCCAGAGACCAGGACAAGGAGCAATGGATTCAAGCTGCAGGAAAGGAGATTCCGCCTGAATCTCAGGAAGAACCTTCTGACGGTCAGAGCTGTCTGGCAGTGGCATATGCTGCCTCCATGGAGTGTGGTGGAGTCTCCTTCTTTGGAGGTTTTTAAGCAGAGGCTGGATGGCCATCTGTTGGGAATGCTTTGATGTGGGTTCCTGCATGGCAGGGGGTTGGACTGGATGGCCTCTGTGGTCTCTTCCAACTCTATGATTTTGTGATTCTAAGTATGGCTGGTGGGAACACAAGACAGGGCCTTCTCAGTGTCTGCCCCTAGCCTCTGGTGCTTCTTTCTCAGGGCTTTCAGAATGTCCCCTTCCTTCGTATCCTTCCCCTGGCAGGTGAGGACTTTTTTTTATTATTATTATTCTGACTGCCTTTTAGAACTTTAATATTATTTATTGTTTTGGTTTTCTCTAATGTTGATCTTCTGTATGCTTTATATTGTACTCATTTCAATTTGTCAGGTGCCTTGAGTTTTGAAGAGAAAGGTGGGTTACAAAAATGACGGAAAGCCAGCATAATGTAGTGGTTTGAGTGTTGGACTATGACCCTGGTGAGCAGGGTTCTGTTCCGTCCTCAGCCGTGGAAGATCACTGGCATCACGTACTCTCAGCCCCAGAAGGTCCCATGATAGGTTCACCTTCAGGTCACCATAAGCTGGAAATGACTTATAGGCACAGAAGAACAGCAACTACACTAAAAATGATGATGGTGTGATGACAAGGGCAAAGATAATTATTCCAGATACTACCCAAGATTCTTCCAGCTGGATAATGGTAATGTTTATATTATCAATTAGTTTTAAAAGAAGGGTTCCCCCCCCCCTTTTTTTTTTAAAGATGACCTAAAATGAAATGCATATTGATAGAGCTCCAAATTGCCACACAAATCTATTTGCCAGACTGGAATCATGGCCTGCATAGATGAGTTTTCCGTGAATTCTAGGGAACCTGGCTCAGTTGCTTTTTATAGTGGCTTGTCAGAACAGAGCGACATGCTTGTCTTCTGTAAAACCCCCAGTAAAGACAGAGCAAAAACAGTCACTCTGTGCCTTCCTCACCATTTCTTCTAGTGAAATAAGTACTCCTGGCTGGGTACTTAAACCGTGGATGGCAACCACAGCGAATGGCTGATTAGTCAGCCTAAGCCAAACTTTGTGGATCGTGATTAAAGCAAATGCAAATACAAACTTTCTGCTGCAAACTTTGACAGCTCTGATTATATGTGGATGTTTTACTTTAAATGAATGTCATGGCTAAATCTTTCTTGTTTCTTTTGTTCTATAAATGGTTTTGTATTCAGTCTCCATGGCGCTGACAGGTATTGATGTACTTTGTCAAGTAAGAAATATCTTCTGCAACTAGGACTAAAAATTCAATGATTTTCACCAGACTTTCTAAAGATAATAAAGTAATTTGTCTTCGCATTGGGATTTCAGTCAAACCTTGAAGGTAAAAAAAAAGAGACAGAGAGGGAAAGAAAATAGTTTCAAATTAAAGAGAACAATTTTTAAAAGAATAGCATTTGTAATAATTCACACTAATATTACTTCCCTGGACTTCTTTCCACTCACAATATTTGTTTAATATACTGGCCTCTTAATTGTATTTATTCATTTATTTAAGTATTCTAACCATACTGTATCAATGGATCTCGGAATGAGATACAATTAAGAACAGTTTGTAAGTCTGTATTTATAATAAATGTTACATTTGTGAGTTAGGATTTGGGCATTTCAGAGTGCTGAATATCTGTTTGCCCACTGTGAGTGACTGCTGTCTCTCAGATGTAAATGTCATAATAAATATATGGATTCCACTTGCTTGCCCAGAGGCTGTTACAACTCCTTTCAAAATTCATCATGAGATTTGTTGCACGTATATTGAATTGTGCAATATGGCTGAAGTTCAGCTTCTGTTCAGTGTTGCAGATGAGCAAGATTGGCTTGGAGGTGGGTTGCTCTTGAACAAGGGTGGTCTTTTGTGGTTTGCATTCTGTTTTGTTTGCATTGACAATTTTTAGATATGACATCCTCCCTCAAAACATTAATATCTGAAAAGCAATCTGCTCTGCAATCTTTCGTTCCTTCTGTTCTGCTGTGTGCTGGTTCCATTTGTTTTTTAATCAGCCAGAGAAATCTTTAGTGATTAATGGAAATGTAGTTTTTGGATGGACCTTTCCCCCCCATTCTTTCCACTAGCGAGGCAATTTGAATCATTTGAAGCAAAGGAAAACTGAAGAGAAGAACCTCTCTGGTCAATGTATTCTTCCCTAAGACATAAGGTAGCATCACTATACTTAAGGCTTTGTTGAGCTGCACAAAAGTGAGATGATGGTATGAAAAGTCCTCTCCAAAAGTTCCATTTACAAATCCTTCTTTTTGGTGATTATTATTGTATTATATTTTATTATATTATTCTGAGGACCTAACTTTTATCATTTTTTTCTACTGAACAGATTTATTTGTTTATGTCCTGTGTTTTCTTCGTTGCTAATTGTTGATAATCCAAGGAATGTGAGGACTAGCTCATATTTTGCTCTGGTTTTGGAGGAGGAAGGACAAGATCCCAACCAGGAAGTTGGGCAGAGAGTATTTCCTAAGTATATGGTACTTTGGTACAGCGATTGAGAGACTTGTGTAAAAGTAATTATGATTTTGTTTTTTGTTTTTATTATCTGCGTCTATTCTTACTCATTGTAATCAATAAAGTTTGTGTCTTTTCATTTAATGGCTTTGTTTCTTCCTGGTTGTCGTCAAATCTGGTCTTATGAGGCCTTTCATGGATCAGATCTCACAGGATTATTTGAAATTTGTCATTATTGTGGCTCACAAGATCTAGATCTGCTTAATTTCATACAGCTTGGACAAGCAGTGTGAATGTTTCTGTCCTCTAGAGCAGTTATATTGTCTGCCATTTTGATTCTTGAGTAGAAAGCTCTACATGTAGGTAGAGCAAAATCTCAAAATACAAAACAGGTAGAGCATCACCTCAAAATCCATAAAATCCAAACTTCTAAAACTAATTCTATTTAAATGGCATATAAGCAAGTACCATTTATGGCTGTCTACACTTAGTATGTACTTTGGGGAAGATGGGCCCCTGTGGGTCTGGAGGAAGCTGATGAAAGTACGTTGGAATAGAAAATCAGAGGAGGGGGGCTAAGACCATTTCTGCAGTAGTCTGTTATAGTGCTTTTATTCCACTTTCAGCATCCTGTGGAATCCTGGGTTTGCAGTTTAGGGAGGGGCCTTTGAGGCTAATAGAATGGACAAACAGAATCAGTAAGCAAGTGTGGAAAGAGAAAAGTCCATTATAAATCAAGAAATAATCCTTTTGTTCCTGTTACCTGCACATTTCTAGCTACCAGTCCCACCCTGTAATTGGAGATTGGGAAAGGAGTGCCTGTGGTCAGGAGCCTGGCATCTCCTCTCCCCTTATGTCCCCAGGCATGCTGCCTATTATGGTAAACGAGCTTGTTGGCAAGATTCTGGATCCTTCATTGGACTGTCTTGGTGGGAGGAGTGATTAAAGAGTTCTCAGATTCAGGAGGCTGCTGTTTACTGGACCCTTGCTCACTGGCAGGATTGGGAACCGTCTTTTTCGCTGAATGTGCTGTTGCCCTTCCTGACACTCCTCCTCCTCCCCCAGTAAGTGTCCTGCTAACCGAAGTCCTGGTCCTGAGAATATGTATGGTATGAGGTTGTGAAAACATGTACCCCTTACAGCACCATGCCTCAGTAGCACATTGTTCCATTTCAGTCCGAGCATTACCATTTCCATGATAGTATCGGCTCTCTACGGTGTTCATTGCTCAGCTCTCTCTACTGATTTAAGCAGATAAGTAGTGTTACTGCCACCAGGGTTCCCACCGCATTACGGCATCGTCGGCAAGTCCTTCCTCTCCCCCTTTCCCCACCCACAGCTCATGATTAGTTGTTTTTTTTAAAAAAGCCATATTAGCGCAGCAACTTTGTAACGTAATGACATGCTGGTACGCTGTTGCATTTTTGTACTGTAACTCTAAAAATGTATTTAAACAATTTTTAAAAAATTAACTCTAAGCAGACGTTTAAAATAAACATGGAGAGGTGATAGATTTCAAACTTACCATGCCATGGGAGTAGCAGAAGGAGGGACAACATGGGAACACCCACAACCCGCCCACCGCTGGATGAGTGACGATAGGAAGCGTTATCCAGTGCTGTTGAGAAACCACACTCGCCCAACTCTCAGGATTGTGGCAGCAAAGGAGGCCATTACCAGATTCTTTTTCTGACAGTGAAAAGGGACAGATTTGCAATGCATGGGAACAATGAAACAGCTGGTTAGTAATGACGTTGTGGGTCCCGGACAAGGAACCACAGGTTGCTGTGGCAGGATGACCACTTGGTGCATTAAGGACCTTAATTCTGTGATCCCTAATTCTTCTCTTTAAGGTCATGGAGGCCTTGGTGATGACCAATTGTTTCTTAGTTGACCATGTACAGTATCATCCCATGCTAGCATATTGTAGATGTAATGGTAATACTCTTTTTTAAGGTTGCAACAATTAATGTTAAGATTTTTTTCCTGCTGTGGAAAAGTCTTCCAAAATTGCAGTTGTCAAAGACTTGAGACCCGTTATTGGAGAAACAATGGGTTATAGCGAATGGTAATAAAGTAATATCCACACTTCAACTATGTAAAATTCACGTGTGGTATTTATGCATAGAAAACAGCATTTTGTAGTCAGAAAACACTTTTTTTTTTCTACAGAGTGGATAATAATAAAAATCATTGTAAAAATTATGTGTGGAATAAGACTCAAATTACTGAGTTTTTTGTCAGTCCAGGATTATTTCCGTCAGGGTTTCTTGACATTCAAGAAATACATTTCTCAGGCTATTCCTAGCACCATACATTTATTTGGCTTTTTTTTTTTAAAAAAAAAAAATCTGAATAACGTAAATTGGCTTTTCTAAAACAACATTCCCAGAGATGGTTTTCAAAGTAACAAGAGGGAACTTAAAGGAGGGAAGAATAATATTTTTCTGCCTTGTTCTCAGCCCTCTATAAGGTCCTCCATAAACCAAAGATTACAAACTCTGATTTAATGTATGATTTTTTGGGTAGGTCTTTGAGAATGCCGGGCCCAACACAAACAAACAAACTGACATACATTTCCCCCACACACATACTGTGACATATCCTGCTGCTTAATATTAGTTCAGTGTTACCAGTATTCTTCTTGATAGGCATTTGGAAATATCTGTGGATTTCTCCTGTAGAGAGACATTTTCTGCTACTTGGAAGGACAAATGCAAGCAGTTTCCCCAGATGTGATATATGCTTCTCTGGATAGCAGATTTACATTCGGGACAACCTTGGCTTCATGACTTGGTGTGCCTTTGCCAATTTGTCAGGCAGTGCAGAAATTAGATGTTTTCAGTACGTAGTTTGATTAGAGTGGAGGTATTCATTAGCTAATCTATTAATTATTTAGTGCAACCTTTTCTTATTCATCTATGACATTATTCCATAAGAAGGCTGGGAGTAGTCTTCAAAATGCTCTGTAGAACACACAGCTGGAAACCTTTTAATGTTGGTGTGATGTTAGTCTTAACAGAATAGATGAAAAAATAGTCAGCGTTTGATTGAGACCGTGTCTTTTGATGAGAATAGGCCCTTGGTCCCGTAGTCCTTCATCATACAAAACAGTCAAGGTTATATTCTAATATGCCAGAGGGAGAACTTGCTCTGCACATTAATCCATCACTGTACATTAATCTACCATGCAGCCAGTGGTTCTTTATCAAATTTTCAACAGGAAAGAACTCATTTGATTCATTTTATCTACTGTACAGACCTAAGATAAGGATAATGTAAGGAGAACATGACTCCAGCTGAGGTGACAGTATTTCACCAGAGTTTTGCATTTTAACCTGTACAACTCCAAGAACATAAAATAACTAGTAAAATAACAGGTTGACTTTGTGCCTCTGCTGAAATGTAGAAGGAATGGTATTTTATGAAACTTGTCACTGTAGTAAAAACATAACCCAACTTATCTGAGCAAGCCTACAACGTGAAGTGAAAATTACACATTTGGAAAAGGAAGAAATAGTCCTTTACTCTAAGTTTCCTATTGATATCTAGTAGGTTCACCACCAGTGTGGTCCATGATTTTCAGATACTGTTTTGGTGGAAGTGGGGGGATCATTGGAGCTGCAGATCAGGGAAACAAGTGACATACCCTCCAACATTTCTCAGATGCAACTGGGACACATGTAGCCAAGCAACATCAGAGTGTGGTCAAGATGGGTAAAGTTATTAAAGAACATACAAGTTGGGAAGGATTACAGCAGTTTGCTTTTGTCTGAACCTACTGGGAAGGACATGAATTTCTCCTTCTTTTTCCCCCAACCTAACTGAGTTCAATGCAAACTGTTTTTGCACTTTGCAGTTTGCATCCGTTGATGTAAGCCAAAGACGAAAGGGGAAAGTGGGAGGAAGAAGACAGAAAAAAAATGGAACATTTTTAAAATAGCTGAAAAAGTGGGACAATGGAGGATTAACTGAGACATGAAATGGTTGCCAACAGGTATCAAATAGCACATTAAATAAGGTAAGCAATGAGGTTGTGCAAACAATCCTGAGTCCTTCCCCATTTTGGTTGGAAACGTTTGTTTGAGCCTTTGCCCACTGCTCTACTGATTGCATGAAGGAGGCTCTGTGGAGTGCCACTTCCTCTGCATTGCTGTTTGCGTGAAAGAGACTCTCAGTATAATCTCTGTTGGAAGGGTAGTATTCTTCTGTAATAAATTTAAAAGCACATGTTCACAAGACTTGTTTTGGCACTTAGAAGGTCAGATAGGAAGCGGTCCTATCCGTCCGAGTTTTTATGTTCTCCTACTACTTCTGAATTGAAACAGCTGAAGCTAATGCTAGACCATAGGGCTGTTTACATTTATACATTCTGCTGTGTCTTTAAGGAAGAATATTCATGATATGAAGGTGAATGTTTGGATGTTATGGAAAGCTGACTGAAAGACAGGTTAATGGTGGAGGCTGGGATGGGGAATGTATGTATTCGTCTTGTCGTGACCTAGCAAATGTGAAATCCCTTTACCTTCTGCTTAGTTGGGAAATTCTGATAGTTATATCATACAGATTTTAAATAACAAATGAACCCTATTAATCTAAAGTAGTGGTTTCTAATTTTGGATGTTTCACCGTTTTGGCTTATAAATCCCTCAGTCCATTATGATTTAGGGGACTGACATCCCAGATATCTGGCGGGCCAGAGGTTGAGGCCATTGGTCTAGAATAAACATTGAATGCCTTGAATTCAATTCAGTTGAATTCAGTTCAGTTCATTGAATTCAGAAATGTAGGTATGATGCCTGTGACAGTATATGAGAAGAAAGCAAACATTCATTATAATAAGATTAGGCACATTCCAGAAAGTCATATGGACCTTGAACAGTTTGTAAGCGATTCATATGGTTCAACATCAGCTCTCTGGAAATGAATCCATAGTTAACTACTTGTGAAAATCCCAAGTAAATAGATCCAAAAATGCCTCATAAAGTCTGTCTCTAAAATGGAGCAAGTCAGGAAGTATTTGATACCTGAGGGAGAAAGACGTTTAAGGGCCTTTTGTTCCTGAACTGGAGATAAACACCTGATACCTGTGCCAACTGCTGCACTTTGCTTACGGTTTGATGACACATGAATGGACACGTTATTGGAAATGCAACCTTGCCATGTTTGATAGGCTCCGGCCTATCTCCTGCTCTGGACTAGGAGAGGGGACTTCGAAATTCTACCCAGCCGCCACCACCTCATGTGACTCAGTAACTTAGTGGGAAGTTACTGAGTTGCTTAACTTGCCCTCCTCCCCACTTCTGACTCTGCAGAGACTTTGCCTCCCCATCCCATGGGATATGAGAATGCTATACACATAAATGTGGTCATACCGACCAAAGGCAAGTGCAGTACTTGGAAAAGAGAAGATCTTTGAAGGAAAGCTTTTATTCTAAACAAGCAGCCTTAAATTAACAAAGGGATGCCTTATACATGAAGGCACCTTCCTTCAGGGATTACTTGGGAGTAGTTACAAAACAGTCTAAGTCACACACAGCAGAGTTTAGAAAGAAACATAAACTTTAGTGCAACTAGCTGAACATTCCTACTCATGGTTCAGAGGATGTTCTGGGTCTTTGGATGTTCTTAGGAAACTGGGAGTCTGGATCTCTTTGTCCATACTGTGGCCAAGCTTATTTATAGGCAGTGAGTCAGGCAGCAGCTCCAGTAACTCTTCATTAGTCCAGGCTCTCATGTCTCTCTCTTATGCCTTGTGGCACTGTGCTTTTATAGTCTCTCATCTTGGAAGCATCTCACAGCTTCTACACTTCTCATAAACTGGTCATCCTCATTGGGCAGTTGTCTCTCCTGATCTCTGTTGCTTGTAAGTGACCTCCCCCCGCCCCTAGTAATTGTAACCTAAACCACCACATTGTTACTCCTTTGTTTACCTGGAGGAGACAGTATATCTCTCAACTGTAGCCATTTCCGCACTACACTCTTATAGCGCGATTATTCCACTTTCAACATCCTATGGAATCCTGGGGTTTGCAGTTTCGGGAGGGGCCAGGTGGCCCCTCCCAAAACAACAAACCCCAGGATTCCATAGGATGTTGAAAGTGGAACAATCGCGCTATAAGAGTGTAGTGCGGAAATGGCCTGTATTGCCTCGATGATGTGAGAGACCATTATCACACCATCACCAATCTTCATTTTTTTGCATTCAGTTGTGTTCTTTTATATTGACACGCCAGAATTTGGCATGTTACAGTGGGCAAGATCTAGACATTCTCAGAATGGAGCCAATGAAATAAATGGGACACATTGATTATAACTAACAAGTTCTGTCAATTTCAGTGTCTGTGCTCTTAAGTCTGGAACCAACTGGATGCATTTTCCTTACTGAAAATTCCTGGATTAAAAGCCATGATTCCTTTGCTGTAGTCTTGTAGTTGAGTCTTTCTTCAAAAATCTTTCTTCACTGAACAAATCATGGTGAGTAGGGAAGGAATCAAGTATAAAATGAGTGAGAGTTAGGCTCTTGCTGTGGTAATGACAATGAAAACCTAGGGAGCAAAGTGTTCTGCTTAAAGCAAGAGTAGGCAGGTCCTTTTGTGATGACTGAACCTTTAGTGCAATGTTGTGCTTACATTTGCAAAAAGAGTACTTGCTGTTCTTTTGTCTGATTACATCATTCACTACATTAAGCTCATAAGGAATGTTAACTAGTGAATAAAAGGGCCCAGGAAATGAATCATTTATTATTATTATTAATAATAATAATAATAAAGAAGAAGAAGAAGAAGAATGGTGTCAAGGTCATTTATTGAACAGGGATGAAGAACGAGTAAAACCATAAATTAAGTGTGTGTGTATGTGTGTGTGTGTGTGTGTGTTCTTGGTGACCTATTATGTGTGATTTTGAGTGTTTTCATTCAAGTGCATGAAGATTTTAAAAAGAATCATAATGAAAGATGAACAGAATTCAGAATCACTTAAAAGTCTTAGTATTTTTCATCTTGCGTTGTTTCATTTCTGTGCACTTCTAAAATTTTCTACAGCATATCTTTGGATAAGGGGATGAGGCTTACCCTTTACAAAGCTGGCTTGTATATGGGAATTATTGTTTTCAGCCACTTCAAATTTTAGTATTCACCTACTGCAGATAAAATTTAAGTGATTCAGGAGGAATGATGTTAGGCTGATTCTTGGATGCCTAATTGTAACTGATTCTTAAATTAGTCACGTGTGGCTAATAGCTCTAGGGGAAACTATTTCGATTGTGGCTGTAGTGTGGGGTGAACCTCAACTGCTCAGCCCTATATCACAGTCCCAATCCAACTAGTCCCTTTTTCTGCAGCTGATTTAAGAAATACTCACCAAGAATCCAGTCATGAATCTTCCACACAGGTTTGATTTCAGCCTTATACCCAGTCTGTATATCTTTTGCTAACATAAATTTTGGTAATTGAGTATTCACATTTATTTTTCATTCAGTTTATTAACATCCCATAATTCATTTTGACATGAACACTGAGCAGTAAGTTAATGGTTCTGCTTTTATGATCTGATATCACAGCTTTGCCTCACCTCTCCCCTTACGTGTCTAATTACCAATGTGTCTAGTTAGGAAGCCTGTGGGTAGAATTAGGTAGTTCTAAAAAACATCCACAATCCACGCACAGAAACAGTAAAGTGCATATTTTTTCCAGCAAAACAAGGCTGAGTTCTTGCTACCCTGTTCTAGATGGTGTCCTTCCCCCACACTTTTTTTCATGACAGAGTGTGTCTCTGTTTCCATGAAACACTCTACAAAATGGTTTTACCATATTCACAGCTTCATATCATAGTGCTTTTACTGTACATTTAAAAAAAATGAAAATAATAATTTAAGGGCACAGTACTCGCTGTAACATAAGGATGGACAACTTTCAAGATCTGGACCAATTTCAGCCTCTCTAAGGTGTGACGTGGACCACTTGCACATGACCAGAAGGTAGCAGTAACCAGTAATAGGACTCACAGTTTTCCAAAATTTGGATTTCTGAGCTAAAATAAAGAATGTGTGAAGGACATATCTTTTTTCAGTCCAGAAATTTGGGAGGCGTGGGTGGGTTCTTTCCTGCCACTAATTTTGGGAACAGAGGCTCATGGAACTTGCCATGCTCTGTTAAAATTGGTTATATCTTTGCTGTGTCTCCTGGAGGATGACAATCAAGCAAATAATATGCAAAATGTGGCTAAAATATGAAGAGTTCTTTTACAAACCAAGAACGATGGGGCCATGCTTGTTTCTAGAGGAAGGAATTTCATAATTGTGAGTCCACCATCAAAAAAGCCCTACCATTAGGACCATTCAAGCTGGGGTGTTGCAGTGAACTGGTAGCTGTTTATTGTTTGTGACTAACAGCCATCGCAAAACATACATAATAAGCATGCAATAACACGAATAGGACAGAAATCTATGTAAGATACTTGCATGGTGGAAAAGTTTTTACAGATGCTGTCATGCGCAGCCCTAAAAACACCAGATTCATGAAGACATTTGAACAACCCAGAGGATTGCAGATAATGAGAGCAATACAGCAAGATGAAGTTTGAAATGAGCAGTGATTATTCACTGACAAATCAGACAGCAGGGATTCTGAAGTTAATCTTAAAGCTTGGAAGGCTTCAAGTGAAAGCAGTCCCTCAGATATCCTGACCCCAAACAATTTCAGGCCTTAAAAGTCAAAATCAGGATTTTAATTTGGGTATGGTTAGAAAGAAACAAAGGCCTAAATACCCTAAAGTCATCAGATCCCATCTAAGAAGGGTCAGCTTTGGTTTAGTACTTTAGTTTAGTACTTGGATGGGAGACCACCAACAAATACGAGGTGTTGTTGGCTGTATTTCAGAGGAGGAACTGGCAAAACCACCTTTGAGTATTGTTTGCCTAAGAAAACCCTCTGAAATTATTGGGATTGCATATGCAAATTATGAAGAGACAGGTGCTTGTGTAATACATACACAATTGGTGTAATACATTCAGAGTGTTTGCCTCCACAAACATTCTTGTGGCTGTATTGTGGCTGCAATTGGAGTGTCCAACCTATCCTTATTTAATGTGTTTAGAAATTTGTGTTCCAGTGTCCTGCTACTTGTGCACACTCAAGTGTGCTAACAGCAATTTAGAATCACAGTAGAATACAAAACAGTACATTCAGTTAAAAGAATTAAAAAATAAAATGAAGAAACGGACACCAAAGATAAAAAAGTCTTAACCCTCTTCATAGATAAAATGTCTACAAGGAAAGTAATACAATGTTTAAAATTACATCACGATCACCTGAACAATTGTCCATAATGCTCTGAAGTTTCTGCTGTAGTCTGGATGAGTGGGTAGGGAATTTGAATACAGTTCCATGTTACTGTTGCTTCGTAGTGGGGTACTTGGGTAGGAAATGCATGAAGGTTGCAACTCAGAATATTTATTATTTTAGTCTTTCATATTCTCCAGTCTGGAAGTGCAATAAAATTTTTAAAAAGTGGTACTTCAGAGGAAGCCCTGAAGCAGGTGTTTCAGGGTGGTTCTCAGAGAAATTACTACTTCTCTGAAGATGAAGACACCATGTTTTCAGCTGAAAGCTACTTGGAACCTGAAGAGAATGGTCCTTGAATACAAGTCCCACCAGAACTTGAGGTAGAGATGGCTCCTGTGATCACCCAATGGACAGTGACACAGAGATGGGAAGTCAGCAAGTACATTTTCACCTGATCTGCCCAGAAAACAGGACAGGATCAAGGGAGATATTGATGGAAGAACTTGGTGCAAACATCAACAGAAATTTCACCACAGAGTAGCCAGAGGCAAATTCATAGCCATGTTTTGGTGAGGACTTCATTGACCAGAGGACTGGTGTGTTAATCTCTTAGGTCCCAGGTTTGTTTTTGTTTTTGTTTTTTGTTTTTTTAAGTATAATATCTGAGCAGGATGTGTCCAGGAGATATCTGGATATCTTTAAAAAGAGGCTTGACAGCTAGCTGCAGGGGATGCTTTAGCTAGATTTCCTGCATCAAACAGGGTGTTGGACTCAATGGTGTATGAGGCTCCTTCCAACATATAGAATCATAGAGTTGGAAGAGGCCACAGGGGCCATCCGGTCCAACCTGCTGCTATGCAGGAACATACATCAAAGCACTCCCAACATACAGCCCTCCAGCCTCTGCTTAAAAACATCCAAAGGAGGAGACTCTACACACTCTGAGGCAGCATATTCCAATGCCAAACAGCTGTGACCATCAGGAAGTCCTCCCTGAGGTTTAAGTGGAATCTCTTTTCCAGCAGCTTGAATCCGTTGTTCCTTGTCCTAGTCTCTGGAGCAGTGGAAAACAAGCCCTCTTCCTCCTTGACATGACATCCCCTCAAATATTTAAACAGGGCTATCATATCCCCTCTTGACCCTCTCTTCTGCAGACTAAACATCCCAAGCTCCCTAAGCTGCTCCTTATAGGACATGGCTTCCAGACCCTTCACCATTTTGGTTGCCCTCCTCTGGACACGCTCTGACTTGTCAATATCCTTCTTGAAATTAGGTGCCCAGAACTGGACACAGTATTCCAGATGAGGTCTAACCAAAGCAGAATAGAGTGGTACCATTATCTCCCTCGATCTAGACACCATACTCCTATTGATGTGACCAAGAATCACATTGGCTTCCTTGGCTGCTGCATCATACTGCTGACTCATGTTCAACCTATGGTCCACCAAGACTCCTTTCACATGTACTGTTTTCCAACCGTGTGTCCCTATCCTATATCCCCCCATCCTATGCCCAACTCTGTCCTTCTAGGTTGTAGAGAAGTATGGTGTGCTTGGAAACAGTATTCATAGCAAGTATGAGGACATAAAACAGTACAGAACAGTTATGACATGGAGTAGTACCTGTTTATTGTAAGAAGTGACCCCTCAGATTGTATGCAGCTGCAATTGGTACCAGTTTTGTTAAGTTACGTGGATGCTAACCAATTGATTGGTTTATGTATAAAAACATGACCAAGTCTGACTGTATCTCTTCCCAGATGCAGTTGCCCACTTTTATTTTCTGCATTTCCACTGCTTGTCTACCTTTTTACGTCAGTATCCCCTTTCTTTTCCCTTCATTGTTTGCTTAGATTTAACCCATCCCTATGGGCGTGTCGCATTATGCTTCCTGTGGCTGATAGGCAGGCATGTTATCAACCAGCATTATGGATGGAGGTTAGTTCGATGCTTGCTGATGTCAAAGAGCTCCTGATTCCAAGCAGGAAAGACGCTTGTTATTCTCCTGTGTGTTTTCCAGAGGAAATGAATGTGTGTGGGATTTCTTCTAATTGAAAGAAATTGTAGCAACCTAGTTCTCCTCTCCTCTTCTCAGTGAACGACAGTACCAGCAACACTTTGAGGGCTTAATATCCTACATAAATGATGTGTTATTCTTTATCATTCCCTTCTTAGAGACCGTGCAATCTAGTGAGGTTTCCCTGAGTAATTGGTGAAATGAAAAGCCCAGGCATGTCATACAGCTCAGTTACTTTCTCCTCAGTGGTAACTGAAAATCTGTAGAGGTCAACCTTTAATCATTCTGAAGCATTCTGCTACACTGGTTGCCTCTCTGGAGAAAAAAGAGGAGAGTGCTGAAGTGGAACATCTGCTTCTCTGTTCCCAATGGCTTGTCATAGCTTAAGAAGCTTGATCCAGGCACAACCAGGAGTTTGATTTTTGGCTGTTCCATAGAAATAAAAAGGTAAATTGAAAGGTAGAATTATTTAAATATAAGGAAACACGCAACAAAGAGAGGCAAGGAAATAAGATGCTTAATATTGGAACATTTGCAAGTTTATAAATGCACAGTTTTACTCTGGCACGTGGTTATTTAATCTGCATTTAGATGCTATTTTATGGTATTTTATGGACACCTGCAAATTCGTAACTTTGCTTTGGTGAGGACATCATTGACCAGAGGATTGGTGTGTTCATCTCTCAGGTCCTAGGTTTTTTTATTTTGTTTTTTAAAATATAATACCTGAGCAGGACGTGCCCTTGGGACTCACTGTGATGTTTTTACTGAACTTTGAGGGTGCTCTCAAGTAATGAAACTACTTGCTTTTCATGTAGTTTTGTTACCCTGACTTCTGGGGGGTCCCTTGGGGGACACCTTGATTCACACCAAAAATGCAAAGATTGGGGAAATTAGCAGGAACACTAGCTTGGCAAAACGAGGGGCAGGGTAACCCGGCGAGACCTACAACCCAACTTTTATGGGGTCAGGCCAAGCAAAAAGCCAGACAGTCGTACTAATGAATAGATTTTATTAACAAATGTGTTCTCACGTACCAGTGCAGTCACTCACTCATGCACACAAAGCCTATCAAGAAGGGAAAGAGGTGAAAACTTATAGGGGATATAGTGGAGAGGGTGTAAAGGCGGTAATACTGCACATGTCCATAAGTCTTCAGTCCGAGAAGTGGTGAGAAGGAAGGAGCTCAGCAAAGAGAGGTGGCTGAGGGGAGCACTCAACTGACAGAGCACTGGTCTGCTAGTGTGGTGGAGAGTTCTCTGAAGAGACTCTTGAAAATGGGGACTACTTATAGGGCAGAACGTACCTCAAGGGCAGGCCTTCTCCTGGGAAGAACAATGGCCAAAGTAGAAGGAAAAGTGCCGCACAATGGTAACTTGATGGTTTGCATGATTGGTCCATGTAAATGGACCTCGCCCTTGTAGGATTCACTGAAGTCAAAGTTACTAAACATGAGGAGCACCCGGTAATCCCTTCAAGTTGGCTATTCTTGACTGAGGACCCTTTGTTTGTGCAGATCTGTCTAGCCTGAGGTCTCCTTGGGAAACATGATTGGGGATTTTCCTGGCCTTGACCTGGGTTCGGTCATTTGACCTATTTGTCTACACACCCACCTACACAGAAGGCATTTTTGATATTAATTTTATATCCCCCTGGGATGGGGTCTGCCAGGAGGGTAACAGTTTGTGCTACAAATTTCTTTTACCCCGTGCTCTGGATTCCTTGATGACTTTTTGTGCTGCTCCAGAATATCTCTAAAGTCTGTGACCATCTCATACTTCAAGGTGGGGCAGGTACCACAAATCCACCTGTTGTGGACTTCCTGGTTTAGAGAAGAATAATATGGTGTAGATTCAGAGGAGGATCCAACACCTTTGCACTGGAAATTCAGAAGCAGCACAAGTTTTTTTAAAAAAGTTTTGAAACAATCAAGGTGGAATTTATATTCTAAATTGTTTATTGTTGTTCAGAAGGGATTCAAGTTATGTGAATTACTCAGGTTTTATCAAACTAATTTTCCTCCCTCCTCACTCTGTTTCTGCATTTTTTTCCAACAGTTAATTTACCACAACATAAACAGAATTTTTAATTGTTTTTTAACTGTTTGATTTTTTAAAAAAATCAACTGTGTTTTAACCTTTAGTTTTTCTGTGTATGTGTGTGTTCCTTCTATTTCTGGGCTGCCGTGGGCCCTGTTTTTGAGAGAAAGGCCATTTCCGCACTCCACTCTTGTAGCGTGATTATTCCACTTTAAACATCCTATGGAATCTTGGGGTTTGCAGTTTAGGGAGGGGCCGACCGGCTATCAGAGTGTAGTGCAGAAATAGCAAAAGATGGGATGTAAATCCAGGAAATGAATCTTGACAATCAAAATTTGGCATATGTTTTTGGTGGTTGTTCGAGTTCCAAGTTAAAAAAGTGGAAATTTTGAAGGGGAGCTTCTTTAAAGCAAAAAAGGGAGGCTGTCACAATTCACTGAGTGTTTATTGATATTATTTTTAACAGAAGAGACCATTCTGTGACTGTTGCTAGGATTCTTATGACAAGAGGAAAGATATGATGGGGAATAAAACACCGCTGCCTTGGATTTCCAAGTCTGTTTTTCGAAGTAGGGGGATGGACTAAGGCTGTCTGTGCTTCTGCTAATAAGGTTCCCGAAGTATAAAAGGATAAGGGACAGGAGGCTCCATGAGAACTTTGAGGTATTAGATATAAACCCTGGGCAGTACTGGGTTTTAATTCAGGTAGTGAACGGAACAGGGTTCTCTGAGCTGTGGCTGCTAAGATTCCCAAAGTCAGGATATGTGGATAATGAAGACGAAGAGAGCGCAGATGAGTTGCTACTGAACTTGAAAAAAAGACTGCAAAAATGGTAGATTGCTCTCCGAGGTACTGCTGCCAAGATGTGAAAAGAAACAAATAAAGAAGGAGGGAATTGGGGGGCCTAAAGGCCCTTTATGCAGTATTAGGGACAGACTGCACAGTGCTGGGTGTACTTTAGCTAGCGAATAAATACAAATGGCAGATTACACCACTTCTTTATTAAAGCAGCATAATGCATCCACTTGGATGTTTTTAAGATACAGAAGTTGTTTTCCATGTGTACCAGATCCCAAGGAATAAGTGGAAGAACATGCAGTTGCACTTGAGATTTAAAGAAAAGTGACACCATTTTTGTCTTTAATGAGAAAGAGTACCTTGGCATATAGAGATACTCCATAAAAAACCAGAATAAAATAAAGTTAAATCACAGTTGCCACTTTTTGCATCTTTTGGGTCTTTTTATGAAAAAAGAAGTTTTAAGGAAGAACCTTTTTCTTGTGCAAGAAAGGATATAATTTTGTTCTGCATTACGTGTTGGGATTTCTGTGCTTGGTACCCGTCTTCCTGGGGATGGGGTGTGAGGTATATTAAGAGTGTGAGACACAGATTCATTACAGGGATGCCGGTCTAAATATAAAATCCAAACCAAGTCACAAATGTACAGAAACCATAATGACAAAACTTCTCAATAGCAGTCAGTCGGCCTACCTTGGGAATAAGATGCTTTGTCAAATGTTGGATCATTTTCGGTCAATGCAAAGGCTGCCATTTTGCAGGTAGCTAAACTTGGATAAGTCACAATAATTTTACTTGAAATGTACTGATGCTTATCTATCACCGGATGTCGCCCAAAGCTGCAAACGGGCAGTTACAAGAATGCGAAGAGCCAAGTTTTAAATGATTTCCCATTAGGAGACAAGTCAATGGTATTTTGTGGCAGCTTAATTGCCCTATTTGGAATAAACATCATCTGTTTCCACTTTTCCCCCAATTGTTACTTTTCCACTCTTGGACTTTTCAGAACCATTGAACTGACAAAAAAAGAAAATTATTACAAAATCAAGCTACAAAACAAAAGAGGTGCATTGCATTCAGATTAACTGGTTTACACTTTCCACATATATTGGACAATCAGTGTGAACAATAATAGCTCTCTTTTGTCCATATACCTGTTTTAACCATATTAGTTACTCAATGTCTTACTGTGTTTTTGTGAGCATATTTTCTTGTCCTTCTTGTCACCTGCTGATATCTCAAATCTTACTATTGCAATGGGACATTTGAAGAGATTAATGTAGAGACAGCTTCAGAATACTTCTGAATAATGCATTTAATTTTTATTTCTCTTTGGACCATGTTCTTTTTGTTTTCTTCACTATCCCTATTAAACAGAGCTTTTCTACCTCCTCCTTGGCTATCTGGGTGCCAGGATGTTTCACCCTGTTTTAACCAATACCGCTTGGCATAGACTGCCACGCCACTACCACCATCCAAACTCTTTGAACGGGTTTACTCTACTGTTTCTTCTACCACCTTGGCCAGAGCAGGTTTAATCCAGCTGATAACAAAATTTGCTTATTCGTTTATGATTCTTATGACATTTTAGCATGCATTGTATTTGTGTAATGAAATTGTTGAACACTATTCTTGTGTAGGTTGTGTTGTGACTATGCAGTGAACAGCTTTGTTTTGAACTGGTTTGGAAATACTGTGTATCAGAAAGTGATGCATGGATGAAATTACTATGACTATGGACAAGAAGCTATGCAACCTTGGCTGAGGGAAAAGCAGACGTAGAACTATGGACTGGTACAAGGAGAGAATGGAACTGCCCAACCTAGTGATAACACAAGCACATTTGTCTGGGAATGTTCTTGTACACCTGCAGGAAAATCATTGTTGTCTTCTTGAGTGGTTGTGGGCTGCAGAGGTGTGCTTGGACAATGGACTGCCAGGTATGTTAGACTGTTGTGCTTCCAGGTGAACTAAGAGAACCACACGTGTAAGAAGGTATTGGATACACTTTTATAGAAGTTTGGAAATAGTTCACCAGTTAGCACAGCTCCTGGTTGCATTAGTGTAAAGCCCAAATAGCACCATGTCTTGTGCAAATAAACTAAAGAGTTTGGAATGTTCTGTTTTGAATGTGACTTGGTAAAAAAATGGCTACCCCTTCCATATATGTACTGTTAAAGGCACATGAATGTGTTTCAAATGAGTACAGTGTATGGTTAAAACCTCAAGATGACAAAGCACATTTGTGCCAGCCTCTTGAGAAAATATCATTTGCTCTGATAGGAAAACAAAATTCATTATACATCTAGAATTTTACAAGAAAAGTGTCCAGAGTAACATTGTGTGAGTATGTGTGTGTGTGCATTTGTGCATGTATGCACATGTGGTGGTGGGAATTTCAGTGCTATGCAGATTGGGTTTGCTATCGCATTAACCCCCCTTGCGCATAGAACAGCAATAGGAAGCCAAACGAGGAAACGAGGAAGCAAGTGAATGGGCTGGGGGCAAAGGGGCAGGAAAAACGGAAGTTACACATGCAGCTTCTCTCAACGGTGTGTCTTCCTTCTGCCATCTCGTTGATGTCCCCCCTCCCCCCAAAAAGCTGTGGCTGCTTATGGGGGGATGGTGAATAGGAGAAGACAAGGCATACAGTGAGTCAGCCAGGGCCCTTTCTGCACCTTACTGTGATCCCGCATTATCCCTTCACAATCCCAGCAGTGCCACTGCTGGGATGGTAGTGGGATCTGAACGCTCCCCTCCGCACCCAGCCAGCTGCCTGTGAATGGGCAGCATTCAGGATGTGCTTCTTCCTTCTGCAGTGTGGCCAGCCTCTTCCTAGGCTGCGCTGAGGAAGGAAGTGCTTGATCACACTTCTGCCCTTCCCGCATGGCCGCCTGCGATGCAATCATTGTGCGACGGTAGGCCATTACTGGATTTTTTTCTGATAATGGTTTACTGCGTGATCGTGACAGCTGGGGATGCAAGAGCAGCAGGACTGTAATGACGCCGTGCGATGGCACGCATGGTGGACCAGGAGCAACGTGTTCCCATGCCAGGATACTGCCGTTGTAGGAAAGGTCTTAGGTCAGAAGTAGCAGCACTCATGTGCATTGCCACTGGTGTAGAAGGAAGAGGAAGGTCACAACCAGGTAGGTCAACTCAGTCAAGGAAGCCATGGGCCAGAGTTTGAAAGACCTGTGCAGGGATGTTAATAACAGGGTCTCTTAGAGGTGTCTCATTCATACAGTCAACACAACTGAAAGCCAGCGTGATAACGATTCACCACCAGAACAAAGTAGGAATGAAAAGAAAACAGTAAGGATTTTAAAACAAAGCAAAGCAAGTTATGTGTTCTTTCTTTTGATTGAAGCATGTTCAGCTATTTTCCAAAACTTAAAAGCTTCTACTGGACTTTTCATTTGTATATAAGCAACCAAGTAACAATTAATTCCACTATTGCAAATGCCATTTAATCACATTCAATTTTGCTGTTTTTTCTTCCTTTAAATGTCGTAATGGCATTTACTGAAAGCTGTCGACAGAGAAGTCCAGTTAAACAAAAATCTTAAGGCACTCTTTTATCACTTCCAATTCTGCACCATCACCTACTTTTTTTTGCTTGGTTTATTCAATATACTTTGGTGGAGACCCTGTATTGTACTCCTCTCCCCAGTTTTATGATGTTTTAGGAATGCCTATTTTATTTACAGACGTAGTTGTCAAGAGAGCAGAGATCGCTGGGTTTAGTCAAGGCATGAAGAACCTCTTGTGAAAATCTCTCATGTCTGTTTTTTGCTAAATTGAACCAGTTCTAAACCAGTCTACAAGTTTCTGTGATTCTGAACTTGTTTTAAATTAAGTGTGAACTCATATTACACTGTTACTATAGAGCAAATTGTGTCAACAAGTTGTAGAGCAAATCAGGTCAACAGATTGTGGCGTCAGTTTCAATCTAGGAAATTCTTTTTGCTGATGTATCCTCTAGTCAGAGCTGGTATAGACCATGGCATTGTCAATGTTAGATAAATGATTTAGACTAAGTGGGTCTGAGGAAACATTGAGATGTTATTATTTTTTTTCCTATCATATGAACTCACCTCTCCCTTGCTGCACTACTGTTAATCATAGAGAGTTTGCAATATAGGTGTCACTTCCTAAGCTGCCTTGTTAAGTTGGCTTTGCAAAAATGGGGTGAAGTACCCAAGCAAGTACCACTGAAGATTATACCTTCCAAAATGTCTTTGGGATTCAGCAAAAAACACATCCGTTAAGCCCATAAACTCCATCCAGGACCTTGCAGTCAGCTTTACTACTTTTCATTCCACTTTTGCTATATCTAATGCTTTGTTTTTGGTCTCTTTAATTTTTTATTTGAAATATAGAAAGAAGTGCTTGTTCTGAAATTGCTGTCCTGCTCTCTATAATCAAGACCTTGTCTGTCATTCTTGCTCACTATGAAGTTTTATTAACCCTGGAATGAATTTAGTGTTCATCTCTGACTGTGGGATACCTGACATGCTATATATAACAGAAATGAAAACCACTTGATATATGGTTAGAGGGTAATAGACTTCTTTCACCCAGACTGATAAGTCATTACCAGACCTTGCATTCAATAAATCAGAATTTGGTCTTAGACTGTACTCTTTGGTGAGTGATCGAAGGAGAGTTCATCTTGTTTCTTTTAACACTTGTCACTTTTGCATTATCATATGTGTGTGAGAGAAAAAAATGAACCCAAACACTATGGAGTTTGATAGAAAAGTCAAGAATGGAGCCAGAAATGTTGACTTCATATTCAGACTTGTTGCAATGTCTGTATTCTCACATTTCCTTCTCATAGTTATGCTCATATATTGTTTATTAGGATTAACACTGAAGATAATTCTTTTTCATTAAACAAGATTGCCGAAGAGGAGTGAGGAGAGCTTCTGAAAGTAAGGAAAAACATGTCTTTTGTAGCTGAGCGTGACTTGTTCTTCGTCGTTTTGGCCCTTGTTAGCAAACTACAGTGCCTCTATTTGAAGGTAATTTTGTAGTAAGTTGTCAGTATAGGACTGTAGTTTGCATGCAATACGAACGTGTCTACCTCTTCCTTATATTCATGGTGGAGGCTAGCTTTCTGAGGTAGCTTTCTGAAGTTTTACATCTTTTATGATTTTGCAGCCACAGGTGGAACTTGGACAGTCACTGGACCTGCTCAGACGTGCAAAAACTTAGTTAAGTCCTAATAGCCTGTCCAAAAGCCCAGTGTCTGTTCTATCTGGATCAGGGTTGCCAAGCTGAAAACTAGAGATAGCACCTGTATCATTATTTGCTGTGTCAAAGGGGGAATTTCTGCAGATGTTGCTTGTTGCCCAGTTACATGACAAGTAACCGGTGGTTGCAATTACTTCTTGTGCACAACTATTAAAGGTAGAGTTGTATGCCAACTGGCCTCTCCAGTCCATCAACCCTATGGGCAGTGGGCATTTCTCATAACACTAGAGGCATCTAAAGCAGTGGTTCTCAACCTGTGGGTCCCCAGATGTTCATGGACTTCAGCTCCCAGAAGCCCTGAGCATTGACCATAGTGGCTGGGGCTTCTGGGAGCTGAAGTCCACGAACATCTGGGGATCCACAGGTTGAGAATCACTGATCTAAAGTCACAGCTACCCTTTATAAGAATCTTATGTATCATTAGTGATTGACTTGCTGTGCTTGGTTCAGTAACATAACACATGCATCCAGAAAGCTTACAACTTTGAGCAACACCTCCATCTCTTTTTGCCTGCTGGTCGCATGGCAATCTGTCTCAAGCCCAAAGTGTGGACACATTTCTCAGGGGAGAAGAGCAAACAGGTTAGGCAGTGGGCTTGAGGGAGACTTGAGGTCTGCTCAGCAGCCTGTCCCCGCTGCATATTGGAGGAGCCTTCTAAAACTTTTCCTAAGAACAGAAGGCAAGAATCGCCCTCAGAGTGCAGGGTGTGTTTCTTGGAGGGGAACAGCAAATGTGTTAGGCAATGGGCTTGAGGAGGAAGGATCCTTCCTTCTAAAGCTCTTGAAGCTTCAGTAATGGGGAGTAAGAAGGATCCTATTCCCCATTTCTGAAAAATCCTCCAGCTTCAGAAATGGGAAGTAAGAAAGATCCTATTCCCCACTTCTGAGGCTGCAGGCTCTTCTATGCCCATTGGCACAAAAGCCTCCAGCTTGGGGAATGGGGAATAAGAAGGATCGTATGCCCCATTTCTGAAGCTGCAGATGGCAAAATCACAAATGTGGAGGGCCAACTCTGCTTGGATTTTTAAAATTGACTTTATTCGACTCTGTCCAGAAATTCTGGAATATAGGTTGGGGTATAAAGTTGGCTTTCAGACTTGAGACTTGACCTGAGAATTGACTGTAAAGTATCTTCAAGGACTTGAAACTTGAAGGTAGAGACTTGAGACTTGGAGTAAAAGACTTAAATGTTAATTACTGTTATGTAATTATTCTCATTTACTATCAGCCAGCTTGTTGGCCCATCGTTAAGTAGAAACATGTGGTGCAGATATGTTTTACAAATAAAAATAGCTATGGCCCTTTTACTATGTAGATGTGCATTTAATACATGACCAGAGAAGAACTATAGAACTTTCAAACCTCACCAAGTTATGTGTGAGTATAAAATTGCCTATCAGTATTCTATGGCCTTATTATTCTAAATCAAACAGAGATAATTGTTCTGTTATCTTTGCAAAATGTAGAAGAGGAAGGTCAACACCTTTTTTTGGTGCTTGGCCAGTTGTTGCTGACAAGTTTTGCTCAAATTGATTCCACTGTGCCTGATAAAACAGTGTTCTACAGATAGCTAAGCAAAGAGACAGAGAGAGCAGCATTTACGTATTCGGCTAGCTTAACTACAACAGTAGACATATTATATGACAAGTTAATGCTGATTCTACAGAGTGTTATCTATAGGTGACCTTTATATGACAGTTAGCTACAGTTGAATGGTATTGACAAATTGAGGTGAATAAACTTAATTTGTTTTGAGCGCATTTCACTAATTGTTCTTCAGATGAGATTTTAAGATTGTTGAGCTATAAGCACTTTCAAAACCACGTCAGGCAAACTTGCTGTTGTAAGTCAAATGGACTACTTTCTGCAGAAATTCAACGAGAAATAGGAAAGTTATTGAAAAAGTGCAACTACATTTATGCTAAACAGCTGTTTAATAAAAGAAAGTTAATTACGTTTATGTTGAAAAGGCAATGTTTATTACATTGCAGTTGATCCTAATTTGGCATTTAATTTCACATTATGTTACAACACCAAAATCCTTACTAGAATGATGGTGAAAAATCCCGTTAATGGTTTTTGCTCCACTCTCTGAAATTGTTTTGAGCCTGGGAGAGAAGGAAGCATCTGTATCCATTCTGAAAACAAAACAAAAATATTTCTTAGTCACCTATTGAATGGGAATGGATGAGCTTAAAAAATGCAGATGTACTCAGGAAAAGGATGAAGGTAAGAAAAAAAAACTCTTCTCTATTAAGTAAAATCCAGATGTGCTGCCCCTCACCTTTCTTGCATGACAGTTCCTAAACTGTTGAAAATTAATTTTACTACCTGCAGTTTGACCCTTGATTCCATGATTCTTGCTAATTTTGATTAGGGAGTCCACCTTCAGACTCCCCTCTCCGTTTCCCCTTGGCTGTTTAGCGTCTCTTGTTACTTTACCTTACCCTCCCATCTTGCTGCTTTCAAGGTATTCTTCTCCCCTTTGTACTGCAGTGCTCATTTTGTCTTGGTTGTCAACCTCCAGTATTCTGTATTTTCTATATTTTCTATTCTCTGTCTCCTATTTGCTGGTGTTGTGGGTTACTGACACCTTCTGTTCCCTGAATCTATACAGTCTGTCCTTCTCACCCAGTTTCTTCTTGTATCTTTATCTTTTCTTCCACTTCTCCATCCGGTTTGGTACAATTTACCCGCCCATCCACTCTGTGCTCCTGGTTGTAATTAGTGCTATTTTCCATTGCCGGTACCTGCCAGATGATGATGATGGTGGTGTTATAAAAACTCCAGCAAGGGTAGCAGGGGAGGTGGCAAAAGAGGGTGAATGAGGCAAACAAAAAAGCTGTTCCCTCTTCATTCTTAAAATTATGTGAAGTTTTTGTTGGGAAAAATGGTATTTCATAGTCTATCTCAACATTTGTGTTTTGTGTCGTTTGGTTTTTTTTGCCAAAGTGGCCTAATCTCTTGAATCATAACACAGTGTCTCCAACAGTCAAGACAAATAGAGGCTTTTAATTGGTTGCAATATCGATGGGTGCATTTCAACATGGACTGAATGCGCACAGTAAGACCCACTGAATCTGTTTGTGAGACAGTATTGAAAGTTGCGGTAGAGGGGTTTTTCTATTTGCATTTTTTTAAAATATAGATATAAAATAAGTTTGAATAACACTTTGTATACAATATGTAAAACTTTAAATTGTGACCTCTTAGACTCCTCAAAACAAACATCTGGTAGAGCAAGATCGTATGCATGCACCCTACTGCATTATCCCCACAACTGCAGAGGGAATTTCAGATAGAATTTTCTGTTGCATTGACACTTCTAAACATATTCTGCTGACTGCACCTGGGATACTTTCATACAACACTGTTATAGCACTATAATTCCAGTTTATCTTCTGTGGCTGCATTCCATGAAATCCTGTGTTTTATACTTTTATCAGAGGCACTTAAGTTTTTTAGCTGAGAATGTTAAATACTACTCCTTGATCTCCAAATTTGATGGGATGGTATAGGATGGAACTGTGGCAGTTGAAGTGGAATGACAGCACTACAAATAGGTGGTGTGAAAAGGCCCTTGAAAAGCTTCTTCACACTGAGACATTGAGTGTATGAAGGGTGAAATGCACCTCCTTACCTCCATGGAGATGGGACACTGGGAGGCAAAGCTTCTACGTGGAGCTTCCTCCGCCTTCATCACACCATGAAACTGAGGCCATTTCCACACTGGATCCCTCCCTTAACTGCAAACCACAGGATTCCGTAAGACGTTGGAAGTGGAATAATAGCGCTATAGCAGTCTAATGTGGAAATGGCCTGAATGTCTGATGAGGGTTTCAAGTGAGTTGGTGGTACTCGTTGATTCATTTTTAAAACCCAACTTGTGAAGTAATCTGAACACGCCTGTTGAGTGAAAAAATCTTGCCAGTTTCAGTTTCTCCAATATTTTTAAAATGTTCACTTCATGAAGAAATATGCAAATGTTGAAATTTCATATCAGAAATGAATGAAACAGAATTCTCATAAGCATTTACCAGTGGACAGTTAAACTTGTGCATTGACTCATCATCCATGCACCTTATCTTTCAAATCTTACGTCCTAAAAATTTCTTCTTGTTAAATTTCCTCTGCCTTGACATTTCCCACCCACAGATACCAACAATCACTTTCAGCCTTAGATGGCTGCTTTTTGCACCCATGGTTTTTCATATGGCTGGCTGGAACTGCCTTCCAGAAATCTACATTGTCATGGTGTTTCTCTTTCATCCCCAGATTACTTTAATTCCCCAAGTGAAACAAAACAACAATACTTATTGTTACCCCAAAATGTGAGTGCCAGAAGGGCCACCGCATGATGCTAGTACCTCTTGTCAAAGTGGGGAATGAATTAGCAGAAAGAGGAGGCTTGCAAGAGGAGGGTAACTTAACGAGACCATGCTACCAGTGTTTAGGGGCACACACAAGAAAAGAACCAGCCAAAGATTAAAAAGTAAGCTAAAAATGTGACTTTATTGGGGGGAATTCACTCATGCATGCACACAAGATACACACAGTCAAGCGTACACACAAGAGCTAACTGAAGGATAAAAGGGAGGAAAAAAATGTATAGAGAGGCTGAGAGTTTCGAGGGATTTATAATTACCAGTCCAGAAGAGTAGTGAAAAGCAGAAATGTATTTTGGCTTGGATAGAACCTAAGGACAGTTTTTATTCAGGAGCCAGATGGACAGAATGACAGGTAGACCTTTGAGAGACTGCCCTGGTCATCCTGAAATCAGAGGTATTTGTACCCCAAAAATAGCCTGTGCAGCGGAAGGTATGTGCAGTTTCAGGTGTGGAACAATGGGAGTTGCAACACAGACAATGGGGTCTGGAACAGACTGATTGGTTTCAATGTCTTGGTTGAGAGGGGGTTTCTGGGCTAGCTGCAGTAGGATATGCACACAGTAAGGGTCTTGGCCTCTGCATCTGGGCACCTTATTGTTTTCTGAGGTTGGCAGTTGACAGGCTTAGCTCAGAGCCATTAAGACAGGCTTTCTTGGCTAATTTCAGTAAACTTTAGACCTGGCCACACTGGGGTTGCCTTTTGGCCTGCTTTTCAGCAAGGGTCCCTTCTTCCACATGGCTTCCAGTCAGTGTATATAATTTATATTTGGTATATAACACATCTGCCAATTAATATATTTTGCCAATTAGACCATATCAAAATATGGGGGCGTATGGCCTGGTAACATTATAACTGCATTTGATAACAGTTTCCTTTATTGTCCTTCTTATTTTTCCTCCTTCTCTTTCTGTCCCTTGGCACCCTAGTCTGTTCACATTCTCAGTCTTGCTCTTTTCTTGTTGCCTTCTTGTCTATCTCTTTTCCTTTCCTTTCCTCTCTTTTGTTTATTTTGCTTATGCTTTTGCTTAATGACCTGTGCATGCTAATGGTGCTGTAAGAATAAATGACTGAATGAAACTATCGGTTGGGCAGATAGGAGCCAATCTGGCATTGATTGCTTCACATACACACACCCAAATTAGGAAAGATTAGCTCTGCATTCAGTTCTTTAAGCATCAAAGATATTTTTTGACAATGAAGTAAATTAAGGGGAAAACCCCCCCCTGTCCAAATATATCATCCAAAAGCAACCACAAACATATAGCAAGAAGCTTAAATGAACATTCTGACAGGTTTGACAGTATGTCTGAAAGAAGCAGGATGGCTTGGGAAGATGTGGTAGTGACGCAGTGAAATGGGAAGACAAGAATAAGTAACAGTTGGGGCAAAATGACACATGTTTATGGAAGCTGAATTTAAATTTAAGGGTAGTTACTTAGTCTTCTGACAACAGTGTAAAATACCATTAAGAGAGAACCAATTTTTGTTTATGCATTATATAGCTGACTGCTCCTCTCTCTCCATGTCTACATGTATTTCTTGTCAGGGTGATCCAAGATGCAGCAGCAACTCTGTGAAGGATTGACTGCAATGTGCATGTAAACGTTTATGCTAAGAGAACTGCAAAGATTGCAAGTCGAATTTTGCATCCAATTTTACATGACAATATGCAGTCAGCCTATGAAATCCTAAATTACGAGGGACTGAGGTACTCATTATGGATGTAACTCTTCATTAATGCTCTTCGTGAAGGAATACTTGAATAATTGTAACAATGTTAATCTCACTCTTCTTCAAAAATGGCAGGGGCTTATTCTGTGCAAAAGTCAAACATGGTATTTTTGTGCAAAAGCAGCACTTTATTTGTTCTGCAGAACATGCTGTTTTCTGTGCAAAACTTAGTATGTGCAAGTTTTGTACAGAACAAGTCCCTAATTACAGGATTCTCTGTTTAGGAAAAAACATTTCCTGTACAGCAAACCATATTTTATCTGCAGAAGTGGTTCTATTCTGAACAAAATGGCCACATGCATTTTTTTTTTTCAGTAGAATAAGTTCTGAACTTTAAAGATTCTCATCAGTCCCAGACTCTTTTCTTTGTGGTTTCTTGACACTCAAGAAGCTGTTCCCCCACCCCGCCCATGCTCCGAGCAGCTCAGGGGGGAGGTGACTTTGCTATCCCCCCTTCAAGGAGGGACCACATCACCAGTGCAACCATTCTCCCAGCAAGTGGAGGGGAGCATTAAGGCATTGGTGTATACCTTTGGCACAAAGTATATAGAGTACGCCTCTGGAGCTCATTCTCCTGGTTGTCAGCCAGGGGGTGAGGGGCGAAGAAGGAGGGCATCATTGAGGAGGGCCCACATATTTTATGCTCTCACGTCTGGGCTCTGTGGCAGTTGGTGGGCTTTCATGGGGCATGCCTTCCAGAGGGGGTCTCCGAGGTGGCAACTCAGGATCAGGGGTTTGCTCTTGGAAACAGGTACTTTGATATCATGCAGCCCCATGAGGTCGAGTTCAAGTTCAATGTCTTTCCCAATGTCAAGTTCAAGTTCATGTCTCAATAGGCAATAATTAATAAAATTGCCCATAGTTCATCCCAAGTCCTGGTCTCTTCGTTCTGAGGGGTGGGCAGCAAACATTTTTTGACCATTTTTCAAAGTTTTTGACCATTCTTCACATTCCTACTATTCATTGGACCTACTTCATCCCATTCTTTCCTCCATAAGATTCTGAGGTTGTCAGAACATGCACTAGTTCCTTGCTATTTAGAGACAGGTGTGAAAATAAGAACAGAGTACATTCATCCCTCCACTTTTGCTTAGGGGCACAGGACCCCCATGAAAGTGGAAAAACCATGAATAACTCTAGGCCCTCCCAAACCATATTTAACACAAAAAAAGTATGATCACTGTATTCAACCCACTGTGGATTCCTTAGAGGCATCGGGGTTCCTTCAGGAGGCAGAAGTGGTTGGTTGGTAGGGCCTACTGCCACCTCCACTGATGCCCCACACCATTTTTAATAGAGACTTAAAAGCCTTAAAAGGAGTTTCTCAGTCTCATGAGGCTTGCAGTCTCTGTTAAAAATGGCACAGAGAGGCAGCAGAGGTGACAGCAAATAATCCGTGAATAATCAAGTCCGCAAAAGTGAAACCTGCAAATGTGGAGGGCTGATTGTATTTTTCTAGAGTAAAGGTGGGTGAAATGTGGTCTGAGGACAACATGCAGCCCACAATTCAAGCTCCAAATCTCCCAGCTCCTGTTTCCCCCGAATTCCCATTCTTTTTGTTTAGGTTTATGACTTGCGCCCACCTCTGAATCTTCTGTATCCACCTCTTAAATGCTCTAGCATTTAAACACAATTTGCCATTGAAACAGTTTCTAGAGTGCTCTGCCTGGAAAGCCTGACCAACTACACTATTAGAAGTTTTCTTAAATTAGTCAATATCCTCTTTATTCCAAAGGTTCCAGAGGATTGGTTTCCAAAGGCTTGGTTTCCATTTCTGTGTCTTCTTCTGATTCTGCTTCCTGCTGAATCCAATGTTATGTTGTCTCTGGAAACTATTTTAATTTGTGCGAGATGTTTTGCTGTTGCAGTTGTAAATGGACACAGACGTCTGTGATTGACTTTTTGTGGCGGGGTATAATCCTTAAGTGAAAATGCAATGCGTACAGAAGCAATGGTGTGAGAAAACTATCAACTGAATCCATTCTACAAAGAATTAAAGATGTTACTAAATGACTTCATTTTTTAAAAAATGCGTGGCTTTGTTAGCTGTGACCTCTTTGTATTCCATTGGTTGGCAGGAGATTACAAGTGTCTTGCATGCTGAAGGTATCTGATTTAGTTAATTCCCTCACCTCAATCTCCAAAAGTGAGCTGTTTTCAGTAGTGGTGCTGGGAAAGAGCTCTGCCTAAAGATATTTGAAAGCCATGAACAGACTGTATAAGCCATTCTGGACCAGAATAGAGAATGTATGATTCAGTAAAAGAGAACTCTCGGAGGTTGTCACTTGGCAGTCAAGAGTATCTGGTCTTTTTCTGTTAGCAAATTTCAATATGGCTTAATTGATGCAGTTCAGTGGCATGAGATATTGCAACATGCCTCTCTCTCTTTTAAAATTGAATAGAAAAGCTGTTTGGATTTGTTTTTGCCTGTTTGGCTGGTGTCTAGATGTTTTTGCCAAAGATCTTGAATACTGGTGGGTGGGTGGGTGTGTTTTGGAGTATCCCCTTTGGAGCAGCAGATATACTTGCTGCAACAAGCCCAGAGTTAATCCCACTGGCATCAGAATTGTGGAAATGAAATCCCCATGACCGGATATCACAGCTGGCCAGTTATGTTAATGAAAATTCACAGCCAATCCTTCACAATCCTGCATGTTTTTTAATGAAGCAAAATCATTAGCCATTGTCAGCAAATTTGTGGAGCATTCTGTGCGTGGAGTTGCCACTTGGCTTCTTTTATGTTTGCCCTCCTCCTACATTGTTAGGAAAATTTAAAGTTTAAATCCTACTCATTGGACTGTTTTATTGGGGTTTATAGGTAAATTAAAAAATAGATGAAACTTTCCTCTGCCCAGTCAGTTGAATACTTTTGAGATTGTCTTGTGGTTTGGTTTTTCTTTAATGTATTTATTCAGTTGTTTAGGCTTTTACTTTTGTAATACTTCCGTTCATATATCGTATTGGTGATGATAACTTTAGTATAGTCATAGACCAGTATCTAAAGTTAGAAAATAAACAAGTATAAAATGAACAGGTACAAATTACAGAATTAGGAAAAGTTCAACATATGTACTTTGCGTGGCAAAAATGTGAGGGTCTATAACAGGGCTTTCCACAACACATTATTGTGTTGCCTGAAGTGTGTAGGCGTGTTGCCTACTATCTTGGAAATGTATGTTATTATTTATAAAGCATATATTTTTAAAAATATATGAAAGGCTTTCATGAGATATGTTGTGTCTCCATACATTTTGTTATTACAATTTATGTGTGTGTCTGTATCTCTTATAAGGAGGGATGGGCCAACCGAATCCTTGAATCCTCGGCAAGGATTCAAGATTTGCGAATCCGAATCCCTGCACCAAATAGGCAAACCGAATCCTTTGAATCCACGAACCAAATAGTATGTTGGAGACTGGGAAGCCAGACACAGAAGGGGAGATGGCAAGTAGGTGACTTTTACCCTTGGAGTAATCATGGCCTTTGCTAACAATTTCAGAAATTACATCTGGGGTTGTATTCTAAGATATTTAAATTGAACATTTAATATTTCAGTTTGGCACTTGACTGGAAGGTACAATCTTCCTGAGATTTCAAGGACAGCTGAAAGGTTCTTTTGTATGGCTCCCTTGCAAATCTCTTTCATACACAATTCTGGGGTTTGTAGTTGGACAAGGGGTCACAGCCTTCTCTGACAAAGTTTATTGTTACATCATCAGACTACAAACTCCAGGATGCTATAAGGAGCAATGCAAAGAAAAGCCAGTTTTGACCTGGATCATCTCTGTATGTGGCCCTGTTTACACAGCCAGGAAAATGTGGGATTGATCCACATTTTCCCGCCTGTGTAGAAAAGGCCTTTGTGTTATTTTCAATCTGGGGAGATCCTGAGGCAAAACTATGACAATTGTCCTGGCCAGGTTTCTTCAGAGGGAGGTTTCCCTTTACCTAGGCTTTTGCTAAGGCTGAGAGAGTGCATATTGCCCAAGATTATCTTTCTTTCCCTTTCTTTTTAAACCCTTTTTTTTAAAAAAAAGAATTCAAAAGATTCAAGATTTGCGAGATTCATGGATTCCCAGAACCTCCCAGGGATTCGGAAAATTCTGGGTTTGTCCCATCTCTACTTATAAGGGGTTAGTTTAACCTCTGGTTTCCTAGTAAAACTGAATTACTGTTTTGCGAAATGATGCATGTCTAAAAAGTGTGTCACCAACATGGAAAGTTTGGAAAGCTCTTATCTAAAATAAGAGACTGAATGGGCCTTCAGATAACATTTCTAGGAGGGTTTAACCAGCAGATTCCCAGTAGAAGAAGCTAGAATAATAGAGCTAGAAGAAGCATGTTAAGACTAATTTCGTTAAAATATATCACATTATCTTCATGAACAACAAGGAGGTTTTATAGTACTTTATATGCACAAATTGTTCTATGTTGTTTTGCCCCGCCTGTGTTAACAACCTCTAAAATCACATTAGGATGAAATCTTAACTGCAGACAAGTGTCACGGTTCCAGAGTATGTGAGCCTTTGTCGGTCAGAGACCAGGAGTTGTGTGCTGTGACTCCTCCACTGGTAAGTGCAGTTCGTCCTCCAGTGAAGATGAACTATCAGCAGGGAGCATGAAAGATACTAACTTTTCACTTTTGTGGTTTCATTAATGAGATAATTTTAGGTCCTGGAGATTCTGAAGTCCATCTGGCCAAGTCATCTGCATCTAGGGCCCTTTCCACACGGGGTAATTAAAACGGTGTAGAGCGACCTCTAACGGAGGTCATCTACACCGTGGAGTGCGCGGGGGCATTTATAATTTTGAGGTTCTATACCTCAAACCGCTCTGAAGCGACCGGAAGTGGTGGTGCCGCGTGTTTTTTAAAAAACACTTTTCAAGTGGTTTTTATAAAACACGAGCGTGCAGCCCCGTTCCACCCTGTCGCTGTGCCCCGGTGTAGATTTGCAGGCGCGCGCAAGTGCGTGCCTGCAGATCTGCCAGGGGGCGGGCTTCTGGCTGGCGAGCTTCTCTGGTTGGCGGAGAGCCTCCGCCAGCTGTAAGCCGCCATTTTGGATGCCGCAGGAGTGTGGAGCAGCAAACTCGCGCTGCTCCTCGTGGCGACGGACTTACCTGGCTTCTGGTAAGCTCCATTTCTGTGCGTTTTACCCTGTTTCTCCCTCCACGTGTGGAAAGGGCCTAGTTTTGGGTACTAAGGATATGTAGTGTCCTTTTCTGGAAATTAAGAGCTAAGCTTCAGAAAACTGTCAGAACCAAACTTCGGCCAAATTCTCCAGAGAATCATATTCTGGATTATCTCATTTGCTCAGGTCTTTCTGTATTTCTGAATGTAGTTGTAGATAATAGGATAGGTCTATTCTTCTGAAGAACTAAGCTGACAAATGGTTCATGAAACCTCTAATCCTTTCACACCTTCTTAGTAATACTGTACTTTAATAGGGGGTACTCAATGCATTTTTTCACCTAGCACACCATTGTATTTGTTCTGGCAGTGGAAAAGCTGAAAAATGTCCACAGTTAGTATGCAAAAGAAGATCCCTCCTTTCCTTGTCTTTTATTTTATTTTAGCAGGCAAATTCTATTCCACTGAGTTAAATGAACACTGGACAGCTACAGGAGAATGATGGGCGGGGGGAATCTAATCTGAAGGCAAATGCAATGTTGAAAGTAACTTCAAAGATGTGATTTTAGATGTTTAGATATTTTTTGAGTTAAACAATTAGTTTCAAAGGATTCTGAGTTTTAGCAATGTTTGAAGAATACAGCCCTTAATGAAGTAAAATAAATTGCATTCCACGTCTATTCAGCAAATGAGCAGTTTTCCTCCTCTAACTACCATTTATCTTCATCTCCGTTCACTGTAACATCTTAGCATGTCTTTAAATATAGGTATTCACCGCCAAGCATACTTTTCATCTTCACTTCCCACACAGCAATACAATGGAACCGATTATACTACTTTCATTAGGTTATCCTGCAGGAAAAAAGAGAATTCTTTGTCCCTTAATTAGATTTTAATCAAGGAAAGTGGAGAAAAAAATGATGAAGATTCTGAAGCATTACTACCATTCCATTTTTTTAAAGGAAAGAAAAAAAATACGTCTGACCATTTATACTGTTGAGAACTTCTTGTATGTATAAAATATATGTACAAATGAGGGAAAATGTAAAGCACGAAACATGCAATTTTGCAGGAAAAAAACCCCCTCCTGAAGTTGAAATAGTTGCACCATATTATATATAAATACTCTAGGACAGATGTAAGGACTTTAGAGCAAGTATGTTATATATGTGACCCCCATTATGAGTTGCAGCCTATCCAAGTTCTGGTCCTGGAAGAGCAGTGTTCATTTCTTGAAAGCCTGATACCACTGTAGGAGGATGGGAAAAGTCCAGTCTCAGTTTCAGTCATCAGCAGCCCAGCTCAGGTCCTGTAAACTCAGGGTTGTGGCTTCCATCTGTGGTGTGTTTTTCCCTCCTTCCTCCCGCTTTCCATTTTACATTATAGTATTTTTCCACAATGAATTATGTTCTCTCATGCTATGTCCAAAGTATGGTAGCCTCAGTTTAGTCATATTGTTTTCTGGTGAGATGACAGGCTTTATGTGCTTCTGGACCCATTTATATCTTTCTATCAGTCCATGGCATCCCTAGAACTTTCTTATACTGTCACATTTCTGATAAGTGGATTCTCTTCTCTTCCACGTTAAACTGTGCCATAGATGAGTCTGACTTTGGTATTTGATTATGTATTTTTACCCTTAAAAAATGTATATGTAGGTTGTTCCTTCAAGGCTACCCTTCAAAATCCTAGTTTTCTTGTCATTTCTTGACCACAGACGCCAGTTTGATGCCTCTCAGGTACAATATTTGCTGTGCCTCCCAGAGGTGTTTTAACCCATCCAGGCTTTTTACAAAACTGAAAGTAACCAAATAGTAAATTCCAGTTTTAAAATCATGTCTCTTAGCTCTAAAACAGCTTGGGGGTCATGCTGCAATTACTCCCCACACCTCCAGAGTGCAGAAGGACCTTTTTTGCGTTAAACAAGAGTGTGTTGGGACATTGTGAGGTGCAACCCCTTGAGGTCTGTTGGACAGTGTTTCCGGTCCCCACAGTCCTCTGGAAGTAGCTTTGCTGTATAGTGTGAATCCATTCTATAATAACATGATTAAAGTTGCTTATAAAACATACTACAACCTGTGTAGGAAGAACAGCAGGGAGCTGCAAAGAAGGATATTAGTAGATCGGTCATTCTCTCTGTCGTTGGTTGTACATGTCTGTGAATTGGATAGTAATGATAACTGTTTTTTTAAAAAACAAAAAAGATATACAGAAATTGGTATTTTGACATCAACAAACTTATTAGAAACTCCTGAATACTGACATTTTTCTTAAGTGGTAGAACTTCAAATTAATCATAACTAAAGCCCAGGAAAGCCTAGAAGTTCAACACTGGTCCAATACTGTCACAGCTATTTCCTGTTAAAGGGAAAACCGTCTTTGCTATTTTTGCTATGTTTCTGGAAAAGAAAATGCCAGAGTATGACATTAACTTATTATTAATGAGAATAGCATTTAAAGTCTATCTCAATTAAGTGATATTGATTAGCAAAACACTGGATATTAGGAATTAATTAAATTACGAAGCCCTGGTGGTGATGGTGGTCGTCTCCTCTTCCTCTTCCTCCTCCTTTTCCTTCTATGGCTATGTTCATAGCCTGTACAGTTCACAATCCAGTTAGAAATCATGTAAGTAAAGAAAAGTAGCCAATGCATATTGAGGGAAGGCCAGAGAAGTATTTCATGAGAGATTTGGAGCCATCCTTGTGTGATTGGATATGCAGAAGGATCTGGAAATAGGCCAACAAGATTTAGGTTACAACCAAACAATGCATTGTTATAAATAAAATATAGTGGAGTGTATTAGTCAGTATCATTCTGTACATTCTGCATCCCATGTGTGCTGATTTTGTAGAAGTGAGGTTGGAAAACTAAGGAGATAAAACACTGATGTTTTATCTACCCCTCTCCCCCGAGAGCCTGATGCAATTATGTAAACATCTGATGTCCTGTTCTGGGTTTGTTGTATGGTTTTGATCTGTTTAATAACCAAATGAATTTATAAATTAGAAATGTAAAACCAGCCTTGAAAGAAATGCACAACCATGCATATCCTGTGGAATGTATATTAGAGTTGTCATTGTGGCCTGAAAGGTGGAAATTTTTTGAGGGGCGGGGAGGGGGGAAAGACTTTTCTGCCTGGTCAGCTGTTGATTTCCTCTTAGCCTCAAGTACTCAGGTGAGTAGTTCTATAGAAGCCTGATTAAGGCCTTTTCCGCATTTTATATTTAAAACGGGGCGGTGAGTCCTCCAGTGAGGACGTTTACACTTGGGGGCGAACTGGGTCTGGACTACTTAATGTTTGTCCGGACTTCAGCCCACTCCGGAACGCCCAGAACTGGTGGTTCCCTGTGCTATTGAAAGACCAATTAAAAGAGGACTTTCAATAGCCCGGCCGCCCCAGTCCATTGCCGCCCTAAGTGTAGATTTGCAGGCTGGCGCCAGCGCAAGCCTGCAGATCCTCCGGGGGCGGGCTTCTAGCTGGCGAGCTTCTCCGGTTGGTGGAGAGCCTCTGCCAACCGGAAGCCTCCATTTTCGTCTCTGGAGAGTGTGTAGCGCAGGCGTGCGCTGCTCCGGATTGTCGTGGATCGTCGGGGGGGAGTGTGTCAGTCTGGTGAGTAACAGACTGCCCGTTTCCCCCTTAAAGTGCGGAAAAGCCCTAAGTATTCTTTATATGTGAAAATTTTTGTGTGTGTATGTGTGTGTGCATATTACAAATGCACTCTGCTTTTGCACTTCTGAACAAAGCACTGAAAGCAGTGGAACAGACAACCTTGCAGGTTTGAGGGACAGTAGACTTTTTCTTTGGCAATTGTTTAAGCAGAGATTAGAATATCACCTGTCTGGGATGCTTCCTCCAGACCCTTGCCCCCTTTCCTCTTTCACTTAATGAGGCTTGGAAAATACATCTCCATAAGCAGATGCAAAATGATGTCATCAGTGTCGAGACCCATAGAGGACTCTGGTGGATCTTGATGCTGATGTAATAATTCAGCATCTGGCTATGGAAATGTAGCAAGGTGTTTCTGTGACTGGCCATATGGGTGCTTCTCAATATGTGGGGGGTCGTTGGGCACTACAGAGAGAGGAAGGGAATACCAATGGCACCCACACATTTAAGAGAAGCCTTTGCATGTGGATGTCCCTAACAGGGTGCCGGCCTGCGTGTTTGATATTTGTACGTATGTCAAAGCACTTCCCAGTTCACCCTGCAATAACATAAAAGTTTAGGTTCTAAAATGTCCCTAGCTGTGCCAATCCTGCCAAGTAAGCATATGGAAAGTATGGCATTGGAAGCACCATTCCAACCAAGGAAAAGGCATATCCGTGTCATGTTCATTTTTACTAAGACCAGATTCATTCATGAAGTAAAGTAGATACCAATATACTTGTGGGTTTTGGTTTGTTCAAGTGTATCCAGCTTCTTGGAGGAGTTAACTCAATACTGTAATCTGAACTGGTTGAAACATTTTGGATAGAAAAAAGTCAATGAAACCCAGTTTCTTTTTCAAAATGAAAGCCCTTTGAAATTCCAGATTAGCTGACTGTCCCTTTTCTTATTGGGGAGAAGTTCATATGTGTTGGTGTCCAAGGTAAATGTAGAAGGCATTGAAAACTGTGGGTTCTTAGAAACTTCTTGCTAGTGGTTGCTTGGTGGTTTTCTCTTTAATAGGATTCCTTCACACCTATGTTCTAAAGTCACAGAAGCCATTTTTAGCACCTGCAAATGCCTTTCTTTGTGCCCTTGAGGTTCTGGACACTGAACCACTTATTTTGAATGAGCCCCCATTTATTGGGCTCAGAAGAATGTTTCCAGTTTGGGTTCTAGGCCATATTTTTCCCCCTATTCACTGGCTGCAAACAGGAATTTTGTTTGAGCTTCATATTAATTTACTCAGGCAAGACTTCTTCTGGGAATCAGAGAAGCCTAAATTGGCCAAAAGGCTTTAATGGCTATCCTGATTAGTTAGAGATACTAAAAAGGCATGCCAATTATGTCTTTAATTAAATAATCACTATGGTTAATTAAAACTTCTGGCTGTAGTGGTGTTTTTTAATATTATCAGATATTGTAGTAGTAACTAGGGCTGATACTTCAGCATAAGAGGTTTGGGTCTTAACGCTTTATTTTTTTTTATGTAGCTTCATTGTGTGTTAACCCTGTTATGTAATTTGAACTGTTTTGCTATACAAATCTACATGTTAGATCACAGAGTCACCAAACTTGGTGTGTTGTCTAGGTGAGTCTAAAATGAAGAGTGTTGTAAGCTACTGGATCTGATTGATCAAAAACTTCTGAAAACTCTCAGCCACATGCTTCAGAAATATGCTGCTTTGCTCTAGAATATACTTTTATTGAGACTGTGCAAATTTAGGTTTACACCATGCAAGTTCAGAACTGATATCTCTCTTTAGTACAATTTTCATGAAATGGGCTCTGAACCAAATTTTAAGGACTGTAGGTACTAATATTCAGTTTTTTGTTTGAAATCATAAGTTAAATCATCAACATCAGCAAAGGCAGTCCCCCTGGGTACCTTTGGGGAGGTGAAGGAGACTGATAGGTAAGTGTAGTACAAAGGACAATAATTAGAAATTATGCTTTGTCCTGTCATCCTTCCAGAGTAGCATGCATTTCGTTTCCCTCATATGAACCATCCTGTTGGGAAGTTGCAGTTCAGGAAGGCTATATAAATCTCATGATCATCTTGCTTATTTTGTCTTCTGGTACAGTTAATAGAAAACGAAGGCTCTTCGTAATCCTGTTTCTATAGCCGTGTCTAATTTTCTGTGTATGCGTAATGTCTCCATTATTTGCCTTAGCTGTAAGCCAAACAGGCCTAATGTTATCAACAATCTAGTCTCTTGAATATATTGAATGTTCTCTTCTTCATCCTTTCTAACTCTATAATATCCTTTTTCAAGCATGGTAAATATATAAGCAAAAGGAAGCCGTGCTGGCGGAGACAGTCATGACAAGACTAAATTAGATGATTGCTGAAGCTCCTGTGTGCCCAGTCCAGACATGCATATACCCCAATCTGAACTCAACATTCAGAGCCACAGCCATTCACTTTGGTGGTAAAAGAAGATTCTCTGCTGATTCACCCCCCGGCATTTAAGTGAATGGTAAAGCCCATTCTCAGTAGAATTTTATGTGTGCATGGGAGCACAAATGAAGCTTTGGACGGGAGAACCCCCTCCTGTCTTCTTCCTTCTCCTCATATCTGAATCTGGAATTTGTAAGCTGCCATTCATTTGTGAGAAACGTTTATACCAGCCATGGTTCATTTGCCTTGTATGCTAAGTTCTTGTAAGTTGCATCTTGCCTAGGGAAATGTAATTTGCATAACTTTGTACATTGCATAAGGCAGTTTGTTGCTATAATAAAATTCATAATGACAAAAACATTGAAAAATGAAACTAGTAGTGATAATTTTGAGAGACAATGTGACTTGTTTATCACTAGGAACTACTGCATTTCAAAATGAGTTCTATATGCGCTGGTGTGTGTGGGGGGAGATGCTTGGAGCCAATTTTTAAACAAATTTCCTCATTAATTTTCAATTTGTAATGTACATTGTGAAGAAGCATTTTAAATCATCTGGGAACGGTTCATAATAGATTTATCTCTAGTGCCTTAATATTCCTTCTGTTCAAATAAAATGAATAGGCAAATGAGAAAAAAATGCACACATAAACAAGTAGCTAATTATATGCCTTTTTAAGCTAATGACTTTAAATATTTTAAAAGAGATAATGTATTATAGATATTATGTACAATCTGATGGGAAGTAGCCAAAGTTGTGGAGTGGGGCAGGAGTAGTGTGGCTGTCATACTTTCTGTTAAAGGTATGGTTTTGAATCCTGCTGTTTGTCCAAACTAGAGTATATTTATTAAATTTATCAAAGCATGGGTAAGTGTTGACTTACTTGATTCAGTGGGTGTATTCTATTTGGGATGAACAATTGGATGTAGGCCCTTATAAGTTTTCTAGTGGTGTATTTCTCATGAAATGCATTTATGCACACTTCTTATCAGCCTGATTTTCATTTTAAGAGGTATTAAATGGACAGTGCTAATTGTAGGATGATAGAAGCATAGAGTTGGACCACAACAGACATCAAGTCCAACATCCTACCCAACAGCTGGCCATCCAGCCTTTGTTTAAAAACCTCCAAAGAAGGAGACTCCACCATACTCCCAAGCAGTATATTCCACTGTCGAACAGCTCTAACCGTCAGGAAGTTCTTCCTAGTGTTTAGGTGGAATCTCTTTTCCTGTAGTTTGAAGCTATTGCTCTGTGTCCTAGTTTCTGGAACATCAGAAGACAAGTTTGTTCTGTTCTCCATATGGCATCTCTTCAAATATTTAAATATGGCTATCATGTTGCTTCTTAAACATCTCTTCTGCATGCTAAACATATCCAGCTCCCTAAGCCACCTCTCATACAGCATGGTTTCCAGGCCTTTTACCATCTTGCTTGTCTTCCTCTGGACACGTTCTAGCTTGTTAATACCCTTCTTGAATTGTGGTGCCCAAAACTGTACACATTCTTCCAGTTGAGATCTGACCAAAGCAAAAAGAAAGCAACAGTCAGGGAGAAAATCCGCTAATATAGGCTAAATCCAGTATTAGCTGTACCTAGAGCAATTTAAGTGAAATCAGTGGGACTTAGACTAGTTGTGGATGAAGAGTACCATTCATATTGACCTAAGTCAACTCATAAGCCATATATAATTCTTCAAAGACTTTCTATCCACAGCAACACATGCCAGGATGTTTTCTGATGTGATACTTGGTTCCACCTAAACAAGTTGGAGACAGCCCATTCATGGTTCACTTGGGAGTCTATTGGATAAGAGCCAACTGCTATGTAGTTCATATTCATCATGGAGTCTTTAGTTAAGCAGTTAAGTTAAAGTTTAAGTTGTTCCTACAAGAGATTTAGGTACTTCTTGGCCAGAGTTTTAAACAAAGCATTTTTTATCCCTAATTTTTTTGTGCGAGTTACATATTTGTAAGTGTGCAGAGATACAAATAGACAAGGATAGAAATTTGTAGCTACAGTTCAGATTGCCTCACTTGTGAGGTAGGTAAAGTAAAAAAAAATAACATCAGTTGAAAAATTCATATGAATCTCAGCCAATTTAATCCTGACCATGGAATGCTTTTTGACAATTTATGGATTAGGTTGTTGAAATATTCATTAGATAGATTGATAGATAGACAGCCATGTGGAAGTTATTTGAGTCTCTCAGTTTGTGGTCTTTTTATATTATGTTGTTGTTATTGTATTACTTTAAGTTGTTTCCAACTTATGGCAGAGGGATTTCATTTCAACTTACAATCAGTGTAATGGTGTAATGATTTTGGTGGTTCAGTTGGTCCAACACTGATAGCTAATGTGAAAAAGACAGCCAGCATGGTTTAGTGGTTTGAACGTTGGATCACAAGTCTGAAGACCGTGGTTCAAATCCTTGGGCAGCCATGGAAACCCACTGGTTTACCTTGGGCAAGTCACACTCTCTCAACCTCAGAAGGAAGCGAAAGCCTCTCTGAAAATATTTTGCCAAAAAATCCCCATGATTGGTTCATCTTAGGGTCACCATACATCAGAAATGACTTGAAGGCACCACAACAAAAACAATCCCTAATATAAAGACAGTTTTTGGGGAGGAGGGATTTCATTTATGTATATTTTATAAACACTTAGTATGTCTTCTTAAATGGAATTATAGTTTTCTTCATGTTGCTCAGCAACTGGAAACAAAGTCAGTTTTGCTGTCTCCAGCTCCCCGGCTCACTTTACCCCTGCAATAGTCTATGTTCCCCTTCTTTCTGATATTTGCTTTGGGGATGGGTCAACAAAAAAAGAGAGAGAGAGAGAAAGAAGAAAAACAACCAACATCAACTATACATCTTCTGTGGACATCAAGGATAGAACTTCTTGTGAAATATGTGTCAAAGCAGCATATACAATCTTTTCCTCCAGTGCCATTAGTGTGACCTTAAGCAATTTCTCAGTTTCTCTTGGGAAAAAAAGCGATTGTAATTCTCTAACAGAAAGCAACATTTTTATTTTAATTGTTCGGAGATGGCCTTGCTTGTCATGGCTCTTCTTCATCTTTGAATGCAAATTGCTCAAAAATGTGGAAATTCTTTGCAAACAATGGAGCATAAATGATACGAAGTAGTAATAATTGTGACAGCACAGTTAGGTCAAATTACGTGTGCCTAAGTCCATTGACTTCACTGGGCTGCATGACATAATTTGGTGCAGAATTACTGTCTAAATTTCTCATATTGTTAGGAAGATGGGAAATTAGCCAGTATAGCAATTCTGAATGACATCTTCCATGGACCATAGGAACCTGTGAGTTTTCACATTTGACCACTTAGACAGAACAAGGTGAAAATGACAAAAAGGCGTACCATATTTTAAAGTACTATATCAAGAAGTATTGTTTGGTAGTCCTCCATATTTCAGTTATGGGACATGTAGTAGGAGTTAATTAGCTGCTTGCTTGTAACAAGGTATGGGAACCAGAGACCGTTAGGTAAACAAGATTAGGAATGTAGTGATAAGCGCTGCTAGGCTGAAACCTGAGCTCCAAGGTCTCTTGCAGGCAGGATGGGAAACTATTTGCTTTTAATGTTTGGATTTTTCTAATTGCCTTCAGTTCGCTCACTGAAGTCCTGTACTATGTATCACACTCCTAATAAATAGTGTATTAGCACTGTTACATTTGTGTGCGTGAATTTGGTTCCTGACAAGTATAAAGGCCTTGAGCAGTGCATAAAATACCATTCCTTTAGTCCTGGACATAGTGCCCATTAGCACAGAATGTTTTATTTAATCATGGAGCAAGAGCTAAATGTGGGTCCTCATAATTGCTTGCAGCAGATATTTCATGAAGTTGTAACTGTTTGTAATTCTGCAGCCACCTCTTCCTTTAGCAAAGAGACAAAGTTTCTTCATGCTTTCAAATAGTTTGTATAATCTGCTCCATTATTATCACTTCATTTATTTAATTGGCTGCTAAATATACTCATTAGGTTTTGTGAGCAGTGCCTGGTGTGTGTGATGCAGTTAAAAAAAATCAGAGTTTGTCTTTGCTTCCTTAAACATTTGCAAATAATTAGCAATATAGTGTGTTGACTTTTATATCCCTTGCTCCTGTATTAAGTTCAGCTAACACAACCAGCACGCAAGATTTTGCTGACACAAAATGGACTGTATTTAGCTGCTGCTGAAGGATCTTCATACAGTGGCGTCATCTCTTCCTCTCTTGCTCCATGGATGGGTAGATTGCTAATGCATAGAAATCATATGCAGAGTACTGTATGATATGGAGCCACATCCTGATCAACCATATCAAAGCATTAGTCAAACAGGAATTATGAATGTAGGGAACTCAGGAAGAGTTAATCTATATAAAAAAGGCACATTCAGCTATAGGAATGTCACAGCATTCCAATATGATGCTATTGACTTTCAGATAAATATGTATATTTTCAGACTCCATTCTTGTTGTGTGTCAGTTTGGTGAAGACAGGAAAATTGAGTATGACCAACCCATTTTTACAATCTTCATAAGGGATTTTGGGCTGTTTTGACCTCCTCTGTTACTGGGGTGGCTTATGCATATTGTCCTGGAAAGTTGATTCATGGTTTAATAGCATTCAGAATGACCAGTCATTACCGAGCTTTATCCAAATTAAAGACCCAGGATCATGTGCAAATACTCCGGGACCTGCAGCCAATGTTTTGACTGGTACAGCTTTACCTGCCCCATGCATTCACTGATTGAGAGGAGATAGGGTGCATGAAAGACAATGAAGAAGAGTCTCCATTGTTACTCTGAATGATCAGTGCTTGGAGATAACTGGAGATTTCCTAGTATGCCACTGGTCCTCTCAATTAGCTAGTCAAGCTGTGCAAGGAAGAATCACACCATTATCTCTGGTCAGTTATGGGACTCCAAGCTAGGAAGGCCAGTGGTGGGCAAGAGAACTTCCTTGCGGCTTTGGATAATGGAAGGGACTTTCCCAGAATCCTCTGTGGCTCTCATGGGGATTCTCTGTTGACCAGAGTATGCTTTCCACTGAGTTGTATCATGACTTCCTTAATTAATAGAGTTTAGTTGTTTAACCATTAGCTTAGACAGTTGTCAAAATGGATAGATATGCACGGGAAAGTGTTAAATAACTCAGTATCAGTCTTCAGGATCTGGCAGAAGTGGGGGCAACAGACCTATGATATTGCATCTCACTCTTGCCCCAAGAACACAATGTGAATGTTTTCAGCGAGAGTGTTACCCTGCTTTCTAAGGGGCTCCCTTAAAGGATTCCCAAAATCTGTTAAAATTGTGGGGAAAATTAGCTCAGAGCACTGTTTTAGCTATGCGAGAGGCAGGGTAACGTTGCAGGACCTTTGTAACCCAGATTTTACAGAGTAAGACCACGCCAAAAAACCAGGCAGGTTGTTCAGTTTAAAGATTTTATTAAACCCTCAGTAATTAAAGCAAATAACAACCAAACCCCCTCACACATTCATTCAAGAGCTAAAGAAAAAGAAAGTAAGGAAAATTGATAGGGATTTTGTTTTGGGGTGTTCAGAGGCAATACTTTACCTTGATTTAATGCCCAAGGGAGCCAATGTTGAAAAACTGGAGATTCAAAGCGATGAAACTCAAAAAGTGGGGAAGGGGGGGTGAGGCAAAACAAACTGACAGGGATTCAGGAGGAAAATGTGAATGAACCCACGAACAGAGAAAAACATGGGGTTTTTATAGGAAAAATATACCTGGAGGGCTAGTTCTCTCCCTGGGAGAACAATAGTACAGGAGGCTAGATTAAAAAGCCTTTAATGATCAACATCTCCAGCTAAATGTTTTTCTCAGTCCTTTGTGAATGACACTGACCAAATGGACAAAAGGCCCAGGTATAGTGAGATTGCCCACATTCAGCAGGCTGATTGTGATTCTATTGAGCTGCCATATCAGTGCAAAAGGGCCCTTTTGTCTGTTTTATGGTCCTCATGTCTTCCAGGAATTCCTGGCCCATGTGGCAGATTCAGTCTGAGTCACCTTTTGGCTTGGCCAAAGTTTTAACTTCCTGCCAGCGTGCACTTTCAGTGACCCTGTTAGACACATGGAATGATTTCTGATATTAGCCATGTGGAGATATCAATTTGATGTGATAAATTAATAAATTGTAGACCCTGGGAGAGAGAGAGATAGCTGATGGTGGTACTTACAAGAGCATTTAAAAAGATGCATGATGATACATCTACATGTAATCACATGTTTGGCTTTTTGAAAAATCAGCAATTCTCCTTGAATGCTGAAGTTATTTTTAAGAAGGCTCAGTTCATAATTGGCGGCTTATCTTAATGGTGGATGTCAAGGATCATAAACAAGAGGCCAGGTCCATATTGTTTGCTGCTACCAGAAACTATGAATCCAATTGCAGAACTGTCTGTCTTGATGACACTTTGCCTTGTTAGGGCTGCTGGAGAATGTGAGAAAGCAGCAACTTTGTACGTTTCCTGTGGAAAACCCTGGGATTTGTGACAGAAGGAAAACACATAATTGCAGGTGTGAGTCAAGGGAAATTGAACTGCCTGCTGTAGTGCCGGCAAAGATGATGGGCTCAGGCCTGTTCTTGGTTTCTGAATAGATGAATAAATGAATGATCCTTTTTCATATCCTTCACTTCTGCGTACTGCAAAGAGTACCCATTAGTTGAAGTGAACTAAATAACATAGGCTCTCTTTTCTTTAGAATCAAAGACACTTGAGAAGGTCACAGTCAGTCTTAGGTATACATGCACATGTCTTGACAGCATAATTGTAAGCATCTGATTGGTTTGAAGAAGGGATGGCTACTCCAAGACCTTTACAAAAACTACAGATAAAGAACACCAACTATTATCCCCAGCCGTACATTCTTCTCCACTGTCAATCGTAGGTGGATAACTTCAGTTGTGATTGACTCTAGACGATATTATTTAACCACAAATACATGGTGGTGTAGTAGTTTGGGCACTGGACTATGATCCAAGAGACCAGGGTTTGAGTGGTTTTGAGGTTGCCCGGGTTAGATGACTGTGCATTAGATCTACTCTCTCTCTCTCTCTTTTTTAATCTCCCCCTTTGATAAGAAAACTGTTCTCACTGCTTCTAGCATTGCTTGCCGTGGAAGCAGCTGTGGCTTGATGCCCATGCCTGTCTGCCTGCCTTCCTTGCTCAGATTGCTTTCTTCCTTTCCTCTCACCCCTATTTCTTTCTGACAGCAAAAAGTGTAAAAAAGAGGTGAAGGGGTGGCAATGCTGAGTAGAAAGGAAGGGCTGCTACTCCTGCTCCTGTCTGTCTACATTGGGCTCTAATAGCTGTGGATATTGTTGCTGTTCTCCACTCTATCCATCTGATGATGATGATGATGTGTGTGTTATCCTCCTAATTAAAAGGCTCATTTTCATAATCCACAGCAGAGGGGAGGTGATAGTGGGGCTGGAGCAGCTCTTCCTGCATATGGCTGGGCTGCAAACTTCAGATGGAAATTTCCTGGAAAAATTGCCTGTGTATCCTCCCAGCCTCTGTTCCAGTCTTCTAGCCGACTCCAGGCCCGGACACTCCATTCCAGGGCCCAGGATGGCTTCCCAGCTGTTGTATCTTACTAAGGGAAAAGTGTTCTGACAGTGAAAAGAGACATTCACAGGCATGTCCATCCCCAATTCACTGACACCCCGTAAAAATCAAGACATTCCAAGCCAGGCTTCCATGGGGAAGGGAGGATGGCCACCAGCGTTTTTATGGCCACTGTTATTTTTTCTGCCCAGTTCCACTTTGTTTCTACCTCCATCCATGTGCACTGTGGATACATATATTATCCCAAGAAATTCAATATCATGCACTGCATGCATCTGAAGAAGTGGATTGCATTTTGTATGATCCAAGCGTAATCTGGATGCATGCCAGTCATACCAACAAGTGAAAACAATCGAGTATGCCACCATCTGCCCCTTGGAACAGAATTGGCCCTGACTCAGGAGCCAAATGATTCCGAATGCCAGTTTTGAAGCAGAGTTAAAAAGGGCATGTGCCCCAGGAGGTGCGAAAACCGAGCAAAAATAACCGTGGGTAGCCATGGATCTGATTAGTGTGTAGTCTGGAAACTTGCTGACAATCTCAAAAATGCACCTTCCCATTCAGATATATTTTTGCTCACCTCTGGCATGTTGAATGCTGTTTTCCTTTTTGTGACCATGTCTAAAAATTCCTCTGTCCGTTGTTCACTATGTAAGAATATGAGAGAATGGGACGCTAGTACAGGACAGGCTTAGCCGGTTGCCAACTTTACAACCTAGGAACAAACCTATGAAATACAGAGTGTAACCTGGTGTAACCTGTCAAGTATAGCATATAGGGTATAAAGTATAATGTGGAAAGCTAGATGTATTAAAATGTGTAGGCATGTATTATTGAGAACCTGATGGCAGCCTCAGTCTGGGCAACATGCCTCCTCAAATGTAAATTAGGGAAAGGAAGAGAACACGAGCACTCATAACAGCACTGTGAGATGTGATCAGAGGTGATTATAATAACCTCCTAGCAGGTATAGTAGCTGATGAAATTTGGATGGCAAGCAGTTCAGGAGTTTGCTCTGGCCAGACAATTTTTCTTATGGATTAGAACACTGGAGTTGTGGGTTTGTTTTTTTCTTTACAAACACCCAGCCCAAATTATACCCTCCTGAAAGTTCAGAGAAGGGCCATGAGGAGGATTGAGGACAGTGGGCAGGCAGAGCCTTTTGGTTCCCCATAGGCCCCATTTGTCGCAGACTTCCAACCCTACTCACACCCTCTCTAAGTTGATTCCAAGTGCAGCATGATTGTATAGCAAAAGAGGACAAGGTAGCATAGCATATAAAAAGGATGCATATGAACATAACTGAACTGAAGACATTCCTTCTTAAGTTCTTAATTTGGGGGACGGGTCTACACCATTTATATTGCTAGTTGGACAAAAGATTTCTGACACAAATGATGAGTGCCGGTATGTGTGGTGTGCAAGAGGGGCTTGTACATACTGTGGGCACTGGTCCAAAAAAAAAAAAAAAGGATGTTCTGAAGTGCTAGTAGCAGTGCTTTTTCTTGGAGATATTTTTCAGTAGAGCTCTACCCCCAGGTTGAGTGGATGTGCCTTGCAGGACCTGGCTGCACAGACATTTAATGGGTAAGAATTTGCCTGTTTCCTCATGAACCATGTTGTAGAGTGCTGGAATAAAAGAATTTTGCATGAACTTCTGACACCTGTACTGTATATTCAATCTCCTTGCCTTACTCAAGATAATGCTACTTGGATATTCAGACAACTGCTCATCCTTTCCCCAGCCACTCTCCCCTTTCCAAATAGACTTCATTTTGGCTTGCAGTTTTGATTATTTATGATTTTGCTGCAAATGGCAGTGAGGGGTGGGGTGAGGTGGGGAGATAAGGCAGGAACAATTGGAGGAGGAAAAGCAGGAGAAGGGCCAGGACATACCAGATGGTATTCCCCTGGGTTATCGTACCCACCTCTTTCCTGTGACTCTTGGTAGGGTCAGGGAGTAGCTGCAGGTTTGAAAAACATATGACAGAGTAAAAATCTTGATGTGCTTAGGCTTGCATTCTTGTATTTTGCCCAGTGAGTCCTCTCTCTTTCTCTCTTCCTCTCCTTCCCTCCACCAAAGGAAAGTTACCATCTGCTCTCCTTTAAGTCTCATGATGAGGCATCCTAGCCTTTCATGTTTATGATGGCTGCTGCCTCTCACTTTCCCACTGCTGTGACATTCACATAGAATGCTCTTGATGTTTCAATCCTGCAAACATTTTTGCAGCTAGCCAATTAAATACTGACTTGGAAAATAATTATGTGGGATGGTTGGAGCCAAGTGATAAAATGGGATTTCAAACTTGCATTAACAAATGCTCCCCCCCCTTCGTTACTACTATCAGGTTCTTATTGAGTGTTGTTTGCACCTTTGGCTCCTCTACCTATCTTCCTAATTAAAGCCAGAAGCATAAAAATGGCAAAATTGCAAAATTGAAATGTAAGCGTACATTCAAAGCATTCATAACAGTTTCTTACTGTGATTTTCGTTATGTTGAAAGCGTCCTGGTTTTAACAAAGGAGCTTTGGTTGATCTGAAGAGAGAGGAATTTTCCAGATACAGAAACTGTAAATTCTTTTGCTATATGCACATATGTAATTGTGGTAGTGGAGTTTGGGGTTCATATAAGTCTGGCAGGTTTGGACTTTTCCTGAACTAGCAGTGTATACATAAAACACATGTGTTGTGTCTCATTTACTGATAAATCCCATGATAAGATCTCAATTCATTATGCAGTACATACAAGGGAATTATTACTAGCGAAATCATCAAAATACTATTTTATTTTATTTTTTTTGTTATTGAAAACACCGGATAGAACAATAGCCCCTCATAAAAAGCAGCCAGTATACATGCAAGATGAAATTAGATGTGTGAAATTAGATTTTTCAGTACCCTTCCACACACTTGACTCAGCCTCAGATTGGATACAGGGACAGTTTTATCACTTGCTGTCAGCTTTTCCAGTTCAACCTTCTGTGTGTTTTGATACTTGGCCGGGTTTCTTTATCATATGTTACTGAGAGGCAAGGTTGGCAGTACTTCAGGAGTCTTTATCTCATGTGTGGCGTTTTTAATGTCTGCTTTGTAGGTAAGGATTTATAGATACTATCTGATCTTACCCGCTACTTTAAATTCATACTTGCTCTGGCTGACACAGAGTGATGTGCACCTACAGCATGCCAAGGGAGTTGCACAGATACATTCATCCCACCCTTAGCTCTAAAACACTTCCACCTTGCTGCTTTGGCCGTAGTATAGAAAATTAGAAAGTACGTATGAAGAAAAAAAAAACATAAAATTCTTTGCTTCCTTTTTAACAAGCTACAGACAAAATTCATGCTGTGGAGAGAAGACGCAATGCCCTTTATTTGAAGCAAGCTTTTAAGGCAGGCGTTAGAGCAGGGATTTTCAACTATGCACGAACCGGTGCTAAAATTGTTGCAGTCAGGATTGATGGGGGAAAGACAGCTACAAGCCAGCTTTCTCCCGCAGTTCCGCTTGCAATTCCAGCCATTTCCCAATTGGTCCTGCATCCCTTCTCCTCAGTGTTTTTGAATGTAGCTGTCACTCAAGAGGAAGGAGGGTAGCAGGTGGTGGAGGAATGTCATCTGCACCCTTTCGTTGTTTAGCTGAATGCTTTGAGAGCCCCCTGAAGGCACTTTAGGCATTCAACTTTAGTGCTCAAAATGTGGAAATGTTATTTAGGGTGAGTGCAAGGGTGCTGCATGTAAACCCATGCATATTGCAATGCCAATACACTGTCACACACTACAGCAAGAAAACTCTGTGACCATAAGAAAGCATATAAAGGAGCTGGGGTTCTCAACAACTTCTTGTGTGAGGAGGAGCCCCACTGTTTTGGGGCACTACAGCTTTGGGCTAGATGGGTGGTTGACATTGCTCTTCTCCCTCCTGAGTGACCTGGTTTTTCAAGGCAGCAGTTGCAGAAAGAGGACCATCGAGAGAACTTGATGCATTATGGCTGAGATCCTGTGCTGCACATGCAGTGTTTTATTGCTCTGGCCATGCAGCTTCATGCCTCCTCCTGGCAAATTCCAGGCCCCATTGCTGCTGTAACTCTTTAACGGTTGGAATGGAGAAGGAAAGGAAGGGTCTGAGAAATAAGAATCAACTCTTGACCCCCACTCCCAAAGATCAGTAGAGAGAGGCTGGGGGGTGGTTGAGAAGCTGGGGCTGCATCTTATCTCTGCTGCATTTTACTGGAAACAGGACCTGGGAGCTGTCTTGTCATCCAGGATTGCCTGTTGTCCTTTCTTCAGGTCAGTAGAGAGGGAAGAAAAAGAGGAACAATCTCATTCCTCTTCCTTTCTCTCTTTAGCAAATTGGTACTGCAGGGCACAAGAGGCAGGCGTTGCTGCTAAGTTGTCTCCTTGAATACTCCTTCACCATGAACAGTGGCCCCATAGGCAGAAAGGTTTTGGATGGAGCACGAGAGGTAGAGAAATAACCTCTTGTAGCCTATTCAGAACCAGAGATAATTGTTGTTGTTGTTGTTGTGTACCTTCAAATCGTTTCTGACTTATGGCAACCCTAAGGTGAACGTATCGTGGGTTTTTCTGGGGCTGAATGTATGTGGCACAACCAAGGTCACCGAGTGGATTTCCATGGCCACATGGAGAATTGACCCCTGGTCTCCAGAATCTTAGGCCCTTTCTGTACCTTACCTTTTTTTGGCGCTGGGATGCAGGGATTGTGCGAGCAGCCTCCAGCAAGAGGCTGTCGCATCCCTGCTGCTTCAGCTCCGCACGAGCTGCCTGCTCCTAAGCAGGTAGCTCAAGAGCCCTGTTTCTTCCTTCCGCAGTGCAGCCTGGGAGTTTCCCAGGCTGCACTGGGGCAGGAAGCGCGACCGCCATGGCTCTCGAGGCTCCGCACGCATGGCAAGTGTGTGTGGGGCCCTGGAGCATGCACAATTGTGCACCATTTTCGGCTGAAAGCCGAAAATGAAAAAGTGCGCGAGTGGCACCTGCCAGACCCTGGAGCGTCACGTGATTGTGAGTGCGTCATGCAGATCACTCCTCACAATCACACGACGCTCCAGGCACTCTTTCGCATGGCAAATGCCGTGCGAAAAGGGCCATAGTCCAATGCTCAAACCACTACATCATACTGGCTCTCTATTGCAACCTATTCAGAATCAGATATGCACGCACACAGAAAAATGCATATATGGCAATAAGAGGATTCTGGCCTATGTCCTGAACCACCAGCAGCTCTGAGAACAAACCACTGTTTCTGAAACAGCTGGAGTTCCCTGCAGTTTCTGCCGAGTGCAACTCCAGTATTCAGTGAGTGGTCTCTTTTGAGGAAGACAGCAAACAATAAATTGTTGTGAAAGATTCAGGAGGTAAGATGCTTTTGATGTTCATTTTTTTTACAGTGAAAACTATGTTGACAGGCTGTATATAAATACTGATAATAAACGGGTATCTTCAGAGTTTGAAAGCTGGCTGAACTTGGCATCACCTATTTCAGTTCTCCTGCTATCAATGTACTGAATTTCACAAGAGAAATGATTTTGCTTCCTTCTTCCATTTTTCCCCATTTTCACTCATTGTTCTTTCCTGTCCATTTCATCTTTGTTGTAAATAAGGTCGCTAATGCTGCAATTAAAAACTTTCCAGAATTTTTAAGAGACTGTGTTCCTGAATCTACCCTGCCAAAATGTTCTGTCAAATTAATTAGCAGTGCCAATGAATAGATGAAATACTAGTTAAAGTAGGCAGTTTTGAAGACATAATTAACTTTTCTCAAGTGACATAAATAATGTTTCTCAAAGGACTGTAATTAACTTTTTTAGGTAGCAATTTCTAGGAAAAGCCTATATATCTGGCATGTAGCTGTACCCTCAGTCTATGTGTTAAAAGTTTTCAGACAAGGAAAATGCTGATTAAATGCTAATTAAAGATTTTCTATACCTTGTCTCAGCCATAAAGCAAAATAGAGACTGTAGACAAGAAATCAGAAAAGAGACTAGGATTTGGGAAGGCCAATATGAAACGCTGGATAATATCCTCAAGTGTAAAGAGATATAATTGAATACCAAAGTCAGGATTTTCCATTCTACAATATTCCTGACTTCTGCGCAGAGTTGTGAAAACTGGACAGTGAAGAAAGCTGATAAGAAGAGAAACCACTGATTTGAAAGGCAGTGCTGGAGAAAAGTTCTATCGATACCATGAAATGAATGCATAGGTCTTAGAGTTAAGCCTGAACTTTCCCTAGAAGTCAAAATGACTAAACTGAGGCTACCATACTTTGGACATATCATGAGAAGATGGGACTAATTAGAAAAGACACGAGTGATTGGTAAGGTAGAAGGGAGTAGGAAGATAAAAAAGCTATATTACAGGAGTAGTGAAGACATGGCAGTAATAATGGCCTTTGTTCTGTAAGTGTGTTTTCTGATGTCTTAAAATTTGCTCCATTCAGCCCATACAGAGATTGCCAGTACAAGAGATTATTAATACCTCAAAGCATCTGTCACAACCCCCTGTCATGAAGGGACTACCTCAACCTGTTTCTGGGAATGCCCTTCAGATCCTGAAGTCCCCAGCGTGACTAGTACAGATACCTCCCTTCTGGGATAGGGAGGTCGTTGTGAAGTTCTGCAGATTTAGGACCACTGGTCCTCAAAGGAGGAGATTGTGCATATCACTGTCCTTGACCTCTTGCAAATTCAGGGACCATGGGGCACTTGAGAAACAGACACTGACACTAGGAACTGCAGACAACACAACCACAGTATTTTACATTAAAAAAACAAAACAGGGAGGTCAGCTGTACTGGAATTAACTCAGCAAGCTATGAGAGTAGTCTATTTACAGATCCATTTACCACATTGCAGTACATGAAGTGGGAATGGACAGTGTTGTCGGTGTCTCAGTGGGCCAGTCTTGCATGATGACTTGTGAATGGACTTCTTGAGGCCTTTCAAAATCTCTGTTGCCATTGGGTCTCATCACACTTAGACATGTTCACTGCAGAGAGGAACAGATTTTATCTTCTATACTTCTGCACAAAAGGAATATGTTTGCATTCCCCCATTTTCATTCCTTCAAGGAAAAACATTTTTCAACACTATTCATGCTGTTTTCTGTGTGTCTTTCTACCGTATCCCCTGCTATTGAAACTCCAGCAGGACAACTCAGAGAGTGTGGTAGTGGCAACATGGTGACCTCTTGAACTTTGGTTCTTTCCTCCTCTCTGTCTCTCTCAAGGGAAGCACTTATGACTCTGTCAAGCACCAGGTCTAGCAATGTACCCTGAGGGCAGAGTTCGTCATCCAGACCTGCATTTACTTCACTTGACCATATAGAGAATTCACCCAGCTTCAGTGCCCACTTGATAGAGGTTCTGAAGGTATCTTGCAGGTCTTCTGTCCAGAAATCCTGTGCTAATTTTCAATGAATTTCCAGGAGGGTGTCAGTCCAGTCCACAGTAGTATGGTATATTCTTGCTATGTTAACAAGTTTTTGTTTGTTTATTACATTAGCCTCTTTTTTTTTTTAATACAAGCCACTGTGTTCTCCAATTAGTAAATTGTTCTCAAATTAAACTATTAATAGGTTTCCAAAAGGACAGGATCATCTGTGCTCTGTCCAGGTGGGTGGTAGAAGTTGTCACGTTGGCTCAGGGCATCTGGGCCCATTCAACAAGGACATTTGATGTTTTGAGGGGTGTCCCAGCTCCAAATATCTGAAAAATTTCTACATGGTTGTAGTCAGCACTGTCTTTTGAGATAGCACATGCTGGACAGAAGAATATCTGCTGTTGCAACTTTTGGGAGGGCACTATTATCTTCTATTTCTCGCTGACTGAACCCTCTGCTGGTAGGTAGGCTAACTAGTAACACATTTGTGTATTGTAGGGCCACCACTAAAGCAGTTCTATTCTAGAAGATTCTGAAGGATTTTCTGCAAGAGACAAGACCCATGTATGTGAGTTACACAATTAATCACTCAAAGAACCACAATTATAGTAAAGAACCTGCTCTGCAAAAGTTTGATAAGACTTTCTTTTTGACTAGACAACTTCTCTTCAGTATCTTAATAGTATTCTGTTTGGTGAAACTTTCACCCAAACAGTGGCGTATATTTTAGAATCCTACCCGGGCCTATGTTAGCTGGGGGAAAAAAATAGAAATACTGCGCTTTACTTATTATATTAAGTGTCATTAATATTATGTCACAAAATCCTTTTTGTAAACAGAATTTAAACCCTGATTAGTATCATATCATTAGCATTTTTGATTAAATCCTTGCTTCACTTCTAGTTTTCCTGAGTTAATAAAACAGGGTTGCAGTTTTATCAAAACTGTCACAAAGGCATTCATCTTCAGATATTTTCCCTGACATGTTTTTGCGTGTGATAGCTTTAAAATAAACTAAGAAAAATGCAACTGGGACAAAGCATTCCCCCACTCCGATATTTCTGTAGTACCTCTAGAATAAGCAACACTGAGCTGAAATATAAGGTGACTTCTTCTCCCCTCCTTTCTCTGTAACCTGTTCTACCTATAGTAAATGAAATGGATGGAACGATCACATTCTGCCAGCAGCACTTGCTTTTTGACACTGTTCTACTGAGTCTCCAGCTCCATTCTGTGTGTTCACCACTTTGGCCCTTGGAGAGACATTAGGTTTTATTACAACTGATCAGATGCACTAAAGCTGCAAGTATTTCAGGGCTCCGGGGGCAACAGTGTGGAAGGGGCTTAGGGCTCCAGGGACATATGCCTTGTCCTCTTTGCATCAGAAATAGTTTTAGAATCTCTCTTGGTGCTGTACTCATTTATTTTCAGATCCCCATAATGTATGCTTCCTGTAAGAAAACAAATACTGTTGAACTATGGTTCCCAGACTGGTGTAGTGGTTTGAGTGCTCGCCTATGTCCCTGGAGACGAGGGTTTGATTCACTTCTTGGCCATGGAAACCTCCTGGGTGACCTTGGATGCATCACACATTTTCAGCCCCAGAAAATCCCGTGTTAGGTTCTCCTTAGGGTCTCCATAAGTCGGAAATGATTGGAAAGCATACACAAGAATACTTCTCAGTAGCCCTCGCCTGGCATAGCCAATAGCGAGAAATTTTGAGATGTGTATTCCTACAGTGCCAGAGGGTCTACATTATTTCCCCCACTGTTTTTTGCTGTAGAATTTCTTTGGCCCTAAGGACAATAGCTGTATTTGTATCTAGCTTTCCAAAGGAACTTCCTTGGCTTAAATTTTTGGGGCTGTGGGCAATTGATTTCCTTCATCTGCCTAGATGGTCTGCTCTTGGGCCCTGGATTGACTTGAACCAAAAAGGCTCTCTGCTTGATCCTCCCAGACAGGACAGGCTGACTTCATGCCAGTTAACTTTTGCTTGTGCATCACATTAGTCCCAGATTCTGGATGTATTCCTGTTTCCTTTGGTTGTTCTTCAGTCCTGACATTTGACTTGATCTTCAGTTATTCTTCTATCTCCTACTTTGCTCCTTGAATTTAGAGTGCTATTAAGTTTTAACTTCTGACTTCTTACTTGATCTTCATTCCTTGGTTTGTCTGCAGACCTAGTCTCATTTCCAACTTGGCTGTGTTCCACTGCTTTTGGTTCCTTGCTCTCTTCACTTAGAATACTACTACCCATAGCCCAGCCTTTACCACAGTGGTTCTCAACCTGTGAGTCCCCAGATGTTTGTGGACTTCAGCTCCCAGAAGCCCCAGCCACTATGGTCAATGCTCAGGGCTTCTGGGAGCTGAAGTCCAAAAACATCTGGGGACCCATAGGTTGAGAACCACTGCTTTACCAGGTCAGACTGGTCATTCTTATGGTTATTCCATAATATTTGGATCAATTCCACCTTTCTCTTGACTTTTTTCTGATTTTATTTTAAATCTAATTTGTGCTGTTTTATTTCACATTACAAGTCAGCATTCCTGCAAGGCCATGGATGTTAGTAATTAGCAATAGCAGTAGCATGTGTTTTTTCTGTACCGCTTATCAGCTAAGTGCTCTCTAAGCGGTTTACAATATATTTTAGCTAATTGCCCCCAACAAGCTGGGTACTCATTTTACCGAGCTATTGAAGGATGGAAGGCTGAGTCAACCTGGAGCCTGGCAGGGTCAAACTCACAACCTTGTGGCTGCAGTACAGGTGTGTAACCACTGCGCTACCAGGGCGCACGAGGAGTACATGCACACATTGATTTCAAGGGGTGGGGTGGTAGAGACTCCCACCCCATTGCCATCACGAGACATTTGTCTGTGCAGATGGAGACTGGCAGTGACAGTTTGTGTCTTTGTGTAAAAACATCGGGGAGTTTCATGAGGCCCACAGGCTACATGTTGTACATGACGGAGAAAAGTGACTGAGGAAGAGAGAGAATTTCACCCAGAAGTTAGGTGGAAAAATCAGGTGGAAGTAGGAGGAGATTTTAGAGGACAGAACTGGCTCTATTATCTGTTAAGTAAAAACAGAGGTTCATGTGGCCCCTCTCTGCTATATTTCTGCCAGAAGTCAAAGACCTCTTGGAATTTAGGCAAACCTTCTCTGAAGCATCTTTTAATGCAGTGGTTCTCAACCTGTGGGTCCCCAGATGTTCGTGGACTTCAGCTCCCAGAAGCCCCAGCCACTATGGTCAATGCTCAGGGCTTCTGGGAGCTGAAGTCCATGAACATCTGGGGACCCACAGGTTGAGAACCACTGTTTTAATGGAATGATTTTCCCTTTTTGTTGTTCTTGTGTGCCATCAAGTCATTTCCAACTTAAAGTGACCCTAACACAATCCTATCATGATTTTTTCTGGGGCTGAGTATATATAAGACACACTCAAGATCACTCAGTGGGTTTCCCTGGCCAAGCAGGAAACTGAACTCTGGTCTCCCGAGTCATAGTCCAGTGCTCAAATCATAATACCACACCGACTCTTTTTACCCCCTTTTTTAGTATGTATTAAATGTATTTTGAACTGTTTCAGTTTTGTGTTTTAATAAAAATGCTTGCTCAATTAATTTACCTTTTGTATTAGTAATTTTTAAGCTGTACTTTGTTTCAGTTGGTTGTAAGTCACCTTGGTCCTGTGCTGGAAGGAGGCTGGGATATAAATTTCATTAATAAACGAACAATTTCTAATGTAGCTGAAGCCTAATCAGCAAAATATAATTTCCTGTTTTTGAAATTTACTTACTGTGACATAAGGCATAACGTAACACAATTGAGCATTTGTTGAGGTAGAACAATCAGTGAAATATGTAACATTTAACTCAATTTCTGAACAAGTTAAAACACACAAACACAACTTGCTACAGTCTTAAAACATGGTTTGAAAAAAGTTGCTGTTGTTCGCCCTCAGGTTGTTCCAATCTAGGGCAACCCTAAGGCAAACTTGTCAATGGGTTTTCTGAATAGAATCATAGACTCATAGAGTGGGAAGAGACCCCAGGGGCCATCGAGTCCAACCCCCTGCTATGCAGGAACACCCATCAAAGAATTCCCAACAGATGGCCATCCAGCCTCTGCTTAAAAACCTCCAAAGAAGGAGACTCCACCATACTCCATTGAGGCAGCATATTCCACTGCCAGACAGCCCTGACCGTCAGGAAGTTGTTCCTGAGGTTCAAGTGGAATCTCCTTTCCTTCAGCTTGAATCCATTGCTCCTTGTCCTAGTCTCTGGAGCGGTAGAGAACAAGCAATATTTAAAAATGGCTATTATGTCCCTGCTTAACCTTCTCTTCTGAAAACTAAACATACCCAGTTCCCTAAGCCACTCCTCATAGGGCTTCATGGCTTCCAGACCCTTCACCATTTTGGTCACCCTCCTCTGGAAACGTTCCAACTTGTCGACAAACTTCTTGAATTGAGGTGCCCAGAACTGGACACAGTATTCCAAATAGAGTGGTGCCATTACCTCCCTCGATCTAGACACCACACTCCTATTAATGCAACCAAGAATCATATTGGCTTTCTTGGCAGCTGCGTCACACTGCTGACTTATATTCAGCTTGTGATCTACCAAGACTCTTAGATCCTTTTCACACATACTGCTACCCAGCCACACGTCCCCCATCCTATACTTGTGACTTTAATTTTTTCTGCCAAAGTGCAGGACCCTACATTTCTCTCTGTTGAAATTCATTTTGTTAGCTTTGGCTCAGCTCTCCAATCTGTCAATCTGTCAAGGTCATATTGAAATTTGATCCTATCCTCTGGTGTGTTAGCAACCTCTCCCAGTTTGGTGTCATCTGCACATTTGAGCAGCATGCCCTCCGCTCTTTCATCCATGTCATTGATGAAGATGTTGAAGAGCACTGGGCCCAGGACAGAACCCTGTGGCAACCCACTAGTCACTTCTTGCCAGGATGAAAAGCAGCCAGTGCATGACATACCCAAGGTCACCCCATAGGTTTGCGTAGCTGAGTAGGGGATTGAACCCTGGTCTCCAGGGTCATAGTCGAATGCTCGAACCACTACACCACACGTAATTCCTTCAGATCTGTCCTGATGCTTTGCTTCTTGGGTTTTGCTGATGAGCAGGCAGGACCAGATTGTTGCATTCTGCATGGATTGCCAGTAGCAGTGTCACTGGGACCTCACCCAGATGCTATATGACAGGATCAGAACAGTTTCCCTATTCTACAGTATTAAAAGGAACTTCTTTGTTTGTTTTTTGTTTTGTTTTTGTTTTTGTTTGATATGAGCAATGGGGGATCTTCCATCTCTTGCCAGTTAGATAATGGGAAACATATGCTCTTGTCCTGGAAAGTCTAGGCTCTGATGTTGTTAATAATTGATCTAATTCTTTTCATTAGTCCTGGGAGAACTGGCACAATGAATAGCTTTCTAATATCAGAAGCAGTCTTCCTTCCTTCCTTCCTTCCTTCCTTCCTTCCTTCCTTCCTTCCTTCCTTCCTTCCTTCCACCATATTATTTTGACATTGCAAATACCTTAATAATTTTTACTACTTTCTTTAATATGCACAGACGCACACACACATACACACACAGAGGTTTCCAGGGTGGCTAGCATGAGATCAAAGAAGTACACTTTTAAACAAGTGTTGTTTGCAAGTTTTTGTATGCATGCACATAACACACACGTAGACTGCTTCTTTTATTTCTACCCAAAGGAGTTAACAACCTGGCTCAAAACTTAATAATAAAACACAACTGTCCAAAACAGAAAAAGTATCCTCTGTTAAAATCTAATTGTAAAGCTTATGGGACATGACTGGAGTCCTGGGCCTAGTTCCCCCAGAGCACATATCATTAAAGGCAGTGATGCTTTCTTCTGGCTGGGCTGATTCAATTTGCAAAACACATCCTGCTTCAATAAATGATGTTCAGCCAGCTGATGGACTGTCTTTAGCTCTCAATTAGAGCTGTAAATAACTTTGCAAATAAGTGTTATCATTTAGCTTCAAGTAAGAGCTCTACCAATGTAAAGGAATAGAATAATCCAGCTTTTGCTTATTTTACTCATCCTCTGCCTACAAAAAAACAATCGTATACTCTAAAAGCCTTCACACTACCTCATTCATCTGGCAGAGCAAGGATTGCTCATGAAGTACCTTGGTGATCCAGCAGGTGATACCGTTCTATCTTGTGTTAAAAGTGTCTTGGAGCTGCCTTGCGTTCCCTCTCAGCCAAACCACTGGAGCTGGTCTCTCTGCAGAATTGATAGAGCAGCTCTGTTTTCGATCTCACTCTCATCTTCGGCTAAATGGAATGTCTTGAATAGACGGGCACACTAATAGAGCCCTGAAAGTTATGAATCCTTTGCAACTTTTATAGGTCATCATGTGTTGTGCGCTCTCTCTCTCTCACATGCACATATTCTCCTATGCAACTTGGATGACTAAATGGTGTGTTTTGCTGCCAGTTAAGAAAAAATTATCATTGACAGTGAAGCAGCAGAATCGGTTAGTCCACTGTGGGTCATACCATGTAAGATAAAGTTCTTTTGGAAATCCTACAAAATATTTGATGCAGAAATCACTAATCCCACATTGATCACTGTCCCCAAATGGCCACATCCCAATCTGTCCAGTTGTTATTGTAATTAAATGCAATAAATGTGTGTGAGTGGAGAAGGAGTTCTACAGACATGCATTTACATTCAAATGCATTTTGACCGAGGTGGTTGTCTCTGTCAACTAGTATCCTTATGATGTTCACCTATGATATATTTGGTATGTAGTGGGAAAGAAAATGCAATTTATACGTCAGCAAATTGTTCTTGGCAGAGATTTTGAAAACTTTTAGAGTAGATGTAAAGAGGGGAGGCTTTTTTTCTTTATGGAGTCCACTTAGTTCGTCTGTCTGCATTAAATATCTAACAGTTACACTGAGCAGAGATGACATTTCTAAATAAGAGTAAGTGCTGCTTAACTTCGTAATGCAACAAATATCTTCTTGTTTCATCATTCTGCACTTTAAAAATGATTGTTGATTGATTTGCCTTTCTGTTTATTTCTTCCAAAGTTTTGGAAGAAAGTGGTTATTTTGACAAAATTGTCCCTACATCTTTCACTTGGCTTCCGTCTTATTTCTTATGGACAAAGTTAGGATTTTTTTTTAAGAGCAAAGATGGCGGCAGAGACTGCCAAAATTCACATCTAACATTTCATCATATGAATGTCCCAATTTTTGTTACTGTCTTGGTGAGGGGCCTCTCACAGTTGAATCTGACTCCTTTGAACAGCCCAGTTGATGAACAAGATACCCAGCTGAACATCAAGATCTTTTAAGGAGGAGTTGGTGTTAAACTGAGGCATTCTAAGAGGACCCATACCGTCCAACCCCCACTAAATGAGCTAGCCCATCTTAGTCCAAAAAGGAGGGGAGGGCTTAGTTTGGTGACCAGGGTGGAGTAGCGGGCAATGACAGTTCCAGCATCATGAGAGCTCCTCCTCCTACTGCATGCTTCTTTTGAAATAAAAAAGAAATGACTTGGAAATGCATCATCTCCTTTTGTCTCCCCTGAACTCTTGATTTAGCTATCTCTGGTTGAAATGTTCCAGTGGTTTAGGAAGACGAGAGATGTGGTTCATCTTTCTTGACCCTAGATTGGAAAGAAAGTCTTTTGGACTATCAAAACATGGCAATAATCTCCTTCAGTTTGGAGACCAACACACAAGTTAAAATGAGAGAAGCTCAGGTTGAGGTTTTGGGACAGACTGTTCTTTTTTCTTTTTGACAGACATCCTCTAGTGTGAAAAATAGTTGCAAAATGTGATCTTGCTTCCTAGGGAGTCTACAAGAGTTCCTTCCTTGCTGTCCTTTTGCCAGCTGATATAGACCTTCCTATTCCTGCCAGTGTTTGGGAACTCATGGTTTTATATGTAAAGGGCTTTCTATTAGGGTATAGTAGTACATTTATTAAAATTTTTAAATGTTTTTAATGGGTTGAATTTCACTGACTATTAATACTATTTAATGTTTCTTTCTTTCTTTCTTTTTTAAGCTACATGCATTTTTACTTGTCTTTCTGTTTATCTGTAAGACACCCTCAAACCCAGTCTTGGGCAGGGAAGAGGGGAGGTATAAAGAACCAATGTGGTGAAGTGATCTGACCTTTGAACTATGGCCCTGGAGACCAGGATTCGATTCCTTGCTTAGCCATGGCAACCCATCTCACACACACACACACACAGAAAACCCTATGATAACTTCACCTTAGGGTTGCTATAATTCTGAAACAACTTGAAGGCACACACCAAAAATAAATAAAATGCTTGATTAATTGATTGAGCATGAAGCTAGTGAACATTTACACTCCTAGTAAATGCACACACTGTGTTGCTAAGTCTAAGGCCATTTCCGCACTAGCCTGTTATAGCACTTTGATTCCACTTTCAACATCCTATGGAATCCTGGGGTTTGCAGTTTCGGGAGGCTGGCCCCTCCCGAAACTGCAAACCCCAGGATTCCATAGGATGTTGAAAGTGGAATCAAAGCGCTATAACAGGCTAGTGCGGAAATGGCCTTATTCACCCAGGGGTTGTTGGAATTAGACAAGGAAAGGGCCAAGACGTTCCAAAGGATAATCAAACAGAAACTTTTTAAAAATCTTCTACTGCATTGCACTGAATGAAGTAGCACAGTACTGAATAATAATTTATATCGTTTGTTTTCTGTTTTGCTTTTCACCATTTCTCATAAACTCTACATGGTATTCTTTTGAGTAGCAGAAGATGAAAAGACACTCTTTTTGCATGTATCCCTTGAGAGGTTAACAGGCTAATCCATTACACCATTGAGAATAATCAGACATCTCAGTGCCCTCAGGGAAGTCTTGATGTCTTATGGAAAACAGTCCTCCTGCTGCCTCTAGTGGGAGGAGAAGCTCTTATAGAGAGGCCGTAAAAACATAAAATGAATTCACCATTGAATAAATTGGCAGATATGTTTTAATATGCTTGCATATTCTTGAGGTGAAATTGGTGAGAGAGACAACATCTTTTCCTTGTCGTTCAGAATCCTCTTGTATCAAGGACGGTCATGTCTAAATACACAGCTCTCTGCAAATGTTACACAGTGGAATTGTGAAAGATATTAAAGATATTGAGATCAGTTCAGCAGTGTTTTCCAGAGAGAATGAGGGTGATTCACTAGTCATTCAGGGCATAAAGTTCATTCTCTTGTTCAGTATCTGTGGTGGAAATTTTCTTATAAATAAGGCCTCCCCCCAAAAAAGGTTGTTTGGTCTTGATATGCACTTTCTCAAATATTGCATGTAATATAGGGCATCACTCTCTCTAGCATTTTCCAAAAAGTTTCATTTACTTAGATAAAAGGATTGTGTAGTACAAGTGTCTAATCTGAATATGCTAAAATATTTTGGGGCTACCTGCCTATTTTTCATGATACGTTACTGCAGTAGCATTACTAGGGCTGGTGTCACCCAGTGTGTTAACTCGTGGTATCACTCCCCCAACGGAGCATGTGACGTGGGGTGAAAATAATACATTTCTGCTGAAAATTACACACAAAAAGGGGGTGCCTCCAAGCACACCCACCAATCCTGCATCCCCTTTCCTCTCTTCCTCCCTCTCCTGTCTCAGTTCAGGCAGCCAGCCAAAGGCTTACAGCTGCACAGTTGATAGCAAAGAAACAACAGAAGTAAATTAGCAAGAATTGAAGCAGAGCACTTAAGGTCCAACACTTGCTTCACTTAGTAAGCAAAAAGTTGTGGTCACAAATGGAGTTCACCAGTATCCAAGTCAGGGCAAATGAATTCAGAGTCAGTCAACACGACCCAAATTAAGACACAGAGTTCAGGAATGCAACTGGTAGCCAGAAAGGTCAGATAATTTCCAACAACTCCTGAAGGGAAGGGCTGTGTCTATATAGGTCAGCAGCTAATGCAGCTGCTGCTTAACTAATTGCTGCTTCCTATAAATCCTCTTGGACTTCCTCAATCTCTACCTATGTTTTCTCTGCTTGGTAGAGATAGGTACAGGTAAGTTGTCTTCTGTATCTGAAAGATGGGGCTCTCTGCTAATGCTGGCACTGCACTCTGGTTTGTATCTGAGGCTTGTGGCTCTGCAACATACTCTTGTTTGGCCACAGGTCCAGGCATGCCGCCTGCATCAGTCTTTAAGTCACAAGTCCATTTGCAGGTTCTGGAAGCAGGGCATGACACTCCCTCCATCCCTCCCACCACTCATGTTGTTGGTCCAGCCCACCAAGCAGGAGGACAGAAGGAAGACAGGAAGTAGCAGGAAGCCAGGAAGCCTCACCCCTCCAAGGGCCTTGTGCATGCTCATTGCCTTCATCTCTTCCTGGATGAGCTTGTGAGCATGCTTAGAAGAAACCAAGTGCACACATGTCTAATGGGGGTGGGAATTCACATGCTTCCTCACACCCAAAAGTGAAGGAGAGTCATTTTGGCATCATTCCCATCTGATGGTGTCACCTGTTGTGGTATGCATCCCCTGTACCCTCCTAGAGATACCACTACATTACTGACCTCAGAAAGCAGATGTTTTTTTCAGTGAGAGGTTTCTTTAAAAAAAACCAACAACTCAGGAATTGCTAATGTTGAAGTATTTACTTTACGTTGTGGTCTTTGTGTCAGGAATTGAGGGAATATATTTTAAAACAGAGATGCACTTCTTATTCTCCCCTATTGTGTTAAACAATTGATGTAGCATTTCTGTTTCTTTCCTTTGAGAAGTGCCTCTCACTGCACGTGCTTTTAGGGTGGAAGCACTTCACATAACATCCCAGGTTCTTTTATATGGTATGAGGGCATTGCTTCAAAATAGGAAAGTTTAAAAAGTAGTTTCCAAAATAGATTCTATTGCTCAAAGTTTAACTTGTGAGGGGGAAAAGAATGGTGTAGTTTCCAGCATAACACAACAAGAATCCATAACAACAGAAGAGTAGGTGCGAAAGAACAAATTAACAGTGACAATTACCTGGAAGAATGACTGACATTTTTTTAAACATTAATGCACATACAATCTGTATTTCTAGGATCATTAAAATCAGTTTGTTTTGCAAGTGCAAGAGCAATTTAAGGAGAAGCAACTTTTAGGTACCGGGTACGGCAATAGTTAAGAGGCAGGAATAAAGTTGAATAGTGTGAATATCTGCTGAAAGAATGATAATTGCACCACCACAAGTGACGAGTTGCAAAAGTGTTATGCTTTAGAGCTTTTTTCCCCTCTCCATTATATAGTTGGGAAGAAATGTTATGCAAGTTCTGATAAACTACAAGTCATTATTGGTACCCTTTTAAAAATCCAGGTTTTGTATATTTGTTTGTAATAATAAGAGACAGCATACGTGGCCATCATTGCTCTGAAACTGTAAAACCTAGACACCTGAACGTCTGCCGCCTTGAGATCCTTGGGTTTAGTTTTGGGATGGGGAAAAGAGAACAGAAGGAAGTGAAAGCCCATCCGGGATGGGGAGTAACTGAGTTGAAGGTGGAAGAAAAAGAGAGAGACCAGAAGGAAAAAAAAATTAAGGGAAAAAAAGAGGGAAAAGATGAAGGGAGAACCAGGAGAGAGAAAAAAGCAAAAAGAACACCACCACTGGCATTGTGGCAAGATAAGTAAGCTTTGAAGCAAGGCAAAGTGGGTAATTTACAAGCCTGTATATTGGCTCAGATCGGTAATGGCAATGTTCACCCATTTCCTGACATCTGGCCTTTTGTCCCCAAGAATGTTCCACCAGAAGACATCTACCGCACTGTGTCTCATTGTGGTTACCCAAATAAGTTACAAATGTTCCTATCCATCTCCCTCCCTCTCTTCCTATTTGGCTTGAGGATTTAATGAGTCTTCCACAAGTGAATATGGATACAAGTTGAATATCCCTTACCCAGAATTTTGAAATCCAAAATGGTGAAAAATCTGAAACTCTTGGAACTACAGCATGTACATGACCTGAACACAACCCAGCAAGTGCCCAGAGCAGCAGATTGGTGTGTAGGAGCAGTTGAATAGTTGGTCCTGTTGAGTCCAGATAATTATGGGTTATCTGTGGAAGCTGCGGGGAGAAGCATGAGGGTGGTGCTAGTAAACGAGCCAGCAAATTATAAACAGAATAGTTCAAGTGTGGTCATTCCAAGGTCAAGGCGACAGGAATGTGAGAAAGTGAGAAAGTACTGCTAGACAGTTGTTGGCACTAAAGCTGGCAAGGAACTGCCGTGATATTTATGACCAGGTCCTTCAAAGGCCGCGGGTGTATCATTACTGCTAATGAGGTCAATATTTGTTAGTTAAACAGTGCTGGGCTTGTCCTTTCTCAGTCTCTCAACAAAGGACAGGGGTGTGTCATCTTCAGTGTCTGTAGCCTATGCCACATCCTACTGGGAAACAGGATCCTCCACTGCAATCAGCCACGATCTCCTCAGAGGGAGCTGCAGCTTTTTGACAATCTACCTCCTCTGTCTTATTGTCTGAGTCCTCCAAGGGCTGAGTTAAGATAGTACGTACCTGTACTGTAGTTGCAAGTCCGAGGAGAGATGTGGCTGGAGAGAGACCGAGGTTCTGTGAATAGGTGGAATCCACGCCTGCTGTTTAATGCATCCTCATGCGTCCTTTCAGCAGAAGTTCTGCAGCCACTGCCTTGAAGGCTTTGAAAGTGGAGGTGGGCAGCTGGCAGTGCCCTCGCCACTGCTGACACTGTTGGAATTGGCTGTAATTACTAGGTTCCTATCCACAGAAGACTTGTGTAGGAAAGGCACAGCCTGGGAGCTGGGCTCCAGTGGTGGAAGCAGAAGCGGGAGAGGAGGGGGACTTTTTGTGGGGGGGATCTCTTCTGGCTAAAGCTGGAGATGATTGCCAGCAGCCACTGCTTCTGCATCTCAGTCTTGACCTCATTTTGGCTCAGCAGTGGTGGAGAAAGAACAGCAGCAGTAGCCATGATGTCTGCTGCTTGTGCAAAGTTTGGCTGTAAACTCAGCCACACCATCTCCCTCCTTCCCGCTTGTCTCCTCGGAAGTGAGGGATCCAGAAAAATGCACACCTAGTGTGCTGCCTCCACTACTACCCTACACTATTTTATATTCAGGTACCTGTACTGTAGTCCAAAATCAAAATAAATAAATAAATATATCCAAAATACGGGCCACTTCTGCTCCCAGATATTTTGGATAAGGGATACTTGTTCTGTATTTAGCCCCCCCCCCCACATTCCAATATGGTTGAATGGTATATAGCTTATTAAATGGGAAAAAAAAGTTAAACCAGCAGTTTTTCTAATGGATGGTCATAGTCACTGTTGGCACAACACTCGACTGCTTTCTTCCTTGCTCTTTGCATGGTACTTGGTGTGAATGCAGTTGTAGTGTGACACCAACAGACACAATGATTCTTTATATGAAACTCAAAAAATTCAGGCTGCAGTCAGTCTATTTTTGGATGAAATTTCCAGAGCAGCTAGACAGCGCTGTTGAATTTTATTAGCAATAATGTGATTTTAGATGTCAGCAGTTCTGCTATCTTTAAACTAAGTACAGACTCTTATCAGTGTCCCCTTTTTCATTATAAATGGGCTACTCATCCTTTAAAAAAAACGTACATAATCTTCCTCTTAATTTTTAAACAATGTGGGATTGGGGGCTGCTGAGGAACTTTGGAAGAGGGGAACATTTCCTCCAAGTGACAATCCTCAGTCAAACTGTTCAACTTAAGCGTCTTTCTTCTGTGAAATTATAGTCTCTCTAATGTAGAGTGGTAATTGCATGGGCCCTTTGCTCCCCTCATAACCAAACATGGGATCTGGGAACTACAGAGGGACTTGTCTTCATAATTCTTTGCTTCATGTGTAGCTTTTGAAGCAGCATCCACAAACAAGCAGATGTGAGCCTTCCTGCAATTGCTAACTTCATAAACCTCTCTGCTTTTTGCTGGCCAAATAACGTTTGCATGTTACCTGGAACATCTACTTCGTGTATTTGCAGAGAGCATTTAAGAGCTTAGCTGTGCTGCTTTCAGCCAGAGTACACCAAACCTCTGTTCAGCATCTGTTTGAGTTTTAAAGACTTTCTGATATGTTGCTGCTGTTTTCGTGTGGCTGCAGGTCATTTCTGACTCACGAAAATCCTAATACAAACCTACCACAGGGTTTTCTTGGCAAGATTTGTTCAGAGGGGGTTCATCTTTGCCTTCCTCCGAAGCTGAGAGAGTGCGACTTGCCCAAAGGTACCCAATGGGTTTCCATGGCTGAGCAGGGGATTCAGACTGGTTTCCAGAGTCGTAGCCCAGTGCTCAAGCTGCTACCCCACACTTGTTCAATAATACTTCAAAACCACCTCTTTTTTATATGGAATGGGAGAAATTCTGGAAGCATGGTGTGTGTATTTGTATGTTTGGCTGTGTATACATACCTTCAAGTTGCTTATTGACTTATGGCAGCCCCATGAATTTCTGAGGGTTTCCTCGGGCAAGGAATTTTCACAGATGGTTTTTCCCATTCCTTCTTCTGAAATATAGCCTGCAGCACCTGGTATTAATTGATAGTCTCCCATCCATGTACTAAGCAGAGCTGATCCTGCTTATCTTCCATGATTAGACAGGATCTGATGTCTCCAAGGTGTTTAGGCCAATTGCAGCGTGGCTTACTTTCCTTTTTCAAATGTCCTTCTCTCCAAGGATTACAATCTGCATTGCCAGAATCACCTGCATTTTTGAAGTATAGTTCAGGAAATGTTTTGACACCAATTGTTAAGTGTTTTCATCAAGGATGGATGCCAGAGAAGCAAAAGAAAATTGTTCTACAGATGGTCACTCACCAAGGATTTTCCATGTCAGTTCCGAGCTTGGATATAATACATTACAAGTAACGACATTACTTGTATTGCAGTATGACTTTTTTTTTTTTTTTTTGAGGGGATAGGAAGAGCATAACTAAATCCCTTTTCAAAGAATGTAACAACTAGTAATGTTGGTACCTTTTCATGTAATAAGTAACATTTACTTATTATTAGGGATGTAGATCTTTGTAAATTTTAACCCAACAGACAAGATCGATTATTTTTACAGTTTTATTTCGGATTGCAGGAAAGTTGACAAAAACATGCAGATTTTTTTTTTTAAATACATGTGTGGTTTTGCCCAGAAAGTTACGTTTTCTGCACAGAGAACAAGTTTCTGCCCAGAAAATGCTGGACTCAATGCTGGAAACTTGTATTTGCTGTCAAAATGTTATTTTCTGTTTAGAAAATTGTGTCTTCTTCACAAGGACTTATTTTCTGCTAAGAGAACCCGATTTGTATGCAAAGTTGATTGTTTTTTTTGCAGAGTAAGTTTGGAACTGTGAAGATTCTCAGTCATCTAAGGATTCGCTTTGTCAGGGTTTCCTGATGCTAATAAAACCCATTTTCAACCATGATTTGAATACTTTCAAATATTATTTCCATCTCTGCTTCCTTCTGTAATAGCTTACAAAGCCAAATATGTAGATTTGTTATCCTGATTTCTGGGAGTCCCCTGGGGGACACCTTGATTTGCTCCAAAATGCAGAGGTTGGGAAAATTAGCAGAGTACTGGCAATAGCAAAATGAGGGGCAGGGTAACCCAGCAGGATCTTCTACCCAATTTTTACAGGGTCAGACCAAGCAAAAAGCCAGACAGTCGTACTAATAAATGGAGTTTGTTGATAAAAATATTCTCACGCACCAATGCACTCGCTCACTAGCACACACAAGGCCTATCAAGAAGGGAGAGAGGTGAAAATGAATAAAGGATTTGGCGGAGAGGGTGTAAAGGCAGTGATACTGCACCTATCCTGAAGGCTTCAGTCCGGGAAATGGCAAGAAGATGGAGCTCAGCGAGGAGAGGCAGCTGAGGGGATTACTCGACTAAAAGAGTGCCAGTCTGCTAGCGTGGCGGGGAGTTCTCCAAAGAGACCCTCCAAAAGTGGGACTACTTACAGGGCAGAACGTACCTTGAGGGCAGGCCCTCTCCCGGGAAGAACAATGGCCAATATAAAGCGGGAAATGCTGCACAATAGCAACTGGATAGTTCGCATGATTGGTTCATGCAGATGGACCTCGCCTTGTAGGAGTTTCCAAAGTCTGAGTTGTTCAACCTGGGGAAAACCCAGTAATCCCTTCAAGTTGGCCGTTCTTCACTGAGGACCCTTTGTTCGTGCGGATGTATTTAGCCTGAGGTCTCTTTGGGAAACATGGGTGGGCAGTTTCCTGGCCTTGACCTAGCTTCAGTTGTTTGACCTGTTTGTCCACGCACCCACCTAGGCAACCTCTCTGGCATGGTGAGCATATTTGATATCAAGTTTATATCCCCCCGGAATGAGGTCTGTCATTGACGTAACAGATTTACCAATGGATGTATGCAGCAAATGCTTTATATCAGAATCAGTCTTGGAGGGTGTTAGTTCTTGAGAAATGTACCCTTAGAAGCTACCATGTCTCCAGACATGGTATGTTCTATGAGGATGAGGTGAAAGCCATGGCAGCAGAGAAGATGTTTCTATAGGCTGATTGTATAGGTAGAAAAAGACGATACCTCCCACTTCTTGCAGCTTCAAGAATAGAGAAACCGAGCAAATATAACCAATTCCGTCACATATTCCAGGTGTTTCTGAAAGCCAGGTTGAGAGGAGGAAGTCAAAGCCCACATGTTTGTGGAAGAAAGTGTGTGATTTTATTCCCTTATTTTCTGGACTATTCAGATGTGGCTTCCTTGCTTTAACTTTTCAGCAAAGTATTCCTTGAAAACTTGTTCTGATTTGTGTTATAATGTTTAGTGGAAAAGTGTGGATGCTGTCTTTTTCATAGAATGATATAGCACAGTGAGAACATGCTTTAAAAGGGTTGCTGGAAAGACAGTTATCAACCTCCAGGCTGTTTTGGGGGAAAATATTTTAAATCTGTAGTGTCAAAATGGTTATTCCCAGATATGGAAACCACTAATCCACATACATTTTTGGAGTTCATGCATACTAATACAACAAATGTAACAGAATCTTCAAGTTCATTATTGGTAGAATACTTGTATCTCTGTGTTGTATATCTTCAAATAATTTCTGGCATAGTAACTCTAGAGTGAATCTAACACATGGCTTTCTTCACCAGATTTGTTCAGTGGGAATTTTCCATTGCCTTCCTCTAACACTGAAAAAAGTTTGACTTGCTCAAGTTCTAAGAGTGGATTTCCATGACTAAGTGAGAATTTGAACTCTGGTCTCCCAGAGTCCTAGTCCGACTCTCTAACCAATTCTAGATCAAATGGCACCTGTTTGGAAGGTAAATCTATATCACTAAACTAACCATTGTATTGATGGTGGGTATCCTTCGATACAGTTAAAATTCTGTAAAGGATAAACTTTTAAAGCTTCAAATGTAATGATTAAAAAGAGAGCTGCACAAATCATAGAATCATAGAAATGTAGAGTTGGAAGAGACCACACGGGCCATCCAGTCCAACCCCCTGCCATGCAGGAACACCCTCAAAGCACTCCCGACAGATGGCCATCCAGCCTCTGCTTAAAAACCTCCAAGGAAGGAGACTCCACCACACTCCGAGGCAGCATATTCCACTGCCGGACAGCCCTGACCGTCAGGAAGTTCTTCCTGAGGTTCAGGTGGAATCTCCTTTCCTGTAGCTTGAATCCATTGCTCCTTGTCCTGGTCTCTGGAGCGGCAGTAAACAAGCCCTCTCCCTCCTCTACATGGCATCCCTTCAGATATTTAAACATGGCTATCATGTCCCCTCTTAACCTTCTCTTCTGCAGACTAAACATCCCCAGCTCTCTAAGTCTATCCTCATAGGGCATGGCTTCCAGGCCTCTCACCATTTTGGTTGCCCTCCTCTGGACTTGCTCCAGCTTGACCATGTCCTTCTTGAACTGGGGTGCTTAGAACTGGACACAGTAGTCAAGATGAGGTCTAACCAAAGCAGAGTAGAGTGATACCAGTACCTCCCTCGATCTAGACACCATACTCCTGTTGATGCAGTTGAGAATTGCATTGGCTTTCTTGGCTGCCGCATCACACTGCTGACTCATGTTCAGCTTGTGGTCTATGAAGACTCCTAGATCCCTTTCACATGTACTGCTATCCAGCCACGTGTCCCCCATCCTGTATTTCTGTATTCCATTTTTTCTACCTAAGTGTAGGACCTTACACTTCTCTCTGTTGAATTTCATTTTGTTAACCTTGGCCCAGCTCTCCAATCTATCCAGGTCATCTTGAATTTTGATCCTGTCCTCTCGTGTATTAGCAACCCCTCCCAGTTTGGTGTCATCTGCAAATTTGATGAGCATGCCCTCTATTCCTTCATCCAAGTCACTGTGCTGTGCTGTGCTGTGCTCAGGTATACCTTGATGTGGGGTTTGAAAGGAATTTCCCAGTTGTCCTAATTAGTTGAACTCTATTTTAGTGTGTTTATTTTATTTATGTTTCAGAGAAGAGTGATATAATAAATAATACACAAATAACAGATACATTAAAAACAACTTAATTTTGCATGCATTTTATAAATACATGCAAGATATGACTGAAAAGTTTGTTGGGAGGAACCAATAAAGTGCACTTACTGTGATTTAAATGCTGTATTCCAGCAAATTCAAAGCATTATGTGGAAATAATCTTTTTATTGCAGTACTTCTAAATATTTTTAGACGGTGTCAAATTAATAGTGTATCTGTTTACTTTTACCTGTCTATCTGTTTACTTTTAACAGCACAGTCTGATCCATGTTATTTACAATTCCAACTAAGATTAGTTTGGTTTAGTACAGACTATGTTTCGGTCTGCAGGCTAAAGCAGCTAAAGTTCTTCAAGGCAGTAGATAATGTTGTAGTGTCTCCAGTTTTACATTGCTGCTCCAAGCCCTACCCAGTCATCAGGGCATGAAGGGCAGTGACTTTTTGCTCGCACTGAGACTTCTGACCTTGTGAAGGGCTGGATGGAATGGTGTGATGCTGGGCAAAGAGGAACAGGAAATGGATCTGTGCCTTCCAGAATATATCGTGGCCATTTCTGCACTATATCATTTTAGTGCTATTATTCCACTTTCAACATCCTACAGAATTCTGGGGTTTGTAGTTTACTGAGGCCAAAGAGCTCTCTGGCTGAGAATTCTAAATACCCCTCCCTAAACTGCAAACCCCAGGATTCCATAGGATGTCATGGAATCATAGAATCAGAAGAGTTGAAAGAGACCCCAGAGGCCATTGAGTCCAAACCCTGCCATGCAGGAACACACATCAAAGCACTCCCAACAGATGGCCACCCAGCCTCTGGTTAAAAACCTCCAAAGAAGGAGACTCCACCACACTCTGAGGCAGCATATTCCACTGCTGGACAGCTCTGACCATGAGGAAGTTCTTCCTAAGGGTCAGGGGGAATTGCCTTTTCTGCAGCTTGAATCCATTGCTCCTTGTCCTAGTCTCTGGAGCAGCGGAAAACAAGCCTGCTCCATCCTCAACATGATATGCCTTCAAATATTTGAACATGGGTATCGTGTCCCCTCTTAACCTTCTCTTCTGCAGACTAAACATCCCCAGCTTCCTAAGCCATTCCTCATAGGGCATGGCCTCCAGACCCTTCACCATTTTGATCGCCCTCCTTCTTGAGTTGAGGTGCCCAGAACTGGACACAGCATTCCAAATGGGGTCTAACCAATGCAGATTAGAGTGGTACCATTACCTCCCTCGATCTAGACACCATACTCCTATTGATGCAACCAAGAATTGCATTGGCTTTCTTGGATGCCGTATCACACTGCTGACTCATGTTCAGTTTGTGATCTACCAAGACTCCTAGATCCCTTTCACACGTACTGATATCCAGCTGAAAGTGGGATAATTATATCAAAAGTAGAATAATAGCACTGTAACAGTGCCATGAGGAAATGGCTTAAGAGCTATATGGCACTCTTTTTACATGCACACATACAAAACAATCAAATGTGAAGCTAAGTTAATATAAACTTAAGGAAATTGTTCTAGTTTTCTGGAAATTAATTTCCGATTTCATTTTGCCAAAAAGTTAAAGCATTCAATTTGCAGCAGAAATGCTAAGTGGCAAGAAGAAAGAGAACCAGGAGTTCCTCTAAAGGAGGACAGGGAGGAGGAGATTGTGATGATACTGACTGGCAGGACAAACCACGTTGCAAGTTCTAAAGACTTGCTTATACTTCTTGAACATCAACTAAAGAATAAAGGGGAATCTTTTTTTTTTAAACCCTCTGGAAAACTAGTCTGTTTGTCTTTTGTCTCCCAAGGTAGCCCATACGCTCTTTAATACTGAAATAAAGTCACAGGTTTTTAAAGCTGTGTTAGATGTCTGTCTGTTGAAAGTATTATGGACATTGCCTTCTCAGTACATATATGGGACACTTGCTCTACACAGCTCTATGAGCTTCTGCTGGTTCCACATGCAATGTGAAAACATGTGAAACCATAGGCTTGTGTTTTAATTTCTACCATGTGGAGCAACATTTTTTTTCACATGACATCCTATCTCGTGACAAACCACAGTTCCGCATGCTTATGCATAATGGAAAACAATAGTTTTCTGAAAAATGGTAAATCCTTACCAGGAGCACTAGCCTAGATCTTACCTTGTTGAGCATAGTTTAACAGTTTTGCATGAGGATTTCTGCAGTCTACAGCTCTTGTCATCACCCCCAGGACTCTGGCCATTTCTGCACTACAGTGTTAAAGTGCTGCTATTCTACTTTCAATGCCCTGTGGAATTCTGGGGTTTGTAGTTTACTGAGACCAAAGAGCTCTTTGGCTGAGAATTCAAAGTGCCCTTCCCTAAACTACAAACCCCAGAATTCCATAGGAGGTTGATAGTGGAATAGCAGCACTTTAACACTGTAGTGCAGAAATGGCTTGTGCTGTAATAGCCAATTCTGCTGCTGTCATGAGCTTCCATAACCTGGACTCAGAGTCTGAGACAGCAGAACCTGCTCTGAGCCCTGGCACAGAGACTGTTACAGCAGCAGCTGCAGAGCGGACACCTACCCCAGAGACATAGCAGGGGGCTGTGCCAGCCCCAGCAGAGAACCCTGCTCATTCTAACATGGAGAGTGACCTATCCATACCTACCTTCACCCAGCGTAGAGACCAAAAAGGTCTCCTGTGTTACTCCCAGCAAATTTATGCCAAAAAGCAATTAATCAAGCACCACCTGTACTCATCTTGGAACCTATAAGAATGGAGCCTTTCCCTCTCTAGCTTTTGTCGGTAATTAACTGACTCCTTCTTCTGTGCTCTTGTTTGCTGCCCTTGCCTGTGTTTCTACCTTGACTTGTGTTTGTTTTGACTGCCTCTGATTTATGGACATGGTTGGGACCATTATTGTGTCTCATTTGCAAAGCTGTTTCCTTGCTTAAGTAAACTGACTAGTTGAGTTACTGCTGAGTTTCTGACCTGTGTTTTTTTTATCAGCTTCTCCTGGCTGCCAGCCCAGGCCAAGCTTGGACAGCTGCTGGTGGAGAGGATGTTAAGAGAAGGGTGTAGCAATATCCCTGGATGACATCATCCGCTGAGATCTGCTGAGGTCCCCTGGAGCTCTCAGTGAATGATGACATCAATCTGCAACTGGCTACGGGAACATAGCTAGACACTTCTCCAATCTCCCCCACCCCACTCCAACTGGTAGTGGAATGGCCAGTGCATCTATCACACTGCAACAGTAATTCTTGGGGAGTGGGGCTACCAATCTCTTCAACAACAGCAGCAACAAAAACGACTGCTTATGCAAGCGTTAAGTGGATTTATACCTGTGAACGTCTCTAACAGGATGCCAGCCTCCAAAAGTGAAGGAAGAAGGAAGTAGGAAGTATGAAGAGATTCAAGGATGTATCAAACCCAATGGATATCTACATTCTTCTAATCCTCACTTTATAGTCAGCCTTCCATGTTAGGTTGGGCAGAGGAGAGCTAAGTCCAACAAAAGGAAAAGTAATATTCTCTTTCCTCCTCCTCCTCCATGTAGAGAAGGTGTTTAACTGTCAATTACTATGGCCAATTAAAGATTTCAGCCCAGCTATGCAATCTTAGAATTCTTCCAATCTAAATTGCTCACCCAAAAGGGAGAAAAATCATCCATTTTAAACACAAGCCTCACAAGCCTAGGGTGAGAAATGCAAGGGAATGGAAGGAAGAGAATTGTGGGGGGAAAGGCGAGCATGTGCCTCACGAATAATCAAATTTGTGAAGGGCAACCCCATGAATGTGGAGGAAGGACTGTATTTCTGATTAGTTATTGCAAGCATTCCAACTCCTTCCAAACAGGTTGTGGACAATTATAACACCTTATCCTCTCTTTCCAAATACCCCAATAGGTACTAACCTCAAGATCCATAGCCAGTTCCACATCAGATAGAGACTTATAGACTTCTGGGTGAACCTTCATTTTTTTGGAGGGGGGGCATTTTTCCATTTGTTTGTTTGTTTATTTCAGCTGTATATCCCTTTGATGAGTCACATTCATACCCTGGTATAGCTTTGGTACTTTGGATTGAAGCATAGTGTTCTGTAACGTTAAAGTATCGGCTCTGTTTCTTTTCCTCCACGAGTTCCTCCTGAACTCAATTGACAAAGTCATCTTTCTTTTCTGTAGAAAGCTGAATGTTTTCTATTTTGGTGCCGGAGTTTTCCTCTCAAATCTCTGCAGTCTCTAATTTATCCTGGAGGCTTTTTTTTCTTGAGCATTATTCAGGCAGACATTTACTGGCCAGAAGGTAATAAAGAGACTAGCAATGGGTTGTGGATATAAGAATATTCTGGGCTGCCTCGAGTCTCTGGTATACAGTGTTCAAACTAGTCAAGTGTCATCTTAATTGTAGCGCTCTAATGACACCTTTTTGACAGACCAAGCAAGCCATTTTCTTTGTGGTCTTGCTGTTGGGCTTTTACTACTAGGACTGGGAAAGATACTATTGATATAATTTAGTAAGAGTTATTTTGCTAAATTAGAAGCACTGAGACTTTTTTTAAAAAAATGTTGGTAAATACATTTTCAGCCATGAGAGCCAACATAGTGTAGTGGTTTGAGTGTTGCACTGCATCATTGGGAGTTCAGGGTTCAAATCCCTACTTGAAGCCCATTGGGTGATCTTGGGCAGGTCATACTCTTTCAACCTTAGCGGAAGGCAACTCCAATTCTGTCAAGAAAACCCTGTGCTAGATTTGCTTTAGGGTTGTCATAGGTCAGAAATGACTTGAAGGCACACAACACCACCAACATTTTCAGACATACTGTCATGTCCAGGGAATTTGCACACTTTTAAACATTTGTCTTTAAAATTATCCCTTATAAAGCATCTAGCGCAAAGGTGGCGGTGTTAAAGGCAGTTTAAGTCTTAGAAACTTCCATTTACTTCATTGGGGTTTGAGGAAGAAAATATGCTGTTGGATTGTGCCCCAATTGTTGACATCCCTCCATTGTGAAAACTGTTCACCATGCTTCCTGCTCTTTAATCACTTCTTGATTAAATCACTTCCTGAAACATTTGCTGCATGTATTGCTATCCTGTTGGAACAAAGATATTCAATATGTTGTGTCTTGTTGCATAAAGGTCGAGTTTTCTGCCGTCTGTGCTCTAGTCATTGTGCTTCCCATTTTACCTGCTTCAGGGTCTCTGTATACCAAGAAGCCTGTGTACTAAAGGTTGAAGAGCATGTTTGAGGGAGACCATGTCAATAGCCCTGGTTAGATTTTGATTACATGTATAACCAGAGCTTCAACGGAATCATGGGTGACACCAGCCCTAAAACTCTCTAAGGCCTCCTGGAGTCTCAAGGGATCCATTAGCTTTTCAGGGCAGACCATTTTAATAGGACTTTACCCCTGCAAGAGCAGGTGGTAGCTGTGACAACTAACCAGAAAATGATCTGTCCATGACAACTTGGGTGTATTAATGACCTCCACCCTCAGATCCATAAGTTCTGAGCTGAACATTGCACCAACGGTGTGACCTCCTGAATGTGTAGGTCATAGAATCATAGAAATGTAGAGTTGGAAGAGACCACAGGGGCCATCCAGTCCAACCCCCTGCCATGAAGTACACCCTCAAAGCGCTCCCAATAGTTAGCCATCCAGCCTCTGCTTAAAAACCTCCAAGGAAGGAGACTCCACTACACTCTGAGGCAGCGTATTCCACTACCGGATGGCCCTGACTGTCAGGAAGTTCTTCCTGAGGCTCAGGTGGAATCTGATGGTCCTGGAAACCAATCGGGATAGGCCCAGGTTTGTCATGGATACCAAGCACTCGAGCTGCACCTGACACACTGGCCTCTAGTAGTATGTTGAAGCCACCCAGACACTTTTAATCTGTTGGATTCAATTTTATTATTTCAAATTTAACATTGTCTTACACTCCCTAAAATTTATTTTACTTGTATGCTCTTCCAAGGTTACAAGTAAAATTACAAGCTATTTGTCATGTGGCTTCCTTGTGGTTTCCTGGGTCTCCCGTTGATTGCTTTTTTAAAAATGGTGTTGCAATGGCCATTTGTTGCTTCTCTTGTACAGAGGGAGACCTCAGAGTCATGATAAATGTTTTAGTTAAAGATAAACCATATTACTTCTGAAGTCTTTAAGAACTCTTGAATAGATAGATCTGGACCCAGTGATTTATTTATTTCTGATTTGTCAATGAGGTATTGAACTTCCTCTCCTGTCACGATTGATTACCTCACTCCTCACCCTCACCTCCTTGGTTCAGACATGGGTTTTTCCTTTATACCTTCAGTAGTGAAGATGGATGAAAATAATTCATCCAGCTTCTCTGCAGGATCCTTAACTGTCTTCAGGACTCCTTCAGTTTCCCTTTAGTCAAATGTTTTAGCTGTCTTTTTGCAGGCTACTTGCCTCTGGTACAATTAACAAAGTAAAAAGGTTACTGAGCATTACTTGAAAAGAAATATTGATACCAGAGATAGGATTAACATCTCAAACAGATTGGGGTAGATTCTGCTATCTACAAAGAAGAACAGTTCAATATGTTTCAGCAAATCTTTTCTTCGGAACTAACAATATGAGGATGTGAAATGAAAGAACCAGCTTGGGTACACTTGTCTAAATAAACAAAAATGTTTTGAACCTTCTAGAGACCACTTGAAGACTTTTTCCAAAAGCATTCAAGGATGACTTTTTCTTTCACCATCCTTCGTTTTTCATATGAATTCCATTTAGGGCCAAATGTATAGACCCGTGTGTGTCTGTGCTTCCCATGCTGAAGATCCATGGTGAGCCAGCCTTATCTGCTCTCTCCTTTTCTTTCTGTTTTATTGTTTGTGCATTCTCTGTAAAGGATTCTGGCGGCAGCTGCTGTTTATCTTGCCTATTCTAGGCAAACACACAGGGCTACAATGTGATAGTCTACAGAAGAATCCAGCTTTTTCCCATCTCAAGCTTTGTTTATTGCCCTGTTTACTGCAGTCATGCTATTATATCCCCGCGCTAAAGAATTTGTTTCTCTTCATCATTCTCCCAGTGCTGACAGTACTTTTTTTAAAAAAGCCAGCTAGATAAAAGGTGAAGAAGAAAAACCATTGTAAAAAGGAATTTCTTCGCAGAGGCATTGTTGACTCAGGTATGCATGCACATTTAACATTTTGGAATTTTTGTGCATAACATTGACAGTATGATACCTATAATAGCATTCAGATAACTTTGGATTGTTTTTATATTAGGTTTTATTTAAATGACTCCAATTTAAGGGAAAAAAGGAAAGAATAATAGGTGCATTAAGTTGTGTCTGAGCAAAGCATCCTTACTGTCTTGTCAGTGCTGCCAAAGGAGCAATGAAAGTGGTGGATGGAGGACATGACAGCAAAACCATATCAGTTTCCCATAGCAGACAAGTGTGACTGACAGTCTGCATCATATCAAACAGCATTTAAGCTGTTCAAGAAGGTTCGGGGGGGGGGGAGTTACAATTCCTTTTAAAGACTGCTTTCAGCAGCCACGCTGACCCAGTCATGAACGATTGCTGGGAATGGGAAAGATTTGAATTCTAAGCAAAATGGCATTCAGGAATAGTTGGGTATTTGTCTTTATGTCCCTGTTAGTACGAACCTGGCTTCTAGCCACCCGTCCATCCCTAAATTGATGAGATCAGATGTTCTTTCTAACCCAATAATGTGTATTTAGCAGTTTCACTCTAAATGGCTTGTCGATATGAGATCACCGGTAACATTCATCCCTCTCCCTTTTGTAATGGGCAGGACTTGTGATGTAACTGCTTGTAATGCCACTGTAAAAATATTGCGTGTGATTCCATTGTAAGACTAATGTTTGTGAAATGTATACTCTATTAATGTTAACCCTGTCCTGTTTTTCTGAGCATGCTTCCATTGCAGTGTTTATCTGTTTTTCTTTTGTTCTTAGCGTGTGTTATTTTTTTCCTAGAAGATTTTTTTAAAAATGGGAGGAGACTTAGCAGGAAAACGCAGGAGGGTTACAAATGGAAGCAAATGCTATCTGGAGCCCGTAAAATGTTGTATTTGAGGCAAAGTGATCATAGGACAAAAAGTTCATCTGGAAGCAAACCAGGATATCTTTTCCATTAATTCCAAGTCTTCCAGCCTGATAGAAAATGTAGAGGCTAGAGTCTCAGAATGGGAGCAGAAAGATTCTGGTTCAAGTCCAAACTGAGCTAGAAAATTCACTGGGTGACCTTGAACTGGTCTTTCAGTCTAACCTACCTCCCAAGCTTGTTGCAATGATAAAGTAGGGAGGACGAATTCCCTGTGTGAAGACTTGAGGTCACTGCAAAAAAGATGGAATTTAAGTGCAACTCATTAATGGAACAATGAATGCAATATTTTATTGACAGAATGTGTACTTTTCCATGTGCAACACGCTGCAGTATTGTTAGGCTGAAGCAGGGATTTCAACTGGGGCTTCCTGTTTTAAAAATGATAGCCTCTATTAATATTGCTGGGGAGCTTCCATTGACTTCCGACCTGCCCACCTGTACTCACAGTAACTGCTTTCCTCTCCCTTTTGTCATTTTAGTGGCACTTCATCCAAAATGCATTGCAATTCCTTTTTTTAAATCTGTCTCTTCAACATATTCTTCGTCCTCTGAATGGTAACACTCCTGCAACCACTGACAATTACACACTACTGCTTTAGAGAGCAACTCAGAAATCTCTGGATGGATTTTAATGCCCCCTGCTGCTTAATACTGGCATTCATCGATTACCCCCACCTTCAGTCAATCTGCAAATTCACTTAGCTGGTTATTCTACTTAACAAACAGATTGAAGTCTGTCTTAATATAGGTGCTTTATTTTGTTCTGTTTTGTTTTGTTTATAATGTCTTTGGGAATAAAATGAAATCAATCCAGTATGGCATTCATGTGTCACATGTTGGATTAAAATTGATTAATTGTCTTTTTAATGAACAGTGATAAACAGTACGTCCTACTGACAAGACCAGCAGCTGACTGGAAGAAGAATAGTCCACAATACAACATTGTGTAGCCCTATTAAGATTCTTTCAGTTTTTGGGATGAAACGGGTCGAGGCTGAGGCCATTTCCACACTACACTATTATAGTGCTACTATTCCACTTTCAACCTTCTGCGGAATTCTGAGGTTTGTAGTTTCCTGAGGCCAAAGAGCTCTCTGGTTGAGAATTCTAAACGACCCTCCCTGAACTGCCAACCCCAGGATTCCATAGGATGTTGAAAGTGGAATAATAGCGCTATCGCAGTGTAGTGAGGAAATGGCCTGAGTGTGTTTTCTGGATATTAGGTCACAAGAAGCAAGAAGCAGCATTACTCAGCACTATTAGTGCGTGAGGGCAAAGGTTTTAGTAAACCTTCCTGACAGCTTTCTTGGTAAGATTTCCCCATGGCGTTCCTCCGAGGGAGAAAGTCTGTGACTTCTCCAACGTCACGCAGAGGGTTTCCATGGCTGAAGAGGCAAGTGAATCCTAGTATCCAGAGCCATAGTCCAGCTTTCAAACCACCATATAACACAGTGAAGTATCTTTATTTTATTTGTGAATGTGATTGAGCATTAACACATTTATTTATTTATTAAATACAAATATTATTTATTGAAATATTAAATTATTTATTAAATACATGTATATCGCCCTCTATCTGAGTTTTGTGCATACCCACTTTTTATTTGCAATCCACTTTTTTTTTTAAAATGTCCTTTGCTATGGGACACCCTAAATCATGTTATTTTTAATGGCACTAGCGGAAGGAACACTTCTTAGTGTTATATTCCCCGTAAATGTCAATCAGCATTTATGGTTGTTGTTGCTGGCATTCACAGATCACTCTTCTTTAAAGATAAACTGTGTCGCTTGTGTTGTTTATGATAATGCTTTGCCATTTCAGAAATACAGCTGTGGCCAGGCCAACCAACTCCCCACACCTCCGAAAATCAGTTTTCTACCCTTTTTAGAATAAAATGAACCACTATATTCAGGTTCAGTTCTAGAAAATCCCGGGCAGTCTCCAGCTGTTCAGTTAGATTGTCCGATTAAACCAGGATGGGTATGGAAGCTTGCAATTTTAGCACCCATCCCAATAGCATTTCTGGAAATATGTTTATCTGCCTTGTGTCAGAAATCTGCAAATGATGCTTTATCAGAGAGAGTAGTGGTGCATGCCTTTTCACGAGCAAAGGCCTGGTTTTTAAGAAAGAGCATGCCTTGTTTCCAGATCTGTTCTCCGGATCCATTCCGTAGAACAGTGGTTCTCAACCTGTGGGTCCCCAGATGTTTTTGGACTTCAGCTCCCAGAAGCCCTGAGCATTGACCATAGTGGCTGGGGCTTCTGGGAGCTGAAGTCCACAAACATCTGGGGACCCACAGGTTGAGAACCACTGCCGTAGAAGTACACTTAATCACAAAACCTGATAATTATACTGAAGGAGCAGCTTGTGACCTGGGCAGACAGTTCACTTTCAAGATCAGCACACCCTGCCGGATGGTCTGTGAGAATAGCCACGTTAGTCGGGGCTGCCGAGTCAAACAGCATTACCGCCGAGTTGTCCAGAGAATGCTGAAGGTATTGCTTTCTGGACTGCCGCGGCTAATCTGCCTCACCACTTAAGGCTGCTTCTGTGAGTCAGAGTTAATGTATACAATTACTGGGCAGAGCAGAAACTCTAATCGACACTGGGTTTGGATGCAGCCCAGTAGCTGACTTTTTTTTTCTTTTCTTCCAACAACACATCTACCCTGCAATGCTTTTTCTCTTTCTCTCTGTTAGCTGGGAAAAAGTTGTGTTCAGGTGATCCATGAATACAGTATTTCTGAAAGGGTTGTTGCTGTTGTTTCATCTTCTTGTTCTTTTCGATTGCTCTGGAAGTGTGCCAATAACATTTCTCTGGAAGCTGTTATTGGGTCAGACAACCGTCCTCTGTTCTGTCGAAATCTCATGTCAAAACATTCTGACAGGTTTAGTTTATTTTCATATCAGCTGCCTGATTAAAAGATGCCTCTAGTGACTTTGGTGCCAAGGGTATGGCAAGGCATGGTTTGGTTGCAGACTTTCTTCTAGGCCCTGATGCCCTCACTGTTGCTTGCCCATTCGGAGAGCTTGACAGTTTTGGTTTCTGCCTAATATCCAATGTAGTGTTGTAACCACCACGACTTCACTGTCACATTCATTTTGTTTTGTCCTTTGGGCATTGAATTTACATGGAAAGGAATAGGTTGGTTAAGGTGGGTGTGCGATAGATGAATCCAAGAGGGATAGTCTTTTGTTACCGTGTTCCTCAGTTAACAAAGCTTTTGACTATGAAATTCCTTTATATAAAAGCTTTTTATGCAAACCAGCCACCTGTTTCCTTGTTGTCCTTTGTGTAGCTGCAGATGATGATGATGATGATGATGATGATGATGATGATGATGATTACAGCATTGCAATTAGAAGGATGGTGAAAGAGAGCTGGAAGAATGCAGATGGCGTGTCAGAGTAAGGGTAAACAATGCAATAAATGGATCTTGACCTGGGAAAGAACTGGATTCTTTGGTAGACAATCATGTTGTAGCCTGTGTGCTTGCCTAAAACAGGCAAGATAAATAGCAGCTACCTCTGGAATCCTTTACTGGGTGTGCATGAACAGCAAAACAGGGAAAAATGGGGAGACCCGGTAAGCCTGCCTCCTCAGCTACCCCTGTATGTTAAAGGAGGCTTAGATCTAAAAGTATGGCATTCAGGTTAGAAGTGATAAGCAAAGTAGAGAACGGTGGGGAAAAAAAATCATCCCTGGATGCCTTAGAAAAAAGGCTTCAAGTGGTCTCTAGAAAGTTCAAAATATTTTTGTTCACCTACACAAGGCTTGGCTGACCTGATTGTTTGGTTTCACCCATACAGTTTGTTAGTTTTCAACAAAAATGTTTGCTGAAACATGTTGAACTGCTCCTTTTGTTTATTATGTTCTGTGCTATAGAAACTGTTCCTAATTTTTCCATGTTTTTTTCTACCGCTGGTAGCAAATTTTCAGGTAAAAAAAAATGCCTAGAACACATCAGTTTCTTTGTCTGAGGCATATCTGTACAAGCCACTGAAGAAATGTGACAGCCAAGCAAACGTTTGAATTGGATGTCCAGTATTCAGACCTCACACATCTATTGTAGCACATTCTGGCTTCCTTAGAAAACCCATCTCCCAGAGTTCAAGATTCGGGAACCAGAAGCTAAAAGAAGTCTACATTTTGATATTTTTGCCTGCTTGATGGAAACCGTTTTTTTCCATGCGTTTAGGGGTTGTTAGAGCCAGTGTGGTATGGTGGTTTGAGCATGGAATTATGACACCAAAAACCGGATTTTGATATCCCACTTGGCCATGGAACCCACTGGGCAGGACTTATGGTGGAACAGTGATTATTGTTGTTCCTTTCATTTTTTTAGTTGCATGGGCTGTGGATGCAGCTTCTCTGAAAAAAAAGAAACTACTGTTGAAAAAAGTCACTTTTACAAATAACTGCTGGCATTTCTGTGTTAATAGAGATAGGAGAAGCAGTGTTAGAAGCAGGTTCTCTCATTCTAGACAGTCTTTATACTACCTGTATAACATGTGGCTGAAGCATGAAAGCTAGGAACGGGTGGCCACTGGAAAAGTGCTGTGAAAGAATCCTATTTTTAATATGCTTTGGACCTTGTCCTGCCTTTTTAAAATCCTTCCAGGTCATCACCCACCCTTCCATTCTGGTTGCCTTTTTTGTGCTTTCTGAAATTGTCATTGTGTCTTTGTGAGTTCATCTCATTAGCAAGACAGTGTGATTTTAGAATCATTTACCTCTTACTTTTCTGGCCATAGGGGATTTTTACTGAACAGTGTTATTTGACTTAAATAACTGCAAGCAACATTTATAATGAATAGTCTTTGGAACAGGGTCATAGATCCTCTTTGCACAATATACATACACCAATACACTCCATACTTAGAAATTTCATTCTTAGTGATAAACTAGGATGCTGTTTATCACTCCCATTGGAGCAGCATCTCTGAGGAAGCTGAAAGGTCAGATATTTTATTCATAGAAATACCCATTCCCAAACTATTCTTTTTAAGAAGTATTTCAATTTTATGGTATTCTTCTGGGATCTGGCTTCTGTCTGAAAACACTGCTGTTCGGTTGGTATATGTCTATGGCCCTTTCCACACGGGGGTAAAAGCCCGCGCTGGGACGACCTCACACGGAGGTCGTCTACACCGCGGGGCACGTCAGGGCGGTCAAAAACAGTGAGGTTCTACACCTCAAACTGCCCTCGCGCGGCCGCAGGGGTGGTGCTGCGTGTTTTATAAAAACCACTTTTCAAGTGGTTTTTATGAAACTTGCGTGCGCTGCTCCGTGGCAGCGCCCCGTTTAGAACTGCAGGGATGCGCTAGCGCGTCTCTGCAGAGCTGCCCGGGGGCGGGCTTCCAGCTGGCGCGCTGCTCTGATTGACGGAGCACCGCCGGAAGCCGGCGGCCGCCATTTTGGGCGCCACCAGACACCGCCAAATTTCGCTACCGTGTAGAGCGGCGAATGCGCGTTCCCCACGGGGACGGAGCAACCCGCTTCCAGGTAAGCTCCACCCCTGTGTGCACCGCCCCGTTTCGCCGCCCCGCGTGTGGAAAGGGCCTATATTCATGTATGTGTATTACCTTTTGATTGTGAATTGCAAAGAGAGAGTGAGTGAGATGCAGTGGTACACATACACCCTCACCCTTTTAAACTAAGCTGTGGAGATACGGTGGTATGTCCCACAATGGATGACGGAATACCAATAGGCAGCAAAATACCACTGGGCAAAGTTAACATAAGAAGAAGCCTGCTGTGTCAGACCAAGAATATACCGGGTGCCCTCTACTTTTAGATATACCCTCTTGGATGTACCTCTGTGCAGCCCATAAAGCCAAACTCTCTCATTCTCCAGAAATAGCTTTTCAGAATTATATTGTTTCTGAGCATGCAGATTTCATACTGACGTTTCTTATTTATTACATCCCTGCCCCTTTGTTTTCTTTGTTTTTCATTTACAATTTGAGTTTCTCTCAAATAGTTCTGTGCCATTTCTGCACTAGACTGTTATAGCACTCTTATTCCACTTTCAACATCCTATGGAATCCTGGGGTTTGCAGTTTAGGGAGGGGCCTTTAGAAATCTCAGCCAGAGAGCTCTTTGGTCTCGGTGAACTGCAAACCCCAGAATTGAAAGTGGAATAGTAGCTCTGTAACAGGCGAGTGAGGGAATGGCCCTGGTCACTCCATCTTAGAAAAGGGATTGTAAAGCTGGGGAAAGTGAAGAAAATGGCATCTCAGCTGTGTGTGTGTGTGTGTGTGTGTGTTTGTTTGTTAGCATCTTCCTAACTGAAAAACATGCTACAGCACCTTGAACTTTGAAGTATAGGGATAAGATCAGGGTGTGTTTGTGAAGATAATTCTTCATTAATGCATTTTCTATTTCTGTAGCAGCAGCCTCACTTCCACTCTGTTCATCATGCAAGAAAAAAAAAAAAAATCAGCACCATTTTTACTAGTTACTGGTATGTAATCTCCCCTACCCTGCCTGCTTTGCCCTTTTATTGGCAAAGGGAACAGAAATGCCAGTGGAAGTTAATGTTGAGCAAATCTGTTAACTTGGCTTTTGGTGGACAGTGAGTGTGTATGTGTGTGTGTGCTTGTAAGCAATTATATTCCAGATTCAGATCCAATATGTTTATTGTACTAGCCAAAGGGCATGGCAAAGAAATTAAAAATGCATACAATACATAAGCCTTTAAGATAAAAAAAAATGGGAGTGCAAAACTATAAAAAAAAACACCATACATTGTGTGCCATGGCCAAAGTTATTGCCAATGTGGTAGGAAAAGTTATATTCAGAAAAGAATTAATTGTGGTCAGTGTGAATCTGCAAAGTGGCACTGTTTTCCAGTGACCATCCCTGTCACTTCGTTTGGTCAGACTTCAGATATCTCTTTCAGGCATTCTCTTTGGGACAGCCCTTTAAATCTCATCACAATAGGTTGAATAGCAACTTTAAAATTGCATGACCACTCTGCCATATTCCTCCACAACATTCTACAGTGGTCATTTCCCATACCGGCAGCCTCCATCTCCATGAGAGTTAAGGGACAATGCCCTAATGCTGCTTCATAACTTGCAGAAGTCTATTGTTAAGGGAACAAAGTCCCTTTCACGTGATATACTTATAGCACTACGATTCCATTTTAACTGTCCTCTCGACATTATGTATTAATTTTGGAAGGTATGTTTCTTTCTGACCAAGAATTCTCAATGTCCCTCTCTCACTAAACTGCAAATCCCAGGATTTGATAAGATGCTGCTGTGGCAGTTAAAGTAGAATCACAGCACTAAATATGTAATGTAGAAAGGTCTTTGGATAATGTCATATATAACAGTATTATTGGTTCATCCGAAGTACTTCTCAATTGCTGACATGAATGTTACCAAAATTAAAAGAGGTTAGTTGAGAGGTGTTCTTATAAGTATTCATTTACAGCCATGTGCAGTGAATGATAACTCACCGTATAAGTGACTTATATGACACCTTAGATGCAACAGCTAGGATTAAACTAAAGCTTATTTGCTAAGTGTGGATCCAGCTCAAGTTTAACTCTTATAAGTAAGAATGATAAGGGGTAGTTATGAGTATTTAGCTTTGCAGTTTACAGAGGCCAAAGAGCTCTTTGGCTGAGAATTCTAAATGTCTCTCCCAAAATGGCAAACTTCAGGATTCTGTATGATGTTGAAAGTGGAATAATAGCATTGTAATAGTGTAGTGCGGAAATGACCTGAGACAGCTACACTGGAAATCAGAGTTTGGGAACTATTTAAGATAGCAGAGTGGGATACAGATGGTTCTGGGCCATGGGGTACAATCCTCTGGGATATTCTCCTGCTGAGCAGTGCTATTGAGATTATGAAAGCTGTGCAAGAAAACTATGTGCTCATTTCAATATAATTGGAGAAGGAGAACTTCCTCTCCCAGTGAATTGTGCCTGCATTGTTGCTGGATTTTCTGCCCGAGGCATGAGAAATGCCTTGGCTGTGTTTGATAACTGCAGTATTTCCAAAATATGCTGCTTAGATTTCTTCACTTCACATACACACACAAATCTGAAAATGGTACATTGTCTTCAGCACTTAATTAAAATATTTGAAAAAGCTCTCTCTATATTTCCAGAACTGTAAACTTCAGGGGAAAACACTGGTAGTGAGAGTAGGACTCCCAAGATTATCTGGAGGCAAACACTGTGAGAAGTCTGCCTGAGGCTGCTAAAATGTAAGGATTTCGCGATAATTTATTTAGTAAAAGAGAAGTGTAGTGATGGATGCCACCATGTGGAATTGAGTCTACACTACAGGGTAAAACAACAACTGGGACCGAAATGAGCAGCCGCGGACAATGGACCTCTTCTTTCTTGCCAGTTGCTCCCACTGATGGGCTGAATTGTTCCCTTTCATTTGCAGTCTGTCCCGTAATATCTGTCTTGTTTGTAGCAGGAACAGAGATTCTCAGTCCCTGCTGAAAAGGGAAGAGCACGTTACGTCTTGCTGAAATATTTCCACAGGACGTGTTTCCTCTGAAGGCCTTCAGATTAACCTGCCTCGGTATATGTGGAGTCTTGTTCTCTAACACAATTAATTCTTCAGTGCCAAGGATTCATTTGCATCGAGGCTGTGGGTGGGGTGGTAGAAGATGGGGTGAAAATACTATTTAAACATTATCTTGTTGCAAGCATTTTAATTTGGCCTGACTGCAGCTACAAAGCTGTTTCTTAATTCAAAATGCATGATGTGCCATCCACAGAGCCAAGGGTAGATAACAGCAATTTTATGTAGGAGAGGGTGAAAGTATTATTTTGTTTTATTTAAAAAAAATTACGCAGATTTGCAAAATTGGAACATAGAATAAAGTAAAGCTTACTAATTTCTCCCTACTAATATTTTTATATTTGTAATATTTGTAATATTAGTATGTGTATTCCTGAGGGGTTAGTATGAAAATCAGACAAAGCATCGCAGGAAGATTCCTTAGACTCCACCAGAACTTTGGTCCATCTGTCCCATAGTGTCTTTCCAAAGGATGAAAAACCATCTGTTTCCTCTTAGTGAAGCCCAGGGGTCATTTGTTAGGTGCTTCCCACTTGCAACTGGTGGGCAGATCTGAAGCCAGTGGTGGGGGGGACAAAGTCAAAAGTAGAGGGAGCCACCCCATTGTTTCCCCCTCCTCTCTTTTCCCCTCTTCAACCACACTTAGCAGGCTGCTGGCCAAGAGATCAGTCTTTCTAAAAGTCCAGACCATTTGCTTGCACATGGCTTTTGAGATTAGAGGATGAAGACTACCTGTCCTTCATCTGCACTGAGTAGTAGAAGTTTTCCAAAGTTTCAGATTCGCTCTGCCTTGGGATGCTGGCAGTTAACCCTGGCATCCTCTGCTGGCAATATGTGTGCTTTGTGTCCCATTGCCATCATAAGGAAACTGCTTCCGGCCCCTCCCGAAACTGCAAACCCCAGGGTTCCATAGGATGTTGCAAGTGGAATCATTGCACTATAACAGGCTAGTGCGGAAATGGCCCAAGAGGTACCCAAATGTGTTTCTTCTACTCCTGTATAATTCAGATTTTGGTATTGTCTGTCAATGAGTGGTGCGAATGCTTTGCCTTGTCACCTGAGGGACTTTTGGGATTTCAGACATCATTAACACATTCTACCTGCAGCAGCAGATCACACAACCATTATTCTCAACAAAATTCAGTCAGAGGATCTCCATTCCTCAGTCACCGAAAAGGATGTGCATTTGTACAGCCATACAGGCCACATGTAGGTCAGGTTTCCAGTGGTGTTGGAACACACTCTTATAGTGTTGCATCCTCAACAAAGCTGGTCCATTGTATTTTGCTGCTCAAGGTAGAGCAACACCACACCTTTGCACCCAGTCAAGGTAACCATGAGAGATGGTCAAGAGATGTCCCTTTTCATTAATGGCTCCCACTCTACAGAAATATCTGCTAATGGAGGAGAGACTGGATCTGTCTCATTTGTCTTTCCATCACCAGGTGAAGAACTGTTGCTGCTGATGATGTAAGGTTCTTCTGTTTCTCAAATAAATTTGATGGCTTGAGTGTTGGCCTGGTATTTTATTATTGTGCTTTTAATTTATTCTAATTGTTTGGCTTTTCTGTTATGTTTGAATTCAGTTGTTGTTTTTTTTAATATATTTGAGCATTGTTAATGAATTTTGCCTTTCTGGGAAGGCAAAGTACACATGTCCCCTGCCGATAAAGAGGAAATTCCTTTCCTTCCCTTTTCCATTCATGCCCTTCGTTGCTCCCCCGAAACCATTGGGTCTGAGCTTAAATAAGCTAAGGGCCATGAATGTTTTCCTGCGTGAATGCATGTCACCTGGACTTACCCCCTTCCTTTTAATACAGAGGCTGCAGTCTGACTGTCAAACCTTGTTCTAGCTCCTATGTTATGCCACTCATTGGAGTTAGACTTATTTAGTTGACAGATTCTTAGTGTGCCATTCATGGACTGCTGAGAATCAATGGATGGGCTCCAGGGACCTGTGTAATAGATAGGGGTTGTTACTTCTTCTTCTTTTTTTTTCCTGTCACTTTGATTTTTCAACTGTCATGGTGACTTTTATGGTAAAAAGTTACTTGTAAATGTTCTTTGCATTCCCTCCCCCCGAAATTCCACACAATTCTGTGTGGAGAAAACCAATTGCCATATCATAAAACAAATTCTATGCAAAATTGTGCACCTATATATTTATGTGTATACTAACCCCCCTGCCTCCAGCATAGAGGGTTCCTTAGCTTTCATCAGGTTCTGGTAGATGGAGGCAACCCCATAATGTTGATAACAACTGCTGTAGCTCCACATCCCAATATTCCATTGACATCTTCTATCTAGCCCCTCGAATTCTTGAACTTCTGGCTTTCATCTACATAGCTGTAGGACATTCTCCACAGGAATAGCATCCCTGCATATTTAGAATGCATGCTTTGAAAACATGCAGTGTTTGAAATGAATAGGTAGTGTGTATTAGGAAAGAAAAGGTCAATAAATATCAATATTCACAATTTCAGGAAAGAGAAACATTCATTTTGCTCTGGGCTCATGTGGCACATCTGCACCATAACCGTAGTGTGAAATAAGCACTCTCTTCCAAAGATGTTATGCTGTAGTACAGGATTCGGCATGCTGCTGGCTCTATTTCTTTGTCTTTGTGGAATGCTGTTGCTTATGTGTCTTCTGCGACCATCCATATTTCTTCCGAAAGCAAAACAGGCTGACCCCAGGAGCCACATGGTTTGTTGAAATCGCTGAGTATGCATAGCTGAACCTTAAATGTTGCTGTGTCCTGACAGCCCCTGGAGGATTGTTTGGTCTATTCTTATTAAACTGTTTAATACAATTATAAAATCAAAACCAGCAAAAATACAGCAATGGGAAAGGAAACAGAACTTGTAACAAGTCCACAGTTGAAACACTGATTTTGGAAACTGAAAATCTAGATAGAGCTTTAAAGGATATACTCAGCACTTTAGGTTGGGCCTCCAGGGGAACTGGTAGTCAACTAACAGCTATATTTTGAGCAAACAGCTTGGTTGCAATTTGTCATCAAGACAACTTCAGCTTTGGACAACTCTATGAATGAGAGACATTGCTAAGCCCTGGTCATCAACAGCCCTGCTCAGGTCTTGCGAATTTAGGATTGTGGTTTCCTTGATTGAATCAATCCACCCATAATGCACTCTTCCTCTTTTCTTTCCTTCCGACCTTCACTTTTCTCAGCATTATTACCTTCTCCAGTGAGTCATATCATTCTTGATTTGTCCAAAGTACAACAGTTTCAGTTTCATTATTTTGGCCTCTAGTGAGAGTTCAGCATAGCTGAGTTAATAGCTTTATTTGTGTTTTCTTTATCAACCACAGTTATCTAACCTGCACGGCAGCTCCATGTAAAGGTAATTAGCAGCTGAAATAAAAGGTTTCCAGAATGTGGGTAGCACTGGTCCAGCCCATGAACTAAAAGACAAATCAGACGGGTTTCTATCTGCATGCTACAGAAACATTGTACTAAATCTCTGGATAATTCTTCTCTGAAGATGTCAGAACCTGGAGGTGAGAAGAGGGGACAGATTCTCTAAGGGCATTTTCCCTAGCTTTTTCCCACACTGGAGAAGAGATGGAAACTGTGGAATGCATATTGTAAGCAGGGGAAAGAACTCCAATCATTTTTTTTCGGAATGAGTGAAATCTTTTAAAGACAAGGTTTTATGCAGTCAAAATTGTCATTAGCAAAGGTTACTGTGTAATGCAGTGACCTAACTCCTACTGTTAGCCTCCATTAGAATAAAGTCGTTGAATCAGTTGTGTTTACCTAGGTGTGGACTCACCATTCAACAATTGATTTAATGGCTTACCTCTAGTTGGACTAACCGACAGAAATCCAGTCAGCTTGGAGTATTAGAAAATGTCAACTGTTGTGTGTACTGTGTAGAGAGATACAACACTCAAATCCAGCATGTTCTTCTGTTTCTGGTGGGTGCTCCTGCCTTGATGAGGAGAACAAAGGAGCCTATGCCGTTAATCACCTCTTGAAGGGCTCAGTCTTTTCAGAGTTTAGTTGAGCTTTATATCCAAATATGCTTGAAGCTGCAAGTCTGTGATTGCATGAGACCCTTTCTACTAAAATAATGCAAGTTCTTTTATTTATTACAAAATAAATGATCTGTTTTTCATTCCCCCTCCCCAGTTCCCAGCGCCAAAACCCAAGGTGCACATCTGTAAGAAGCACATCAGTTTGTAGTCTTCTGTTTAGTACAGGGTACATTCATCATTTTGCTTGAACAAAACAAATGCTCTGTGCGTGTGTATACGTGTGTGTGCATGTGTGTGTGTGCGCGCGCCTGTGTGAGATTTCATAAATATGCTGAAAGTACAGTTATGCACGCTAAGTAAGTTATGCTTACTTTTATGTTTATGTTGCTAAAGCCATACACTAAGTTTAGATTTCATATGAAAATAAATATGGCATATATTTCATACCCTCATTCCATTTCCTTTAGGGAAATATGACAATTTTGGGGGGGAATCATGTGAACCCCCCAATGATTTCCATATTTCTAGATTGTTTTATTGTTTATTTATTTGTTTTATTTTTCTCACTCTCTGCATGGTTTGCTACACATGTTGAACAGTATGGGAGAAAAAAATAGAACTGCCTGCTGTGCCAAAATATGTCTGCCAGCAGTAATGGGTGCAAAGCACCACTTTCTGCATACACCCACCTCAGGAGATGGAGAAGTACTGTCAGATAGTTGTTTCCATGCACACTCCCAGAGCCTCCATAGAACAGGGATAATGGATCATGTAACAAATTTTAAAACATGTGTGAGCAACCTACAAGAACCGTGCAGCTTCAGAGGTCTGTGCAGCCAAATGCCAGTGCCTCGGAATTAAGCTTCCAGCACCTAAAATTGGTGCAGCCATGGACACTGCAGCATTTGATAGGCCACTGAATATGGTTGAGTGTCTCCTAGACTGTGTTCTAGCAGTCACAGTCAAAAGGGGCTAGACATAAATAGTATGACTGTTAGAACATCTGGCATGAGAGGCCCATATTCCTCTATTTCTTTGCTTTCTAGAGTGTTTGTGTGCTCAGCGGGACATGGGGGTTGCAATGGGAGAAATCATACCTCAGTATATTCATGAAAACTGCATCCTCTTCTGTGCTACAAAGCTTGGTCATCAGGCCGGTTGTGGGTCTTCCAGCAATCCTGATCTCTGTCTTTGAGTTTCTGAGTACAGCTGTTCGATGTACTTAACAACTGCTTTCGTAAGTCTTCTCTTAGAATAGCAGCGGCAACAATCAGGGTCCTAAATTGTTTGGGAAGCCTCCTTGGGTCAGAAACTGTGGCTTAATTCATCAGGAGGCAGGAAGAATGATGTGACCTTATAGGCAAGGTAAAATGCATATTCCTACTGTCTTATCTAGTTGTGTTGTTCTTTCAGACAAGTAATGCCAGCATGGGGCTAATGGGAACTATAACTTGCCAGTGAGGTCAACATTTTATATTGTAATATTTCCAGTTTGGGGAAAGAGAGCAAGTTTGAAACAAGAAAAAAAGTGAGAAGAATCACCTCCCATTCTCAAAATAAGCTTCATGAAATGTTTCCTCTCCACACATGCCATCTGGTGTTCCAGGACAGACACAACACACACTGCATCCAGAGAGAGCAAAAACATTTGCCTTAGAGAAGATTACAATATGAAATATTCAATGTGCCTGAGTGGGACAGGACAGGAAAATGAGGCTGTCAGGTTCTTCGGTTAGACGTGCTGCCTGGAATGTCTTAATACTTTACCTTCCAGGCAAAGTACTCCTCTCTTGCTATATACATTAGGTGATCTAACATGTTGGAGCCCCAACGTTTGTTTGACCTTTCATAGGAAGCTTCCCTTCGCTGGCATTGATGTTGTCTCTAATATGCTCAGCCGTGGAACAAACAGCAGTGCCGTACTTGAGCAAAACGTGGGAGGTCTATGGGCCATAAGATATTATTTAAATGCGCCTCTTGTCTTTCCTGACCATTGGCTCTTTGGTCAAGAGCTTATGGGAGTTGGAACCCAAAGTCTGGAAGCCCACGGGTTAACCACCTTTTCCTTGAGAGAAGGGACTGGTAATTGCATGGACTTCCAGCTATTATTGAACTGCAGCCCTCAGCATTTGTTGTCCATTGGAGGGAAGGACAGTTTTCACACCTGCTTTAGAGTCAGGCTAAGCACACTGGTTACACACTGTGCTGAGACCTGGGCCACAGTCCTATCCAGGTGCTCCACTAGAAGTGGCACTTGTGGTTCCCATCCGCAGGTTGGCTACCCAAGGGAAATCCTCATCCGTGATATGGATTCCACATGTTCTTTTTTTCTCCCATCTTTGGGTCCTTCTTTTTCTCCCTGTGTGGGCCTTTCCACACTACACTGTTATAATGCTATTATTCCACTTTCAACATCCTGTGGAATTCTGGGGTTTGTAGTTTACTGAGGCCAAAGAGCTCTCTGGCTGAGAATTCAAAATGCCCCTCCCTAAACTACAAACCCCAGGATTCCATAGGACATTGAAAGTGGAATAATAGCACTATAACAATGTAGTGCGGAAACGCTCATTCTTCCACATGGTCTGAACTAAACCATCCTGAGCCCCCAGGTAGGTGGAAAAAGCAGAAATGTGTGGGTCATCCATAAGAACAATGTCCTATAATAAAAGAGAGATTAGATTTTCAATATCCTTTTTTTTTTTTTTAAACATGCTTATTTGGCATAACTTTTGAATCTCGAGTCCTTCCGTTTGGGAGTTGTCTGTTGTTATACCCCTAATGATCAAAGATGAATTTAACCTATACAGTGAAACACTGATGCCTTTTTTACTCTTTCTTTCTTCGAGTTCTGTTGCCAAGGGACATGAGGATTTAGCCCGCTGTGAATACTTATGAGACTAGCTGCGATAGTTGAGTGTTTTGTCTTGTACAACGAGATCTAAAAGCTTTGTTTTGAGAAGAATACTCTGGGGTGATAGAACTCAGGCAGCGTACAGTCTGACGCCTGGAGTTAAAATAAAATTAAAGACCTTGTTACTCTATGAAAGTCTTTCAAAAATTAATCTGGAACAACTCGCATAGCACCAAGGGCTTAAATACTTTATTGACCAAATGAACATTTGCCTTCTTTCTTGCTGGAGTTAGGTGGGCCGGGACAACCATTTATCTTCTCCCACACAGCCCTCTCGCAGTCATAAATCTTTTGGCTGACTCTCTGAGCATTAAGAATAGGCTGACATCTCTGCCTTTACTTGTGTTCTGTACAAGCTAAATCAGGGGTTGCAGTGTTTTTTGGGGGAAAAAAAATCAAACACAGTTAGAAATGTGATCACTCAAGTGTATGCATATGGATACAATTGCTGAGCCCTGTGTTTAATAACCTGTGTGGGAAAATTGGATGTTTCAGAGTAAACTTGGAGCCAGCAATCACAGCATGATTGTTAGAAGTTAACCAGTTAAATATCAGTTCACTTCCACCTGCCTCTTGCTTTTTTTTCTTTTTCCCAGCAGTGTGGATGTTTACAGTACATTCCAAGGCGATCCCACTAGATGGAGCTGGGCAGCAAATGTGGAACATGGAATGGTTCAAGATGGTCGGTTAACATGGTCTTAAATGGAGAAAGGCTGCTGGTGGGTGGGTGGGGATTGTCTGAAGGTCTGCAAACTTTAGTGTGAGAGAGGTGTTTTTAGACGTTTGCCAGAGAAGAACAGATACTCTGACATGCTGGGATGTTGGGGCTATTTCTGCATTACACTGTTATAGTGCTCTTATTCCACTTATTCCGGTAGAATTCTGGGGTTTGTAGTTTACTGAGGCTCAAGAGCTCTCTGGCTGAGAATTCTAAATGCCCCTCCCTAAAATGCAAACTCCAGGATCCCACAGGACATTGAAAGTGGAATAATAGCACTATAACAGTGTAGTGCAGAAATGGCCTGCGATGAGATGGAAAAAGCCTGGAGTGCTGGCTACTGAAGCATGTACGCAAGTTGAGTGAGGATATAAATTTCAGCATGCCTGTGCTTTCATATTAGTAAGTGCTTACTATACAAATGTAATGATAAGTAGAAGGAGGAGGAAGAGGAGGAGGAAGTCTCGGTATACAGATCTACATTCTAATTTTCTTATTGTTATGTTCCATCAAGTCTACTGTGACATATAGTGATCCTGTCTCAAGGTTTTCTTGGCAGGATTTCTTTAGAGGAAGTTTGCCGTTGCCTTTGAAACTGAGACAGTGTGACTTACCCAGGCCCATCCAGTGCGTTTCCATGGCTGTAGGGAAGATATTCAAACCCTGGTCTCCTAGAATCCTAATCTAGCACTCAAAGCACCATGTGTGTGTGTGTGTGTGTGTTTGTGTGTGTGTGTGTGTGTGTGTTTAATATGCATGACAGAAAAGAGAAGAAACAATGGGAAGAGAAGGGAACAGGAAAATTGAAGAATTCACAAATGATTTTCTTATTCTCTCTAATCCCAGAGAAAGATGCTCTTTGTTTTTGCAAGGTTGGCAACTAGGGGAAGCTGCAGATTAAGTGAGAGAACACACCAAATGTTGTAAACATTACAAAGAATATCTTGGCATAGTGTATATTATTATTTGAAAGGAGTGATTTCAGTGATCAGTGTTTTATAGGAAAAGAGCCGTACAAGCTCATGTTTCCTTGTACTCCCCTTGTACTTACTCATCCTTACATCCCTTTATGTACTGAAGAAGATAGGTGGTCATCGGAAATTAAAACACTGGGCTGTCTGTGGATGTGTTTACATTTGGCAATGATTGAATGAGTGACTGAGAAAGAACTGAAGAGTCATCAAAGTACTCCCCCTGCTTTTTCGGTCCCCTTCTATTGATCGATTCACTGATTGATTAGGTTCTTTTTTATGTGTTTTATGAATGTATATATAGTGGTTTGAATGTTGGACTGTGACCGTGGATACCAGGATTCAATTTTCTGCTTGGCCATGGAAGGCCACTGGGGGCCTTTGAGTGCATCACACTTTCTTAGCCCCCAGAAAACCCCATAATAGGTTTATTGTATGGTCACCATATGTTGGAAATGACTTGAAGGCACACAGCAGCAAAAACAAATATGCTACTTTCCCAGCGCAACTATTCCCAAGGCAGTTCACAGCATTATAATTAGATATCTATCTATCATCTATCTAAATCTCCCTACCTGAGAAATCGTAAATAAAATCAGTAACAGTGTCCTAATGCAATAAGAAGCCTAGCAAAATAGGAAAATATTCGCCTGACTCTCTGATAAGACATCAGGGAAAAAACAGACAGGCCTTAGTCTGAACCAGACCGTCTCAAGGAAATAATATTTAATAACATTAGCCAGTTCCAAGGTGGGTTTTTTCCCCCATCTTTCACTCTAAATCATGGGCCTTTTCCGCCGCTGCAGCTGTTTGGATGCCATGAGAAGTCGTATATCATTTCAGTTCTATTTCCATACCTTTATAGTTGTCCGGGCAATTATTTAGCTTAAAAACAGGAGATGTGCAAAACTAAATGAATCACATTGATTCTAATTAGATTTTATGTGAAACCAGACTTGAGTCAAAGTTATTACTTGATCTGCTAATATGTTAGCATAAATGTTGAGGCACAGTCTAGATTTGGTGTATATGTGTAAAAAAAGGACATTTTTTGAGCATACTTGAAACAAAGCCCAGACTTTCTCTGCAATTCACAATGTTCCAAAATAGGTCAGCTCTGCTTTATCCCCCTATTATTCTGTTTTCTGAACATTCCCTCAGGTACCGAGGTGCTGAGGGATAGAACTGTTTTCCACAAGTAGCTCTGGACATTGTTGCATCTGCTTGTAGCAGCATCCAGGGCTTGAAGACCAAAATCTGTTATGGAAGTGAAACTCTTCATGTTGCCCTGGTCAGTATAAAAATGAAAGGAAAGTAGAGTACTTGGGCAGGGGGACACAGCAGAGAGAGAACTGGTGTAATTTGTGCCTGGTTTTAAAATTTCTTCAAATAAGATGAAATGGTAATCAATTCCCCTTCCCAGTACTTTTCCCTCAGATAGAGAAAAGCAGAGTTCTAGAGTTCGAGGTACTTCCAGTCGCCGTCTTGAGAAAGGAGGAGTAGGAGCAAAGAAGGCACCTGGCCAATCGGCAGGCATTACGCAGCAGAATGTACAACCACCTGGCAGAGAGGATGCACCTCCACCCCTGCTCTGTTCCTGTATGTCGAGTTTGCCCATCACTGGTCATAAAATGGATGCTCCAGTATGTGAGTTTATGTACACCAGTAGATATTAGATAAGTAGAGTTCTGTTTCTGTCATGAAAACAGGTAGTATAATAAGCTACTCAGAATGATTGATAATAAGAGGTCTGGAGGGTGATTTTGTTACCCTGACTTTTGGGGGTTCCCTGAGGGACATCTTGATTCACTCCAAAAATGCAAAGACTGGGGAAATGAATGGAGCACTGGCCTTAGCAGAACGAGGATCAGGGTAGCCCAGTGAGACCTTCCACCCAATTTTCATGGGGTCAGACCAAGCAAAAGCCAGACAATGATTAAAAGGTAAGCTAAAAATGTGTTTTTATTGGGGGGAGTTCACTCATGCATACACACATGATACACAATCACACATTTGCACAAGAGCTAACTGAAGGGTAAAGGCAGGAAAAATTATATGGATAGAGAGGCTGAGTGTTTGGGATTTATATAGTTACCAGTTCCAGAAGAGTAGTGAAGAGCTTGAAATGTGACTTAGACTTCTGTCTAAGGGCCGACAAATCAGGATTCAGAGCAACATAGTAGAGTCTTGCATTTCATCTGACTGCAGCTGACTTCTCAAAACCAAGGGTTTATATACCCTGTTTCTCTCCCTGAAGTGATGTGAGTTGATTGGTCTCCCAGCCTAGTGGACAAGGAGAGTTGCAATACAGACAATGGGATCTGGAGTGGACTGAGTGGAGCTTTGGTTGAGAGGAGGTTTCTGGGCTAGCTGCAATAGGATATGCACACAGTAGGGGTTCTGGGCACCTTATTGTTTTCTGAGGTTGGCAGTTGATAGGATTAGCTCAGAGCCATTAAGTCAGGCTTTCTTGGCTAATTTCAGAGAACTTTTGACCTGGCCATGCTGGGATCATCTCTGACCTATTCCCAGCCAGTGTTCCTTTCTTCCACATGGCCTTGCCAGCCATAAGTATAATTTATATTTTATGCCAATACATCTGCCAATTAACATATTTTGCCAGTTAGACCATATCAAAATGTGGCCTGGTAACAGTTTGAGCATTTTGAAGCCTGGTCTAGACTGCTGATAGGAAAGTGTTGCAAAGCCAGTGAAAGAAATGGGAAAGATCAGATTTTAATGTGAAACATTCTCAGTATGCGAATTGTTTAACAGTTGATGGAGGGGTATACGTGGCAATGTGCCAAGTGATAGATGCTTACTGCAGAGCAGAAAACAAATGTCACAGTTCAGAATTAGCACATGCCAACTTCCCAAAAAGAGAGCAGGTCCTTTGTTGTGCTGAGGCGTACAGTAAGGCTGATTTAGGTACACAATGAAGAGAGTGTTCTACACAGAGGAAGCCTCACTGGGCTCTTCCAGATGGGGAAAAGTGTTGGGAGATTCTAGTATTTGTTGTTATTGTCTCTGTCTCTGTCTCCCTCCTTCCCCCTCCCCCCCCGGTCTTCTTATCCAAACGTTTCTGTGGCCCTAGATTATTTTCTGGCAATTCGTGACACCAGCCGCAACATTCTACACCCACCCTTGAGGAGGCTTCTCGTTAATTCTGAGATGTATTGGAACAATATGTTCTCTTTTCTCATCCCCCTTTCTTCTCTTAATTATTATTTTTAGTGATAGGGCTATAATGCAAAATGGCACCCTTCTACTAGAATGGAATGAGTGGAAGCAGAGGTGGCAATAACTAGGCATACCCAACAAAACTCAAGGTGCTATTTGGGAGAGAGCACACTTCTTCAAACCAATCTGGAATACCCTCTTTTGGTTTCTGAAACCCTGTTCCATATTATATCTTTTTTAAAAAATCATTTTTAGTATTGATCAAATAGGCATTGGCAAAGTAGGTTGGAAGCTTCCAGTAGTGCTGTTGATCCTCACTCTGATTTCCTCTGAACCAACCATGACATGGAGTAATGAGAAAGGTAAGTGTAGTTAGAGATTCAGTGCCGTGCAGTTGATTTCAGTGTTGGACTAGGCATCTTGGAAGTGAAGGTTTGAATCCTCATTAAGCCAGTGGAAATCCCCTGGGTGATGCTGGGCAAATCACATTTTCACAGCTTCAGAGAAAGGCAGTAGCAAACTTCCTCTGACTAAATCTTGCCAGGAAGACTCTGTAATAGGATTGCTTTATGCCAGAGTCAACATGAAGGCCCATGCAAAAATCAAAATATAAGTCTCACTGGCTGCTGGCACTGGCTCCAAGGCATTGTTGGAATGTCCTCAAGTTAACTTGAAGACACAGAATAACAACCAACAAACACATGCAGCAAGGACTAAGCAGAAAGGTTTGTCACTCAGTTGTTATTCTCTCTTTTTCTCTTCTCCTCAAGCCACTTTCCACACCTCCATGTTAATATTAAATGATACAGGAGTGCAGGATGCTGTCTTTCTTAAGTAGCCTAGATGGGAAGATTGCAAATGATCACTCAAACCTGATTGATACCATTCTAGGGCAACTCCAGCTAAGGCATCTCTTTTATTACTTGGTCATAAACAAATTTATCTCCTAATGTGCATGTTCTCTCTCCTGCCTATTGAGTTGCTTGAGTCCAGCTGAAATCTTCAACATGATATAAGAAGACCTTTTACAGGGATGGTTCCAGTCAGAGTACTCGGTTTCATTGTACTTAAAATACATAAAAACAACATCGGCAGTCAACTTCTTTCCTCTGCCTTCACCTTTCCACCGTTTGAGCAAGCGAGCCGCAGATCACGAGAAAAGAAGCTACCGGGAAATGCCTGACAAATAAATGGACAGCAGATGTATTGCAACTGTCCACTTCCCATCTGTGAAATGCGGACGGATTACATTTTCCTCTGATATCTGCACTGACCTAAAACCAACAGAAAATTAAAAAGTGAATGAAAGATTTTCCACATGACGGAGCATTGCAAAATATACCTTGTATACTTGATATCCTGTCATTGTGAATGCATGAGCCGAGGAAATGGGTTTCGTCTTGGGAAGAAGCTTGGGCACCTGTCTCACGGTTCTTCTACCTCTCCCTCCCACTATCTTGCTGAACTTCCTGGGCAGGTTTTAGTCTAAGTTAACTGCATTGCCAGCATTATTTGACTTTGTTCACTCAATTTACTTTATTGGCATTTTAATTAGATATCACTGTAAACAGTGTAGACATGCATGCATGCATGCATACCAGAGCTAAGCCTTTGTCTCTGTGTGAGTTGGCCACTGAATTTATGTTGCCAGGGAGTCTAACATGTTTTCCCTCTGATAACTTCCAACCTTGAATACCTAACCTTTTCAAGTATTCTGATGCTTGAACTGGGAAGCACAATGCATAATTCAAGTTTTCCTTTGTTTTCAATCAGTGTTAGTTGTGCTGAATTGTGATAGTTCTTCCTGGACTTGGTGTGTGTGCAGTCAAAACCACACACGTAACAAGAATAATCTGAATTTGGGATATTGTACATACTTTATCTTCTCCATATGGGGGATGATTTTATTCCAAAGTGGTGCACGGCTTACTTCAGTCCAACTAGCCCTACAAAAGCCAGGATACCCTTATGAAAGATTAAAGAAAGAGTGGTGAAGAGTAGAGGCCATCACCGAATTTGCTAAATGTCCAGCTTACGAGATAGTGATTACTGGAATAGACTGAAAGTATTTTTATGCTGGGCAATCAAAACCTTATTGCAGGTTATCCTGCTTCTTTTATCCAACAGTCCTAACCTGAAGAGCAAAATCTACAAGTAGAAATGGAATAATAGAATCATAGAAGCATAGAGTTGAAGAGACCACAGGGGCCATCGAGTCCAACCCCCTGTTATGCAGGAACACTCATCAAAGTATTCCCAACAGATGGCCATCCAGACTCTGCTTAAAAAACCTCCAAAGAAGGAGACTCCACCACACTCCATTGAGGGAGCAGATTCCACTGCTGGACAGCACTGACTGTCAGGAAGTTCTTCCTGAGGTTCAAGTAGAATCTCCTTTCCTGCAGCCTGAATCCATTGCTCCTTGTCCTAGTCTCTGGAGCAACGGAAACAAGCCCACACCCTTCTTAATGTGACATCCCTTCAAATATTTAAACATGGCTATCATGTCCCCTCTTGACCTTCTCTTCTACAGACTAAACATCCCCAGCTCCCTAAGCCATTCCTCATAGGCATGGCTTCCAGACCCTTCACCATTTTGGTCACCCTCCTCTGGACACGTTCCAGCTTGTCGACATCCTTCTTGAATTGAGGTGCCCAGAACTGGACACAGTATTCCAAATGAGGCCTAACCAATGCAGAATAGAGTGGTACCATTACCTCCCTCGATCTAGACACCATACTCCTATTGATGCGACCAAGAATTGCATTGGCTTTCTTGGCTGCCACATCACACTGCTGACTCATGTTCAGCTTGTGATACCAGAGAGAAGTCAAGAAGAATGATGTATGTATTTGTGTGCCTTCAAGTCGCCTATTGACATATGGCAACCCCATGAATTTCAGAGGGTTTTTTTTAGGCAAGGAATACTCAGATGTGGTTTTGCCGGTTCTTTCCTCTGAAATATTGCCTGCAGCACCTGGCATTCATTGGCAGTGTCCCATCCAAGTACTAACCAGGGCTGATCCTGCTTACCTTCCTAGATCAAACAAGATCCGGTGCCTTTAGGATATTCAGGTCCTACTAGAAATATGGCATGTATATCTGAGGATGAAGAGCTGCCTAGAATTAAATCTCCCCACCTCCATTTGTGGTCAGATAAAAAAAAATGCATTAAACTACAGGGACTGGCTTAAGTTCCCTGTTAGGGAAACAGATCACATATAAGCTTTTTTAAAACAAGTAAATAAGTAATAAATTTTGATTTCAAGCCCTTATGCACCAGTTCTCTAGTGGGTAATGATCCTGGTGGAAGTGTGTGTTTTGCAGCCTCTTTTGGCTTGGTATTATAGTTGTAAATACCCTTAGCTGATGTCTGTGACTGGATTTTTAAAGCCTGTTTTTAAGGTTGTATTTATTGATTTGGGTTCTGTTTGAAGGTCATTGGAGAGGTAGGTGTCGGGTTCACTGTAAGGTAGAATAGCTTGCTTACACAAAACAAGTTTTGGTATTACAGAGGTGAAACCTTTTTGTCCAAGCTTTGAAAAACCCTATTCCATTTTTTCCTGTTTCCCCAGTCTTATATGAAATAATCTCATCATTATCGTTATCATTATCACTATCACTGTTGTCTCCCACAATCCTGTTTAAAGGCATTTTACCAGTAGTGTACAGATAGAAAGATAGAGACACATGTGTTTGTGTGGTGACAGCAGAAGATTATGGGCATTTCTCCATCCATGCCTCATTGGACTTTAACTTCCCATGAACTGTTAGAAGTTTAAGGTCATGCCATCAGTCTTTCAAAAGGCATTCTTTGGTTTTCTTTGCTGTCTGATTTCAGATGCAGTATGAGATCAGTCTGTACTACCAGGTATTGGGTACCTCCCTTCAAGAAATCCATGAGCTGAGATGATTTGTCTTTCTGATCTGTCTAAATCTGTGTTTCTTAGAAGCTAGGAGAGAAAACTCAAGACGAATGTTTTGGATTGCCAAAAAATAAGGGAAACCAGAAGGATAATACTACTGCGAGAGCTACTCTGTACCAGTAACAGTTACTTAGATCTAAGAGCCCAAGGTTTAAGTTTTGTTTAGGTGTAGTCAGGGGCAGGGACACTTTCAGCCTCAGTAACTATATTTTCTTTCTTCTCTGCTTCCTGTTGAAGATACTCAGTTTTCTGAAGGATGACAAGGGAACAGGTTGCTGGATGCTTCAAGAAGTGTTGCTCAGCATGACACAGCAGCAGCTCACCTAGTGCCGTGGGAGGATGATAGTGTACCATTGTGCTTGAATCCTACATTGGGGCTCCTTTACCCTTACTATTTTCCACAGAAAGAAGCAGAATTGTTCATAGAATCATAGAAATGTAGAGTTGGAAGAGACCCCGGGGCCATCCAGTCCAACCCCCTGCATGCAGGAACACCCTCAAAGCACTCCCGACAGATGGCCATCCAGCCTCTGCTTGAAAGCCTCCAAGGAAGGAGATTCCACCACACTCTGAGGCAGCATATTCCCCAAAGTATGCCATTCTCAAACTATACATCAATGTTGAGTTATAACTGTACAACAGGAAACCAGTGGGCAGAGATAAAAGAATTATGTCTGTATGTGCACGCACATCTTCAGTTCTCTTGCCAACTTATTGCAACCCCATGAATCATAGCTTACCTCTCAATGGCAGACTATAGCACCAATGTTCTGATGAAGAACCTAGCTTGTCCTTTCACTTTAATGGTTTGTAATGGTCAGGCTATTTTAACACAGAGCATCACAGGGGAAACCAAGATTGGCCTTGACACCCATATGATTAGCCAGTGAGAAGTGAGGAGGTATAAAAGCAAAGGTTTCTTGGTAGAAGAATAAAGAGAGAGGGGGGGCCATGTGGTAAAAGTTGCAGTTAACCACTCCATGTTACAGCAAGGAAAGGAGTCCCAGGAAAGAGTTATAGGGATACCAGGGACTGTCTAGAGATGCATTAGCTTTTCAATTCTTTTAAAAAAGAGTGGGAAGGCTGGGGAAGGCAACCTGGAGAATAATCTTTCTTTTCTTTATTCCTGTGCCTCTGCGTTGGGTCTTTCTTCTTGCAACCAGAGGGAAGGTACACAGTGAACCAGTGTTTTCAGCTAGCCAAGTTGCTTGATCTATCTCCTGATAATTTTTTTTTTTATTGGACTTATAAAAAACCTGCTTTGTTCCTTGAGGGACAGTGGGAAGGTTTAGTCACATGTCTCTATGGTAAGGTCTGCCAAGAAGTTCTCATGTTTTTTTCTTTATTACAGAAAACATAAGTGGGTGGGGAGGATGGTGAGCCCTTACATTCTCCAGAACCTAATGAAGGAAAGGGAAATTGGATCTCCAAGAAAGGTCTTGGTAGCAGCACTACTATTTACGCTGCTCTAAAAAGAGGTGGGCAAGTCTAAGCAAGACCCAGTCACGCACTGGCCTCCCTTTTCACCTTATGGCTGTATCCTACATCTTAAAGTATTCCATCCTCCATTTGCTGAACCAGCTCTTGATGCAGTTCTCTGTCAGTACAATGGGGTATTTGGCATTTTTATCCAAGAGATTGCAAACTCTGACTGAATCTCAGTACCTGGACCACTCAAAGTCCTGTTACTCTCCCTCCTATTTTCCAAGTCTCGGGCCTTTCAAACTTTAATTTTCTCAGAGAAGCAAGAAGGGGAGAGTATCTCGTTTCTAAACAAGAGAGAGAAAGAGAAAGGGAGGTGGAAGAAAACAAGAAAGCTTCAAATGTGGCATATGGCTGCCTTTCTCTGAAATGAATTTTTTTCTCCATGTTGATTTAGGCTGCTTCAGAGAAGGATCTGCTCTTAAAAGAGAATGATAGATGACTGAGAAAAATCTGATTTACTCTGATTTGAGCTTTCTTATGGGAAAAGGGTGGGAAAAGAAGAGAGGTAGTGCCTCAAGCGGCTGCTCAAATAGAGCGATTAATTATTACATCTAATAATAATATGGTGAGAGATGGAGCAAGCCTTTTTTTTTTTTAAAAAAATAATGGAAATAAATATGAGTTACCTAACCTATTTCAAGAACAATTTTCTTCAGAGGTAAAGGCTTTTGAGGTCTCTTATTATGGAACACCAGCCAAAGCAGTTCACTAAAAGAACAGTATTTTAAAAACAAAGACCTCTACTTCAGCCATCTATTTTAGCTCACTTGTTGCTCTAAAATATATCAAAACTCTTTACCTCCCAGGGCTGATTACAAATAGATGAAGCTGCATTCTGAACAGTGAAACAAGTGCTCTGCCTCTACTGATGCTGTCTGCACTGGGAGTTGTCAAAATTCTCTGGAAGAGGTCTGTCCTGGGGCCCTTCTGCACTACACAGTTCTAGTGCTATTATTCCGCTTTCAACCTCCTGTGGGATTCTGGGGTTTGTCGTTTACTGAGGCCAAAGAGCTCTCTGGCTGAGAATTCTAAATGCCCTCCCTAAGCTACAAACCCCAGGATTCCATAGGATGTCGAAAGTAGACTAATAGTGCTATAGCAATTTAGTGCAGAAAAGCGCCCAGTGATGGCAAAAGGGAAATAATTTCCACTTGTAGATGCCAAGGAATGAATGAGAGACCTATTGCATGGAAATGATGGCAGAATTACCTTTAAAAATCATCCAAATATTGGACAGAACAAAAATGTTACTACACTTCACCTAAAGAGAGCAAGAAAGAAGCCAGTCTAAGCACCCTAAGAAGGGAATTGTACAGAATGATGCCAGAGAGTAGATTCAGTCCTTTTTTACAGCCTGTCTTTAGGGTATGGCATCTATCATGTCCTCCAAAATGGATCTTAAGCCATGGGCAGGGCTGTTGGGGACACAGTTCTGTTTCCAGTGTAGTTATTCTCTAAGTAATAAGTGTGGTTGTTTTTCCTCAAAGGGCCCAGGACTACCTAAATGTTGCTGCTTTTTCTTAGGTTTACAGGGTTTTTTCTTGTTGTTTAGAACTGATGCCATGGATAACAGAGAGAGATAGAGAGGAAGGTAGACGCACTTCTTAGCATCTGTCCCCAGGCAGTGGAACTCCCTTCTCAGAGAAGCTATACTGGCATTCTCCCTACTTTTACTTTGCCAGACTAAGACCATTTCTGCACTAGACTTTTATAGCGCTATTATTCCACTTTCAACATCCTATGGAATCCTGGGGTTTGCAGTTTAGGGAGGGGCCCTAACTGCAAACCCCAGGATTCCATAGGATGTTGAAAGTGGAATAATAGCGCTATAAAAGTCTAGTGCGGAAAGAGCTAAATAAAGACTTTTTCTGTTTCAACAGGCGTTTGATAATTGATTGTATAAGGCCTACCTCACCTAAACAATGTGCTGGATTTTTCTATCTGTTGTGATGGTGTATATTTGTGTGTGTGTGTGTTGTTGTGATTTATGCATTAACTATTTTTTAATCTTTTTAAACTTCTGTATTTTGTGATTGTTTCAACTATATTTTTTAAACTGTTGTATGTTGCTTTGTGCCTTGAATTGGGAGAAGGGTGGGATAACAACAACAACTTCTGTGTCCACACACACACACACACACACACACACACACACCATTATTTCATACTGGTAGGGAGTTATTATCAGTTACAATCTTCTTGGAAGACTTAAATCAAGTAAATAAGTGGTTTTCCCCCATGAATTGCAAGGAGGTGTTTATTCCTAAAGATAAGTGACCTGTATTGTGCTTGTTCCCAAAATGAATTGAGTCTTTTCTGCTTTCAGAGTAAACATTCCAAAATCTTCGGGGTATTGTCAAGGGTACAGTGTACATCTTAAAATATTTCAATACCATATATAAGAAAAAAAAAACACAAATCCTTATTGAGTGACATTCCAAGAGGCTTTGCATAGTTTCGGATGAATGTTCATATTTGGGAGGTTGTTTATACAACGTCATCATCATCGTTGTTGTCATTCTTCATGCAAAAAAGAGTGTTTTGGAGATGAAGTACACTTTGTTGGGGGGGGGGTCAAAGACCCTTTCACAGAAGTTTCAAAGAAAAGAAGTGTCAAAAAATTAAAGCAAAACCCTCAGGGTGGTAGACCTGTGGAGATAGAGACTCTTTCTTGTTGAGAATGTTGGAAGGGCTATGTTACTTTTGCTACCTGCATCCATAGGAAGACAGGACAGGTAGTCAAAGATGACTTTTTGGAGAGCAGAAAGATCAGCTATTGTCTCCTTCCTAACTCTGTGGAAGGTGTCGGTCTAGTGCCAATTTTGTTTTCTTCAGAGGGCCATGCGCATTGCACTGTAGTTCCTTTGATCCCTTGTTGAAAATCTCATGGGCTTCTAAGGCTCGTTGCAGACATTTTAAACCAAGAATTTTCCAGGAATCAACTGATACCAAGGATCTTTTGGTAAAATTGCCTTAAAAACAACAGCAGAAGCAACAACAGTTGATAATGAGTTTTAAGAAACCAAGGGCAAGAAGAACAATACGCCAGTAATACATAAATATCTTTTCCGAATGCAGACTTATAATACTTGTAATTACATGTCTATAAATTCTTTGGAAAAAGAGGAGAGAAATCCAAGTGCTGAGAAAGGAAACAGATTATTTCAAGCTTAGCATATCTCAGACCATAGACTATGAAAAGAATTTGGGGTGAGGGGGAAATTATCAGTAAGAGTTTTCATATCCTGATATCATATTCTGCCCTTGAAGGAGACCCTTGTGTGAAATATATCTCATTTGGAATAAATAGTTTTATTTTTTTCCTCTGCATCTAGTTTTCTCCTCTATAGTACTGTCCTGGTTTGTTGGTCTGATTTTTTAAAAAATAAATTCTCCTAACATTAATAGTAGAAAGGTGGTCATTTACAGCTGAGACAGCTTTAAGTTAAATATATAATATGTGAATCAGCTGTCTCTTAACCAGCGTGCCGTTGACAAAGCATATAAAAATGTTTGAACAATATTTGTCAGAACTGTGCAATGTGATCAAAAGATAATACCATTTCTTCCTGACTGAAAGGAATGAGGATTATTTGCTATCAGTCCAAGAGGAGAGAGAGTAAATTCTGCTGCTATATGTTTGAGGCAGGTGATATGCAAGATCTTGATGTCCAGATAAAGGTAAAAGCTTATTAGAAGTATTAATTTGCAGAAGACATGACAGGGCTAACCGTAAGTATTAGATTTATTTCATGCTAATGAATTGCAAACTTACTCAATATTGCTCTGTGACGAACTTTTCCACCCGTGAGATTAACATGAAAGTTTGAATAAAGCTGCTGCAGCTCTGTAAGGAGCCTAGAACGGCTTTGATTTTAGCGGAGTTTCCTTGACGGCTGCTCTCCAAGGTTCTGACCTTCCATGCCTAATTTCTTTTATACCTTTTTGGTGTTAATTCAGTGGCAGCACTGTCAATAGGCTGATACATATTTCCTTTTTAGGGTTTCTGAAATTGCATTTCCATCCTCAGGAGCTGCCTTGCATTTTATAGATGCTCTGAATTTGATGACCATCAAGGGTTGTTAAATAATATACCGCGGTAAAAAATAGGTCTCTTTCCTGACATTAGATGTTTTCTAAAACTGTCTCTATAAATTTGATGAGTGAAAGCTATCCAAGCCTTAAAGATTCATGACTTTCAGACGGTATTGTCTATGCATGTCCCCAAACTCTGGACAAGAGAATATATAAGAATATAAGAGACCTGTTGGATTGGAACAACTGTCCCTCCAATTTGAATGAGCTGGATTTTTTTTCCCTTTCAGTGCTCAGGCAGCTATACCTTAGAAGCCCTCAGGACAGAAAACATGGGACTTTTGAATATAGAGTTGATACTACCCAATATGTTAGGTTAAGATATGCAGGTTTTGGAAAGGCTTCAGTTTCTCAAAAACAGTGCAAGAAAGAACACCATCACTCACTTTTTACAAAGGTTTATAATTCATTGCATATTACCTATATGGAGAAAATGGCATAACCTCTTGTGGTTTCACACATTTTTGATGGTATGGATTTTTTTTTTAAAAAAAAAAGGTTTTTGTATACTAAGCAAAATTCACATTCAAATGTGAAGGAAAGCTGCATCCAACCTCCAAGACATCACCTTGTAAATCACAGTTTCATAAGAACTAAAAACAATAGTTGAGATCATGCAGGCAGAGATGTCATAGGTTCAGTGGCAGGAGGAACATGTTTGTGAGCAGGTACAGAAGTTGTCTGTTAAGAGAGGAAATTGTATTGACACCTCCCATTCTCTGGCAGTGGAGCCAGTTTTGCCACTGTCCCTTTGTTTCTTTCATTCACTGCTCCCAAAAATGTCTTATCCCAATATTAACAGTAGCATTAACAGCTTGGTAGATCAGAGGAATGCTGCATATGTAGTTTACTTGGACTTCAGTAAGGTGTTTGACAGTACCCTCGTGATATTCTTGCTGGTTAGCTGGTGAACTTTTGGCTAGATAGTGCTACTCTTAGGTGGATCTGTAATTGGTTGACAAACCAAACTGAAGAATGATCAGCAACGGTTGTGATAAATTAGGGATGGGCCAACCGAATCCTCGAATCTTGGATAAGGATTCGAGATTTCCGAATCCTAATCCCTGTGCCAAAATAGGCAAACCAAATCTTTTGAATCTGCCAACCAAACAGATTGTTGGAGACCGGGACGCCTGAAAACCTGGGCGATCAAAACACCTGAAAACCAGAGAGACCAGACATGCAAGAGAAGATAGTAAGTAGGGAAGTTTTTCCCTTGGAGTAATAATGGCTTTTGCTAACAATTTCAGAAATTACATCTGGGGTTGTATTCTAAGATATTTAAATTGAACATTTCATATTTAAGTTCAGTACTTGACTGGAAGCTACAGGCTTGAGATTTCAAGGACAGCTGAAACATTCCTTTGCATGGCTCCCTTGCAAACCTCTTTCAGACACAATTCTGGAGTTTGTAGTTGGACAAAGTGTCACAGCCTTCTCTGACAAAGTGTGCTGGTGCATCATCAGACTACAAACCCCAGCATGCCAGAAGGAGCTACGCAAAGAAAAGCCAGTTTTGACCTGGATTATCTCTGTACTGTAGTATATGGCCCTGTTTACACAGGTGGGAAAATGTGGGATTAATCCACATTTTCCTGCCTGTGTAGAAAGGGCCTTCATGTCATTTTCAGTCTGGGGAGATCCTGAGGCAAAACTATGACAATTGTCCTGGCCAGATTTCTTCAGAGGGAGGTTTCCCTTTGCTTAGGCTTTTGCTAAGACTGAGAGACTGTGTCTTGCCCAAGATTGTCCTTCTTTCCCTTACTTTTTAAACTCTTTTTTTAAAAAAAAAGATTCAAAAGATTCAAGATTCGTGAGATTCGTGGATTCCTAGAACCTTCCAGGGATTTGGATCTGGATTCAGATTCGGAAAATTCTGGATTTGTCCCATCCCTGTAATAAATCCTGGAGAGAAGTGAATGTGGAATGCCTCAGTATTCTGGCCTGAGCCCATGATTGTTCAGCATCTTTAGAAATGACTTAGATGGTAGAATAGAAGGCGTGATTATCAAATTTGCTGATGACACTAAAATGGGGAAGGGAGTAGTTAATACCCCAGAAGGCAGGATCAGATGTCTGAATCACTTTGTCAGCAGCAACAACACACTCTTTCTTGCTCAAAGAATGATTGTGATGATGACAATGATGATGATGATGACACCAAATGATGTTGGTGTACAAATAACCTGCAAATATGAAAATTCATCCAACAGCAACAACAACTGCCATTTGTAATTGTAAGTGTAGGCCACCTTGGAGACTCTTGCTAGTGATGGTCAGTGGGCAATGCTTTTTAGGAATAAAAAGATATAAATAATTAGTTGTACAAGCAAATGACTACCAAAATCAAGACATTTTTGCACATGTCTTAGGTGGGAAGCTGCATGCTGTTTGTTGCCTTGGCATGGGGGAATCCATCTGTTGATCACAGAAGCCTCCCAGAATAGTAGCAGTGGGCCTCAGAGCTCTGGAAGGGGAAAGAGGGGGGTCGGGTACATGGCTGCCTGTGTACGTGTTGGCAGGCGGTGGGAGTTTTCAATCATTTAAATAGGAATTTAGTGTTCAGCTATTTTGATGAAATAGTTCAAGGAGTCCAAGGAGAATGAACATTTTTGGGGAGATGCTGAGCACTCTCAGTGTTTTTGGATGGTGCCTGCAGGAGGGAGAGCGAGAGGAAACTGGAGAGAGAAAGCACATTTTCTGGAATCTAGGGGGAGGATACGACAGAGATACTAAAGTTTGGGCTAAGAATGTGCCGTGTGTGTGTGTGTAGGGGGGATTAATAATTGTAGCAAGAAAGGTCACCCAGAAGAACAATGGCTTGATTATGCAGCTAATCAAAGAAATCAGTAAGGCATTTATTTCTGGCAGCTTTATCTGCTATTGTTTCTTCCAAGCCCCCTCGGAAGAATGCAGCCCGGGCTCTTGAGAACCCGATAATTATGGGAAGGTGTGAACACTGCTCTCCCTTATCTTGATTTTTTCTGTATTTGTCAGGTTAAAGGACAGTTTGTTTTTACATGTCTACACTTCACTGAAAGGAAAGCTGTGCATTCTAAGAGGAACGCATTGTGTTTTTTATTGACATGTATAAAAGGAGTAGAGGGTTATTAAGAATCTCAAATGTAGCAAATCGCATTTAGGAGAAGAACCCACGGAGGTTTTTTTGTTGCATAGTTTAATAAAGCCAAAGAGATTTGAATTGAGCAGAGTCAACTGAATACCTTAACAAAAGGCTCTAAACCTTGAAAGCAGTTTGATAGACAATATTGTGGTTGTTGTATGTCTTCAAGTTGTTTCTGACTTACGGCAACTGTAAGGTGAATCTATCCTGAAGTTTTCTGGGTGTGATGCACCCAGGGTCAGCCAGTGAGTTTCCGTGGCCGTGCAAGGAATTGAATGCTGGTCTCCAGGGTCATAGTTCAACGTTCAAATCACTAAACCACACTGGCTCTCAGTAGGCAATATACTTTGCCAAAGTGCTTACATTCTAAAAGCTTAATGCAAAAAATAGAGGGAAAGACTGGGGGGGAAATATGAAAATAAGTAAATAAGTAAATTCAAAGAGATACTAAAGTGAAATACTTATCTGAGTGCCGAACTTCAACCAGTGAAATCTGAGGCCTATCTCACACGCTACACAATTATACTGTGATATTCCATTTTACCTGCCATGGCAACATCCTGTGTAGTCTTGGGGTTTGTAGCTTAATGATGCACTAGAATTTTCTAGCAAAGAATTTAGAATACCCCTCCCTAAAACTACATATCACAGGATTGCATAGGATGCCTCCGTATCAGTTAAAATGGAATATACCATTATAATTGTGTGGTGTGAATGGGACTCAGGAGTCACAGTCCCCTTCAGCCTAGAAACTGCCTGGAAATGCTGTCACTGTGGGCTTGAATTGAAATTACAGTGTTTTATTCCACTGCATGTGGTCATTAGCTGACAAGTGTCAGAATATTTATGTTCTCACCAGACCTACGTCTTTTGACTGTCACTCTGTTTTACTTCTACATAGCTGCATTGGGTAGAAATAGAAACAACAGAAACAATGGAAAGTAAGCTAGTTGTGACTCTATGCTTTCCCCACAATAGACTATTAAGGCTGCCCTGCTAGGTGTGTCAGGGCATTTCCAATATCTTTTATGATTCTTCAAGGAAGTGAGCATCTAAAGGCTACAGTCTGGTTGGCTGTGCCCCAGATTTATGTGATTAATTATATTTTAGTCTATTTGTTCTTGTTGGCATTTGGATGCCCCATGTTGCTTACCCTTTTGAGGAAAAAAAATACTGACAGTCTACACTGGCACCCCAAACTGGTCAGATTGGGAGGGAGAAGAATTTTTTTCAGAGGTGCTGATGTGCCAGTTAAGATGGTAAACTTAAAAATGGAAGATGAGTCTGCTGCAATGTTAGTAATATATATTAGTGCCTTCAGGTGGACGAACAAAATTAACTGCAAAATAAGACATGCATGGTTTCCTCTTAACTTGAAACACCCATACCAACTCCTCAGCGACCCTCTCCAGTTCTGTGTCACCACCAGTTTGGTCAAGTTTCTAGAATGTTAGAACACTTAATAGGTGAAGACACTGTGGCTTCAGCCAGAGGCCATTTCTGGCTGTTAGACTGCTATTAGAATCATAGAATCATAGAAATGTAGAGTTGGAAGAGACCCCAGGGGCCATCCAGTCCCACCCCCTGCCATGCAGGAACATCCTCAAAGCACTCCCCGTGACAGATGGCCATCCAGCCTCTCCTTAAAAACCTCCAAAGAAGGAGACTCCACTACATTCTGAGGCAGCATCTTCCACTGCTGGACAGCCTTGACAGTCAGGAAGTTCTTCCTGAGGTTCAGGTGGAATCCCCTTTCCTGTAGCTTGAATCCATTGCTCCTTGTCCTGGTCTCTGGAGCAGCAGAAAACAAGCCCTCTCCTTCCTCTACATGGCATCCCTTCAAATATTTAAACACGGCTATCATGTCCCCTCTTAACCTTCTCTTCCACTTTCAACATCCTATGGAATCCTGGGGTTTGCATTTTATTGAGGGGCCTTTATAACTTAGAGAGCTCTTTGGCCTCAGGAAACTACAAACCCCAGAATTCCACAGGATGTTGAAAGTGGAATAATAGCACTATAACAGTGTTGTGTGGAAAAGGCCAAAGACAGTCCAGCTGCATAATGCTAATATTCGAAGTGCATACAGAACCATACACTTTCCCAGGGATACTTGAAAACATCATGGGTAGAATACAGGGTATGTATCTATCTCTGAATACAGTGGGGCCATTTCCACACTAGAGTGGAGGAGCGTTTCATTACGTGTCATGAGCAGTGTTTTTTTATTGCGACTTACCGATTCCCACTTGCACGCCCTCCAGTTTCCATTGAGGTAAAGTGGAGAAAATCGTTTGTAGCTTCCGCATTGTCAATTCTCGTGGAACTTCTATTGCCCTCCCTCTCCCCACTCTGCCGCCGCTGATAGATCAATTAAAAAAAAAGGTTGTAGAAACCGTTGCTAAGTTTTAGTGCAAGTGTGTGAATTGATGTAATGCTTCTGCATGTAGGAAAAAAACGCAGGAGAAATGGTTTGGGTGATTTACATTGGAGTTTTCCCATTTTTACAATACATCGGGTTAACGATGTTAACCGCGCTAAGACCACAACTCGTGTGGAACCACAGAGGACAGAACGACATCAAACTGGTTTAATGTGCAGATGCAAAAGCGACAATACGACCCTACTGCAGTGTATCAGCCTTGTGCAGAAAGGGCCTGTGTGTATGTCTCTGAAAGCTTCTCTATCTGTTGCCTCCCTATCTGAAAGCCTCTCTGCATACCGCTTAGCTAGCACTGTGGTGTTATAATTCAGACACAATCTTATGGCATGGGTTTTACACTCATAAAATAGAATGTATGTCTTTTGGGAGGAGGTAAAAATACTGTTTACACCCCTTTAGCAATGTTAATATTGTGATAAACACTGATGGATGTCTAGCTTGAGACTTGTCGCAGGTTATTTTAGGAAAAAAGGGTTCAGTTAGTGGACCGACGTTTTCCAGCAGCAAGTGGAGGACGAACAGGCAAAGAGGATTCCTCTCTGACTAGAGTCACCAAAAGTTAATATCAAGGTTCTTTAAACTTTTTGTGTTGTTGTTGTTGTTCTTATGTACCTTCTAGTCCACAGCAGCTTACGGCCACAAAATCTGAGAAAGCAGAACCGATTCTACAACTACTTATATGAGGGTGTAGCTCCCAAATAGGTTTCCAGCCAAGAGATGGAATCTAACCTTTTTAAAGCCCCTTTGGTAGTTTGGTATGTAGTTTACTTGAAAATTTCAGTTAGATCTATCTCTTGACTACCTAGGTATCTATTTTGAGTGTTTGGAACTGGTACCTTATATCATCCTTTTATAATTTATGGGTAGCATCTTGCTCAGAGGCAATTACGGGAGGGGACGTGAAGTTACTGTCTTGGGTGTTGTTTGGTGTTTTCAGGGGAAATTAGCGTAATCTATTTGAACGGCTTCATTAAAAAGATATTTTTTTCGCTGCTGTCAAGCACTACAAAATGTAAATTTCAAATACTCATCTGTGTAACAGCTTATGACTGCTCGGAAGTAACAAAGGCTCTGTTAGGGTAATGCAACCTGGCAGTACGAAACGTACTTAAATGAAATCTAAATATTTATTCTGAGTGTATGGTGTGTTCATGGGGAACATAAATTATGGTATGATTGTCCAAGCTCATTAGAACAATTCAGTTTCTACATCAGCAAATGTTTGCGAAATGAACAGCGCATGCAGCCCACAATTAAAAAGAAAGTGCAGGAAGGATCAATGTTGTATGTGTTATTTGTTTGTTTCCGGGATATTGACTTGGAAATTGAGTCAGGAGGCCAGTTTCAGCCCCTACTGATCGTGGTCCAAGTGACGCTCCCTGTCACTTTCACCACCCGCCGCCAACATTTGGCTGTGTAGCAGGAGAGAGTGTTGTCAGCTGTGAGGGGAAGGCACTTGGAACGAAGATAAGGCCTACGGGAATGGTGTTCCTAGGCACAGAGGAGAATCTTCTTTACTGGTAGCCATTGGGAGTGTGAATGTCCATTTAAAACAAGACATAGAATCCCTCTGTACCTTGTTTTAGTGAAGGAAGGAAGGAAGGAAGGAAGGAAGGAAGGAAGGAAGGAAGGAAGGAAGGAAGGAAAGGAAAGAAAGAAAGAAAGAAAGAAAGAAAGAAAGAAAGAAAGAAAGAAAGAAAGAAAGAAAGAGACTCCACTGTTTTGTGAATGATTCTTTGACCAGATTAAGCAAGATATTTTCTGGAATGAGATACAGATGTTAGAAAAGTGGAAGGCAGTAGGAAAAGAGGAAGGTGGTGCTGCCGGTGTATTGACTCCATCAATGAGGCCACAACTCAGAATTTGCAAGATCTGAGACAGTCTAATAATGTTTTATGGAGATCACTCATTCATGGGGTTGCCATATGTCAAAGCCAGCTTGAGAACAGCAACTATAACAACACCACAAATGACGAAGTAAGCAGTGACTTGATTTTAGCAGGTGTTGTTATACGGTGAAATATTATTGTAAAATGCTGTGTTTAGGTTAAGGTTTTCTTTCTTTTCTTTTATGTTTCTAATTCTGGTATGTTCACTATAGTAAAGAATTCACACAAATCTCTTTTATTTTTTTAGATAATTCTATGGAAATCATTGTTCTTCCCAAGTTAAAAACAATTGCAGTAGTAGCCATGGAAGTCTTTAATGTTGATTTTGCAGAGAATTAACTTTTGCCAATTGTGTCTATTTCCTTTGAGGTATTTGTGTGAATGTGTTATATCTTCTGCTGCAGAAAGTGGAAATGTGTAATTGCTCTTTAAAGTGCTTGTAAACATTTTCATTAGTTTGCATAACATTGCATTTATTGAAATAAGAGGAGAGAAAGAGAAATACACTCTCCACTCTTTTACCTTTGTCCAGTAACAACACAATAGAAGACTGGGGGCAGGGATTCAGAAAAATACAGGAACAGGTATACCGCAGATTAAAGAAGTTATGATAAATGGAGTAGGTATTAATCCAATAATCTAGCTGGTATGACAGATGAGAATTGAGTTTCATGTTTTCATTATGTCTACACTGGAGTTATCATAAACTCTTTGATTAGAAAATATGGGCCTTTAAGAGACTATACAGAATTTGAAATTCCTGGTAATCAGAGAGCAGAATTATTATAGCTGTTCTAATAAGTTTTGTAAAACTGAGCAAAGGGCAAAACTGATAACAAATGGAACAAAGATTTCAGTAAGAATGCATTGGATTGCTTGTAAAGTGAATGTGAGAATTCTCCAAGAAGCAGTGTGGTTTCATTTAAAAGCGAATTCTTATGAGAATCAATTGAGGAGATATTTAGCTCTCCACAGATTGAAGGTGCAATTCTGTACCCATAATTCTTGTTAAGCTTAGTGATGCTTACTTCCGTAGGATTGCACTGTAAGGCTATAATCTTCTACTCCCCTATTTGCAAGTTAGTCACGTTAAGAAGTCATGTAGAGCAGTGGTTCTCAACCTGTGGGTCCCCAGATGTTTGTGGACTTCAGCTCCCAGAAGCCCCAGCCACTATGGTCAATGCTCAGGGCTTCTGGGAGCTGAAGTCCAAAAACATCTGCCGACCCACAGGTTGAGAACCACTGATGTAGAGGATCACATGGGCCCTTTCCACGTGGACATGGTGTCCTGGTATTGGGGTGGGAGAGGAGTGGGACCGCAATGATGCTTCCACAAAATGTCGTCACAGTCCCGCCCTTCTCCCATTGCCGTCTGGCACAATAGTGGGGTAAATCATTGATGGATTTTCTCCATCAATGATCCTGATCATACAACAGTCCAGACTTACCTGCCTGAAAAAGGCAATGGAGGTGCTTCCTGCCCCAGTGCAGCATGGGAAAGAGCCCAGCTGAGCTGCAGAAGGAGGAAGCATCTCCCTCACACTCCCTTCCATGGGGAGATGGTCCGGGGTGAAGGGGAGTGTTGCTGTCATGCTCCTTTCCTGCCAAAGGCACTGCTGGGATTGTGACCGGAGGATGACAAGATAAGGTGAGGTGCTGAAAGGGACATGGATCTGTTCATATTGGGGAGGTGTGCAGCCGTGGAGCTTGGAGTGTGTGGAGGGGGGTGAGAGAGGAGAGTGGTACGGCATGGGGGCATGGCCACAGTGCACAGGGGTACGGCCACGATGCGGGGAGGCATGGCTGCAGTGCACAGGGGTGTGGCTATGAGCTGGGACACCCCTAAAACATTGCAGCCGGGCACGAACTGCCACCATCACCTCCCCATTCCTACACGACTGGAGGTGCGTCCTAAAATGACAGAATACTGAAAATGGTTTTTTGATATCCTATTTCTCAGATTTGTGTAATTTGTATAGAGCTATATTCAAACAAAAAAGAACAAACTAATTGAGGTTATTGCTTTAGAGGGAGGATGGGATGAAATATCACTGAATTCTTTTTGCTTCTTTAGGCAGCCTGTTGAGATTTTGTTAAACCCAGATTTCTCATGTCTGGGTCAAAAATGAAACAACAGAAGCTTGTTTGTTGCTGAAATTTCCTTCACTTTGCACAAAATAGTCTCATTCACTACTAGTGTCTTTTCCTTTCATGACACAAAGCACACCCACTCACACATACAGAGAGAAATAGAGAGAGAGAGAGAGACAGCAAGCACAGAAAAGGAGTGATTGATTGAAGGGGAAAAAATCAAACAACCCATCTAATGCTTTTTGGTGCTTTTTTCCCCCCAGACCATGCAGTAAGGCAATTGCTGACATAGTTTAACTGAATTAATGCAATTTGCAGAAGCATTGTTCTCACAAATGCAAAATATTCTCTTGAGACTCACAGAAAATATCTTGCCATCTCAGAGGTGAGGAGAAAAATACTGTAATTTTTTACTCTCACAAGAGACAAGAGAAGATGTAGCACATTGTATTCACAGGCTAGCAAAACCCAACTCTTCATTTTGTTCTTTCAGGGTTAGGAAAGCCCTCTAAGCAATCTGGTTGCCTGGACAGTGATATTTGAAGATGAAGGGGTTTTATTTCCCATGTGTGTGAATGAGTTCACTTTCTTCCAAAATCCGCGGAGTGAGGCCTAAGTGGCCATCACTGCCTCTCCTCAGCCCTGACTCTGGTTTCAAAAACAGTCTGGAGAAGGAACTCTGCATACCCACTCCACTTCAGTATATGGCTTGAATTGTCCTATTTTCACTAGTGGTAATACTTGAGTCATTATTTATGAGGCTCCCTATCCTTGTGCCATAATACTGACTTCACGCCATGACCTTTAGAGAAAGGCACGGATTTCCCCTGCGTCTGCAAGCCCACAAGGCTTGGAGACACAGAGGTGGATTGGCATGCATCCTGGCCGATACGGAGACAAATTCATGCATCTGTATTTGCATGTCCCCCACAGTGTAGTAGGAGAGGCTGCCAGCTACCTTTTTTCTTCATAACCCAAAGGCGGAATGTCATCACCCACAATTTCAGTATCCTTGTTTGCTAGATACATGAACAAAGCAGTATTGTACACGTGGAGAGAGTGATAAACTCACTTTCCAAAAATTCCCTATAACTCTCTTAAAACCAGGTTGGTGTGACCACACTCTAGCTTCAATTTAGGCTAGAGTCAAAAGATCTGGATCTCAATTTGATACTTTAAAAAAAAAAATAATAACAGATTTTTTTTAATGAACCAAGCATTGAGAAATTTAGAAATAGTTGTTGTTTTTCAAATAAAAAAAGAGCAAGCAAGTCATTTGCTAATAAAACTTACCAGGATTTTAGGAATTATGCACCAAATAAGCTTTTGGGGAAGGGCCTCCTTACTGTAGCTTGAATGGGGTCTTTTCTTCTTCATGGGATGATGGGATCTCATTTACAGACACAGATATTCCTCTGAGAATGAAGTAGCTCCCAGAAAGAAAAAATCAAATTAGCTAGCCTAGGAGGATGCTGATGTGAATTCACTGGGGCTTTCATAGGTATCTATTTAATAGTTTAATTTTGGAAGTATAGGGGGAGTGGAGTTGGTTTTCTCTATTTGTCCTTGGTTGAAAGTTAGTTTATGAAAATGAACAGGAAGTGTCAAGACTGGATACGTTACAATCTGGAAATTGTGAAAAGATCCAGGACTTCTGTGTGCCTTCAACACACATGTCACATGTGTTCATAAAAGAGAGAGAAGTGGACTGCTTATATGTTATAATGACACAACAACAATAACAACTCCTTGCTAAAGCTGTTTCCCGTTAAATGTAGTCATAGCCTTAGCAAAAAGCCAAATAGAGACTTCCTAAGATATGGAGACTTCCTAAGTGACTAGGATATTGAAGGAGCCCCGGTGGCACAGTGGTTAAATGGTGGTACTGTAGCCACAATGTTGTGAGTTCAATCCTGCAGGGCTCCAGGTTGACTCATCCTTCCATCAGTCAGTAAAATGAGTACAGGGCAATTAGCTAAACACATTGTAAACTGGTTAAGGAGTGCTTAGGACTGATGAGCAGTATAGAAGTGTAACCATTATTGCTATTTGGCCACAATTTCAATGTAGTAACTCCTACACTAAACAGTAATGTCTTTCCTCTTGAAGATGGTTTTGAGTGGTTCTCCTACCTAAACAAACGATATGGAAATTTCACATATGAGTTGCCTTAACTCTGCTGATAATATCCATGTGGGAAGGGAGTGGGAGACATAATGTGGTTGTGCTGGTGGTGGTGAGATGGTTTGAAGATGATCATGTTACTATGATGATGGCTAAATTAAGCCTCAACGATTAAGAGAGATGAATGTCTATGTGTAAAGAATGCATGGAGAGCAGCCTAGAGAGGCAGGCTAGTAACTTTGATACTGAAGACTGTGCTGATACTGAAGACACCACATATTACTACCCTCTCCTCGAGCCAACATTTTGTTCCCCCCTGCTGTTACCCCCACCGATGGACCTTATTGCTTCTGATGTTCCAACTATCTTTTATAAAGAGAAATCATGCTCCTGGCTCGAACCCCTACAGCACTAATTTCCTAGAGTTGTTCTTCTTGTCATGGAGCTTCTCCAAACCATGTTTAACTAACCCCCTGAGCAGTTCGTCCTGGCAGCATTCTTGGACTTCTTTTTCTGTGCTTTGAATTCCAAGGTTGGAATGACTTTAGAGAAGGAAAAAAAAAACCATTGCAAGCAAAAGAAGGTCTTTTCTTCTATCAAGATATTCATTAAAGTTTCCGTATTGGTGTAATAAAGTGAATAAAAGAACTCCATTCCACAGTAGATCAAGATGGTTTTCTAAGCATTGTAAATTATATACTGCCTGGAGATATGCAGCACTATCTGTTGGCCTTTTAAGGCAGCCTAAATTTGAAGGACTGAAATAAAATTCACATAATGCTGGTTAATATTCTTATGGCAGAACATCTGATAAACTAAGCAATATCACACAGAACCTGTCCTTTTATAATCTTAGGTATGTCCATTTTCTACACTATAAAGTAATGAGTTAATTAGCAAATCTCAATGTGTTCTCTAGCAAAGAGATTCTCTCTCACTTTCTCTCTTTCCTTCTTTCCTTTCTTTCTTTCTTTTTTTATGGGAAGGAAGGGCATAAATTTGCATGATCCTAAGGACTGCATTTGAGAGTTTGTGAGCACATTTGGGGGCTTTGCCATTAATGGCTGTACAATATCTTATGCTCACAAATAGTTGATATACCAACCTACTGTGGATAGAACTCATAGTCAAAACTTGAAAATTTGTCAAAAAACGTATTTCTTGAGTGTCCGAAAACTCTTGCAAGGAAGACTCTCAACTTATGAGAATCTTTGTAATTTAGAATTTGCTATGTGCAAAATGCACATGGGTGTGCGTGTCTGTGTGCATGTGTGTGTTTGGCTCAGGAAACAGCATTTTCTCTGTGCAAAATGTTTGGTTTTTTTCCTGTGCAAAATCCCCACATGCGTATTTTGTGCAGAATAAGTCCCAAACTGGGCATAGTTTCTGAAAACTACATATTCTACAAAGGCTGTCTTGGGAACAAAACTGCTAAAATTACTCATTGCTTCTTTCGAGAATGAAATTAGTGAAGCATTACATCCCTGTTACCTTCCCAGCAGTTTATATACTTACTAATTTAATGTCTACCGCACACATCTCAGAAATTTCCAAACAGTCTAGAAGGAAAGCCTTCAATCGAAACTCAGTGCCAGTTCCATGAAAAAAGTTTACAAATTCTCTCAAGATAAACTGGAAGTCAGCGCATGTAGAAGAGCCAATCTACAGGACAGTAATAAATCTGCTCATCTTCACTGACAATGACTCACCTCCTGGTCTGTTTCCCTGACTTCTGGGCGTCCCCTGGGGGACACCTTGATTCGCTCCAAAAATGCAAAAACTGGGGGAATAGCAAAGCATTGGCTGTGGCAGGATGAGGGGCAGGGTAACCCAATGAGACTTTCAACCCAATTTTTATGGGGTCAGACCAGACAAAAGCCAGCCAATCATGTAAGTAATGGAATTTATTAGCAAATATATTCCCAAACGCAGTCACTCACTCACACACACAAGGACTATCGAGAAGGGAAAGGGGTGAAGGCTTATAGGGGATAAGGTGGTATAAGGGTGGTAATACTGCACGTGTCCAGAAGTCTTTGGTCCGGGAAGTGGTGAGAAAGAAGGCGCTCAGTGAAGAGAGGCAGCTGAGGGGAGCACTCAACTAACAGTGTGTCAGTCTGCTAGCGTTGCAGGGGAATTCTCCAAAGAGGGTCTTGAAAAGGGGGACTACTTATAGGGCAGAATGTACCTCGGGAGCAGATCCTTTCCTGGGAAGAACAATAGTCAAAACAGGAGGAGGATACCGCACAATAGCAACTTGATGGCTGGCATGATTGTTTCATGTAAATGGGACCTCGCCCTTGTAGGATTTGCCGATGCAAGTGTTACTCAACAGAGGAAAACTTGGGAATCCCCTCAAGTTGGCTTTGTAGCTGAGAGCCCTTTTGTTCATGCGGACGTGCCTTGCCTGAGGTCTCCTTGGGAAACGTGACCGGGGATTTTCTTGGCCTTGACCTATGTCCGGTCGTTTGACCTATTTGTCTATGCATCCACCTGGGCAACCTCTCTGGCATAGTTGATACGTATTTTTATATTAATTTTATATCCCCCTGGGAAAGGGTCTGCCAAGGGAGTAATGGGTCCTTCTGGAGATCTCTCTTGATCACTGTAGAACTGACTCTTTATGATATCCCTGTGTATTTAATATTTCCAATCATGTGGCAGGTTATATTCTTTTCTGTCTTAAAAGGATGACTTTTTAGCTCCATTTGCACATTCCAGCCTACACGTTCTCACAGCAGTGCACATTTCTGTTATTAGGAGTCTGCTTTTAAATCCATTGGGATGTCTTAACTGGGGCTGAATTGATTTATTTTTTAAAGGAGTTTGATTTTTGCATTAAAAGCTGTGATTTTAGTGGGACAGAATGAAGATTAGCATTACCTTTGTGTATATTCCTTCTGTGTGATTCTAGTCTATGAAGAAATGAGTGTATTTCTTAAAAAAAAAAAAAGTGGAAAGCTGTCACTTTGATGAGGCAGAATGCTTTGTCAAACAAAAAGTAGGGAGGGAGAAAAAGCTACTAATGTAAAACAGCTACCTTGACTCTCGGTGTGTTCAGCATGGGGTTTATCAGCACTTAAAGGGGAACCAGGCTCCTCTGTTTTGGAACTGCACTGTCTCTAAATGATCCCTAAAGGGATGCATATCGTGGAAGCTAAGAGTTCTGTAAACGGCTTCAGCTCTGCTCCTCACTTCCATTGAAAGATCAAACTATAATTTCCAAATATAGGTGCTGCATGAAGTCAAAATGGAACAATAGTGGTTTTCTTAGCTTTGCAATCGTATATGTTATAACAAGTAAAAGATTTTAACCAAAAACTTTCCTAATCATAACTAAGGGCTATGTGTAGATTAAAAAAAAAAAAGGTTGCTTTGAAAATGCTCTTCCCATTTTTTTTTCTTCTCTTGGGAATACAAGAGGAGACAAAAATGTTTGCAAGGCATCTTTGAGTGCTCTGCTTTTTGCATAGGGTGGTTCAGTCTGCTTTCATATTATGCCCCTCCTTGGTCCTATGTCCTTAATTGACTGACTTATTTAAGTTAATGCCACCTTTCTCTGAATAAAGGACCCAATAACCCACAATGTGAGTAAATAGCACCATGGCAGAATCCATTTATGTACAGTCTGGGGCGGGGAGGCTCTACTTGTTCCCTCATTGGTACCACTTGTGAGAACTCTCTTCTGACTATCTGAGATGCAGCCACCATAGAGACTGTTGTGCCTGACCTTTTCAGTAACTTAGGCCATTTCCGCACTAGACCTTTATAGAGCTCTGATTCCGCTTTCAACATCCTATGGAATCCTGGGGTTTGCAGTTTCGGATGGCCCCTCCCGAAACTGCAAACCCCAGGATTCCATAGGACGTTGAAAGCGGAATCAGAGCTCTATAACGGTCTAGTCTTAGCACGGTGATCCCCTCTGGTATGTGTGTATATAACCAAAATACAGTCGGCCTTCCACATTTGTGGGTTTCACTTTCACAGATGTGATTATTTGTTAATTTCTTCACACCCTGCCCTTCCACCTCAGGTATTCTTTTTCTGGGAGAACCTTCCTTTTTGGTGGCTCTGATCAGGCCACGTAGCCCTTTAAAAACCTGCCTCTGGTCCTTTTCCTTTCCACCAGCCGATGCCTGTCCTCCTAAGGACATATCACAGCCTGATCTTTCCGTGCCACAAACCCTTCCTGTGCTTCCCACACACCCAAGGAAGGAGATGGGCAAGGGAGAGAATATAGGGCTGCCATGCTGACTCATCCCTTTTCCCTCTCCTTTCCGTGGCTTGGTTAGGATCCTCAGTGCCCATTCTCCCCACCATATCTCAGTCCCCTTCCCACATGCACACACATATATTTGCAATTTTTCCAGTTTTGCAGGGGCCATGTCCCCCTAACCTTAGTGAATGTGGAGGGCCAACTGTAATGTTTTCAACAGAAGATAATGAAACTCTTTGCAATTAATTTGTTGATCAACTTTTTCTGGTTATTATACAGTGTTTTAGCTTAGTTCTTACTGTTACCTTTACACTTACATACTTAGGCTATTTCCACCCTACACAGTTCTAGTACTATTATTCCACTTTCAACATCCTGTGGAATTCTGGGGTTTGTAGTTTACTGAGACCAAAGAGCTCTCTGGCTGAGAATTCTAAAGGCCCCTCCCAAAGCTGCAAACCCCAGGATTCCATAGGATGTTGAAAGTGGAATAATCGCACTATAAGAGTGTAGTGTGGAAATGGCCAGAATTGTGGTGAAGAACAGAGTTGGTGTGAGAACCGAGAGAGTGGATGGAGAATGCTGAATGTTGGATTTGAGAGAGAGAGAGAAGTGGTGTCCTGGTTTATGAAAGCTTAATTACAAAATACCTTTTACCTTGACAGTGTATTTAATACAGATTTGTTTATTTCTTTTTCTAAAAGCTGCTTCAAGAGAGTGTCTCTTTAAGCTGCACTGGGTTACACACGCTCTCGTTAATACCATTAGTACCATTTGTTCCTTCAGTACCACGTTCACTGATGAGATAAATCACTCCTTGTCCTAATATGTGAAAAGGGGCAGATTTAGGGAAAGCAGGAGAAAGAGGTAACCCTGGGAGGAGTAGCCAGCAGGGGACGAGAGTGAGAAGGGTGCTGCATTCTCAGAAAGAGAGAATAGAAGCATACCTATTTGTTGTAGCCCTGGCTTGGCCAGAAATCCCCCTGACTGTTCAGTCCTAGACATAAAGAGGCATCAAGCTGGGCAGGACTTGGGTGTTTGGCAAATATCTCCCTTCAAGTCACTTGTCGACCTGTGGTGATCCCATGAATTTCATAGGGTTTTCTTAGGTAAGCAATATTCAGAGGTGGTTTTGCCAGTTTCTTCCTCTGAAATGCAGCTCGCAGCACCTGGGTATGCGCTGGTGGTCTTCCATATAAATACTAACCAGAGTTGACCCAGCTGGGCTTCCAAGTTCAGGTGGGTTCTTGTGACTTTTTCTAACCTTTCTCCAACCAGCTCTAACTAACTGGATCTACTAATTTGTATCTCTGACTGAGGCCTTTTCTTCATTTTGTTTTTACAACAGTGCAGCGCGTCCTCCAGCGAGGATGTTTGCACTTGAGAGTGGACTGGGTCCGAACTACTTTCTGTAGTTTCGGACTTCAGCCCGCTCCGGAATGACCAGAACTGGTGGTTCACCGTGCTAAAGAAGCCCTGGTGGCACAGTGGTTAAATGCCAGTACTGCAACCACAAGGTTGTGAGTTCGATCCTGCCAGGCTCCAAGGTTGACTCAGCCTTCCATCCTTTCGCAGGTCGGTAAAATGAGTACCCAGTTTGTTGGGGGCAGTTAGTTAAAATACATTGTAAACCGCTTAGATAACACTTAGTTGATAGGCGGTATAGAAATGCTATTGCTATATATTGCTATTGAAAGACTGCTTAAAACAGGTCTTTCAATAGCCTGGTGCGCCCCACTCCGTCGCTGTGCTCCTGTGTAGATCTGTAGGCTTGCACCAGCGCGAGGCTGCAGATCTTCCAGGGGCGGGCTTCCAGCTGGCAAGCTTCTCCAGTTGGTGGAGAGCCTCCACCAACCGGAAGCCACCATTTTCGTCCCCGGAGCAGTGTGTAGTGCGGCCACACGCTGCTCCGGATCAGCGTAGATCGTTGGAGGGAGCACGCCAGTCCGGTGAGTAACAGAATGCCCCGTTTTCTTCCCAAAGTGCGAAAAAGCCTTGAGTATCAGTTAATATACCATTCAGACACTCAACCAATAATATACCATTCAGACACTCAACCAGACACTCCAACATTCCATGTTCTCACCCCCTCCCAACAGACCACATACCTTATTTCATATAACACAAAACTATACATAATAATACATTACCTTATTCTCTACAGTATAGACACAACAACACACATAGAAATTCAGAATGTCACATAATCCTGGTCTGCAGTTAATTCGGCACCATTTTAATTTCCCAAGGTGGTCGTTGGCTTCCCAGGAACAGTGACAACCTTTTATCCAGGTCCAATTGGCTATGTGACAACTTCATCGTTTCCAAAAGGAAGAAAACAGATTTTTTTTAAAGACAGAAGTAGGAACAGGTACGGAAGTGAGAATTTACAGAATGAAGGGAGGTGGAGAGGGAGGAAACTTTCATACTGATAACGTGCACTAGTTGAGATTCAGAACAAGGCTAATGAAAACTACTTCTAAAATAAAAGTTTTACCTGCACTATTAATATTTTAGTTTTACAGAAACACGGTCACAGTTATTCTTTTGCACAAGTAGGGAAGGAAAGCATTATATTTTATGTACCATTCCAGTGTAGTGGAAATTTAAAATGCATTGCAAAGTTGGAAAGAAGTTTGAATATTTAATGTAAACTTTTATGAGAAATTTAAAGACCGTGTTTTGCATATGACTCAGCAGAAAACTTTATTGTGTATCTCAATTTTCAGCCCTCTTATGCATTGCTTGGTAGAACTAATGCCCTGATAGTGTTGTCTGTACTGCACTTGTGACCATTAATAAGAAACTCCCCCATATATAAATATTTTATATCTTTTTTTATCTTTCTTCCTTTCACTCCTTTCCTCCTATGTCCATCCCTTCCCTTCCCTTCCACTCTCTCACTCCGTCAATGATACTTCCCTGTAAAATTTAAGGAACAAATAATTGTGTTCATTAAATTGAATAAGTGTTCTGAATCAGGGTGATAGTATAGGTGCAGCAGGACAGGATTAATGACAGTGGAGAATGAGAAGCAGGGATAATGGGCATTGACATACTGGGCACTGAGAAGGATTATGGTACCGGAAGAAGAACTACTGGGACAGAGGCAAGCAATTGAGAATGCATACTATTTAGTTCTCTGAACTGATGTTGTCCAGAATGTTCGTAGAACAATTTTGACCAGAGCGTTCTCTGCTTCAGGCCATTTCCATACCAGACCGGTATAGTGCTATAGTCCTCAAAGGCCCCTCCCTAAACTGCAAACCCCAGGATTCCATAGGATGTTAAAAGTGGAATAATAGCACTATAACAGTCTAGTGCGGAAATGGCCTCAGTCAGCAAGTGACTCAGGAGACAGATTAGTGTAGGCAAGAGCTGTTAGATAGTTAATCTAGTTACAGGCTGTCCAGCAAGATGAAAGGAGAAACCAAAGGGAAGTTGTTAGCCAGTCCAGAAGTTGTTACAGCAAGTCAGTAAACCAGATAAACAAAGCCGCAAAGGGGTAAAATTCAGAGTCGTCAATTGTAACCACTCCAAGGCCCTCTGTGCACTTTAAGCGTATACATTTTCATCCAAATGAAAAATTAGGATGTATATTAGAAATTACCACATACATTCTAACTCTCCCAGTTTGGTAGGGACAGTCCTGATTAATCCTTGGTCATTCCAATTTTTCAGCTGCTTTTAAAGTGTCCCGGGCCCTTTTTGCACCTCACCTGTTCCTGGCAGCATCCTGTAGGGCTCCTGACAGCAGCTCTGCCTGGAGGGGAGCACGACAAGAGCATTCCCCTCCAAGGTCCAGGAGGCACAGTGGCCCCGCTGCTTCCTTCTGCAGCACAGCTGGGTACTGTCCCAGGCTACACTGGGGCAGGGAGGGCAGCCGTTGCACTTCTGGACCCTGTGCACACCAGGGAAGTGCGGGATGGCAGCACAATCATGGGTCGTTGATGGGGAAAACCTGTCAATGATTTACTCTGCGATTGTGCTGCCTGGGGACGGTAGAAGGACAGAACCACAGTGATGCCATATGGAACCATCATCATGGTCTTGTCCTTCTCCCATCCCCATGACAGGTTGGGAGGTGGAGCAGAAAGAGCACCGGTTTCTCTCGCCTTCTCCCACTTTCCCCTCTGCTTACTTGATTCACTGCAAACTGGGTTCAAAGTGCAAAAATGGTTTGCACTCAGTGAACCAATTGTGGGAGCAGAGAGGAAGGGGAAAAATCATTCCCTTCCGAGTAGGCTCAGGCAAAAGCAAACAGCTTCAGCCTCTCCTAGCTTGTGTGTTCTTCCTTGTTAGTAACTTTTGATGACACTCTGATCTTGCTTGGCCGCATGTGTCCTAGTTTTCATCTTTGTTGTGTTAGCCGGTATGTTGTCATACATTGACATTTGGTTGTGTCACTCATCAGCATTGCTTGGAACGCACAAGATCTTTCTCTTTCTCTTTCTCACACTGTAATTTGGGGCTGAACCTACATTTTCAGGATAAAATAATACTTTACTGCATATAAATGACATCCTTTTTACTGGAATTATAAAATAAAGTAGGCTTTTCAATACTGTTTTGTATGCTTTTTTAAAAAATGAATTGTATTTGTTTCTTCCATGCATTCCTATGTATGTAATCTATAATAAATTGTTTCTTATGTGCATATCAATAAGAATCTGATTTAGACGTAAGGGATGTCTTGTGTTAATACCCACAAGTGATTTGGAGCACATCAAATCCCTTGACAGATGTAAGCAACGATTTATTTTCTTCAGGCCTTAACTAAAATAGTGTCAGTCTCATATTGCTATTTAAGGATACCAAAGGAGAAGGTTGTAGCAAAATGACTTTCAAATGATAATTACATTTCCTAGTTTACCTGTTTCAGTAAATGAGATCATCTGTTCTTGAGTCTCAGGCACAAACAGCAATAGGTTCGTACATTTGTAGGTGAACAACAGAATCAAATTCCCTTTGTGTCTTCTAACATACTATATGAGGCTATGGGAAGGTCTGTGTTTGGAGTGAACGCCAAAGCAGTCATTGTTCCCAAATCATGTTCCTAACCTGCATCACTTCAATCCACATTGCAATAAGTGCGGAAGATTGTGTAAGATTAGGTTTTATAGTTTAATCATATAAAGGTCTATGGGTTGGTTTTGTATTTCATATTGGAGAACGAGAGATGGAGCTGGTGCCGTACTCTTCAGTGTCTGGCACTTATATTTCTTGGCCACTGAACATCCTTACAGAATCCAGTTCTTTGTCCGCTGAGCAATTAAGAGAAACCAAAGCACTGGAGAGCTGCAGACAGGAGAATGTATATATCAGTTCCAATAATATTTTCCCGGTGGCATGCATATTCAAGACTCTGGCATGGGGTTAAATTTCTGGAAACCAGTAGATTCTGTAGCAGTTGCTAAGGTGAAAAGACATGTCGTGTAGAAGATGAAAACAGGCTTGTTTTCTGCTGTTCCAGAGACTAGGATGAAAATCTATGGATTCAAATTAGAAAGAAAGAAAAGATAAAACATTAGGAAGAACTTCCTGATAATAAGAGTTGTTCAACAATGCAGTGGCCATCTAGATGTTGATGGATTCCCTTTCTCTGAAAGTCTTTAAAGAAAAGTTGGCCATTTTTCAGAAGTGCTTTGATTGTGTATTCCTGCATGGCAGAAGTTTGCCTTTGTAGTTCCTTCCATGTTTCTACCTTTTCAATTACATTTTAATGAGGTAGGGACCTCATAAGCTCTTTATTCATATAATGCTAACTGCACAATAAACATCCATAATTTAAAAGGCTTTTCTCTATCATAGATAAGCTTTATGGCTTGGAGACCTGCTCCATTTTTGTGGCATTTAACCTATGTTAATTCCCATGCAACCTGATTCTATTATTGATTGCAGAGGTGAGGACAGCAAGGCCCAGCATGCAGGAGTTGATGATCAGAAACCAAGAGTTAAATTAATAGATCTTGTTGTTGTCCAGAAAGAATCCCTTGAATGCTTTGTAAAGCTGGCTGCTAAGCTCCTGCTCATGAAATGTGACCTGTATAAGCAGGAGGCCAATGGAATGAAGTGGGGCAAACAAAGGAGTGTGAGATGAACTAAAACAAACTGTCAGTCAGGTGGAAGGGGAAAAAAACAGGTTCAAAAGAAGGAGAAGGAAAAGATGGTGATAGAAAGAGGCAGCAGAGGCAAGCAGAGGAAGAGGATTATAGAAAGAGACCTGGTTCGGAGTTTCAAAACTCAGTGTTCTCAATGGTCATCAGATGGCCTCACAAGCAGCCTCAATGAATTGCCACAAAACTGGTTAGCTTGGAATCTGAAACTCTTCATGGCTTATGCTAGTGTAACTAAGGATAGCATCATCATGGATACCTTCTAGATCAGTGGTTCTCAACCTGTGGGTCCCCAGATGTTCGTGGACTTCAGCTCCCAGAAGCCCTGAGCATTGACCATATTGGCTGGGGCTTCTGGGAGCTGAAGTCCACAAACATCTGGGGATCCACAGGTTGAGAACCACTGTTCTAGATGTTGCAAAATGGATTATCCAATATCTCCTTGTGCAGTGTCTAGGGCATATGCCAGGAGGGCTCTTTCACAGCTGCTGACCTTCCTTCTAGACCTTCTGCATTCTTTATTCTGGGATCACCTTTTTACCTCCATTACTTTCCCTCCATCATGCTTGACTGTGCTTTCATGAGTGCTCCTTATGTGATACCTTTTCTGTCACTTGTTGCCCCCACCACCAATCCCAGCATTAAGTAGGATTTCTAGCTGAATATATGCATTGGTTAGGTTAGGTTGGGTTAGGTTAGTTGTGTTTAAACGTATGTATCACTTCTCACAACCCACAGGACTTTCAAAGGGATTTGCAAGAAAATAAAATGTACAAAATGCAACATGCAATAACATATTCATGAAAAGCACCCCTCCTAACATAGCCACACACACAAATTGCACATCTAGCATAGGTGCAAATGAGAAAATTTGTTGTAATTTATCCAGTATTACACTTGACCTTAGCTAAAACAGACAGACAGAAAATATTTATGTGCCTATCATTAGTCTCAGACGTGGTTGTGTTTCGGTTCCTCTGGCTTCTTGGTCTCAAACTGGGATGTTCACTTTCTGTTCCTTCCAAGTTAAGCTACTGCTGGTTAGTGTGGGTAAGGTCCCTTTAAAGCCTACAAGTATTTCACAGCCAAGGGGAAGCTTCACAGTACACATAGTCAAACTATTCAATTCACTATTACAAAATATAGTGACAGCTACCAGCATACATGATTTTAAAATGAGATTAGACAAATTAGTGGAAGATGAGAATATTATCAGACAAATTTGGACAAGCTCCCTCTGAACAAATCTCTCCAAGACATCCCCATAATAGGCTCGCCTCGTGTCGCCGTAAGTCGGAAATGACGTAAAGGCATGCAACAGTTGACTCTTGACAGTGTTAAATTTTTAATTTCAGCAAACTAATCCTAATGTGCTCACACTTCATAAATATTCTATTCATAGAATGTTAAATTGTAACCAAAACCGATGCAATGTCTATGTGTAACTTAAATGCATTATATTCATTGTTTGATCATGGCTTTAGTTTGACTGTCTAAGCCGGCTGGCCAAATTGCCCAGCTAATGCGTGTTTGATTGTCTCTGCTAATGTAGAAACCCTGCCATTCAAGCCATAAACATCTGCAGGCAGTCGGGTTCTTCCTGACCCAGGTTGCAACCCAGTGTGATGGGCTCTAAGGGTGGTAATTATATTTCTCACCCGAGTGTGACCTTCTGCAGTCATGGCTAATTTCTGTTCTGGTTTGCCAAGCTGAATTGGAGTCCCAGTCAATGTGAACTGCTCTGGTTTTGCTGATATCTTGGAAAGAATTCTAAACTCCTAGTACCTTGGTATTGATTAAACAGTTCATTTGGGCTGAAATTCCTTTCAACTGACCACTCTGACACCTTATATAATATTAATGTATGATTATATGATATGGTATGATATGATATGATATTACATTATATGCTGGGTAGATCCCAGATTTAGTTGTACATGGGGGAAAACTAAGTGAAATCATTGGAATGTTGGTTAGTAGCATACATTTCGGTCCAGAAGCTAGTAAATATTCAGATGTGCAAATATCTATATACTCCCATGATTGGAGATCAATAACTTACCTGGGTTGTGATGAATTGTGTTTAAATGTAAAAGCATAGTGATATATATCTTATTTCCCCAAGTCTGTGTGACAGTCTCATTTTTTTTTTCAGTTGCAATGGGATCATACATTGAGTGGCAGATGCATAAAATAGATAAATAAAGCTTCCGTTCTTTTTCCAAGCTCATGGCAGGATCTAGCAGAGTTTATGTGCACAAATCATTTGTTCCAGCCATCAGATAGTTCTGCTGTAGGAGGTATAGCAGGGCTGCTCTGAAGGTATGAGATTAGTGCATGCATGTTATTTAGTTGTGGTATATTATTTTAAGGTAGGAGAGAAGATGTGTTTTCTATCTTGTTTCTGTTAACTCTCTGTAAGATTTCAGGAATGTCTAGATCAAGAGACAGATGAGCTTTCTAACAGAGATGTATTCATGTGCAAGAATTATCTGCAAAGTGTAGGCTGTTTTATGAGAGCTGTCTTCCATCTGGCAATGCCAAGATGTTAAATGTTGCAAGTTTCCAGGGGAGAGCATTTTTCATTTTCATTTTTTTCCTTGACTAAAATCATTCAATTATTATTTGATTTAATTAAAGTGGTTTTTATGATTTAATTCCAGTGAAGGGAAAATGGGCAACCATTAATATTGTGGTTTTTTTTTTAAAAAAAAATCGTTATTCAGGTAGAAACAAGAACCTACAGAACCTTTGAGATAAGCTTGCAGGGGAAAGGAAGTCATCCTTGTATACTATAAAATGTGCTATCTGTAAAGGGAAAAAAGGGAGTTCATGATTATCATTTATTAATGGATAGTTACTTAGTATTTAGTTTGGCAATTTATAGCAGTAATGACCTAAAATCAAGTGGTGGGCCATAATTTGGAATGACGGTGGGCAAGGATGACATAGAAACCTCCACAATATGAGAAGGCAGCCAGCATAGCGTAGCAGTTTGAGTGTTGGGCTAGATCTCTGGGAGAGCAGGGTTTAAATTCTGACTCAGCCAGGGAAACCCACTGGACGGCCTTGGCCAACTCACTCTCTTTCTACCTCGGAGAAAGGCAGTGGCAAAACCACTCTAAGCAAATGGGAAAACCTCATGATATGTTTGGCTTAGGGTTACCCAAAGTTGGAAACAACTTGAAGGCACACAACAGTATACTATTACAAAGCCCAAAACACTGTAGAGGAAAATCCCATAGTAGGCAAGCTTTTGTATTTCTTTAAAAGTTTAATAAACTTTCCCCCACCTTGTAAGCTTGAATCCCCTCTTAAAGAAGAAAGCATACACATACACACACACATACACACACATCAGTGGAATTTACTAGTTTTGCATTCTCTGTGACCCTTTCTGCACCCTGCATTTTTACCAGGATGTCCAATGGGGTTTCCAGCATCGGCTGTGCTGGGAGGGGAGCACAACAGGTGTGCTCCTCTCCGCACCAGCTGACTCCTTGGTGAAGGAAGTGCAATAGCTACACTTCCTCCTTCCGCAGTGCAGCCAGGTACTGTCCAGGCTGTACTGGGACAGGACGTGCAGCCACTGCTCTTCCTGGACTTCTGCGGGACAGATAAGTCTAAGATGGTGGCACAATTGCTGGTCATTAACACGGAAGACCCATCAATGATTTAATTTGTGATTGCACCGCCAGGAGACAGGAGATATCATACAGAACCATCATTGTGATCCCGTCCTTTTCCCGTCGCCTTGGTGGGTTGGGAGGGTGGTGAAGAAAGGGCACGTGTTCCATTGGCAAAACAATCCTACAATTCTGTGGAGGAGAAGGGTTTAGATCTCCTGACACTAAGAATTCCATTATCTTGTCTTTCCACTGTAGCCAGTGGGGTAGGGTAGGGTGAGGTGGAAGGCTAATGTCAGTAGACAGCCATTTTTAAAAGGTATTTATTTGATTTTTGTCTCTCCCACCCCGCACCACCATAAGAAAAGATGGACATCCCTTCAGTTGGGAGGATCAATAAGCTCTGCCATATAAGGTCATGATCTACCTATAGAACTAAACCTGTGCAGTGGAGGATCTTTTCCAGCTGCTAAATACCCTGAGATAAGTAACTCTTTAACTGGTTATCATGTCTCCTCCTTGAATAGGGGTGGCCAGAGTACCTTTCTTATTTTGAGGATTCTTTTTAAAATCGTGGCTAACAGAAGTTAGATTGCCAGTTCATTAGTTTGCACATGTGATTTGTTGCCTACATATTTTGGCTGTGATGCATTTAATTTACTTGGGTTTTCCTCTTTGGATCTGGGGCCCTTTCACTCTATTCAATTATCATATTACAGTTCCACTTTAATTGCAATACAGCCTGCTGCCCACTTATCTGACAGGTTAGGGACCAGAGCACTATCAGAAAACAGAATTGGTTGAAAAGTGGAACCCATGTACTATAGGGACTGTAGGGAGTGTGAAGACTTTACAGAGACTCACTTAGGACATACCTCACACATGCCTCTTGCAAAGTCTCTCAGCTGGCTTGGTACCTTCCTCCTGCAGCTTGCTTTTTGCAAGCAGCACATATAAGCGTGTGTGTGTGTGTGTGTGTGTGTGTGTGTGTGTGTGTGTGTGGTCCACTGCTCCAGAAACTAGGACAAGGAGCAATGGATTCAAATTACAGGAAAAGAGATTCCACTTGAACCTCAGGAAGAGCTTCCTGACAGTGGAATATGCTGCCTAGGAATGCGGTAGAGTCTCCTTCTTTGGAGGTTTTTAAACAGAGGCTGGATGGCCATCCATTGAGAGTACTTTGATGTGTGTTCCTGCATAGCATCCAGGACTGGATGGCCCCTGTGGTCTCTTCCAATTCTATTATTCTGTGACTCTATGACAAGCATTTCCAAGTGAGCCTCCCTAGGTAAGAAGAACTGATGAAAGAGCAGAACGCCTAACAAGTTAATGGAACTTGTCCTTAATTTGGAAGCGTGAAAAGATGTCAGTTAATGGGGTGTCAGAAGTGCGAACTTCCTGTAGCTGTATCCTGTGGAATCCAAGGATTTGGCTCTTGGGGAGGGGCGCTTAGAATTCCTGTGGATTCCACAGGATATAGCTGCAGTAAGCTACAAACCTCCAGATTCCACAGCATGTTGATCTGGTACTTAAAGTGAAGTTGTAATCTTGTGCCCACCCTCCATGCTAAACCACTTGGGGAGCAATTCATAAGCCAGCCCCTGACAACAGTTGTGCTCTTGTGTGCTATTTTAGCTCATTTAAAGCTAATGCAGCAAACAGGCAGGTATAATTAGAGCCTGAATTTACCAGAAACAGTAGGTGCCATACCTGAGTACTCTTTGGGCATTTCAGCCAGTCCAGAATGCAGCAGCTTCACTTTTTGGAATGAGCTGTTGGTCACGTAGTCCATTAGGCTTAGAAGAGCTCTGTTAGCCTTAAATGATCTGGAAGACTTAACTGGGATAAATCCAAGGTTCTGGCTTTAATATTTCAAGCCTTGTTGTGAGCTTGGCAAATAATTGTGAGAGGAGTTGAGTATAGCATTTATTGTTGATGAATGGGTGTTATGAAATGAGGATGACACTTATTGTCGAATAGGGGGTGTTACTTTGCATGGCCTTAATGCCACCTTTGGGAGGATGAAACGGCCCCCTCCCTCTTTGGGATGCTGCCTGTATGATGCATTCAACATGCTTGGTGGAATTAAATGTCTTGCTATTTCTACACTCCTCTTTGATCTCACCTTTAATTATGTCCTATAATTTCTCACTCATAACGTAGCATAATTTCTACTGATAATATCTCTCCCTCCAACACACACACACACACACACACACACACACACACACAATTTTTTCTTCCTTCCTTGCTTTTGTCTGTATTTTTTCTTACATTCAGAGAGTTGCCACTAGAGGGAGAGTAGTTACATGTTTCGAAAGTACAGAATCTAACACAAGGCTTTTAGGCTCCCCCCCCCTTGATAAGAACATCTCCTCCCCGCCCCTGAAAAAAAAAATCCATAAACATTTGCAATCAAATGATCACCCTTCAACTGTTGCTTTACTGTAATAGGATGACCAAAACAAAATATTAAAACTGGAAGAGTTATATTATTTACCGCATGATAATCAGTCTTGTCCCTTGTAAACATTCTGTCTTTCATTTGCTAAGCACTGAATGGTGAGTGAGTCAGGAATCATCATAAGATTGCACTGCAATCCAAGAACCTAAGCTTGGTAACAGCTATGATGTTACTGGCATTTTCTATTTTCTACTTTCATTATGCTGAAAATTAAAATAATGCAAAAGGGATGGGTGGGAAGAGAGGGGACAGAAGCAAAAAAAGATGGGCAAGCTGACATATATTTCTGGGAAGGGAATAGGTTCCATTTTGTGCAGTCTTCTTCCAAGCTCCACTGAATCCAAATGGCCTTAAGCTTTGTTGTTGTGCTGTTCTCATCATTTCCAACTTGGAATGACCCTAAGGAGAACCTTTCATGGGGTTCAGGGGGCAAGATTCATTCAGGAACCCTGCCATTGCCTCCCTTTGGGACTGAAAGAGTATGGCTTGTACAAGGTCATCCAGTGGGTTTCTTTGGAAGAGTGGAGACTTGACTATCAGTCTCCTGGTATCCTAGTTGACCACTCAAACCACTACACCAGTGGTTCTCAACCTGTGGGTCCCCAGATGTTTGTGGACTTCAGCTCCCAGAAGCCCCAGCCACTATGGTCAATGCTCAGGGCTTCTGGGAGCTGAAGTCCGAAAACATCTGGGGACCCACAGGTTGAGAACCACTGCACTACACCATACCGGCTCACTGGTCCTAGGTTATTTGTTTCCGGATGGCCTTTGAACATTGCATGGCTAATTTTTATAGTGGTTTGGTTGTCCAGCTTCATTTCATTCCATTGTTGGCTTCTAGGAATACTTACCCAGGTGGTTCCTACAATAACTCCAATGTGTCCTCTTCCCCTAACCAGAGTTAAACCATCTCTGGCCAATTTCAAGTAATTAAGTAGTACAGTGTCAATCCAGACAAATAGCCATTATGTGACCACATCTGTCACTAAATTCATCCAAGAGCCCATTTGAAGGATTTCTCCGCAGGGAAGAGATACTCCTTATCTAACACAAGTACAATTATGAATTACTTAGTTAACTTCCCAAAGTGGAACCTATAGATTTGGAATCCCCTACTTTGTTTTTACTTCTGAGTTTGTTTGATTGTTTAACAGAACTCTCTACAAAAACAGTTTGGAGGAGACTTTAGATCCGTTAACTCATTTAACACCGTCCTTTTTTCCTGTATTACAGGTGTACAAATCCACATTAATAAAACACAGCAAATGAAAATATTATATTCATTGATTGTTTCTGCATTTGTATAAAGATCTGGTTTTTGCACTGTGTTTTACCAATGTACTGGGAGAGCATGAGAGTACATGAGTGAAATTCAGCACACACAAAAAAAAGAGAGAATCAAATCAGTCAGGTGAGATCACATCAAGATTGTTTGTTGTATTGTTTTATTAACGTATGTACCTGAACATCTCACTCATGAATATTAAGGAGAAGATAGAGATCAATTGAGGTTGATGAAATCTGCAACAAAACTGTGCAGTGCTATGGTACTGTAAACTTCATAGTTAAATGATGATTTGGAAGCAGTGGGGTGCAAACAGAGTGAAAGGAATGAAGCTGGAAAAAAAAAACATGCATATCTATGCAAAACTTCTCAGCACCATTCCTACACTGTCTGAATATTAGGCACAAAGATGATGGCAAAGGTTTGCCTGATTCTATCAGATTAGTTGCAGTCCCCCAAGTCTGCCGACAAAATGTTTGGCACCATTTACCCTAGGAAATGACTGCTTAATCCCTTTCCATCTTGTCTGGTGAAGGCTTGTCAAAGGAGGCTGCTGAATCCAGTCCTAGTCATCATTAACATATCACTGCAAGAAGCAGAATGCCATCTGCTCTTCAGGAGGCTATAATAGGACCCTTGCTAATGGAACTTTCCGTCTTTTTACCCTCTTGCATTAGGTAACAGGAAATCTTCCATTTGGAATCTTCCACTTTTAGCTGGGAATGGGTGACTGTTTAATTTTGGTTCATGATAAATAGGTAGACAGACAGATAGGCAGATGAAGGCACTAAAATTAGCAAATTTCTTTGTCTTCTGGATGAAAAGAGCATCAGAGAAACAGAGAGGGAGAATGTGAAGGAAACTGAAACAGATAGACTGATCCCTCCTTAGGGCTTTGAGTACTTTCAACTTTAATGTCTGTATTTGAATCCCTGGGTATTTAAAATTTAACAATTTTAGTTTGTTACTATGTGTCTTCAAGTCAAGTTCTTCAGATCCAGACCATTCTGACAACTACTATGTCAGACTGCACAGAGAGACCTTTGAAATCCATAAACACCTGGACAATTTCAACAGGAAAGAAGAAACTCGGAAAGTAAACAAGATTTGGCTACCAGTACTGAAGAATACTAAAATCAAGACTCAAAAATACGCCAGTGAAGACCACCCAGACTCTGGAGTTCCCTCTACAAGAAACAATACAATGGGTTGCTAATGTACTTAGTGCACTGTTGTGCGTATCCCCTGACTAACAACACAACCCCGGGGGATATCCCATTTAACAACAGGCCATCACAAAGGCCAACTGTAACACATGCAAATGGCTCCTTCCCACCCAGGAACTACACAAGTATCTGTACTCCATCTCACTTCCATGCCACCAGATCCGCTGAAGATGCCAGCCACAGATCCAAGCGAAAGGTCAGGAGAAAATACTAATAGAACATGGCCTCAAAGCCCGGAAAACCCACAACAACCTATGTTCTTTCTAATGTTCAGCTGAAATCTACCCTCCTGTAACTAGAATACATTAGACTTGACTTTATCCTGTGGAACAGCAGAGAACAAACTTCCACCCTACTCTCTGTGACAGCCTTTCAGATACTTAAAAAGTGGAATCATGTCACACCTCAATCTTCACCAAGTTGAACATGTCCAACTCCTTTAACCTTTCCTCATACGTTATGCTCTCTGTACCTCTTACAATCCTTGTTAGCCTTATCTAAACCCATTTCAACTTGTCTATATCTTTCTTAAAATGAGGTGCCCAGAAGTGAATGCAGTACTCCAGATGAGGCCTGACTACTACAAAATAGTGTGGAACTATTACCTCCCTTGCTTTAGAAACTACAGTTCTGTTAATGCAGATTACCATATTATTTCCCTTCTTTGCTGCAGCATCACACTGCTGGCTCATGTTCAGCTTATGATCATGGTTCCAAGGTCCATGCCACATCTGGTACTGCTAAGCCAAGTATCCCCCACAGATAGTGTGAGAGTGTGGGTTTCAGTGGTCATGCAGAGATTTGAGTTATGGTCTCTTGGAATCCTGGACCAACACTCAAGCCACTATCCCACCCAGGGACTCCTGTTAATTTTTTCAGTCCCTCCCCTTCTTTTCCTGAACGATTTGTTCTTTCTTAACTTCATATCTGGCAGCCAGGTATACTATGGGTCTCTTCATACTGGGAATATTCAATATGGCCTTTGCAGATGGAGGAGAATTTTGTTTCAGTCTATTTTTGAAGAATTTAACCTAACTTACCTTTTAGTATTACATTCTATGTATTACCTTTTAGTTATTTATTAATAATTATATATCCATATTTATACATTTATATCACATGCTACATATGTAAGTCAAAAGAGTTTGAGGTATAACATATCTGAGTGTGGGAGGAAGTGAACTGATTTTCCCATTCCTATCTAGTCAGTGTGGCCAGGTGAGTGGTTTTATATCAACTTCAGGTGCTTTCAGTGTAAATACATTATTGAGTTCCATTTTAGACTAGCCTTGAAAATGGAGAGTAATGTATTTGCCCTCCTTGATAAGCTGCACTGGGAGCGACATGGGGTAATGGGTGTGATTTGTTTTATTTTTAAGAGTCTCTCAGCAACCCTGGATATCAATCACTTTTGGCGGTTTCCTTTTGGATTGCTTTTCTTGGATGGAGAATAGGAAGTATTGCATTTCAGTGGCTCTGTTCTGGTCTTCCAAGATGGTAACAGAATGTGATGCTGTAGGACTAGACTGTGTTTCTTTTTTTGTGCAGTGGGGGGGATGTAAAGGGACATCAGACTATTTTACCATTTGAAAATCTTGCTTCCATCTTGCCTGCAGACTCTTCAGCATTTACATGAAACCACTAAAAGGAGTTATCTGTGGATTTAGAGCATCATGTCGCCAGCATGCTAATGATTGCTAGCTCCATCTCTGTTTTTTGTTCTTCTTCTGTATCTCCTGGTACCGTTTTCCATGAAATTCTGTTCAAGATCAATAGTGAGACTGCATAAGCCAAAACTCAACTCATACTAGATAGGGTTGCTGATACTGAATGGATTTCATGTACTGTATGTATGGTCATCCCTGAGCAGCATCCCTTAGGACAGTGGTTCTCAACCTGTGGGTCCCCAGATGTTTGTGGACTTCAGCTCCCAGAAGCCCTGAGCATTGACCATAGTGGCTGGGGCTTCTGGGAGCTGAAGTCCACGAACATCTGGGGACCCACAGGTTGAGAACCACTGCCTTAGGAGCAGGGTAGTTTAACACCTGGACTATGGTTTTTGCACCAGAACTACTTCAGAAAATCCAAGTAATACCTAGGGCTAGGACTGACTCTCACTACACACCGAATTCAGCTAGTATTTTGTTGTTGTCACACTTGAAGAGGATGGAGCTTGGAGCTATAGAAACTAGGGTTTTGGTCCTCCCTTTTCCCTTGGGATATACATCAACATAAAGACCTGTTGTGATGTAGTGCTGTGAGCATTGGACTGTGACTCTGGAGAGCAGGGTTCCAGTCCCCACTCAGCCATGGAAACCCACTTACTGACCTTGGGCAAGTCATACTTTCTCAGCCTCGGAAAAAGGCAAACTCCCTCTGAATCTGGCCAAGAAAACCTAGTTCACTTTAGGTTTGCCATAAGTCGGAAATGACTTGAAGGTACTTAGCAACAAGATGGGCTTACCTTTTCCCACTTCTCAAGGTCTGTCTTAGGTCCCCGTCTGATGTCTTCTTTGAGATCAGAAGGAGGCTCCTTTTACAAATCAACTATTCTGTTATCATCACAGCTGTGGATACAGAACTAGCTTTTAGGCCCTCCAGAGTTGATTGTGCAGGTCTCCTCCTCAGACCACTGCAGCTCTCTCCCCTCTCATAGTTTCTCGTTGTGGATATGGCCATTTCCAGTGTATTGCAGTCTTATTACATCTTTTATTATGTTTAGAGTTTACTTGGAGGAATTTTCCTGAGTTATAGCCATTTCTCTTTCACTCACTGCTATATTGACACAGACAGAAAAATGCCACCAAAGTTGGTATAATGATCATTCTAGGATGCTTTTTTAAGATTCAGCTTTTAGTGTTATCTATTTATTGTATATTCCTTTCCTTTTACTTTATTTTGCACTTTCCTTCTGTCCTCTGGGCGAATAAAACTAAACAAGATAACTGTAGAACTGTACTGAAATCCTAGTGAGGACCTGCAAAATTTTATCCAGTGTTCCACAATGTCATTCCACTCGATCAGTGACATTACTTCTACCTGGTTGTGGCATGCGACATCTAGGTTTAGAGTATGCACAAGTGGGAATCCAGTGTGTGGAATACAGTTGCACAATTGGGTGTTAAACTGGTTGCAAAAACAGTGAGATAGGCAATTGCACAAGTGGTACCATCTATAGGCCTAGCACCTCTGCCAGAATTCTGTTTTTCTCTGCTAAATTTATATTTGATTTTTGTCATAGTTTCTGGAGGAAACAGAATCTCATTGCATAAGATTGCCTTATACATTAATGGTAGGGAGGAAAAATTTAATCAGATAATCAGGACATTTCACACTTAGAAGGTTTAAATAATAGGGTTTTTCCTGCTTTAACATTTATGGAATAGTCTGATTTCCATCCCTTTTACAAATCCATAACACATTTATCTGTAAACTATTCAGTTCTAATTATCACCTCATATTCTTGTATTCCTTCAGTTGTGATGAAATTTAATGGCCAGTAATTATCCAAGTTATTGTTTTGATAAAATAAGTGTACTGAGAATCACCTTGAATGGCAGAAAAGTAGTTTAGCTTGTGAAAAAAGCAAGCAGTTCTACAGTTCAGTTTCTCTAGTTCAGAATTTGTAGGCTTATATGTCGTCTTGGAGCTTGACACAGTATCGCGTTTCTTCTGTTCTACATACCTGTATCTCTGAGAAGACCTATGAGTTGTTGTCATTTTTGTTCTTGTATGCCTTCAAGTCATTTCCAACTTATGACCACCCTAAGGCAAATCTGTCACAGGGTTTTTTGGAGCTGAGAGCATGTGACTCACTCAAGGTCACCCAGTGGGTTTCCATAGCCAAGTGGGGAATCAAACCCTGATCTCCAGGGTTTGATTCCCCAAACCACTGCAACGTGATGGGTTTCAATGGACTGTACACTGTAGAAATAGAGTCAATACTGGTGCCAGGCTTATTCTTCACAATGAAGCACTTGGGAACGATTTTAGCAAGCCTGTAGTGTAATACTGGGGAATAAATCCATCACACAATTAGGGCCATTACCTTTGAATGCCTGGTATCTCCCCCTATTGACAAAGAGAAGGGCTGAACCACCATAGTAGACAGAAAGGTCCAGGATACCTTAAGCTACCAAGTGTGGTCATGACTGAATTGTAATTTTGACTAAAGACTTCCTGGGATTATTGCTTTATCAGGAGAACAGCTGAATTATTTTGGGGGTGAATAGACAAAGATGGAGGTGGGTGGGTTGAGGAATTTTGAATGGCATTCCAAGTGGGAGATGTTAGGGATGTTACATCACTGATGTACCAAATTAAGTCAAGTGTTCATGTGAATCTTCCTATTGCTCACATTTTGTACATACGAAGAATTGAGAAATATTAGAATGTGAGTTGGGTAACTAGAATTTTCCTTGGCCACAGCATGCCAGCAGTACCAGAATTTGACTTGTAGTCTCTGCAGACATGGATGTCTCTAGAGGCATTGTCAAAATTTACCTAATGTTTGAATTGTTGTTATTTAACATGCAATTAAACCATCAATAAAGTTAAAAATGATTAAAAATAAAGGTATTAGAAAGAAAAGAACACGTGGACAATACAACATATTACGCAAGGTCTGTTCCTCCTGAGCAGTCAGGCTTAGGAGGACTATTGAAACAAAGAAGTCTTCACTTGCCAGAAAGATGGCAAGGAAGATGCCAGTCTAAACCTCTCTAGGAAGCGAATTCTAAACCTCTCTAGGAAGTGAATTCCAGAGCATCGGAGCAGTCACCGAGAAGGCCTTCTTCCATGTTCTCACCAGATATACCTTTGAAGGTGGTGGGACAGAGGGAAGACATTATGGAGAGGATCTCAATGCATGGGCAACTCATATAGGAATCAGATAACCTGGTCCTGAGCAATATGAACTCTTGACCTGCTACGCAGTCACTACAGATGCCTGATTTCTACCTCTTTTTTGGTTGGTTTGTTTTGTTTTTGCTTGTTTGCATGTTGCTTGTTTGCATGTTTGGACTGAGCTGTAGGAGTCAGCCAGTTTTTCACACTTTGTAATATTTGCTTTAGTGACTGGGCGCATTGAAATTTATGTCACAGCATGAGTTAAATTCCTTCCAGGTACTTGTTTCTGCTGCATCAACAATACATAAATACCACTACATATAATATTCCCCAGAAGATTCAATATAAAATTCTAATCCTATCCAACATGATGGTAAAAATGAAAACATTGTTTAGCTAAATATAGCTTTTCATGTTCTTTGATTGTTTTACTACGGAAAGCAGATCTTCATGATTTTGATATTTCTAATACTGTGTCTATGCCATTATTAGCGTACATCCCCCACGCCACCCCAGCATATTGCTTCTCCTAACAAAAGACTGGCATCCTGTCAGGAAGTTACATCAACATAAACTAATTTATGGATATGTAAAGCTGAATTCTACTCTTGCCTCTCAGGAGGAGAGGGAAGATACTAGAGGACCATTACAGAAGCAGAGCCAGAGGCGTGGCTGTTGTGCAGTGCATCCCAATGCCCACATGTCCCATTACTGAGTGTGTCCCAGTGCGCATAACTCATTGTGCGTTGGAGTCCTCATTGCATAATGGGATATCATGTGCGGTGCCCCATTGTGTCTCACTGTAGTTCACTGGCACGCATACGTATTGTGTCAGCAATATAAAGTTATGCATTGTAGACAGGATCTTGGCGGTTGTTTCTATTATTTACATCTCTTGAGTTTGCCAGAGTTTCGATTTCCCTTATTCGTTAATGATTAATTTTCCGTGTAGACCGAGACAAACTAAAAATGAGGGCTGCCTAATGGGTCTGTCCCTGAATAGACACACGACAGACCTCTTTGCTAATTATTGTGGTGTCTCCATGAGAAAAGTTGCTCATACCCAGTCATCTCCTCTTGCCAAGGTCTAAAGGGCACTGGACCTGAAATCGTGATGTTCGGCATTCCCCCAGCCATTGTCCATATCACAGGTCCCTGCTAGCAGTAGGAAGACAAGCACAGAGCATCATCATGTCAATGCGTGGGAAAATTCTCTTAGGGTCCAGTGGGATTTTCCGTGTGCTGAAACCGTAATGTTGGAGGCAGTAAGATAGTTAAATGGCTGCCATTTTTGGCAAAAGGCGTATGTTTGGCACAACTATTCCTTTGCTTCTGTTGCTCTAGTCTACCTGATTTGTTAGCTACACTTTCCTTTAGATAATTGAATTATTTCTAGTTTTTAATTGGGCTGTTTTGGACAAGGCTTTCAATATTTGAAGGGTTGAGAGTACCCTTTCTGTTGCTAACTTTTGATTTAAGGGCTAGAGTAATTAAAAAGAAAAATCCTCTCAGTTCCAATTTAAGACCTTGAGGAAGCAGAGGCAGCTAAATCAGAACAATCTGTAACATTTACGTGAGATTGGGAGACATTTTCAACATCTGGTAGGTTCTTCAGCATGAAGGCACTTTGGCAGATGCCACAAATTTATCTTGGCTGTTGAAAAATTGTTTTGGGAAGTGATCTGGATCAGGAAGGTGAATTCTCTGTCAAGATACTTTAGTAGTGAGCTAAGTTATTTTATAGTAATAAAAAGAATATACTCAAGTGTAAAAACAGTCTTATTTAACTTCCTTGAGTACCATCTCTCTTTGCAATCCAGGGTGACAGCTGAAGAGCAAGCATATTTAGACTTTTTTCTTCAAAGAGGACCATTTAGCTGAGCTTCTGCATTTGGAGCAGTTGACAAAAATGGCACGGGCTGAAATGATTTGTCTAATAACAACTTTACCTTTTTAGGTATTTGTTATTGAGGTTTAGAGTTCAAATCTTTGCTTCTTGGAGCCCCCAGCCAGTGATCCTGTGTAAATCAGCCCTCCATATCTGCAGATTCTGTACCCACGGATTCAATCGACCACAGCTTGAAAATCACCCTCCCTCAAATAAAGAAAGAATTCCAAAAAGCATACTTTGATTTTGGCATTTTACATAAGGGGTATTGTTTTACTACAGCATTGTACGTAACGGAACTTGAGCATCCATGGATTTTAATATCTATTGGGAGGTGGGTCCTGGAACCAAACCCTAGCAGATACTGATACCCCGCTGTACACTTCATCCTAATTTGGCTGGCAAAGACTTAATTTTTAATCCCTGCTCAAAAAATGAACTAGACATGTGATTTTAAGGACACTAAAAATCCCTGCTGTACCAGTTCAAAAATCCACCTAGTAAGAAATACCTCCTCACCTCCACCCCAAAGGCCTGGCAGATCCCTCTAGAAGCTCACAGGCAGGGCCAGAAGGTAGCAGATCGCTCCTGTTGTTTCCCTCCATCTAGCTGAGCCACCTTCTCTCCCTGGTTTTCAGAGGCGTGCTGCTTTTGCACAACAAGATTCCATTTATTTAATGTGACCAGCCAGCAGCTGATTGGAGAATACTTCTCTATGAACTCATCTAACCTATCCCTAAATGAGCAACCATCATTTTACGGCAACATTTATTTTTATTTTTATTTTACATTTGGGTAAAAAAACAAACAAACGGTATTCTGTTGTTGGCCTTGTTCTGCTTTCTTTGGATGATGCCAAGTGTGAGAATTATGTAGGGAGAGGGAAGAGGGAGATCTTTTAAGGAAGAGATCCTGTGCTTTGGTGATTTTCCAAGCCTCCTTTCTCATAATGCCATTTGCACTGATCAGAACCAGTCTCCCATTTTGCACAGATAGGTGTCCTCTCCTACTGATTTTCATGGGTGAGACTTAAGCCATTTCTTCACTACACTGTTGCAGTGCTATTGTTCTCCTTTCAATCTTCTGTAGAATTCTGGGCTTTGTAGTTTCCTGAGGCCAAAGATCTCTCTGGCTGAGAATTCTAAATGTCCCTCCCTAAACTGCACGCCCCAGAACTCCACAGGATGTTGAAAGTGGAATGATAACACTATAACAGTGTAGGGTGGAAATGGCCTTAAGTTCATTTTCTAGTTCCTACCTAGTTGTTGCGACTTCATTTAGATTAATCTTCTAGTTCCTACCTGATTGTTGGCCAGTGTTTTCAGTCTGAAATTGTTAGACAACATATTTGAAAGACTAATTTGGAAATTGAGGGTGGGGAGGAGACTATACAAATAGATTGGGTTTAGCATTTATTTTACCTTCCCTAAATTCTTTTCAAATCACATCTGGTCAAAGCTCTATACCTATTAAACCTTCTTTGCCCCCTCTCCCCACCTTCGTTAGTGATCATTACAGCATCAGGAGAGTGCAATTGTTCCAGTGATGCAGAGGCGATGAGCTTAATTGCATAAGCCCTTTTTGTACCTGTTTTATACACACATGCATATTTCTTGTTGGAGACTTTATTGAGAAAACAATTTGAGGTCTTCTGCTGTTAAACTATCAAGCTACACAGCTTGCCTGGTTTTTGCTTTGTTTTGTTTTGTTTTTGGGGAAAGGCAGAGAAAGAACAAAGCAGTACATTTTGAAAATGAGCATGAAGGGGCAGAATATGCAAAAAAGGGAGATTGTGTGCTTAGTCATTAATGCCATCAGTCAAGCATAATTTAATGCCATGCCATCTTCATTGTCGATGAGAGGTTGCTTACACCCATAGTCATGATTAACCTGTTGCAATTCAAAATGACTTTTGTTTGAGAATTTGGTTATGTCATCATAAGGAAGATATTTCTCCCATTCCATTCTCATTGTAGCAATGCCCATGGATCAAAGGGTCAGCAAATCTTTCCGTATAGGGTGTAATATGCATCCCCTCCAGGTGGTTCAAAGGGATTTGATTATCTGCTTTGTTGGAAACCACGGGGAACCCTGGAACAATCAAAAGTGTTAGCATTCCCCTGTCAGCCTCTCACAATAGATTGTCATTAGAAGGTTTTGCATTATTCCAGTGAAGCTCAATTCTAGTTTTTGAATTGCCACCAGGTGGGAATCCAGCTTCATATGGATTCAGAAGATCAGTTTCCTCTAAGAGGGCTCAGTGTGTCTATTGCCACATATTCAAGTCTATCTCAAACCAAGACATTACAGTTGTGTCAGTAATTAAAGTTGCCAACAAAGTTTGCTAGGCTTAGGTCAGTGGTTCTCAACCTGTGGGTCCCCAGATGTTTTGGACTTCAGCTCCCAGAAGCCCTGAGCATTGACCATAGTGGCTGGGGCTTCTGGGAGCTGAAGTCCACAAACATCTGGGGACCCACAGGTTGAGAACCACTGGCTTAGATCCAGAGACTTGCTGTTGAGTCAGTAATTTTCGGCTGAGAGCCAAGCATTAAACACCCCTCAAATTCTGCTCTGACTTAGATTTAAGTGAAAGCCAGAGAAGACATCAAATTATTATGGCTAAAACAAATCTCCTGGTTTGGGATGTGTCACTATCAGGAGTCTCCTAGTTTGCATTTGATCAGACCTAATTCCTGACCTACTTTTGGAAGAGCAGTCAGTGGCTCTACAGATTTCCCCCCTGGGTGAACAAGAGAATATGAGTTTAGTTGGACAATGCTCATCTGAAAACTAGAATCTTCTGTCTACTTCATAGTGTGTAGGGCTATGGGGCAGATATCTTTCTTTTCATTGAGTAAGCATTGAGAAATATCAGCAGGTATTTCCTTGTTGAAGTGACAATTCAAGTTTCATTGCCATTTTTATATGTTGTTGTGTGCCTTTAAGTCATGGCAAACCTAAGGTGAACCTATCACAGGATTTTCTTGGCAAGATTTGTTCGATGGGGGAGTGTGCCTTTGCCTTCCTCTGAAGCTGAGAGGGTGTGATGTGCCTGAAGTCACCGCTTGGGTTTCTCTCATGGATTGGGATTCAAACGGTGGCCTCCAGAGTCCTTGTCCAGTGCTCAAACCACTATACCATACTGACTCTCCATTTTCTACATATGGACATTAATATATACAGTAATGCCTATGTACAAATATGAAAACCATAATTAAGGAATGAACATTTACAGCATAGTTGAAAGTGAGTAAACCATTGAAAAGAGTCTTTCCATAAAAATTTTCACAAACTTCTATATAGTTCAAAACTATTCCAAGTAGGGTAACAGAGGGCATCCTCTTGTCCTTGTGCCTGATGTTGTGTGTTAATTTCAGGAGAGTGACATTTTCATAATCTGTGTTTCTACTGAAGAACACTCATGGATCCAAGAATAACCTGTTTGCTCTGTGGTAGGGGGAGACCATAGAGATAGAGAGACAGAGACAGAGAGACAAATAGGTATGAATAGGTGAATATGGATGGATAGAGAAACAGGTACATAGAAAAGCAGATAGACAGGTAGCTGATAGACAGGAGAAAAGTAACTAAACAGGAGGATCATATGTATAAGATATCTGCTGGCAGAATAAATAATCTAAGATGGTGCCCTTTAGAATACATCCATATCCCTTATAGATAACAGGTTTCCTTTTTCTTTGGAAATGTTATTTATTCGCCTAAAAATTCATACCATCAGTGAACTGAAACTCATGTGTTTAATCAGTGAAGAATTGTGGCAGCCCTGCTTTTGGGTGGCAGGCCAGCATGTCTTGTGTCTCCTCATGCTGCAGAGACAGAGAGAAGGGCTGAGCCACCATGATAGAAAGAAAAGTTCAGGATGCATTCAGCCACCAAGTGTGTTCCTGATTGAGATGTAATTTGAATGGAAGACTTCCTGGGGAAGAGCTGAATTGTTCTGGAAGTGAATAGATAAAGATGGAGAAGTGCAAAATGCACCATGGAACGGAAAGTCTCCTTTCCGTTTTCCCTCCTTCCACATGACTGCTTATGTATACCATATGTGTCCTCTTTGATCCTGCTTCCCCCCCTTTTTTTTTCAATTGCTCTTCCTGCATCATCCTAGCCAATCAGGGATCACCAAGTAGGTGTGCTATATTACACAGCTGTGTGGTCAATCATACTGGTGCTGCATTTTGAACGCCAACAGTATAATTGACAACAGTGCAGAGCATGAAGGTCTATTGAGAATTGCAGTCATGTCAACCCTCTTTCTGTTTATTGCCCACTTATCTAAGGCAACACAGCAGAAGGGGAGAGACAGAGATAGATGCCTTAGTTGCTTAGGTTTCCATCCTCTGCATAATGATAAATGTTTGCTGATTCACATGTTCCTTGAGGCAACCCTGAAAGTGCTGTGGGGGGATGGTGGTTATACTCTGTTGCTCTCACAAAAAGACATGTGAAGTGTTGGCTTGAATCTAGGCTTAATTGCTACGGGAGGCTAGCTTTCCACATTCACTGCTTTCCCAGTACTGTTTTGAAGTATACAGCATAAGACATGTTGCGTCTAAACTAGTGTGTTGCATCTGATGAAGTGGGCTTTGGTTTGTGAAAGAGTACCCCAAATGAAACTTGTTGCTCTTTGAGGTCTCATTATATTTTTATTTGCTCTATAAGCCTAGGGTTGTTGATGTTGTTGTTGTGTGCCTTCAAGTCATTTCTGACTGATGGTGGCCCTAAGGTGCGTGTATTATGGGGGTTTTCTTGCCGAGTTTTGTTCACAGGGACTTTGCCTTTGCCTTCCTCTGAGGTTGAGATTGTGGGACTTGCCCAAGGTGACCTAGTAGATTTCCATGCCTGAACAGAGATTCAGACCTTCATTTCCCAAGTCATAGTACAGTGCTCAAGCCTCTATACTACATTGGCTATCAGACCTCAATCCCTAGGATATAAATAAAACGGAGTGTAGATGGTGATGGTGGTGGTACTGGTGACAATGCTAATGGTGATACAACTACAACTTAATGCCCATGCGTTGAACAGATCCAACCTATTTAAGTACTTGTACTTCTCATGCCTTAAACAGGAAACAGAATTTAAGAACATACGTAACATCTGCCCATTAAAATCAGTCACTCTTAAGGTGGTGCCATCGACTGAAGTCTGTCCAGGGACTTTGTGTGTATCTTCTGCACCAGATCTGGATGGGCTCATTCTTACTCTCTAGCTCATTTCTCTCTCTCCTTCTTTTTTTCTACTTTCATTAACTATCAAAGAAATGTTTAAAAGAAAAAGAGAAGAAGCAACCTGCCGTTTCCCTCCCCCTCTTTCCCTCCTCTTGAAATTAGAGTGTTATGGATGATCAATATTAGAGAACAAGAACAGGAAGGAAAATTGGTCTAAGCGGCAAGGAAAAGGTGAAAGAATGTGTTCTTGAATACCAAAAGTGGCAGAATATTCTTAATAAAAAATGGGGGGAGTTAAAACATAGAGGCCTGTGACTTGGAGAGACTCCCCAGGTTATAAGCAAGATGCCACCCCATTAAAAAAAAAAATCATAGAATTGTTCTGCGCTTGGCTGAGTTCCTCAAAGCCACCCACTCGATTACAGAGTTTTTTGACTTCCCAGGACACAGCATGGATGCATTATCTTTTCACGCAACTGCTTCTTTTCTAGATATTTTTTTTCAAGGCTAGGTTGCATTTTCTGCTCCTCTTCTCACTACTAGCTTTCCAAGCTGCAGCTAGAGGAGCCATGGGGGCAGCTTTGATGGAGAAATAAATGAATAAGAATTAGTTTCTTGGCATGGAACGAGTTGGTTTTCAAAACTGCAGTGACAGTAAGGAAGAGAACAAGCAAGCAAGCAAATAAATAAATAAGGGAGGGAGGGAGGGAGGTCTGAGCAGGGAATGTGTATACAGAGCTCTCTTAGCCTGAAGGTTCAGCTTATTAACATTAGACTAAGTAATGCGTATGGTCAAGACTGAACAAGAATGTGTAATGAGGAATCTTCGGCCCTGCTAATCAATCATCTCTGGGAACACAAGAATAAAACCACTGTTTCTGTTCTATTCTTTCTATTCCTTTATCTCTCTTTATCCTTCTGCCTCTCCCTTTTGTTACTCTGATGGCTTGAGAAAGCTGATCCTAAAAATGAATGACCTCAAGTCTGCTCATGCTAAGGGAGAGCTGTTGAGCGTCACTTTGGTCTGCAACTATGGCCATTTCCTTACTAGACTTTTATAGTGCTATTATTTTACTTTCAACGTCCTATGAATCCTGGAGTTTGCAGTTTAGGGAGGGGCCTTTGAGACCCGACCCTAATCTGCAAACCCCAAGATTCCATAGCATGTTGAAAGCAGAATAATAGCGCTATAAAAGTCTAGTGCGGAAATAGCCTTGTTCCTTCCTCCTTTCCACAGAAACAAGCAAGCAAACAAACCAGCAAACAAAAGGAACAAATAAAGGATGCTTTATACTTTAAAGAGTGGAGGGAATGGAGATAGAGGAACAGAGCAGAAAACCAGGATAATTGTTTCATTTTCTGCCTGGCAGCAAAAACTCAATTTGATGCCACTTGCAATAACTGCAGGTGATACATTAATATCTTTTTATGTGTTCCTTTTTCTTCTCAGTTCTTCTGTTAGATTCCACTAATTCGAAGTTGTTGTGTTTTGAAGGTTTTAGGGAAAGCAAACCTATTTGGATGTCAGCAACAGGTTCTTAGGAGGTTCCTTAGGGATGGTGCAGGTGGTGTGATTGAACATGCACTCCTGAGTTGTTCTGCTAGTACAAAGAAAGGAGAGAATGTGATTTGCAGCTCTCAGCCCCCCCTTTTTTTTTGCTGTGACAATGGGACAGAAGAAGGGCTTTCTGGCTGCTGGAGCATCGCTAAAGGGCAAACTGGTTTACCTGCCCAGGTGTCATTTTTAGAAGCCTCTGAGCCTTGTAGCTGGTTGTGGTTCCCCAAGGTCTTCCACAGTAAAATCAGAATGTTGAGAGTTCCTTGGAGAGATCTGGAGCAGCTGTGTTGCATTCCCTAGCTACCTTTGAAGCTCCCTACTTCTTCTATGAAAGTTTCATGAAGTTTTTAATTAATACATTCAATAATATTAATACAAGCAATAAAGTACCTCTCAAGTTTTCCCCATCCTCGTCACATCCTTATTCTGCTGCAAAATACTTTTTTTTTAATTACCTGGGCCTTTCCACCTCCCTTTACCCTTTCTGTAAAACCTTGTCCCTCACTTGCCGAAGTATTTTACTCCCTCCTCCATCCCCTCCACCCCCCATGGTCCTTTAGGTTCAGCACCTCTGTACTTTTCCCTAAGCATTTCAAGCCTTCTCCCTGTTGCTCCCTCTATGTGTCCATGCTCACAGTCTCTAGCATCCGGCTTCCCTTGCTTCTTCCTCCCGTCAAGTTCCTTTCTCTCTCTGCTATCTGCTCTCTAAGCAAGGTTGCTCCCACTGCTTATTGGAAAAGCCATTAGATATAAGTGGGGCTTTGTTCAGCCTCCCTTTCCTAGTACAGGAAGGCAGGCAAGGAGAGACACATGTTTAGTCTTCAGGCTGAAGAAAAAGCACGCTGTGCCTTCTCAGCACCTTTTGCTTGCTTACCATGAACTCACAGTCTCTGGAATATATTTCCAAATCCTTCCTTTTCACTGGGATCTCCTCCTTAGCCTACTTAGGGGATGATGGCTGTTGCTATGCACAGAGCACATAGTGTGATTTCCCCTTGCTTGGGCACTCATGCATTACTTTACAATAAAGGCAAAGGGGTGAAGCCATAGGCACTGGGATAAATTTCCTCGGCATTTTCCATATGCAGACCTGTATAAAAGGTCGTACATCTGAGTCCCGTAAGGAGTAGGGGGAAGGGCTGTTTGGGGCAAAAAGTGTGATTGGAGAAAAGAGAGCTGATGCTTTGGAGTGGTTAAAAATCTGCAAGCCCAATATGGGAACGGGAAAAGAATTGTGAGAAAGCAATTTCTCCTGTTGGGACTGCTACATGTGTACTATAAAAGCAGTGGCGTTTGGTCAGATCACTGACATCTGCCTGGAAGAAAGGTGGGAATGACTGCAATCTTACTTATGCTGCAGGAAATTAATATTGGCCTTTCTAGTCTGCTGTTCTTCATTTATTTCTTATGTTAACTTTTACAATCTTGGAAGCAGCCTATGGAAGCTTACAACCTTCTCCCCTCACCATCTTTTTTCCCCGTAGTGACATATATTGAACTCTCACTGCCAGGAAGACTAGTTAGGTTGCGGACTATTTACAGGTCGTATTGGCATTCATCCCATATGATGAAATTTTCTATATTTCTATATTGAACTCTCACTGCCAGGAAAACTAGTTAGGTTGCAGACTATTTACAGGTCGTATTGGCATTCATCCCATATGATGAAATTTTCTAAGGATCCTGTTTTGCATTTCATTTTCTTTTTCTATCAGTCATCTCCCACCACTTATGGAGAAGTGCCCAAAAATAACCAGTAATTGTTTTCTTTAAGTCAAATAACAAAAGTGCACACTCTGCAAAGGACTTCACCTTTCCAAACTGGAGTGTTAATTCATTTTAGCTTGGCTTGGGCTGCCAGCTTGTTTTGCAAAATGCAGAGGAGCAAATAGATTGCAAAACCTTCTTTTAAGAAGAAACCGCTTACAGCACCTGAATTTCAATTGCTTAGAAGTAAGGCTCTTTTCCCCCTTTCCCCCCACCCAGAAGTGCTATCACCCAGAAAGGTAACATTTCAACCTACTTTTCTGTCCATGCTGTGCCTATGTGCATATTATTACAAGTACCTGACTTTTTTTTTCCAGAATCTCTTAGTCTTATGCAGGGAAGCTATGCAGTTCTCTGGAACCACCCCAGCAATCAAATCACATAACAACAGGAGTGCCTGAGGGGCAATCTATCATTCTTGGGAGGGATTAGATAGACGATAAATAGGTAGGTAGGTAGGTAGGTAGGATGGTGGATAGATAGGCATTCCACTGTCTCAATGGGAATCTCTCTGCACACATCTCAATATATGTATTTATTGAAGAAGGTATTCATGCTAGACCTGGGCATAAGATGCATACCATCTTGGGGAGTACTTGAATGAAAACTATGTTTTCAAGGACCTTACTGGGTGCTCTCCAAGGAAAGCTGCTTTTAACAGAATCTGCATGATTTCCCCTTAACTTAGCACTGGGGTGGGGAGGGGGCATGTTAGCTGTTTCAGAAATAACAAGTGAGTGCTATCATGTCACCTCTGTTCCAGTAGGAGGCTGCCTCTAGCAATCTTACTGCCAAAACCTCTAGCCGAAGTATAACAGGCACATTTCGTTTTGCAGTGAAGAACCTATCCTTCCCTTGAGGAGGGAGACGTATCTATCAGTAATAGTTGAATTTAGGTTGCGATGTGGTCCTGCTGCGGAAGCAGCCGGACCAAATAACCATTCATCCTTCCAAAGTGAAGACCAGGGACTTTTTGGGGGGGGGGCAGGGAGAAGGGGGTTGTAAAATAAGCCCTCCTGATCAGCTTCCATTTTACAGGGCATTGCTTTGGGTTGGGGTGGAGGGTAGGGAAGGGAATCTGGTTTAGTTCTTGCTTCCTCTGTGTTTTATATACCCCTCCCTCCTGTTCTTTCTCCCTCACTCCTTGTTCGCTTCTTCAAGCAGGCATCACTTGTCAGTTTCATACATTTATTTGCTTCAAAGCAGTGACATTTGGAGTTAATTAAATATAAGGTAATCCCTTGGCATTTGCTTTTGTCACTCATGAAATACAAGCATGTGTGTGTCGTCTGTGTGTGTGTCTTCTAACAAAATCTATCCTTTTTTTGCTCAGGTAGTAAGCCTCCTGATGCTCGTGAGTATGAGAGTGTGTGTCTGTGTGTGCAAGATAGAGGTTGAGGGAGAAGGGGACGGAGGCGAGAAGGGAGTCACCTGTCTGATTTTGCATTTTCAAAAGAACACATAAGGTTCAGGCCCACAGGCTGTTATAAAAGAACACTTGATGGATTGGTCGTGTGCTTGGGAGGGGGGAGTAGTTCTAATTTTGGGGAGAGGAGGCAGCAAGATACATTCATTTTTAGACGAGTACAGGAACAGAACACCGATGTGGCTTTCTTAGCAAGTTTTACTCTGTGCATCGAATGAGATGCACACCCACAATTAATAGAACAGGCTAAATGCATTATCTGGTCTGTCCATCCACCCCACATATTGACTAATAATTTCTGACCATTCAGGGTGCATTATTCCCTCTGTTCCCCAGTAACTTGCTATGGCTGCTAGTCGTATATTCTAACAACCACCCTGTGCCCAAAGGTTGCTTTCTGGGTTAAATCGGAGACTGTGCTCCTGAGCTCCCCGACTCCAGCCAAGAGAGACGGAGAGCTGTAGGTGCCGTAAAGGGGTCTATGTTCTCTCTCCCCAGAGCTCTGTAGGGCACAGAATGATAATTGCCCCTATGGTGGAGGGCTACTACAAAAAGCTATAAGTGGACGAGGGAGTGACGTGGGAGCTGAAATAAACCCATGAGGAATGTAAGGCACCAGTAGAAGAACAAGAAGTGGAAATTAGGGACCAGGTTTTCCGTTGTTTGGTTCATCCCTAACCCTGGGGCACCAGTTGAGATGCTGTGATGAGGACCATTTTGATGCAAGATGAGAGAGGCTGCATCTGGGAGGAGGGGATTGTTTCTTACTGCAACTTAACAGGGGAGCTGTGTTTTCAAGCCATATATACAGATCTGACAAATGACACAGCTGCCATTGGACCTCACTCATTAGACTGAACCTCCCCATAGACTACATACAGATTTTACCAGTAGCATTAGAAGAAAAATACGTTTCAGTGCCGCATGTTTAAAATTTGACAGTCAAGTGGTATACTAGCCAAAGAATGATCAAGCTAGCAAGCTAAATTCAAACACCTCTTTCTCTGTGGCTTATTTAGAAACAAGGTTTTGTAGCTCGGCTCTCTAGCAGTGAGAAGAATTAAAAGCATGCTTCCCACCCTATCCCTGTATAGATTAACAATTCAGGTAATGTACACCAGGCTATAAAAACTGTAAATGCTATTTTGCTTTTATTTTAAACATATTTTTGTTTGTTTTTGTTTACAAAAAAAATCAATAATTGGTACTTTTCTTTACACTCTCAGATTTTTTTCTTTTCTGAATATTGACAGATCTTTAAAGAGAGCTGTTCTGTGAAATATCTCATCTCTTTTTGAAAGTTGAATGTCTTGAAGGTATTAAGCCACAGTAAAGCTAAAAATATCAAGTCTTTTTTTTTTTTTGGACAACTCCTCTTTAATTTTTTTTTAACAATTTCATCAAAGATGGGCATTGGTAAACAAAAGTCAACCCTTCGCCAACTGTCTCTCTCTCTCTCTCTCTCTCTCTCTCTTTTTTAATTTGCCCACTGCTATTTGGTTGCACACTCAGTTAAATTCCCCCATTGGAAAAGAGTTAAATCACACCTCACATTCCCTTGCTGGCTGCTGGTGGCAAGTACAGGATCCATACTCATTAATGATCACCAGAGCACCTTCAATGTGGTTGGGTTTGTAATCAACATAATATTCCTGGGCTGACATAGCAGCCATTTGATGCATGGTTTGTTTTTGTTTCTGCTTTCTACGCTGTGTCACAAAACACTGTCTCAGTTGCCTAAGACTGGCTGGGAAACACTTCCAGGACACGTACAACACCAAAACCACTATGAGGAAAGAGAAGATGAGGGCCATGGTCCCTGTTACCACCTTGTGAATCTGCACCGCATTCTCTGCGTTCTCGTTGGGTATAGTTACCGTGACAGCATTTGTCGTTCTGTCCCCTTCAGTATCCTGCATGTCGTAGTTGACAGTGGCAGGGCTGTAGCTGAACATTTGGTCACTGTTGTTTGCTACAGCAGACAGGAGGTTGGCATCAGTTGTGGGGTCTGTTACATCTTCACATAAGTGAAAAGCATAAACTGCATCTAAGACATCCTCGCCCTGTGCATATTCAGGGGTGGCACACAGTAGGTTGCTGTCGTAGCGGCCTTTAAAGTTGCTTAGCCAAGAGGCCAAGGCACAAATGTTACGGCCACAATCCCAGACGTTTGCAGAAAGGCTGATGCTAGTGAGGGACTTCCAGGAGTTGAGGATCCTTGGATGAATGTAAGTGAGTCGATTGGAATCCAGCTGCAGGGACTGGAGATGAGGTACACTTTCAAAAACATGAGGTTCGATGTATTCAATCTCGTTTCCCGAGAGGTCCATTTTCTCTAATTTCCATATCCAGTCCAAGGAGTTCACCACAATAGTGACCTTATTCCTCCGTAGGCAGAGGGAGTGCAAGGAGATGAGCCTTGGGAAATGGGCCAAGTTCACTTTGACCAGGTCATTGTGCTCAAGGTGCAACTCAGTGAGTTTGAACAAGCCTGCAAAGGAGTTTCGAGCCAGGCTTTTTAACTGATTGTATCCTATGTCAAGAAATTTGAGGCTGCGGCAGTCTTGGAAGATTCGAACGGGCACAAACTTGATGGCGTTGGACCGCATGTGCAAAGTGGTCAGCTTCCGCAAGCCATGAAACAGGTCCGGTTCCAAAGCTTGCAGATTGTTGTAGGATAAATCCACACTGCGCAGGTTCGGCATGGGCCGGAAGGTGGTGTTGGGCAGTTGTGTGATTTTGTTGGAACTCAGAGTGAGTTCTTTAACTCTCCGCAGCTTTTGAAAGGCATTTCCCTCCACTGAGCAAATGTGATTGTGATCCAGATAGAGCCACGTGAGTTGCATTAACCCTGTGAACTGTCCATCATGCAGCTCAGAGAGGCTGTTGTACCGCAACGACAAGCCCATCACACCTGACAGGTTGTGCGGCATCTCTGTGAGATTCAGCGACTCGCAGTACAAAAGCCTGCCCTCACACCGACAGAGCTGCGGACACCCACTATTCACAGCTGGAAGCATTTTGAAAAAGATACCCAGTGTACACAGGATCAACCCTGGGGGCTTCCTCAGCAGCCAGTTTAAACAGACACCAATAAGAAGGAAATCCATTAGCAAGAATATCCCCAAATGTGCTTGAGAATGTCCATTGAATCGTTTGTTCGTCAGTTTCCTTTCCCGTACAAATTCTACATCATATTGTATGTAAAACGGGGGATGAGGGGACGGGGATGAGGCAAAAATAAGAGAATCATTGGGCCGACTATTTCACTTTGGGGATTTGTTTTAAAAAAAAAAAAAGGAAAAGCACATGCAGAAATCTGTACAGCATTAAAGTTCAGAGACATTCAAAAGGTACAAGGGACTCTGTCCATCTTAGATGTTGCAGCAAAGAAAAGAACAATTAAAAAAAAATCTCTCTCTCTCTTCATGAAAGAATGAAATTAAAAAGTGTCTTACCCACCCTTTTCCAGAGAGTGACAACCTCCATTCAGCGGCTTCCTTTGTGTTTGGACTTAATTATATGCAGGGCTTAAAAAGAGCTCTCTGTTGCTACAAATTCTGTCTCTTTCAGCTTTCTGCAAGGCTGGCAGGCTCACAATGTCTCACTTTGCTCCGTCTCAAAGGGCGAGAGGCATGTCCAGCTAGCTCTTTTTGGAAAAAAAAAAAAGGAAAAAAAGAGGTCCTCCCTTATTTTTAAGCTGACTCCCAGGACCTTCAAGTTTCAGAAGTATGGGCATAAGGGTTGGTCTTCATTCCTTCCTTTCTCCCTCTCCCCCTCCGTCCTTTTTTTCTCTGCAGTTAATACTGTGACGTGGGGAGGCGAGAGAGGAGGGGGCTAAAAAATGAAAGCAAGAAGCCCCTTCCAAAACTCTTTACTTAACGGCTCCCCAGGATTTGACAGTCTCTTTAATGTCCATCATTGGAGGCAAGCGGCAAGCACCTTTTTATTCCACTGAGACAGCTTACAGTTCTCTCACTGACCGGACCGGCTAAAGATGGCTTTATTTCCCATTCCTGGTTCGCTTTGCTTGTCAGAAGATGCTTAGAGCAGAGGGAGAAACAGAGAGAGAAAGACAGAGACAGCACGAATCCCTTCCTTCCAGCCCAGCAGTATGTAGCTACAGCATGCAGAGGCACCTAGCGCTCACTGAGTGTCGTAAGCTGTTCATGATTGTCTGCCTGCGCCGCGCTTCGCAGACATGGGCAAATGGGAAAAGGGGTGGGCATAAAAACCAACATTTTAGGGAACCAGTAAAGGAATATATGTTCTCTGATGAAATGGAAAATACTTTAAGCCCCTCTCGCTGTTGCGCTCACACACACACATGCACACACAAAGCGACAGATACGGCAGCAAGACAATGCTAAGGAGGATGCTGTGGAAAAATTTAGTTCCCTTTCCCTCCCCCTTCTTTTCTCCCTTTTCAGTATGCAGGGTCTATAAGGGATTCAGGCTAGATGGGGTCGACTTGTCCAGTTTTCTGACTTTTACAGGAGGGATATCTACAAGGATGACCTTTGGATGATTCTCTCTTGTTTGAGATGATGTCTTGACTTTTCAGTGCGTTCGGGAGAGAGAGGTGTGTGATGGATGCGCTCTGTTTGGCTCCTCATTTTGGCGTGGCTGGGAGGTTGAAGCCTTTCTTCCCCCTGTGGTTGTGCTTGTTTGTTTGTCCCCCTGCCTTGCAAAGCCAAAAGTGACCGTGTTTGTGTGCTATTGAATACTATTGGGCTTCCTTAGCCTTCTGCATTAAAATGAAGCCTAGTGTATTTAATGTATTTGTGAAAAAAGGAAAGGTATATATATATATATATATTGACTGCTATGTGCTGCAACATACAAAAGATTATTTGTGTGTTTAGAATGCTGCATTTATGAATCAATCTACCATGTAGTTTAATTTTGGTGTGTGTGTTTGTGTGTGCATGTGTCTGTCTGTTTGTCTGTGCACGCGCATGCCAGTTCTGGTGGGGAGAATTAGACCTTCAGCTTTCTAAGACAGTGCTGCTGTTTGGTTAAATGAACCAAGGAATGCCTGCCTGTTAATTTTCAGCCATCATTAGCTAGGGAAAGGCTATGGTTAACAATCATTTTTTTGCTTCCTTCACGGACTTGGGGAACAAGTGCTATTCTGTTGCCAAGGAGCTGCTATTCTTTTTTCTTTTTGCCCGTTTTTAGAAAACATGCCTGAAAGTCTGCCTGTGGCCAGTGGTTTTGGAGCAGGCAGTTTCTAGCCTAAATATCCTGAAATCTTTCATCTCGCATATTTGAATTATTCTGCAAAGAACAGGAGTGTCAGGGCTGCGCCACTGAGGACAACGGGACTGGGGTCGTCTTTTTTTTGACTCGGGTTATGGTATTTGTCAGTATCTCAAGTTCTTGTGAGGATATGCTCTAATGCATGCATGCATTCAGCACCCAATGGAAAACAGGGAAGAAGGTTAAATGTGCGAGAATTTCCGTTCCAGGAAAATCCTCTCACAACATCTACTCATGGGAAATATGACCGGCAATATGGAAAGAAGGGACTGGTTCTGGCAAACTGTGAAGTTCAAAACATGGATTTTTTTTCCCTGCTGGTTCCCAAAGCTCAACCTGACCTTTTCAACAGTTCTTTCTCATGTCCGTTACTATGTGTGTCTGGCTGTTTTAGCAGAATGTTGGATTCCAACTCATATGCCTCTTTTTATTTGGAGGGGGGGCAGTTGGTGGGAGGTAAGCTAGACTCCTGTTCCTCTTCCAGCATTTTTATTCCCTTCGCTGGCATTGCTGTGGCATGAGTTCTACCCAGAGGTCACAGGGTGCACGAAAACCAGCAGGGGAGTTGGTAGGGGGAGAGACAAACAGGTGGAGCACTGCAAAATGCATTGCCAAAGGCTTTTTGGGTACACTGGGCTGTGATGAGTAAGAGTACAGACTGAATTTCAGCCACAGAGGTTTAGGAGACTTTGGCGCTGCAGATCTTCTGAATTATCACCATGCCATTTCAAAGGATTTTGACTACTCCTTTGCTAATAATTATTCAAGAAATGTGCCTTCGCTCTTGGGAAGAAAAAAGAAGAAGAAGAAAAAGCCAAAAACAGAATTAATAGTGATGTGTCCATGCATGCAAGAGAGAGTGAGTGTGTGAGTGAATGATACTTTGTGTTATCTCTGGGGTCTAGCTACAGGGGTGGAGGGGGCATTGCTCCCCTCCCCAATAAGAATTTGCTGCCTCTGGTGAGTGTTTCCTTCATTCCTCAAAATTCTAAAGTCACAGTAACTTAAAATTTAAGCTGGGCATTTAGAAAAGCACTTTAGGCACCCAAAGAAAAGGGGCAGAGCAAGGGAACATGAACACAACAGGTTTAGGGGTTCTTGCTGTGATTGGTTTCTTATTTCTTACTCTCTGCAATGCTTGAAATTTGGAGAGTGAAGGAAAATTGCATGGAGGAGCAGAATTCGTTTGAAGGGAAAGGCCCTCACCCTCTTCCAAGCTAAATCCTTGCATACCAGCCTCTTTATCCTCTACAGTTTTCATTTTAAATAAGAGTGACATGTTCAGATAGGTGAAAAAGTGGGGTATGGGGAGGACAGCTGGCCAATACAAAAAATCAAAATATAAGAAAGTGTCTTGTTGGAAATCACTCTGTTGGTTCATGTAGGTCAGTAGTGCCTCTGTACTGATTAGCTTTGGCTCTCCATGCCTTCAGACAGAAGACTTTCTCAGCCCTACCTAAAGATTTCAGAAATTCTGCTTGGAACCTTTTCTCTATAAAGTGTGCACTCTATCACTAAGTGACAACCCTTTACTTTCTCTTTGGGATAAACAGCATGATAAAAAAAAAGATTGCTGCACTTGCAGTTAACTGCCAGTTGCCAGTAGGAATTGCCTCCAGGTGCATGTGTGTAGAAGCACAGCTTTAGGCTGGACTCCTCTTGGTGATTTACACTACCAGAAAGTGTAGATATATTTGTGTGTCAGCAGTTATCCACTTACTGTCCTTGACCAATACTATCCTCAAGCTTTGCAAAGGCAGACAGATAGCACCCGGGCACAACCCCCCTTTTACCAGAATGGCTGTTGCTTGGCCATGAGATCTCAGGAAAAGCTCCATCTGTGCTGCCTGCTAGCTGGCTGTCATCGTCTTCCCAGACCTCCTGTATGCAAAGGGTTCTTGTAGCACCTTTGAGACTTAGTGAGAGAAAGAGGTGGGTAGCATAAGGTTCTCTAGACTAAATCTACATCATCAGATGCAACCAGTGAGGTAGACTCAGACCTATGAAAGCTTATGCTGCCAGCTGCTTTCACTGTTAGTCTCAAAGATGCTTTGCCTATTGCAAAGCAAGATCCCTTTGCATGTTGATCCAGACTAACATGACTATGGCCCTTTCTGCAGCACATTGTCATCCTGCCATAGGGATGGGTGAAGAATGGGACTGCAACAATGGTTATGCATGATGTTGTCGCAGTCCTGTCCTTCTCCTGGTCCCAGGTAGCACAATTATGGAATAAATCATTGATGGGTCTTTCCTGTCGATGACCCGTGATTGCGTTGTCATCATGCACTTACTTGGTGTGTGGAGGGTCTGGAAGCAAACTGGCTATGCTTCCTGCCCCAGCACAGCCTGGGAAAGTATCTGGCTGCACTGCGGAAGGAAGAGGCAGGGCCATCACGCTTCCTGGATTGTGAAGGCAGCTTGCGCGGACGGGAGTGCTCCTGTTGCGCTTCCCTGCTGGCAGAACTGCAGCCAGGATTCCCACAGGACATTGCTGGGATAAGGTAGGGTGTGGGAAAGGCCTATGTCTTGGAATTCCAAGCCTCCAGTGTAGGTATGTTAGTGGAGCTTCATGGTCTGTCAGCATCAACAGTACCTTGGCCTCAATGTGTAGATCCCGACAGACTGAAGAATTATCTTGGGTAGTTGCAAAATTGTCCCAATATGGACAACAGTAGAAAAGAATTAAATCTAGGAGCTTTTCTCCATATAAATACGGACAGTAATGTTAGGATACTGTCTGTTTGGATCAACATTCTCATGTATGTTGGGTCATGTAAACAGAGGTGCAGGTTTGTTTATGTTTTATATAGATGTGAGCATACTGTATACAGATAGAGTGTTGAGTTTGATAAATTATAATTACGATAGAGCTCGGGGTTGGATCATAAGAAGCCTAGATTTTTAAAAACCTGTTCACCCATGAACACAGAGAGTGATTTTTGAGAAAATCGTTAGTCCTCAATTTCATCGTCTTGTCTACCTAAGTATAGAGTGATCTGGTTTTTTCACATCATAGAGTTTTTGATGAACAAAAGAGGAACTGCAAAGCACCTCGGACACAAAAGTATTCTTTACAAAATGCAAATCATCCTTGCTACATATGGGCCATAAAGGATCTGATACCCAAAGGAAAATCACATGAAGGAACTTACCAATGAGGACCAAACTTCATGTTACATGGAATTACATCTGACTTCTACCCAATATTGTGGTTTGAATGGCAGGGGAGGGCAGTCACAGGAAGCTGAAATGGAGTAAAGTAAACAGTGCAAAGGTGGTTTTCAGCTTTCCCCTGCCTGATATCTACCCTATAACACACACATGCATGAATATATGGTTCCCCCCTACTGGTGGAGAAGAAGTCATATGGAGCTATATCTTTTTTCCACAGAAGGTGGGAAGGAAACAGCTGGGAACAGTTTGAGAGGAAAAGAGTCCAGCAACAAAACAGTTGGGTATACTCACCATCCTCTTCCATTCCTGATTGAACCCTTCTGGAGTTGGTTTGTGTCCTCAAAAGAACTACCCAAAATCATGACATGTACCTTGGCCAAAAAATGTACAGAATTCCATGGAACCTGTCCAGAATGTTCTTTCTCTGATATTACAAGGAACATATTTGTTTGTATTGAAAGAAGGCACTGTTATTATTTCTTGACCCAGAAACCATTCTTAGGTTGCAGTATAATGTACCACTTCTTTGAACTCAGCAGGACTTAATTACCAGCAAAGATGGATCCATATCTATTTTATGCCAGGCAGAGCTAACTACAAATGTAACAGATTTTGCCAAAAGGTATTGCGTTATACTAGTTAGATTTTCTGTCCAGCTGCTTCGTGCAGGTAATGGTGGCCATGAAGTAAGAGCAGCTAAGAAAAGCATGTCTCCTAATTGCTTAGACTAGTAAGCAGGCCTGGCTTGGATGCTTTGTAGGCATCACAGAATGTCACCCAGCCTTTCCCATCCATTTGGCCTATGTTCTCTCCTTTGGCCAGATCTAAGTGCACTATCTTGATTTTCCCATCTGTCTTCCTTCAGTCCACCATCTTGAGACCCACAGCGGGATTACAGCTGGTTGTAGGAGTCACATAACTCAAAGGAACATAAAGATAACTTATGGAGACATTCTTCTTTGACATTCTCATGCTGCTACTGCACATTAACCCCTTACAGATGAAACTATTTCATTCTTTATTACAGCTTACCATATTCCAGCACTGAATGGGGGTGTGTCATGTTGGAAATGGCTGCGGGCATAGTCCAGATGGCTCACACTGCTTTGCAAAATCAGTGCTGAGAATGATCATCTATTCACTCTACTTCTAGGATCCTTAGCTAAAATGACTAATTGAAAAACAGTATCTTTCATTGCAGTAAAACACTCTTGTAATCTAATTATTCTTGGAGCAACCTCATTCTTCTTCTCAGTTTAAGCTGCCATCATTGCTAATATTCTATGCTCTCATATTCTTTCCAAAATTTTGTTAACTACCCTATGGCAACTTGTATAAATTAAAAAATTTTAATCAGATTTTATTAAAAGTTAATGGTTGGGAGGTAAAGGTCTATGTCTTGAATCATGTTGGTTAGTCCTAACCGAAGTAGACTCCTTGAATCAATTCTTCAGTGCTGAGTCAACACATAGGTAAAACCTACTGATTGAGTGAATCTACTCTAATTGAAACCAACACTAGGATTTGAGCTGTATGTTTTTAAAGCAAAATTACAAAAATTGTGTCAATTACTAATAATTAATTAGTAGATATTTATGGTCCCTTCAGCTCCTTTTTCTGTTCCATCCAGAATATGCAGCACATTCCTAATACTCCAATCACATTGGTAAAATTCTGTTTTGTTGGTTTAAGACTGACAGCCTGTTAATATCCTCTGCCTTTAACACTGATAGGGCCTACAAGGGATGGCAATACTTAATTTTTTCCTCCTCTGAATTGAGGACAAATAATTGTAGTACAGTCGGCCTTCCATATCTGCGGATTCTATGTCCACACATTCAACAAACCATGGCTTGAAAGTATTTTTTCTTTAAAAAAAAACAAAAACAAAAGCAAACTTTGATTTTGTCATTTTATATAAGGGATGCCATTTTACTAGCCCATTGTACATAATGGGACGTGAGCATCCACAAATTTTGATATTGGGGGTGGTGGTCCTAGAACCGAGCTGTAGCAGATACAAAGAACCCACTATATTCCTCTGTTGGATTCTCACCATATTTGAAAGTCTCAAAATGTTGTTCAGGAATGATCCTGTGGACAAAAACATTTATTTTCTTCCACTTAAAAAAAAAAAAGTGTTCTTTGTTCGGAAAACCCTCTCCTTTATTTGTGCAAGAAACCTATTTTCTATGCAGAAAAAAAAAGGATTTTGCCCAAACAAAGGATGATTTTTTTCTCTGCGTTATAGCTTTTATTTTCCATAACTCTTTGGGATGTTGTATGTCAGGAGAAAATTGTACTGAATTCTCACTGGTCTTTTATTGTTCCTGATGCTGGTTCCCAACTGCCAGAAAAACCATTTTCCCACCTGGGAATAGATTGGTTTTTTTCAATTCCTAGGACCTACCTACAGTTTGACACCCACTTCTTAACTCTTTGGCCCTTTTCGCACGCAGTTTCTTTTGTGAGAGGGCCCCTTGAGCGTCGCGTAAATGGGAGCACCAGTCCATACGACGCACTCTCACGAGCCTAAAGCAGGATGCACGTGCATTTTCTTATTTTCAGCTCTAAGCTGAAAATACTGCACGGTCGCGCAATGCTCCCGGGGCCCTCGTGCACTTACCTGCCCTGCGGTGTGTCGGACGAGCGGACTGGTCACGCTTCCTGCCTCAGCGCTAGCCTGCAATTCCCGGGTTGCGCTGCGGTACGAAGGGGTGGGGCGTTCGCGTGACGCTTGCTCAACCAGGAAGCACTGCAGAACTCAAGGAGCAGGGAAGCGGCAGCGTTCCTGCTGAGGCTTTTCGCGTGAGATGTCCCCCCCCAGCCGCGCAAACGGGTAACGTGCGAAAAGGGCCTTTGTTTTGCTGTATACATACTGTATACATACAACTAGCTGCAAAAGAGGACAACCCTAACCCTAACCCTAACCCTTAAAAGGCTGCTCCAAAGTAGGAATTTTGCAAGATGCGGTTTATACCCAGGAAAGGACTGGTGTTTTTTAAGAGCCAGTGTGTAGCATTCACTGTGTCGGATTAGTGCTGGGGATATCCAGCTCAGTTCCTCGCCAGCCACAAAGCTTAATGGGTGACCTTGAACCGGTTGCTCTCTCTCGGCTTAACCTGCTGGGTTATTCTGAGGATTAAGGTAAACAACTGTGTACATTACCTGGAGCTCTGTCGGATGTATCTGTAAGTTAAATAACTAAATGAACAAATAAATCTGAGCTAAGCAACTTCCAGTAAGCCTTGAAAATATATCTTAAAGGAAGTGTGTGATTTTTTTTGGAAAAAAACCCTTTTCTTTCTTTTTTTCCCCCACGGTCTTGCTTTTCTCTTTCTTTCTCTTTTTCCCCCTCCATATTTTATTTAACTTTTCCTTTTCTCTTCCAAAGCAAAAAAGGACCACAACTGGATTCTAAACAAAGATACAAGTGGCTTGCGAAGACAATGATGTGACTTGGCTTTCTTTAGGGCCCCATTCACTTGTGACCCTGACCAGCCAGCTCTTAAACAGTCATTATTGGGAAGTGCCTACTCTTTCTTCATCTTTTAAAAACCATATTTTCTGCGCATATCTCAGTTAGCCTTTTTACTAAGCAATAACACTTTACATATCTGCCTTACATATACAAGATCCAGCCATAGCATCTCCGACCACTTCCACACTACACTATTACAGTGTTATTATTCCACTTTCAACATCCTGTGGAATTCTGGGGTTGGTAGTTTACTGAGGCCAAAGAGCTCTCTGGTTGAGAATCCTAAATGCCCCTCCCTAAATTGCAAACCCCAGGATTCCAAAGGATATTGAACGTGGAATAATAGCACAATAACAGTGTAGTGCAGAAAGACCCCTGGAAGTATCTTATATGCCAGTAAATCTAGCATGAGAACTCTAATGTTCTTTATGGTACACCAAGTCCGATGGACTCAATTTGGCACTTTTACAGTTAAAAAAAATTGTTACGCTTTATTTCATTAAAACTGGCACTGCAGTATCCAGTAAGGATGATAACATATTACTATAAAATTACATATAAACAAGTAGCAGAACAAGGCACTTGTGGAAAGAAAATGAGCATAAAACTCCATGAGCATATAACAACGTGATACTGTAGAATATCAGATAGGGTTGCATCCCATTCCTTCATACCTCACAGTCAAAACCAATAGGGGATGAATCCTAGTGATGTTTTAGTAGTGGACTAGTATGATATCATAGGGCCAGGGCTTTATGGCATCATAGATTTGGGACAGGTAAGGTTTCAAAGGCAGCCTGGAACTGTTTCTGAGTCAACTGACTGTGGAAATTGACTGACTGTGGAGAATACCACACTCGATAAAGCTTCCAGAAAGACATATCGTGGCATGCATTGGACTTACACTTTCGTATATCACTAAGAGGAGGTTGGCCATCATCTGCAGTAGTTCTCACCATTCCCACCAAGGTTTGCATGCCACATGGAAATCTATGGCAATGTTCTTAACCTGGGATCCGGGGACCCTTGGGGGTCTGTGAAGCGCTGCTGCTGGACACCAACAACGGTGGCAACATCAGGGAGGTAGCAGTAGTATGTGTGAGTGTAAGGATGCTGAAACTGCTCCCTCATTTACAAATGAGAGAGCAGTTTGGGCACGTCCATATGCCTACCACTGTGTCCCTTTCATCAAAGATGAGGCAACAGGTGGTATAGGTATCAAGGGACATGGCAGCAGGTGGGTGCACAGCCCAAGCTGCTCTCTTGTTTGCAAATGAGGGAGCAGTTTCAGTGCCTGCACCCCTATGCTGCCTCTCGCTGAGGAAAAGGTCACAACATCAGGAGTGTGCGCATCCCCAAACTGTTCTCTTCCTTGCAAATGAGGGAGCAGTTTGGGCATGCACAGATGCCTGTTGCTGTGTCCCTCTGCGCCCACCCCCCCGCTGCCATGTCCCTGATGAAAGGAACACAGTGGCAGGCATGTGTGTTCACCCAAATGGCTTCTGAATTTGCAAATGAGAGAGAAGTTTCAGCCCTCATGTGCACCCGCTGCTGCATCCCTGAAAAAGTCGCATTCCTCAGCCTCAGAGAAAGGCAAAGACAACAAATCTTGCCAAGAAATACCCCATGACAGGATCGCCATAAGTAAGCTTTCAGAGAGAAGAGTCATGGTGTTTAGAAAGCACCCTGTGCTCCTACCGTTCCCCATCTTGTTCCAAATGCACAGTGAGTTCCAGTATCTGCATATACCATATCTTTTTCTCTATTCTTCTCCCATTATCTCTGGCCTTTTAGTGCATCAGTATTTCACAAATGCAGCATATATAAAACACATTTGTGCTTAGAGCCCTGGAACCAGTTGAGAATGGTAGTCCTGAATGCCTAGGCTTTAAAGCAATCTTACATAGAAAAATCAGGCTCCCTTCTCCTGTGCCAGATGCTCTGAGATAATTCCCTCCATCTAGAAGCACAGCAGTTCCATGAGACCTCAACCAGTGCACTGAGATATGCCAAATGTATCAAAGACTTTTGTGGCACCTTAAAGATAGCCATGTCATATTCTTTTCCCTAAGCATTTCTGAATGTAACAGGCGTCATTAGGTGGAATGTATTATCCTATACATAGTGAGTGTCCTATGCAAATTTTATTATAAATAATAAAAAGGGGAGGGTGCATCTTGAAACCATGCAAAACAGTTGCTGCCAGTTGATCCTCCATGTGGATGGCATCCATGTGCTCAATGCGAAAGCTGAGATGAAGCAAAAGGGAGGCCCAAACAGCCACTAAATCTCACTTCCAATGTGTATCACACTCATGCCCTTGGCAAGGTTTAGTTATTTCACTAAGCCAGTGATTCTCAACCTGTGGGTCCCCTGATGTTTTTGGACTTCAGCTCCCAGAAGCCCTGAGCATTGACCATAGTGGCTGGGGCTTCTGGGAGCTGAAGTCCACAAACATCTGGGGACCCACAGGTTGAGAACCACTGCACTAAGCTATGCTGTTGGAGAAGATGACCTGTGTCAAGAACGCTTACGTCTGTAGCGATATAGGTAAGGAGGAGTCAAAATGAAAGTATTTTCTCCCCTGTAAGAATTCTGAGACATTAAATTAAGTTTCCATGCAGTCCTCAAACTTCTCACATTGCAGAGACCATGACATTGAAAATCTTGAAAATTCTTCTATGTACTGTTCACATTCCTCTAGCAATTGTACTCCTTCCCTCTGGATGCCTAAACTGTATTTCTAAGGGCTCAGCTGAAGTTGTCAGTTACTACAATGAGAGACATTTCAGAAATGAAGGAAACTTTAATGGGGAGTACAAGGAACGGAGTCATTTTGCTCTCCTTCTTTAGCTACACTTACCACAGTTTGGTGGAGCTGGAAGGAATATTTGAATCCATATGCTCAGCTTTCCAGGGAAGAGTTTCCCAAGCATCAAGAAACCCCACCAAGGATCAGTTAAGAACCCCAACCACCCCGTGTTGAGGATCATCACTGTCAGGATGTTTCTGCACAACAAATCACATGAGGAAGGTTTGCGCAGAAAACTGTGAGATCTTGTTTTCTACATTTTGTCTGCAGAAATCCTGTTTTCTGCACAAAATAACCATGTGGTGGCGGGGGGGGGGGGAGTTGTGTGGAAATGTCCCAAATTGGAAATAGTCTTCAAAAACTGCACAAATTGCAAGGACTTTCCTGCAACAGGAAGAAAATTGTTAAAATTACTTGTTATTTCCTTCAAGAATAAAACTGATAAAGTTTATATCCATTAACTTTTGAGGGCTAGGGTCTTTCTGCACTACATTGTTTTAATGCTGTTAAAGCACTAGTATTCCACTTTCAGCATCCTGTGGAATTCTGGGGTTTGTAGTTTACTGAGGCCAAGGAGCTCTCTGGTTGAGAATTCTAAATGCCCCTCCCTAAACTATAAACCCCAGGATTCCATAGGATGATGAAAGTGGAATAATAGCACTAAAATAGAATAGTGTGGAAAGGCCCCTAGTGTTAATAAGAGGCCTTTCTGAGGTTTTTTTAGAACTGGTATCAGATTCTGGTAAATTATTCATCCAGCTCTTCTCCAGAGGACCAAAACCATTTAATCTTTTCTTAAAAGATTTACACCACACACATATTTCTACTTTGTACTAGGTCTATGTATAACTGAGCTGTGTTGGTGTTTTTTCATTAGTGGGGTAGAAAATATAATCAATTCAGGGTGTACTCCCTGCATTTTCTAGGATTTTGTCCAAACCGGTGAACTGAGTAGATGTCTTTCTTTCTCTTTTGAATGGGTCACCTACTGAGAAAGTCTTGGCTGGAAAGTATTAGCTGATTCACTGATCCTTGAGGTTGCCAAGGGGAAAAAAAGCCCTTTGTTTCTGGACTTATTTTCCAATTTTCTTTTCTTGGAGCAGGGATTCTGGGACTTCATGAGGTCAACCTGACAGTCGGTTGCTTCTGTTCTGCTCACCAGTTGCCTTTTGAAGTAGTTTGCTACTGGAAGTGTGGCCAAGACCAGCTTTTTAGGCTAGTCATTCTCAGAAGAGTTATTACATACAAGAATACATTTTGAAATTAATCTGGTTAATTTATTTAAATAACCCTGTATTCCTTGTTCTTCTTATGGATCAGCCTGTCTCAGACATTCAGAGCCTGCTGCTCAGATTATAAAAAACATCAACAGTCGGCTTCCTGATAGTCATATTTTTCTAAACCATACTCATCAGTGTGCTATAAAAATGGAATTTCAGTGGTGATTTTAATTTCCCTTTGTGGCTGGCACTGGACAAACTCAAACTTTGATCTTTACTCTGTCGTCTTTAATTTTCAAGTGCAGTGAACCATGAAGCTTCTTGTAAAGGGAACATTTAAAGAAAGAAACTGGGGAGGAAAAAGAGACTTCAAGAGTAGTAAGTTAAACAAGTTATTTCTCTGCTATTTACGTCTAGTGTGCTGCTGACATTTGGAGCACGGCCCTTACTAAATGGGATTTTAAAGAGAATTTCAGTTGAATAAGGAGCCAGCAAGTTGGATTAGCATGGCATTTGACCTGCTCCCCCTTGCCTACAAAAAAGGGGGTGAGTTGCTATTTTTCACTCCAACAGAACTTCGAGGTGCTGTGTAAGTATCATTAACTTTCAAGCTGTTGCTTCATTAGCACATTGAATGTGCTATCCTCTTCAGGCAGTGGTTCAACTCATTCAGATCACCCTATTTATTTTGAAAAAGTGCCAAATGCACATTCCTTCACATAGATGCACTTGTTATCACCAGCGGCTTCCCACATAGCAAGTACAAGTGGGTAACTAGAAAATCTGCGAAGATGGTGACCTACATAAATGGTGAATGGTGGTATTATTTTTTATTTTTTATTTTTATTATTATTACTATTATTATTACTATTATTATTATTATTATTATTATTATTTCATATTATTATTTCATTGGATTCACAGTCTCTGGGAAGTTACTGCTGGGGTTTTAGATCAGCATTGGTTCAGATTCCGTCCAAAAATCTAGGAATCAATGAGGTGTTGTTGCCTAACATGACACATCCCAAACAGTCTTGCTTTTTTCTAACTGTCCCGCTGCGATCCTGTCCGCAGAGATTCCATCCAGATGTTTTGTCACTCCATTTGGAATTGCTCCTAGAGCATCTCCCACAGGTGGAACCACACAGTTATTTTCTTTTCCCAGAGGCACTGAATCTCAATTTGTATGTTTCATAGAAGCATTGAGATGGAAAAGACCGTAAGGGCTATCGAGTCCAGCCCGCTGCCAAACAGGAATACCCAATCATAGCTCTTCCAACAAATGGTCATCCAGCTTTTGTTTAAAAGCCTTCAAAGACAGAGACTCCACCACACCCTGTTATTTCATAATCTGTTCCCTCTCTAGCCCCATTTCCACACAACAACACTCTCCTGTGTCATCCCATTGCAATCCCAGCAACTCCTTTGCCAGGAAGGGAGCGTGACAGGGAAGCTCCCCTCTACACCCAACTGGCTTGATCGCACTTCCTTCCCTTCTGCATGGCGGGTAAGTATGGGACCATTGCGCGATCATGGGTGCTTAACGGATTTAATGCATTAAGTGAATATCCCACAATCGTGATGCATGGGGTGGGATATGGCAGTGGGACCGCAACAATGTCATGCAAAAGCATGATCTGCAGACTACTGTCATCGTATCCTCATAGCGGGACTGTGACGCCATGCGGAAATGGCCCTAGTCTTTTTTATTCTTCACTAGGACTGCCACACCCACAATCCAAGCCAGAGCCATCACTACTATTACTACTACTGTTACCTCCTTTTCCTCTACTTTTTCTTTCTCTTCTTCCTCTTGTTCCTCTTCTTCTTCTTCTTTCTTCTTTCTTCTCTTCCTCTCAGGATTATATGTGTCACCACATTTTATTCCCCAAAACTCAGATTAAAACTTTTACAATAACTTCCAGTGCCTGAGACTTTAAATGTCCTGTTCACAACAGCCAATCTACATGCTTTATCTTGCCAAACCACTTTGCTGGAGTGGATGGATGACAGGATATCAGAAAGCTGAGAGCGATGTGAGAGTGGCAGATACTGTGTGGAGCATCCTGCACATGCTGAGAGGGAGCATCCTGCAGTAGGTTTCTCCCACTGGGAATGTTGTGGGAAATATCACTGTTTTCTCCTGCTTTACTGAACTATTTTCGGCTCATGTCTCAGAGCCAACTGCAGGCTTAAAAATTCTGGCAATAAAGGGTCAAGGGTTAGTGCCAGCAGACATAGTTAATCAACGCACAGCACACTTGTTTCTCATGCATTTCCATGTTATATTAATTAAGGAATTAATATCCTGGCTTTCTACCAATACTGTACCTACAGCAGCTCCAAAAAAGATGAAAACAAAATACAGCTTAAAAAAAATCATTATAACAAAAATAACTTTGATAGTATTAAATAAATATTAAAACAGCACTACAGTTTTCCCTCCAGATTGGCAGGTTTGACCATCACACATTTGATTATTCACAAGGTGCATGCTCCCCCACCACCATTTTCCTCCTCCTATCTCTTGCATTCCTCACCCCAGGCTTGCAAAGCTTCTGTTTGAAATGATTTTTTTTTTCCTTTCGGGTGAGCAAAGTTACCTCCTACTGCTGAAGAGGTGGCCTCTCTACCGTGTGGTTGTGTGTTCTGCTGTGTATTTGCTGCTAGTTGCTGATCGGTCAGGTGCTGTCTTTGCTCTTACTCTTCCTTTCTCAATATGGCTACCAGAAATAACTAGAACTCCAAAACTCCCCTTTTCTCCATCTGAGGGGAAAGCACCAGTAAGCCTTTTACCTTATCTCCACCCACCCACAGTGCTGGGACCAGAGGCAAAGGAACGGGAGGGGAGAAACTCCAGAGGGGAGTTAATTTGCTCTCTTGCTCTTTTTTTTTTTTTAAACTTTTGTGAGGGTTCTGTGCCCTATCCCTCACAAATGTGGAGGGGCTACTGTAATTTAAAATACTGGAGAAGGAGCACAGCATCCCCTATATTCTTCAATAACCTGCTAATAGTCAAAAAGCTGCTTTGGAGGTTTCCACCTGCCAGTGGAAAGAGAGCACTGAAGGTGTCACCCCAGCTTCCTGCAGAACAGGATTTTCACTACCTGAGAGCATCCTCCAAGAAGGCCCTCTCCCATGGCCTCACCAAACTTGTCTGTGACAGTGTTTGAACTGAGAAAATGCCGTACCCTGAGGATCTTAACTAGGCAGGCTTCGTACATGGAGAGAGAGTCTTTCAGATAGTCTAAGCACAGACTGTATAAGGCTTTACAGATCATAAAATATAGTGGCAGAGTTTTTCTGAGTCTTTTTGTTTTGTTTTACTTGGGTAATCCTTTCTAATACTCAGATTCTCAACTTTTCTTTTCAAAAGGTTCCTGTTATGTATTTTGATGGTAAGAAACTAGAAACCTGTGCCTGTTCACTCACATAGAGGAAATAGATGGAGATTTTATAATGGTATACTCTAAGCATGTGAATTTCAGTCAGGCATTATTCTGCAGCTTTGTCCTTTAATGGGGGAAAAAATCCTGATGACGGCCATGCATGTTGGTTTCGTATTTCTCCTATTGTAACATGACTTTTATCCTTGGATTACTTGAGTGGTTGATCGATTTGAAATTGGCAGCATTTACCCTGTAGGTATGCACTGAAAAGCTTTCTATAACACCTGCAATACCAGTTGTGCCATTTGGTATCATTCAAGCTCTTCTCCTGAGGATGCAAAAGTAAATTTTAAAAAAATCCAGAAAAATCAGCCCTTTTTAGGCCAACTATTTAATCCAAGAAGGGGAACATTTTATCAGGAACATTTCTGGATGACAGTTATGATTCTACCTTGTACACTTTGCTCATGTGTCCTCATATTTGGATATAAGCTTGCAAGGTAGAGACTTGAGAGTATTATTTGAGAAGAAGCCTGTAGAACAAGGAAATAATGTATTTTCAGATAAACGCCTGAGATTCTACACATTCACTTTATTCTAGATTTGGAAGCAATAAAAGGAGTGCAAGGGAAGTCAAAAGAATATCAGAGGTTGCTTCCAAACCCCTTAAGCATAAGCCCAAAACCCAGAAGCACAGATGTGTAGGATGGTTCACATGATCCACTTTTGACCTTGCTTTCATTTTGTTTATTAATTAATTTAATTTATTATTTGTCAGCTTCTCCTGATGGAGCACAAGTCCTGATTTACTGCAACAGTAGTACAGATTCTTCTGGAAGTTGGTTTATGGCGGTTTGAGAATTGGCGAGATGTGCATATAGCAAACTGCTTTGCTGTGGGTGTGTTTGACTGCTGTTCTTATAAACCAGCCAAACAAAACCATAGAAAAATCAGGCAATGCAGATTTTCTACGTAAACCTCAAATATATGTGGATATGCATCTACACTCACATAGATAGTTAGCCTGTGTTCTAAACTCACTGAGATGTCAAATGTGTTCTTGGCAGAGAGGTCATGGGTGTAATACCCTCGCCCTGTAAGTTGACCCTGAATTTGAGGCTAATTTACTCATTGCCCATTGCACAATCCATTTCATTGCAAGCAAAGGAAGCAACATTAATGCTTGCTCTTTTCACCCGGTTCAGATATAGAAACCATGTCCTGTTTTCCTGCCTCCCTGCTGCCTTGCCATGTGCAATGTACTGTTAAGAATTGAATTAAAGGCCTTTGTAGTGTCCTTCTTTTTTTCTGTAAAAAAGAGAAATGGAAAAAGATTGCTGGAATAAAGAAGTGAATTAGACAATACAGCATAGCGGTGTCATCCTGTGTGAATATTTTCATGAGTGAAATATTAAGGGAAATAATGCTTGAGAACCTGGTGGTCTTCCTTCCATCACTAGAATTCTAATGTCATTTACCTGATTTTAGAAGGATATGGTGATATTATGCTAAAAATACTGAAGCTTCTCTGCTAAGCAATACTGGCCCTTTCTCATAATCACATACTGCCCAAATTTGTCTGTCTGTATAATAGGATCCAGTGTGGTGTAGTGATTTGACCATTGGACTGTGACCCTGGAGACCAGTGTTCAGTTCCCCGCTGAGCCATGGAAACTCCCTCAGTGACTTTGGCTGTGTTGCATACTCGGCCTCAGGAAACTATGTGATAAGTTCACGTTAGGCTCAACATAAGTCAGAAACAACTTGAATGCACACAATGACAACAACAATAGTAGTTCTTTCCCTCAGTCATTCTGCCAAAGGGTAAGAAACATGGAACCTGTAAGTATTACCTAGATCTGAAGGTCGAAACCTAGAGTCAAGGGTGGGTGGAAATTTTCAGTTTGTTTTTGATTAGAATTCATGTAAGAAAGTCAAGTTAGTCATATTTGAGATAAAAAGAACTTGGCATGTTGGCCCTTTCCGCACCACCCACCCAACCCACCATGGGGATGGGAGAAGGACAGGACTGCAACAAGACTTCTGCATGATGTCACTGTGGTCCCATTCTTCTCCCATCCCCAGGCAGTGCAATCATGGCTTACATCATTGACAGGTTTTCCCCATCAGTGACCCACGATCATGCCACCATTGTGGATTTACATGTCCTGCAGAAGCCCAGTTGCAGAAGGAAGAGGCATTGCCATTGTGATTCCTTCACTATGGAGCCAGCTGGTGTGAAGGGGAGTGCTCCCCTCATGGTCCCCTCCCAGCGGAGCTGATGTTGGGATCTCCACCAGAGGACTCTGCAAAAAAGCAGAGTGCAGAAAGGGCATTCTAAAAAAGTTAAATATGGGAGAATCTGACAAAAATATGTCTATCCATGACCAGAGCCTAGAGTGCTTGATTTTTACATGTTTGAGTTTTGGTGTCTTCAACCATGTTAATGTTGGATTAGGGATGCCACTGGAGAGAGCGGCAGAATGTCCCAGTGTGGTCTTTTATTATGCTGTGAGTAGCTTTCCTTATTAAATTTGGCAAGTCCAAATGGGGAGAAATTCTGATTTGGTTCATTTTTAGCACTTTACAAAATTCAGAAATGAGCTTGAGGGGGGAAAAATAATGAGAGGACAGTGAAACTGACAGATTTGTCCATCCCTACATGGAACATCCCTACTTCAAGCCTTTACAGCAATAAATTGCATTCAAGTCAACACTGTAGGAACAGACAGAAGAGATGATACATCTGCAACATGAAAATGTATGTTTAACCAACAGGTTTTATTCTTGTGTTGTCTGTAACTTTGATATAAATGCCCTGACAACCTGAATGCACAACTTGATCAGACAAGTATATCCTCAGGCTAGTTCAGTGCTCAGAAGATTACTTAAATTTATTATTTAATTTGTTATTTAATTAGAAAGAAAGAACACGCCATCACATGAGGGAAAAAACCCACTTGTGGTTCTTCATGTTTTCCCATTGTTATTTACTGATTTTTTTGTACTAGTGGGAGGATTGTGCAGTAATTTCTCCGCTATTTTTTAGTATCTTTTTTGGGGGAAAAAATCTATCTAAGAAAATAAGGAACGAGGTTAAGGAATGTTCCGAGAAAGCACATAAATGGCTCCTCAACTGACAAGAAAAACGACGAGTAAATGTTAGTTATTCCACAGAGGAAGAGGAACAGTATTGCTTTTTCCTGAAAAACTATATGTAAGGAATATCCTCAAAGCAAGCAAATCTTTGTTCCATTTCAGCCTGCATTGTCTAAATCCAGAGAAGGGAACATGAGGCCTTCCAGATGTTGCTGAACTGCAACTCCCATTACCCCAAGCAATCATAGGCAATGGTGAAGGATGGTGGAAGTTGCAATCTGACAACATCTGGAGAGCTACACATTCTCAACCACTGGTCTGAACTCCCCCATGGCAGCTCTCCAGGGTTTTAAACAGGTATCTCTCTTCCTAAAGGTGCTAGAGACTGGACCTGAGGCTTTTGACCGGTAGCATTGGTTCTTTCTCCTGTTACAGATGTTATAATTAAGTGGTCTCTTTTACAGCAGGAGGAGAAACATAGTGAACTTCAGTTTTGTTGAGTTACATCCAGCTTTGCTACTAAAACAATCAAAATGTCCTACAATAAAAGTATAAGTGCATCATACAGACTGAAACTAATTAGAAAAAAAAGTATATGCATTTTAATAAAAAAGCAGATGCTAAAACCTGTAAAACAATCTTAAAAAAAGAAGAAGAAGACAAAACGTAGCTAGCTGAATTAAAATTACAAACAACAAATGCCATCCCTTAAAAGCAAGATGGTTTTATACCAGCCATCTAAAACTGGGGGAAATGTAGTAGACATGATATGCCCAAGAGAGAGACAGGATTGCTCTTGCAAAAGATAATGGATAAAGAGATGAAGAGGATGCAGGTGTGCTGTCAAAGAAATCACTGGGAGATTGTGACTGTTTCTCTCAAAAGGTTTGGTAAGCTTTGGCAGTGCATTAAGCATGCACCTTCCCACACTGGATTTTCAGAACATGTCAGTTGCCATTCTTTGCACATTCCAGCAGATGGCAACTCCAGTCTTCCTGACATTTAATGTCTAGAAACACCCCCCCCCATCTTTCATCTATATAAACAGATAAGCCATAGGTAGATACATGACTCAATTCTATTTTTACTGGAATCACCCAGTATTTTAGACCAATCAGAGAGAAATAGCTTGCAACTTCAAATTCGATAGACTTACTTGCATATGAGTGATTGCATTAGAAGAATTAGTGATCAGATGTTCAATCGATTTAAGCAAGGATGACGACTTGGCAAAGCTAGTCTGTTCTGTACAACATTTGAGATCTGTTTTCATTATTGAATCAAATGGAGCATCATCTCTTGTTTATGTACAGTTTATGTTTATATGCTTAGGAATTCCTTTATCAGACTTATATGACATGTATTGTTACCTGTATTCAGAGATGAATGAAATGCTGGCACCATGTGGATTAAAGAGAGCTAGATGATTCCAGTGAAGTCAGCAGAACTCGTGACAACAAAATCCAAACTCCCCAAAAGAATAATATCATAACTAACCAAAATGCACAAAATACAACATGCAAGCGTTCGAAGCTCCACTGGCTTCTTCACCAGGCAGAAGTTGTTTAAAAATCATATAGGAGAAGAAGAGTGACGATGGCAGAGTCACAGGCCTACATATTGTTCCTGCTCTAGTTCAGTTGTTCTGGAGCAGTGGTTCTCAACCTGTGGGTCCCCAGATGTTCGTGGACTTCAGCTCCCAGAAGCCCCAGCCACTATGGTCAATGCTCAGGGCTTCTGGGAGCTGAAGTTCACAAACATCTGGGGACCCACAGGTTAAGAACCACTGTTCTGGAGGAATCTTGATGCATGCAAAGGCTCATAAAAGGCAGTACAGCCAATCGAGGTATCACTTTTCTGGGGATTTTGCTGCATGGCCAACACAGCTTCCTATGAATATGAACTCGTTACAGTGACTTAGGCGATTTCCACACTACAGTATTATTGTGCTATTATTCCACTTTCAACATCCTATGGAATCCTGGGGTTTGCAGTTTAGGGAGGGGCATTTATTATTCTCAGCCAGGGAGCTCTTTGGCCTCAGAAAACTACAAACCCCAGAATTCCACAGGATGTTGAAAGTGGAATAATAGCACTATAACTCTGTAGTGTGGAAATGGCCTTAGTTGGAAGCAAGCTCAAATTATCAGATGCTCAGTTTCTCTTCTTTTTGAGACAACAGGTACACACAACTTCTTTCTGTAAGTTTCCTTTAAAAATATTTTTCTTTGGCTGTTGTTGTCTTAGTCTTTCCATTTTCACACTCTCTTGCCTGCAAAACTCCCAAAGCAGAAACAACTTTCAACAAACACTAGTTAAAAGTTGTAAAATGAACCTGAAATGTAACAATTTCTGCACTACTCATTGAAGAGATAATGAATGCCCTCACACAGAAGGTCTCTTCTCTGTCTGTTGAGACTGTAGTCTTAATTCTCTAGTGCAGTGGTTCTCAACCTGTGGGTCCCCAGATGTTGTTGGACTTCAGCTCCCAGAAGCCCTGAGCATTGACCATAGTGGCTGAGGCTTCTGGGAGCTGAAGTCCACAAACATCTGGGGACCCACAGGTTGAGAACCACTGCTCTAGTGGTTTCCCATTCTGGCATAATTTTTGTTTTTGTTAACTCCAACTTATGGCCACCCTGTCATTGGGTTTTCTTAATAAGAGTTCTTCAGAAAAAAAATGTCATTTACTTCCTCTTAAGGCTGAGACTGTGACTAAAGGTCACCTAATTGATTTTCATGGCTGAACAGGGATTCAAACCTAGGTTTCCCAAAGTCCTAGAACAAAACTCCACCACATCATGCTGGCAAGAACTTCTTCTATTTCTTGATGATGGATGGGGTTGGCAAAATTTGACTCTCCAGATGTTGTTGGAATATAACTTCCCACCTCCATCCTCTTATGGTGGGAGTTTCAATCCAATAACATGTAGAAAGCTAAACTTTGCCCACCCCTATGTTGGAGGGAGAGGTGTTACATTTTATCGTCATTTGGGAAAATGTTGTAGTGCCTTCTATGGGATACACCAAGTTTTCTGTTTCATCAAATGGTCCACTGGTATCTAACTGGGCTGAATTTGCTGTTGGGAAAGTGAAAGTATATACAATGGTTGACAAATGGATACAGCCCTCTAGAATACTAGATTCACTTGGGGAACATGCTTTACCCTGTGCGAAAGCAGTCACACAGGGACTCTTTTCCTCATAAATCATGAAGACTAATATTTATTGTAAGAAGGACATGATGATAGAAAAGAATATTAGAACCCCCAGTTTTAACTTACCAAGGCAAAGGTGTAGGGAGCCTTTCTTACTCCCAGGCAGCGTCTTGGAAAGAGAAGCAAAAATGTCTCTTGTCTGAAGAAGACGGGAGAAGCAGAAGAAGAAAGGGGGTGACATCAGCAGTCCTAAGACTTTCAGTCCAGGATTGGAAGAAACATCAGCAGAGGTCTGAGCAGGTAAAAAAAGAGTCAAGAAAACCTGAAACTCCCCTCTCTCTCCTCCCCGCTCCATTAACCTTAAGACCATCTAGGGAACCTGTGCTTCCGTCCTTCCTAAGCAAAAAATTTCCATCATTTGAAAGCAACCTTAATAACACTGTGAATAATAATACTGAATTATGGTGAATTTGATACCACTTGCAAAACTGGAAGAGCAGAGATGAGCATCCTGCCTTCATCAAACCCATCCCTAAACTGCAAACCCCAGGATACCATAGGATGTTGATAGTGGAATAAGAGCCCTATAACAATCTAGTGCAGAAATGGCCCAAGACTCCAGGAGACAAGGTTCGAAATGACCAGTCAGTCATGAAAACCCCAGTGAGTGACCTTGGGGAGTCACACTGTCTCAGCCACAGAAGAAGAAAACCTCCCCTGAATAAATTCTTCCAAAAAAATCTTGTGGCAAGGTCATCATAATTCAGAGTTGACTAGCAGGCACATGATAACAACATTACCATTATGTTAGAAAGATGGGATCATCTTTCCTCAACTTGGTACCTTCCAGATGGTTAGGGCTCTTAATTCCCATCTGCATGCTATAGAATGTAGTCCAGACTATCTGGAAATCTTCACGCTGGAGGATGTCCTAATCTCACACCCTGTAGTGCGGTGGTAGAGTAGAAGAGTTCTCCCCCTCCATAGGAGGTTAGGCTTGTAAAATAAAAATCTTTGAATGAAATCCACTGTCAATCTCAAGTAAAGTAGGCCTGTTGATGTCAGTGAGGCTTCTACGAATAGTGACTAATAAGTCCCATTCATTTCAGTGAGTCTTCCCTGGTTGGGACCATTACTGGTTCCAGCCCTTAGATAAGCCTAGGGCTAATTCTAGGTTTCATTTTGTTTTAAAAGCAACAGATTCTGCTGTGTTCCATTTTTTGATGAATGTACTCAGTTTGAAACTGGAGTTGATATTGTTCTTTTGCCCAGCCTGAAGATTGTCCTCACTTATGTACTGAGCTTCTTGGCAAACATGGCAACCTGTTTTAAGGAGTTTAAAGGAAATTCTGGCAAAGGGGATTACCCTTCTCCATAAGTGTATAAGCCTGGATTCTCACTCATCCAGGACAACCACTATGAATCATGTTAGTCATAACAGTCAACCTTTGAAAGATACAACAAAATATGTCTTGTAGCTCATTCTCTCACATAGGGAAAGAAGTGCAGAATCCTATTTGCCACAAGCAGACAAAAGCCTTAAGTCTAGCCTTCTCTCATATGTGATTTGGATGTCATATCACACAGCATAGGAAGAATTTATAGTGACAAAAGGATCACAGAGGGCTATCTAGTAGTGTTACCAGGCCGTACACTTGCATGCTTTGATATGGTTTAAGTGACAAAATATGATTCAATTGGCAGAATATATATTAATTGGCATAAATATAAAATATGCCCTGCTATGGCTGAATGGCCGTGCTGGATAAGAGGAAAGGCTGGCTAAACACATGTGTTGCAAATTAGGTCAGAAGAGATCTCCAGGTGTAGCCAGGTAGTAGTCAGGAAATCACCAGGAAACTCCAGCAATAATGGCCTTGCAATTAGCCTCAATGACTCAACCTCTTAGAGATAATAGCATCTGGAAGATTCCCAAAAGACAGTGGATTGTCTTATTTCCTCTCTCTTGAGCAAGCAACCATCCTTTTTGTCCCCACAACTGTCCAACAAATACAGAGCGATCAGGAATACCATTAGCCCTCTGTCACCTAATACTAAAGCCATTAGTTCATTCCAGACCCCATTGTCAACTCTCAGGACTCCAATGTTTACTCTGCCAAAGAGCCATTAGCACCTTAGCCCTCCAGGTAGAAATAGAGTGTTTAAACTCCGATTTTTGGCCTGTCAACTCCCAGTACACCGAATGCTGGTCACCACTCTGTCACTCCAATTCTCAATTGTGTATTGTCCTTAGACTTGTGTCCAAGCCACGTTGCTGCTTCTTTGCTGCTCTTCTGCATTGGTAAATATCATCCACTTTGCCCTGAAATCTCACTATCCAAAACTTTCCTCCCTTTTCCTTCAGTGAGCCTTGTGTGATTGTGTGACCACTTGTATCTTGTGTGTGTGATTGCAATTCCCCCAATAGAACACATTAAGGTTACTTTTGGATCTCCAGCTGGTTCTTCCCTACGCTAGTAGTGGTAAGCATAGGTGTAAAAGATCTTGTTAGGCTATCCCCCTCTTGCATGCCTCCTCTTTGAGTTAATATTCCACACTTTTTCACCAGGGCATTGACATTGCAGGTGGACCCCTGAGTCAGCCATGTTTTGGGATAACAGTAGCTAGATGGCTATTTCCATTCACTTAGAACACAGTGTTTCCTTTGTTCTATCAAAGGCTGGCTATGTCATGGTTACACGTGGCTAACCATGATCTTGGTCAGCTTGGCTGAATTTTGTGTAACAAATTAGTGAGGAAGGTAATTAAATCTCTTTTTCGATGTCAGCTTCATCTCTGGAAAGAATCCCCAAGAACCCAAGAAACTGACTTTTCAGGTTATATACAGGTCCTGTGTCTATTGCTGCTAAGTGGTTTGTTTCTCATTATCGCATTTAGTGCTACCGCAATGACTGCACCAGAGCCTTCATTAAAATTTGCTTAAGGCTAGCATTTTCCCCCGGGTCAATAATGAATTTAGAGGAATGGATGTTGAAGCTGGGTCTCTTCTAGCTACTGGAGTGAATTATGTCTTGTTGGGACCCCCAGGCCAGCATTTCAAATTTGCCACAAGGCAGTTCATCAAAAATTCTATTTCTATGTTGAAAAGACTACATGAGTCTATTAGCAAATGGAGAACATATAGCAAGATTTTCTGCTTTGTTTTAACAGTAGTACAGTCTAACTCTTTGTTAGAATTAAGATGAATTACAGATTAATTCCAGGTTTCTACACACACTCATGCGGGATGCATTTCTCTAGCAAATTCCCTGTAAGTTTCCAAGCACTTATAAGGTTCTGGAGCAGTTTTAGAAAGTACAATCAGATACCATACAAGCCTTAGCAATCTTCTTTGGATGTAAGTGATATCAGTTGTTGACAAGCAATCAACAGGGATAGATAAATTTATTTCTATTCCGTGCAACTTTTTTATGATTTTGCCATTTGATGTGTTCTTCCTCCATTGTTGAAGCAGTTAAAAAAAACCAGCATGTCAGCTGAAATTTCCATAACTATCAAAATACATCTTCTGTCTCTTAAAGAGAGAGAGAGAGAAACCTAGTCACCCATTAGCTGTTGTGTTTTCTGTGTATTTTGACACATTTCTACATGTATATATGCATGTCGAGATATATCTCCAGATACATAGAAGAAACAAAAGCTAACCAATGACTAGGTTCCAGTTTGTACATTAGTCTAGGAGCGAGCATCAGTTCAGTTTATATCAGAATTGTCAAGGATCACATTCTTTAAGGATTCTCATTTTTCCAGACCGGCATCTCCCACTTATTCAACAGACTAGGGACTAGTGCACTGTCAATATACTGATGATGGTGATCATGATCATGATCATGTTTATTTATAATGCCCTTTACACCAAAGGGTGGAACGTTGACATATACAATCAGGGACAAAGACAATAAAACAGAACACCACAACAATAAATGGAATGAAATCCCCAACACTCCACCAGCCACTACCCATCTCAGCGCCTTAAATACAACTCAGTGATTTAAGATGGTGTGTCTTCAATCATTTACAAAAAGGGGTGAGATCCTCCTCCAGCTGGAGGTCCAAAGGAAGACTGTTCCACAAATATGAAGCCGGATCTTGAAAGGCTCATAGCCTTGACAGAGCTGTATGCATTGGTGGAACAGACAATAATCCTTTGCCTGCAGATCTCAAATTTCTGGATGGAATGTACTATACAAGCTGAGCTGTGAGATACCGAGGGAGGTTAGAATGCAAAGCATTAAATACCATGACCAAAAGCTTGAAACAGGCCCTAACCCTGGTCAAAAAGAAGACAACATCAAAGACCAGGGGACAACTGTACAAGCGTCAACTGCTTGAACCTCAGGCAGTGGTATCTCAGGTCTATGGGGCTTTCCCAACTGCAGCAAGATAAGATCACCCTCCCCACTGCTACCATCCATGGTGTTAAGTTTCTCAAGGGAATGTGTATCTGGTGTTCCACCTATTGCTATGACACCCTGAATACTCTTGGCCTGCCCAGTCCAGTGCTTCCCCTCTCAACTCAACTGATGTTCACGATGCTGTTGCTGCTGCTTTCTTCAGCTCAGGTTTTGGCAGAATTGGTCCCTCCACCCACTGGAATGGAGAGCTGGGAGAATCAGCAACCAAGAGCTGGAGGAATTCTGGGATCTTTATAGTTGTCTGAGAAATAGGTTCACTTGACCAGCAGCACAGTCTATACACAAACTGAACAAAAAGATGGTGCCCAGAGAAATAGCGTCACGTGGTTGCTTGTCAACAATCTGCTCTTTTGACCCTTTTCAGTTATAACTTGGACCCTCTATATTTGGTATGTGGTCAAAAGAGTGGACCATACATCTAATATGTTTGTTCTGGTTGTAGTTGAAAAGGGTTGAAAGAGGAGATTGCTGAAAAGCAGACTGCTAAAAGCAGGAGATGTCTGTATTTGAAAGTCAGTAGTTCTTTAAATGGAGCACTTGGGCAAAATCAATGAGACCGCTAATAGTAAATATTGTGATAGTATTATTAATGTGTAGCAAAACCAGTAGTTACACTTCTTTGTGATCAATACTTATTATACAAACATTGAATTTGCATTTACTTGACATTTCCCCTTGTTCTTTCTGACAAAGCTATCTGATGAAAAAGAAAACAAAAGCAAAGGGGTGAATTTATTGCAGGCACAGGTATTGCTGATAGATACATGGGAAGATGGAGAGAGAGATTCCTTGAGTAAGTTGAACTGGAAAACCTGAAATACAGTAGATATTTCATTTTGTAGCCTCTTTGCAGCTGATGACCTTGATTAACTACACAGTTTCAGTGTTACATAAGAATGGGTAATTTTACCGTATACTAAGGTGTAGATCCTCACTTGTCTATTTCTTGCATGTGAGAATGAGACACTGCATTTTTTTATTTTATTTTTTTGCTCATCTGAATGTTAATGAGATCTTTTCTGTTAGTCTTAACGGAGTTTTTGCACTGTGAGACCAGTGTTTATTTAAATTGTACAGATGCACAAATTGCGCAGCTAGAATACAATAGCTGCATGGATTTTTTTTAAAAAAAAATAGGGACTATGCAATGGTGTTTTTTCTTTTAATCAATAAACGGATTTCTATACTTGAGTGTGTGCATGTATTTTGTTTTACAAAAGTTGAAAAAAAAACTTAATATTGTGCATTGACAATTTGTATGAATTTTACATAAAAAGGCTACCTATCTTGGTCACAAGCTGGAGAACAGAAATCTTGGGGAAAAATGTTGCAAAAAAAAGAATCTTAATAGTCTGTCCTGGTGGACTAATATAGCTTTATTCTCAAGTATGTCAGTGAGATACCAGCACATTCCTACTTGTCTGATCATTTACAAACATACACACAAGTGGCTGGTGGCTCTGTTATCTCAGGGCAGCAAAGCTGCACTGGGTTTTATAGGAGCTGCTGAGAGCCAATGTGGTGGAGTAAGTGGTTTGAGTACTGAAGCAGGAGACCAGGGTTTGCATCCCCATTCACCCACAGAAGCCCACTGGGTGACCTTGAGCAAGTCACATTCTCTCAGCCTCAGAGAGTGAGACAGATTCCGAGAGAGGGAGTACATGTGGGACATAACGTAGGAGAGAGAGAGAGAGCAATCGACAAAAGTCAATTGGAAAAGCCCCCACCGTTGATTAAGACAACAGTGATTAAAGCCCTTTCCGCACAGGGTAAGTAGTACGGCGTGGTGCAACCTCTGACGGAGGTCGTCCACACCTCGGGAGCAGACTGGGTCGGACTACTTGTTGTAGTTCCGCACCTCAGTCCACTCCTGAGCGACCCGAAGTGATTGTGCTCCGTGCTTTTGAAAAACCTGTTTTTACAGGTTTTTCAAAAGCACGGAGCGCGCCACTCCGTGCCACTCTGTTCCTGCGCTCCAGTGCAGATTTGCAGGCTCACACCAGTGCATGTCTGCAGATCTCCTGGGGCGGGCTTCCGGCTGGCAAGCTTCTCCGGTTGTTGGAGAGCCTCTGCCAGCTGGAAGCCGCCATTTTGGATACCGAAGCCACCATTTTGGATGCCGGAGGACTGCGGAACAGCAAGCTCGCGCTGCTCTGCATGGGGACAGACTTACCCGGCTGCCGGTAAGCTCCGTTTCACGCATTTCCCCCCGTTTCCCCTTCCACATGCAGAAAGGGCCTAAGTGAGGCAAGGTAAGATGATACTTTGGGAATTTCAGTGAAGCTTGTCTGCAGTAGGAATCAAAAGCAGAAGAAATCTCTTTTGAAATCTGTGCTGTGTTTCAGTGGCAGACAGCCCACTGACTCCTGTTGTGTAGCTTTATTTGGCCATTCCTCCTTTCATGGTACAGTGGTTTGGGTGTTGAACTAGGGCCATTTCTGCACTAGACTGTTAGAGTGCTATTATTCCATTTTCAACACCTTATGGAATCCTGAGGTGTGCAGGGCCTTTGAGCCCCCCCCCAACTGCAAACTCCAGGATTCCATAGGATGTTGAAAGTGGAATAATAGCACTCTAACAGTCTGGTGCAGAAATGGCCTTGGACTCCTGGAGGAAAGTTTCTGAATCCCCACTTAACTATGATGATGGACAAGCCCACTCTCTCAGCTTCAGAGGAAGACAATGGCAAATCTCTTGTGAATAAATCTGACCAAGAAAACCCTTAAATAGCATCCTCTAAATTAGACTGAACTTGAAGGCATGTAACAACAGCAGTGGGATTAGTAAAGTATTTTAAGAAGTGCTCCAAGAGGCTGAATCTATTTTGGGAAAAGTTTAGCATCTTGGATAGTTCCCTTAAAACACTTTGTGTGTGCGTGTGTGCGTGCGCCTGTCAACTTATGGCAACCCTGTGAATTTCATAGCACTTTCTTTGGCAAGGAATATTCAAAGGTGGTTTTGCCAGTTTCTTCCTCTGAAATATAGCCTACAGCGCTTGGTCTCCCCTGGCGGCCACCCTTGACACTGTATTACTGTTGGGTGTAATGAAATCTAACTTAATTTTGAATTAGTATTGTCTACTGAATGGGGGTGGGATTTGAAAACTTTTGTATTAAACCTTTTTCCTCAACATGCTGATCCTCAGATCTTCACTATGTTCCACTTTTTGTCCTATCCCAAATTTCAGTGATGAATTCTCACATCACGTAACCATGTCTGCATCTTTTGGCTCTGGCTTTTTTTACTGATACTTCTACCTGATAGGTTTGGCATTTTCAATGGGAAATAAAGAAGAAGAAAAAAGTCAGCTTATGCCAATCCTATGTAAGAAAGGCACACTCTTTTTAACAACTCTGTGCAGGTCTTGCAGTCTCAGAGCTGTGGCTTCTTTGATTGACTCCATCTGGCTGTAATGCATTCTTTTCCTGCTAAACTCCAGCTTTATCGAACATTATTCCATTTACCAGTGAGTCATATCTTCTCATGGTATGTCCAAAGTGCAATAGACTCAGTTTATTCATTTTTGCCTCTGAGTGAGAGTGTGTGCTTCATTTTCTCTCAGGTCCATTTATTTGTCTGTTTGGCAGTCCGTGATATCTGCAAAACTCCATCCAACACCACATTTCAAAGCTCTGCATTTTTTTTCTAATGTTTGAGCCAAGTCACCTGTAACACAGACCCACCATTTGCTGAAGGAGAATCGCATTCTGCTACAGAAGGATATAAAATAGTCATTTGCACACGTGTACAGGCAAAGCTGATTATAGCATCTAAGAAAATGATTGATATAGATGGCTATCTTTGGGTAGCAGGGCTGCAACAAAATGTTGCTGAAAGGTGTTTTTTGGAAATATATTTAGGCAATTTAGCAATGCAAAGTGTTTTAGATGACACAATAGAACACTTCTTATAAAGCAGGCATACGCATTAAAAATGGTAACTGGAATGCCATGTAGCGGGGAATTAACTCTGGATTGTGATGCACAAAGCAATGTGTCTGTGACATTTTCCTTGCCACCCAGACAAAACTACCATATATATGTATGTATAAGTTGATTTCAGGAACATGATGAGGACAGGGTTTGGGACCAAAATTAATGGTTTTTGATTTGACCTGGGGATAAGTTGAGGATCATTTCGTCCACCTCTGGCCACCGCCACTGTCACCATTTTCCTGCCCAGGCATTCAAAAAGGCCCTTTGCCACTAAACTTAGAGAGTGGGGTAATTCTTTTTTAAATACAAGATAATGTGCAATATTAACTCATATTGAAAAAGGAACCATCTCTTTTTCTGAGTATAGTGGTGATAGGCAAAAGCTTAGTCCATCCCAGGAAAACCAAAAAGAAGCACTGACCTTCTCTAATCTCTCAGTACTCCTTTGAGGGGAAACATCAAAGAGCCGACACCACTATTTTCCCACCCAGGCATTCCAAAAGGCCAGAAGTGGCACCACAGTGAATACAATAGAGAAGGCTGGTACTTCTTTTAAGTTGTCCCAGGACAGACTAAATTCTTGCCTTTTGCCGCTCTGCACAGAGAAGGCGATGCATTCTTTTTTGATAAAAGTTAAGGTACAGTACTTACATTGACCCATGGATAAACCGACTCAGTTTTTTGGGGTCAATTTTTTGACTGATATTTCTAGACTCCTATAAAGTAATGCATGGGGAAGTGGACGGACCATAAATCAGCATTTTGCCAAAGTTGCTAGGTTATCTAAGGTGCAGAGAAGCTGAAAATTTTAGATTTGCTTAGGCTGCTTTCCATATTGCATGGGCCATTTCCACATTCCACTGTTATAGTGCTATTATTCCACTTTCAATCTCTTGTGGAATTGTAGTTTCCTGAGGCCAAAGAGCTCTCTGGCTGAGAATTCTACATGCGCCTCCCTAAACTGCAAACCCTAGGATTCCATAGGTTGTTGAAAGTGCAATAATAGCTCTGTGACAGTGCAGTGCAGAAATGGCCATTTTTTTAAGGCGAGGACAGCCAGACAGCATCTGCAGATTTAGTATATTCCCTAATTATTTGTGAGAACGCTGAGTGAGATTAAGTATTAGGATCTTTGGGAATGAATACTGATTTGTTGCCTCTTGATGAGATTAATGGGAACAAAGGGAGAAAAAAAAAACAGTACAAGTAGAATTATAGGAACTACAATTGGTTTTTTTACATTAATACTTTCTATTTTCTTAATGTCAAGAGTAGTTTAAAAATCACTTTGATCTGTATGGAGCCTTTTCTCTAAGTTGCACTGGATTTTAACCAGGGATGGACAAATTAGTCCATTTCCAGTCCAAGTTGCTGTTGCATGCATTCACCTATATGCCCTTTCCACCAGATTTTCTACAGTAATAAGTTTCCTTAACAGTGCTGGTCATAGACCATAATAAAGTCTAATTTATTAATTGCTTTTCTTAAGTAAATCCCCATCAATTTTTGAGTTTAAATGGGTACTTAAATTTGTATTTTAAGATATTCTTTTTTTTCTTCAAAGTAGCATTTTAAAGGGTATAGTGGTATACTATTTGAGCATTGTTCAGCAGTGAAACATTTGGAAAGCATGGAAGGTGACACATGACTAAATTCTGACCCGCACATTGGCCGATGTGTGTCAGGTTAGGCAAGTCTGTCTTGGAATTAGCAAAGGTCAGATTGTTCAAGCATCCCTTATTCTTGTCAGTCCTTGCTTGCTGGGTCAATTATTGGTGAATGGTGCTGACTCTGCATGTATGATACAAATGAAATACATTTTAGTTTATGAAAAGAGATAACGAAAGAAAAGCTTGGTTTACTGGTTGTCCAATTCTCCTATATTAATTTTGCACCATTGCGTCCTGCTGACTTCCTGGTGTCCATGGGAAATCTATACGTGCAGAAATATCACTCTGTATCCCAAGATGTTGTTGTAGTCAATGTAATTTGGACCAGGGTTCTTCTCAAGAAAAAGTACAGCCAGCCCTCCACATTTGCGGGTTTCACTTTTGCGGATTTGATTATTCATGGATTATTTGCTATACCTGGAACATTAAAGGATTTAACTTGGAATACAAAAGAAGACAAATCTTCCACCATCTGGAAAAGCAAAAATTGGGTGTAATTTGCTTGCAGGAAGTCCAGATAAGAACCCAAGATTTGAAATATGTACGGAATCCCAAATTAGGTAGCTGCTTTGCGGCTACTATTGACCTATGCCATTTTTAATAGGGACTGCAAGCCCTGTGAGACTGAGAAACTGTGAATGAGGCTTGCAAGTCCCTATTAAAAAATGGCGTGGGGCAGCCATGGAGGTGGCAGTCCGCCCCACCAGCCACCCACTTCTGCCTTGTGAAGGAACCCTGATGCTTCAAAGGAATCCACGGTGAGATGAATTGGACTTTTTTGTATGTTGAAGATGCTTTGGGGGAGCCTAGAGTTATTCACAATTATTTTCACTTTCAAAAGGGTCCTGTGCCTAGCGAATGTGGAGGGACGAATGTACTGTGACATGACATCTGTAAGCATGTCTTAACCAAAGACATGGACACCGTGTCTCATAAAAGGCTTGAATAATATAATCTGTGTGGCAGTTTTCAGATTAAACAATATTGATGCTTTATGTAGCACAACATGCCAAGCTAGATGCCAGCAAAATTTTTAGTTTTTTAAAAGTTTGGGTTTGGTTTTTTTTTTTTGGAAAACTCAATATGACTTCTAATCTAACAGTTTTTTTCTCCCCACCGTATCCAACTGTTTGTTTCACGCTGATGTATTTCTCCTACATTCTGTGTTTTTATTTTTATTCTTTATATGATTATTTGAGTACAAAAACAACCATTTTCTCCACTGTTGCTTTATGGCTCATAGCAGAGCACGTACTCTTAGTCTGTGCAGGGCAGGCCTCATGTCAGAATTGAGGAAAACCCACCCTCTAATATTTCATTTTTTTAAAAAGTCATTGCACGCAAAATTTGGACACCATATAACGTTAGTTAAATTTAACATGATAGATAAGATTCATACGGTCCAAATGTATTGTTGTGATACATGAAACCTTTAAAATTATTGTAGTACATTTCAATGTACCCCCCTATTCAGACATTTAAAAGTGTGAGGAGTCAAAATACAAGTATGGAGAGGCGGCATAAGCACAGCCTGTCCTCATGCGTACAACCTACAGGCTTTCAAACCCCTGAATAGAGCTTTATGGTGATGACAAGTATAATTGGTGATCAAATAAGTATAACCTCCACTGAGGCTCATAGAAAGCAATTTGCTTTTTTAAAAAGTATTTATTTTCAATGCAAATGCTGATTTTTGTTCTCTAACCTCTCCCCAAAGCAGTGTATATCTTATAAATGTGTGTGTACAGTAGAGTCCCAGTTATCCGACCTAAACAGGCGGGCACAGGGTCAGATAACCGAAATGTCGGATGACACAGAAGCCTGTGGCGGCCGCCATTTTGGGGGTGTGTCTGGGGACGTGTCTGGGTGTGCCTGGGGGCATGTCTGGGCGTGTCTGGGCACGTCTGGGAGTGCGGAAAGGCCTACGGCCACGCCCCCAGGCCACCGTGACGTCAGTTAATCCAGAAGGTCGGATAACCGCACGTTGGATAACCAGGACTCTACTGTACCTTCAGATCATCTGTTGACTTACGATGACCTCATGAATTTCATAGGGTTCTTTCCTCTGAAATAGAGCCTACAGGACCTGGTATTTGTTGGTGGTCTCTCATTCAAGCACTAACCAGAGCTGACCCTGCTTAGCTTCCAAAATCAGACAGAATCTGGTACCTTCAGTGTATAAATTCAAGTTGCTTCAGTTCTTTTCTTTTCTTTTTTTTCCATCTTTGTTTAAACCATTGACCATTCAGTATGCTTTTCTGTGCCTAGTGAGGGCAAGTGAGAGGTATGCTGGGACATGGAGTATATGTGGGACAAGAAGAGAGAGAAAGCAGTTGTGGAAGAGCTCTCACCGTGAGTCACTACTGATTAAGTGAGGCAGGATAAGATGGTTATTTTGGAATTTCAGTAAAATTTGGTTGTGGTGGAAATGGAAAGCAAGAAGTAATTTCCTTGAAATATGAGCTGAAGTTTCAGTGGCAGCCAGCCCACTGGCTCCTATCCTCTCATTTTATTTAGCGATTGCACCTTTCATGTGGTTTGAGTGTTGCACTAGGAGTCCAGGAGACGGGAGTTTCAGTCCTTATTTGGCCATGGAAACCCACTAAGTGGCCAAGAAAACCCTGGTATAGGGTCACCATAAGTCAGAGTCAACCGGAATCACACACTACCAACAACAACTTTCATGTTGTGCAATTATTTCAAGTTCCTTGTCATTGTAAGTGAAAACTGCCAATCTGGAGTGTGTTGATTTTTTTTCCAAAGCCTTTGTGGAGAATTCTCGAGTGCTCAGAAAGATGCAGTCTGGAAGAATTGTTCCATTTTCCTCTGCACTCTTGTTTCTGCCAGTTTCTTTCCGCCCATCTTTGACAAGGCTGCAAGTTTCTTTTATCAACAATGGTGCTTTCTTCCTGGACACTCTGTCTTAGGGACTTGGTACACTTTCAGACAAGATTATTTTTACTGCACAATTGGCCTGCCTCAATCACAGAATTTGGAAGGCTGTCTCAAATTTGTAGTCCTCCTTTGTCTCCCCACCACTGCTTCTGTCTTCCCCCCACTTATAATAATAATAATAAAAAAATGCTCACCTAAGGAAAGGCAGAATAGCTCTTTTTGATTGACAATGGTAAGAGACTTCTGTCTGGAAGCTCACTGAGCCCAACAAACTACCCAAGATCAGGGCCATTTCCGCACGAGACTGGTATAGCACTTTGATTCCACTTTCATCCTATGGAATCCTGGGGTTTGCAGTTTTGGGAGGGGCCGGCTGGCCCTTCCCGAAACTGCAAACCCCAGGATTCCATAGGATGTTGAAAGTGGAATCAAAGCGCTATAACAGTCTCTTGCGGAAATGGTCCCTGTCATTGTGAGCATGGAGTGCCGTCACAGACAGGTGTGCAAGTGCCCTCCCTACTCCTTTTTTTGCTCACAAGATTTAAGAAAAGGGGTGTAATGCAATCTGAAGTGAGAACAAGAGAAACTTCTCTTTGTCAGGGTTTGCTTTCCCCAGAAGTAAAATAAACTAAGCTCTTAAAAGCACCTTATCACAAAATAGATCCCCTCCTGGAAGCAGCAGTTGTTCCTGCCATTTGACAGGACCCAAGACTATATAAAATGATAAATAGCTCTCCGTGGCAGTTTCTTGCTTTTGCATGTCATTGCAATTTGTTTCTGCTATCAAAAGTGTACATTTTTTGAGAACAGAATGACGTTCCACGAAGAGGACTTTGCTCTAGGAAGCTCTTTGTCACATCATCCTTCTCTGGGTCTCATCGTTCACGGGGGATACCACACTTGTCAGTCATTGTGTTGTCTACATTTTTAGAATGGAAAAAGAGAAAGAGACAGAGAGAGAGAGAGAGAGAGAGACTCATACACTCACCTGAAATTTGCACGTCTTAACTAAATCATGACATGAAAAGTGCTTAAAGTTCTCTTGATTTACTAGCTTACTCTGAAAGTGTATTTTTTTTTTTTATCCTTGAATCCTTATGAAGGTACCATGGTTGAAAGTCATGGAGCTCCATTTCTCTAGGACATTTTAGAGAGTGGAAAAAAAGGCATCAGTCTACGCTCATCTTAAAATAATATTAACACTAATGTAAAATGTTGCTTCATTGCTGGGCCAGCCAGAAGGCATTCACACTTAATTTTCAATTCTAAAAAGGCTTTCTTCTTTGCCACTAAATATGCAATGTAATGAAGAAGGACTGTAGATCATGAGCCCATGCTTTGCAACTGGAAAGATGCAGGTACAACCCATGGTCAGTTACAGGCTCTTCAGCAGCAGGGCTGGAAAAGACCTGAAAAGAGTTGCTGGTTGTGAAAAAAAAATAAAACGGACAGGACTTCTGTTGGTGTAATGAATGTGCAGAAAAGGGAATTTCAACAAGTGTTGTTTGTCATGCAACCAATACCTGCTGAAATTTCCTCTTTTATACAACCATTTAATTACAGGAGACCTGTCTCTTTTTTCACCTGGTAACCCTACTACCGAGCGATGGAGAACCAGTACTCTTTGGAAGATAATACTAAAAAGTCAGTAGTCAGAGTTTGGAATCTTCATATTGTTTTCCCTATGCAGAGTCTGTTTGTTTGTGTGTATGCATTATCTTGGAGTTTGAGAGAGACTTGTGTATATGTGTATGAGAGTAAGTAAGTGTGTGTGTGTGTGTGTGTGTGTATCTTGGAGTCTGAGACCCGCAGTGACTTTTCTAGCATTCCTTTTTAAACTCGCATTTGATCCGTTAGTTTGGGCTCGTATCCGGTTGTTTAAAAAAAAATATGCAAGAACTTTATAGTTGCCTTGAAAACTTAAACTCCACACATCTGCTAAAGATAAATGAGAGGGAGTGCAGATAAACAGACCCTTTTCTTTAGTCCAGACTCTCTCTGCACCACTCATGGTCTGAAGAAAGCTTTTCAGGGAAGTATTACCCCAATTACCTGACAGCTTTGGCAAGATGAAACCATAATATCTCTTTTTTCCCCATTCCCTAGGATATCAGCACTATATTTATTTAGATTATACCAATGTTGCTTCATAGTTAGCTTTCAGTTCTAAAGGCACCTTTTGCTTTTCTCTTCTGGATGGGCTAACAAACACTTATTGCTCCGTTAATGTCTGAGAGATCATCTTCTTTCATTACCACTGCACAAATTATTTGCTGTCACTTTGATTTTTTTTTTTTTTAATTTGAGAAAATGGCTCTCTTTTATCTCTTAGGAATGAGCATCCCATGTAACCACTGGGAAGAAATACAATTTGTGTTGGTCATTTACGCAGATGAGAAAGGTCATAAAACTCTGTGTTTTCAAAGTTGTGCCTTAGAGTAATGCTCTATTAGCATAATCTTTGAAGGCCTCATTTCGAATAAGTAAGTTTAAAATATTTTAGGGTCATACCAATATTGTCAGAACTAGCTATAGTGTTTTAGCAATTCACTTTGCAACACTCATTGTGAATTGTTAGAATTACTTTTTTTCCGGAGTTCTACTTTCCACAGATGACAGAAAGTGAGATTTAAAGGTTCATTTAAAGGTTATAAAATCTGAAATGCAGTTGCTTGTAGTCTTCTTACTCCAAAATGTGGGTGACTCAGGGTTCCACACGTAATGCCGGTACCTCTGCTCAAAAGTGGGGAATTATTAGCTCAAATTAGGAAGCTTGCAAGAGGGAGTAGCCCAACAGGATCTTTCCACCTACGTTTACAGGGTCACGTAGGAAAGAACCTGCCAGAAATTCCAAATGTAAACTAAAAATGCTGTTTATTGAGAGTTCACTCATGGACTTACACATGCACACAAGAGCTAGCCAAAGGATAAAGGGGAGAAAGTTATGGATAGATTTGTAGGGTTCAGGTGATAATTGCCAATCTAGAGAGCAGCAAGGAAAGTGGCGATGTGGCTTAGGTTCACTCCTAAGGATAGTTCTCGTCAGGACTTGGAGCAACACCGTGGTGTTCACAAAGGAAAGAGACTGCATTGAATCACTCAAAACTGAGGGGTTTTATACCAAAAATCTACCCTGCAGGTATGGGTGTGAATGGCTTAAACCAGCCAAGTGGACGATGAGAGTTGCAACACGGACAATGGGGTCCGAATGGAGTTAACGGTCTCAGTGTTTAGGTAACAAAGAGTTAATGGCTGTCATAATAGCTCTGTATTGTTGAGAGGCATGGGGGACCAAGCAGGGAAATGTCCATGTGTGAGGGAACAGGCTTGGAACAATCACAGTTGTGGTGGGAGTGTCGTTTGCTCATTGTATGCTGAGAGATGCCCCAGCTTCAGCTTAAGCCTATTATCTCTGGAGTTGCTTTGTAATCTGCCTGACAATGACTTTGGCAACACCAAGAGGGAGTGTTGGCTCACCTGCCGTGCCATCCCATGTTTTCAGTCAGCAGTTTTCCTCTGTTCAGCTTGACCTTTCAGTCACACCAGGTTCCATTTTATATAGATGCCAATAAACATAGTTGCCAATTAAATAATATTTTGCCAATTAAATCATATCAAACATGGGGGGGGTGCAGGGCCATAACAGATTGTTGTTGTTCAGTGTTTGGTTCTTCAGTTTGGTCCACCTCATATTTATCTCAACAATCTCAGTGTTTAGAGGATGGGTGAGAAACTTCAAGAATATAAAAACAGCCATAAGTCTCTTTTTATCTGTGTTTCTTGAATATGTTAATGGCTCTCTGCAGTGTCATCACTTTTTTTTTTCCAAAGCCATAATAATGAGTTCCCATTTCCTCTCCAGGCTAAACCCACCATCAATAGGTAGGGTAAATTTAAATGTACAAACACTGAAAAAGGTTCATAAAATTTTTGCTTCAGTAAGTGCTATAATATCTATGCTCTGCACAGTCTCCTAATATAAGGTGATGTAAATTTCCTTGTGGTAGGTGAAATGGGAAATGGGGGGAGGTCTTCTTTACTGGAAAAAAAATGTTTTTACTCTATCAGTTGGGTTAATTATTCTCATGAGGAAAGGACTGAGATACATTGGTCCCTTGGTATTGGCTGGAGTTTGATTCCAAGACCCTCTCCTCGTCGATATCAAAATTTGTGGATGTTCAAGTCCCATTAGGTACAATGGTGTAGAAAAATGGTGTCCTTTATATAAAATGGTATAATCAAAGTTTGCTTTTTGGACTTTTTTAACATATTTTTGAGCCGTTTGTTGGTTGAATCCGTGCATACAGAGTCCATGGATATGGAGAGCTGAATGCACATAGAAGCCATCACATATGAGATTCTAGTAGTAAAAATGAACCAGCAAAACACTAATTTCAACGGCTAGTTGTTCAGCACATCTACCGCTGCTTAGGCAACGTGCTCCATCCAAGGAGAGGAAGGAGGGGAAGAAAGTGAAAAACCTAGCATCCTAGGGAGGCACTAGTTTGTAACCAGCCATGAGAATAAGGGTGTATTTTCCCACAGCCATTCCACATCTTGTACACCTGCAAAACATCTCCCCATGTCCTTTTCAGTGATGATGATGTGCTCTTACTTGACAGTTACAGGAGGCAAAAGGACCAGAATGGGAGATGGTGCATTAATTCTTTCAGGGTCTCTGGTGGAATGACGGAGTCCTGCATGGTCATCAGAACAAATCAATTGCACAGTTCTGCTGGAAGGCAGCAGAAAACAGATCCCAGAGAAAGAAAGCAAACCAGTCAGTTCAGCACAGGACATCACAATGAAATATATATCTTGGCACATCCCTGCCAAGTTTTGTTACTATAATTGAAAATCAAGGTAGAACCCCAAATGCCTGCTATTCTGGGAAAAGGGGGAATAGAGATGGGAAAGCAAATGGCAATCAGCCTCAGGCGTAATAAAACTATGCTCAGAATAATAGTAATAATAACATAAGAGGATGCCTCTTCAGTTTGTTTGGAGTGATACAGGTTAGCAACAAGGCAGAATGCTGTCATTCTGATAATCATCTTCAAGCTCTCCTGCAAACAAAAGAACCAGAAAGCAAATTCTGAACACAGAAATACTGGGAGGAATTGAAGCCATAAGTGATAGCAAGTGGTGAGATGGGGGACTCTTGGAAGATATGGATTGAATACAACAGGGGAAAGATTTAATTAACTTGTAAAACACATGTTGCATCTACACTCTGTTGTATTCTAGTGTACAGCACCATACAGTACATGGAAACTTCAGAATATGATGTGACACAGATTTGAAAAAAGATGCCCATAGACAAATGAATGGAGGAGATCCAGGGCTACCTATATTCTGTGCTGCATTGGAGGCAGTCAGAAATGTTGGATCAGACATGTTAAACTAAATAAACACTGGAGGGGTAGCAATATTAGTATTGTAGAACATAAAAGAGTTCTTTGTTTCTCTCTAAGCTTTGCTCCAGCAAGCTTAAGGCGGCACATCCGGTTCTCCTTTCCTCTTAATCTTATCTTATCAACAATTTTGTTGTGTTAGTTAGAGTGAAAAATGGTGGCTTTCCAATGTGGCGCGGGATTTTGAACCTGGGACTCACCAGCTCTAGTTTGACATGCTATTTTTTTGATGGGAAGTCATCAGTTTCATGCTCGACATCTTTAAGAATTCTTGAGTAAATGCCATTTGGATCTGAGAGTTTGCTTGTTATTTGTTTCCCTTTATTTTCAAAACCGTCTGTGAAACCTAGATCATATTAATTTATCGTATTCATTTTATTTATGTCCCTTCCCCTACCCCCAGTGTGCCATTCAGGACTTATAAGCAGAACTGGGAAACGTAGCCTTCCAGAGGTAGCTGGACTACATATGACATCTCCCTTCAGCATAGCTCATGGTGGGATGATAGGAACTGAACAGTATGCATTCTGCATCCCTCCCCCATTACTGGTCCCCGTGTTTCCACACATTCGTCTTAAACAAACAAAACAAAAATTATTCTTAGATTAACGTCTTACGTTTTTCTGCAGGGAGGAGAGCCACAAACAACTGATAAGGTTTCTCTGCGATCCTTTGATTATTCTTTGTATATCCTGAATACTCTTTCTCCTGCCCCAGTGACCCTAGTTATTTTCCTGGATCTGATCTGTTTTCAAAAGTGTTGGTCATGAAGTTATTAACTGGATGGTATTCATAGTGGCACGATTTCCGGGCGAACATCCTTTTTGCTAATCCTGTCTCATTTGACAAGTTGCTATTCCTGCTTCAGATTCCACTATGTTAGGGCTACTTGTTAGTTTTCAATTATCCATAAATAAAATTTGTACAAATTGTATAAAATAACTATGGATCTTTCCATTCTGCTAGGTTTCAGTTGTCTCCAGAATAGTCAGGTTCTCCTTTAATACCAGTTTCTCAAAAGCTTCCACACTGACTTGAGAACTTGTATCTGTCCACTGTGCTCAAGCATCTCTGGCCAGGAGTGTATCCTTTACATCTCTTCAAGGCTGATACTCATTTTTTTTTAACCTCTTGTAGCTTTAAATGTGTGGAAACCTGAGAGAGGATTATGGGGACAGAATGTTTTTTCCTCTAAATTGCGGCTCATTAATCCCCCCCCCTTCTCTTTCTCTGTGCCAAATGACAGCTAAGGAAATGCCAAAAATTCCCCCCCCCCAAAATAAATATACAAGCTTTAATTAGTGCACGGATGAAAACAGTATGCATTATTAGTGGCACTTGCTATATTTTTCCCCCTTGGGTAATGCTTTTAATTAAGATTTTTGATGGCCAATGTCATAAGTCAGTAGGCTTCTGCTGCTGTAATGTGTCCCAAATGGACCCTCTGCACGGGCTTTGCACTAATGCCCTGTAATTGTGTTGCACTTTCCCTAATTAAACTGACAAGCAACTTGAATTGATATCGCTTAGAACATTGATCTGAAGAGGTGGCAGGAATAGATCGTACTGTTTCTCTTACTTATGTGCTGTGTGCTGCAGTTGTTACAGAGAGGCCTGGAATGGTGACGAACTGAGAACCGGTCACTCACTGCATGTAGTTCCTCCCAGACTCTCTTAATATAGAGATATAAAATATATATTTTGTTTCAGACTTTGTCCGTCTTAGAGGCAGTGGCCTGGAGGGAAATTCTTAGACTGGAAAAGCAGAGCTAATGCTCAGTAGCTACATTATTTACACTAATGAGGATCTCATCGTCTTCTTAGTCAGCCAGCCATTAATTCAAAGTGATAGGTGGAAGTTACACTATGTGTGCAATTAATTGTCACGCTCCTTGTTTGTAGCGCAGGTGAGGCTTCCCTTGGAGGGCAGCCAAGTGAACAAGGCTAGCTGCCAGGAACACAAGTTGCTCTTTGCAACAAATTTGAAAAATGCATTAGGCGTTGTGTTGCATACTATTCCTCTTTGAGTATATGTGTCTTTAAAACTCACACACATTAAAGGCTCTCTAATGGATATCCGGACGCCAAAGATTAACCAAGTCGCAGAATTAGGCAAGCAACTATCTGTAATGCCAGGAACAGAAAATGCCAATTCCAGTATTCAGTCATAATTAAGGCATGGCATGAAAGTGTCTAGAAGCATAGAACTGGAAGAGACCCCAGGGACCAGCTTGTCCAACCCCCTGCCATGCAGGAACATCCATCAAAGCACTCCCAACAGATGGCCATCCAGCCTCTGTTCAAAAACCTCCCAAGAAGGAGACTCCACCACACTCCACTGAGGCAGCAGATTCCACTGCCGGACAGCAATGACCATCAGGAAGTCTTCTCATAAACTACTAGATCAAAAATCTTTGGAAACCAAGACCCATTGATTAGCGTGAAGGCTGATGTGGAGGAAGGGATGGAATTAACATCTCTCTAACTGCCTCATTTGTTCCTATTCTGTTCCTTTTTCCAAGGAATAGGTATCATGCTATAGTACATTAGCATACTTGTTTTATGTGGAGATCCTTTACACTCCATGAAGCTGACAGGACAAAGCCTTGAATACAGGGATTTTCAAGAAACTGTTATGGATTATTTTAGATAACTAAATAGGTGGTTCACTTCCCTTTAAACTATCTTTATGCCTCAGAGCTAATCCCCTTTCATGAAAAGTCCATAAAAAGTTAACTATAGTTTAAAACCTGTTTTTTGCCACCACAGTAACCCACAATTTCATTTGATTCAGATCCTCTCTCTTTGAATATGAAAATGTCACTCTATAAATGGTACTTGCTTCTAGATATCAAATTGGATAGAGAAAGTAGTTATCTAATATGGTGGAGCAGGATAGTGGACTGGACTGGACTGAAGAGATTCTAGTGGTAGGAGAAACGTAATGCTCCAATACTGGCCACAACTGACATGAGAATAATGGTGGGACAGTTTAGGGGGAAATGGTGGAATATGTCCATTTCTCATATTTGCTGTAGCTGGCATGCTTCAAAAGACAAATAAAGGAGCGGAGAGTATTCCAAATAACCTACTGTTGGCTTGATTGGTTTCCGTTAATACTTAATATTATGAATTCAAGTAAAAATATCGATTACTTTCCCCAAACTTCATGAGCTATCTAAGTGTTTAGGTCTTTGGTGTAGTATAGCGGTTTGCGTGTTGAAACAGAACTTCAGAAAACCAACAGTGAACTCCTGCTCAGCCAAGGAAGCTCCCTGGATGACCTTGGGCATGCCACACTCTCTGAGCGTAAGGGAAAGCAATAGCGAACCTCCTCTGAACAAATCTTGCCAAGAAAACTTCATGATAGGGCCACCTTAGGTTTGCCTTAAGTCAGAAACACCACATGGCCACTAATCCAAAAAGGTACCATATTTGCTGGTGTATGAGACCCATTTTTTCCTCAAAAAATACTGTTTAAAAATGGGGTGCGTCTTATACACTGGTGTGTGTTATACGTCAGCAAATAATATTTGCCAGAGTATAAATGGGGTACGTCTTATACATGAGTGCATCTTGTACACTGGCAAATATGGTAATTTTTTTGAACTTTTGTGAATTTATCTGCCCAGGCAAGCACAGATTCAGATCTTAATGAGTATTGAGAGTGAAAGAGCCTTTCCTCACTACACTGTTATAGTGCTATTATTCCACAGATTAGGGCGGGGCCTTTAGAATTCTCAGCCAGAGAGCTGTTTGGCCTCAGGAAACTACACATCCCAGAATTCCACAGGATGTTGAATGTGGAATAATAGCACTATAACACAGCAGTGCGGAAAGTCCCAAAGAGAATGGAACGGATAAAAGTATCAGCCCAAAATAACTGTGTAAGCACAATATGAGCTGTAGGCTACTGAATTATACTGTGAAGGATATGAAGCATAATTGTAAGAACATTTGTGCGAAGGCCTGTTTTTGCAATGGTTGATGTGAAATTCCTGTGTGGAAGAGATGCCTCAACAAAGTCCCCCAAATTTCCAAACTATGGCCATTTCTGCACTAGACTGTTATAGTGCTATTATTCCACTTTCAACATCCTATGAAATCCTGAAGTTTGCAGTTTAGGGAGGGGCCTCAAAGACCCTCTCTAAACCGTAAACCCCAGGATTCCATAGGATGTTGAAAGTGGAATAATAGCACTATAACAGTCTAGCATGGAAATGGCCTATGAATGGAAACAATACTTCTGAATTTTCTGAAAGTTCTGGTTTTGGCCAATAGGAGATTATGGATTGCCTAGCCTGGTTGTGTGCTTACTTCTCATTACCTCTCTGTGGCCATAGTCCATGTGTGACCAGGAAGCTGAGTCCTGAAGTGAAAATTAAAGGCATACAGATTGCAGTCTGCAGCTGGCAAGCGTGGGACCATAAATTAAGAATTTGTTGTGGGTGCTGTGGTGGATGGTAATTAAGAAATTAGCTCTTTCAATGAAATGTTTGCTGCCATCTGAGTAAAAGCATCTGCTTGCTTTCTTTTAAAGGCCAGTCAGTTTGGGCATTTTGTTTTGTTTTTTTAGAAAATTTTAAATGGACAGTTTACTAAATAAGAACTGTATGTTTTTTCTTTTTTTTTTCCCCCTCCTCCTTCTTCTTTTTTAACTAACTGGAAGTCTTTTGATGGTTTTAAAGAAAATCCCTAAGGTTGCTGGTAATCTAAAATTGCCAATTGATCAGACTTGACTTAGCTAAAAAAGTCAATGCGATTCTGGGTTGTATCAACAGGAGTATAGTGTCGAGATCTAGGGAAGTAATAATACCACTTTATTCTGCTTTGGTTAGACCTCACTTGGAATACTGTGTCCAGTTCTGGGTGCCACAGTTCAGGAAGGGTATCAACAAGCTGGAACATGTCCAGAGGATGGGAACCGAAATGGTAAAGGGTCTGGAAACCATGACCTATGAGGAGAGGCTCAGAGAGAGAGGTACCCTGTTTGCTTGTGTATAAGACTCACTTTTTCCCCCTCAAAAATGATGTTTGAAAATGGGGTGCGTCTCATATGCCAGTGTGTCTGATACACTGACAAATATTATTTGCTAATGCATAAATGGGTGCATCTTATACACCAGTGTGTTTTATACACCAGTTAAGGAAGGTTAGGAGGAGACATGATAGCCATATTTAAATATTTGAAGGGATGTCATGCTGAAGACGGAGCAAGGTTGTTTTCTGCTGCTCCAGAAACTAGGACACAAAGCAATGGATTCAAACTACATGAAAAGAGATTCCACCTAAACATCAGGGAGAACTTTCTGACAGTCAGAGCCATTTGACAATGGAATATGCTGCCTCAGAGTGTGGTGGAGTCACCTTTAGAGGTTTTTAAGCAGAGGCTGGATGGCCATTTGCTAGGTGTGGTTTGAGTGTTTGTTCCTGCATAGCAGGGTTTTGGATTTGATGGCCATTTTGGTCTCTTCCAACTCTATTTTTGTACGTTTCTATGATTCTTTTTACAGCTGATCTGGGTTGTGTGCCATTTTCTTAGCCAATATCTTGCTTCCTGCAGGATTTTCTTCCTACTTCAGATCAACATGTAAAACTACACTGAGTGGTTTGAGCTTTGGACTAGGGCAATGGTTCTCAACCTGTGGGTCCCCAGATGTTTGTGGACTTCAGCTCCCAGAAGCCCCAGCCACTATGGTCAATGCTCAGGGCTTCTGGGAGCTGAAGTCCAAAAACATCTGGGGACCCACAGGTTGAGAACCACTGGACTAGGGCTATAAGGGACAAAAGTTCAAATCTCTGCTCAGTCGTAGAAATCTGTTGCATGCCTGTGAGGAAATCATAGTATCGTATCTCTCAGCATCAGAGGAAAACAATGACAAACCTTCTTGGAATAAATCTAGGGGGAAAAAATCTAGGATAGGTCTGGCACAAGTCAGAGGCAATGTGACGACATTGTGACGACATATAGGAACAATAACAATAATAGAAATGTATTATTCTGAATTAAACCCATTTCCCATGTAGCTAAGTCTGTTCTGAGTGACGGCTTTCCAAAGTGCCAGACCGAAATCTTTTACAGCTCCAGTGGAGATCTTAGAGATACCAGGGATGAGACCTGGAATAAACACACAAAACTTCTAAGCTGCCTGGTTTTATGCTGATGGATTTCCTTATCATCGTGTATTTGATTATAATAAGGATATTTAATGTAACTGCTTTAGTACTTATTTTGTTCTATTAAATTCTGTTGCCCACTTAGAATAAATCTGAGTAATTCATGCCATATATATAGAGAGAGAGCGCAATCAATCAATAGAGAGCCAATGTGGTGTGGTAGTTTGAGCACTGAACCACAACTCTGGAGCTCAGTGTTCAAATCCTCGATTGGCCATGGAAACCTTCTGGGTGACTTTGAGCAAGTCACACTCTCTCAGACCCAGAGAAAGGCAAAAACAAATCTTGACAAGAAAACTCCATGACAGAGTCATGTCAGGGTTGCTGTAAATCAGCAATGACTTGAAGACACACAACAACAAAATGATCAAAGTCAACAAACAAAGGAAGAAAAATTTAAAAACATACACTTACACACATAAAGAAAATGCAACTGAAATAAAAAAAATAAAAATAAATTTAAGGAGGGGAATGGGATGAATTATATTTATATAATTCAGCCAATAAACCACATGGATAAAACTGTTTTTGTCATCTTTTCCAGTAATTTAGGCCATTTCTGCACTCGATTGTTATAGTGCTATTATCCCACTTTCAACATCCTGTGGAATCCTGAGGTTTGCAGTTTAGGAAGGGGCCTTTGATGATATTATTAATTAATAATAATAACAACAACAACCATCACCACAGTAGTAACACTTATTATTTGCTGCCTTGGTTGCTGTATTTTAGTGGAAAACTGGGACATAGATTCTGCACAGTAAATGAATATGCATAATATCTTTAAGCTACAGTCTTTCTCTAATACATCTTGGATGTCTGAGGAATATTGTCTGTGTGAATTCTGCTGCAAACTGAACCCTCAATTAATGTGTATATGGAAATGTAATTATCCTTTGGCTTTCATATTTATCCTACATGGATCAGTACCAAAATACATTTAAAGATGTATTAAAGATGTGCACTTAGAGATGATTGTATTTGTGAGGGGGAAGAAATGTTTCTTTTTAAAGTGAGCTGTTTACAGATGTTTTTAAATATATACATTTAATTTAGTAACAGGACAGAAATATAAATGAATATGACAAATTTACACACATCAGAAAGCAACTGAGATGTTCATTTTTCATTTAAGCCCTTTGGGGTATCACCATGCTGCTGTTTGAACTACTTCTAAGTGGTGATTCCAAGACGTGAACCTGAAACCTTATAGAGTTAACCCTCTTTTTTTGCAGGGGTTAAAGGAGCAAAACCCCCATGAAAGTGGAAAATCTGCAAAAATAAATAAAAATGGCAAATACTTTTTTTTTTTTTAACCAGAGAAAACATCTATACGAGTGTCTACATCCTCCAGCATGACTCAAATCTCAGTGAAAGTTGACCACAGAATCACTCTGGAGGACCAAGAGATTCCCAGAGAGAACATATTAATCAAATTGTTGAATCATCAAGTCCACAAATGGGAAACCAGCAATTGTGGATGGCCAACTGTACCTCAAAGCAAATGTTCTTCCATTGGCCATGGAAACCCACTAGCTGACCTTGGATACGTCACACACTCTCAGAAAACCCTATGATAGTTCACCTTAGGGTCATCATAAGTCAAAAACAACTTGAAGGAACACAACAACAACAATCAACATCGCTGCATAAGGGCATCTTTCTTTACTTTTTCTTCTTTTTATGTATCATTATTTTTTTTCATTTCATGCATGGTCAGACATATGTGTATACAAACGCACAGACAGTATTGTTTAGCCTTCTGAATTGCAAGATGGAACACTATGGGTTGGTTCCATATTTGTGCAGCTTCCCTGTCACAGAGGTGACTCCAGTTTGCCCCACCGAAATGCTACTCAGAGGCCGGAGACCCTACTGGATGGTGTAGGCTCTGGTGCATAAAAAGGGATGAGTGCAGAGGCTTATGCAAGCTCAGTTGCGTAGGGATGTGGGGGGGCATTCGCCCCGGGTGGCAATGTTTCTGGGGTGTCCCGGCCCGTAGCCACACCCTCTCGCCCTGCAGCCACACCCCTGTGCACAGTGGCCACGCCCCTCATGCTGTAGCCACACCCCTCCCACCCCACCTCCACACACTCCAAGTTCCGCCAGTGTGCAAGCCCAGCTGTAGATACCTAAAACTGGATCCACCCCAATATCTTTAAAATACCCTAAAGACGATGCATAAGTTGCTTGGATTCCATGCTCCAGACCCTGTAGGACAGAGCTTTCCAAACTTTTCACGTTGGTGACACACTTCTTAGACATCCCTCATTTCGTGACATAGTAATTCAGTTTTACTAGCAAACGGGACATTAAACTAACCCCTTATAAGAGATAGGGACATATACATAAATTGTAATAACGAAATGTATGGGGACACAACATATCTCGTGAAAACTTTTCATTATTTTTAAAAATATATGATTTATAAATACTTACATATATTTTCAAGATTGTAGGCAACACACCTCCACACTTCAGGCGACACACTAATGTGTCACAGCACACTGTTTGAAAAGCCCTTCTGTAGGCAATGAGGGCTCCATGCCCCCAAATTATACAGCATGGATTTGCTCAGTACTTTGTGTATACTAGCTTAGAACCCTACTTCTAAAGGGTGCTAGCACATGGAACTTTTCATGTGCAATGCATTGGGTATTCTTAAGTCATCCAGATGGTGCTGTGATGAAAAGATGGCAGTACAAGTATATAAACTGTTACCAAACTTGGTGGTACTTCTTATCACATTCCTAAAACAGAAATACATTTTCAGATGCCTCATCCATCAATCAGAAATGTGCATGTTTGTTCCAAATCTGTCCTCTCCTCGTGATGTCGTCATGGTTCAAAATTCTTTTTTAAGTATATCTGTACATGTGTGTTAGCGTTAAAGCAATCAATGGGAGAATGAGTCTACTACCTTCTGATAAAAATCTTTTCCTTCCAACATAAAAAAGTATACTTAAATTAGAGGCACCTGTTTTCTTCAGCTGTAATAAAGTGGGTGTATTTTTCTTTCCTTTTAACCTTTAATGATGAATCATTTCCTTAACTAAAGTGATCACTTATAGCTTTTTAAAAATGTGAATCATTCTAAGAGTTTCATACAATTTTTAAACATAATTTTTGGCTGTAATTGAAAGTATAATTTCAATTTCTCTTATTTTCCCCTCAAACATAATGATTGATCAGTGCTTAGAAAATTATTTGATATACTTTGTGAATCCACTCCAGTTTTATGAAATCCAAGGGCGTGCATCTTTATGAAAGAGAACTGCTTCACTCATTCAAAGTTAAAGTGGGTAAAATATTGTTGGAAATGAATGGAATGCTGAAATGTGTCTCTTCTTTCCATTTTACTCTCCAAATACGAGCCAAGGTCCTTGTGCATGTGTCACGTGAATCTACGCTGGTGAAGTTAAGTGGTGGTTGGGCTGCGCCACCCTTATGTTGAATCCAGACATTAGGGACAGTATTGGAAAGCACACATAAGAGCAGAAAACAAAAAGGAGACAAGCTCCATGTGCCAATAGATGGTCAACTGTTTATTTCTTTAAAAAGCCCAGTGCATTTTGGCCTATATGAGAAAAGGCATTCTCCAGGGGCCAGACTAGAATGGAAATACTAATCTGTTACAAATATTTAAAAGGACAAGACAATAGTAAATTAACCATATTGTTATGAAAACATAAGATTACATCATTTTGTCTTGTCAACACTCAACAGAAACTTTCGGAGTTGTAGACACACTCAACAAAAGGATAGACAAAGAACAGTCCACTTTTTTAAGAAATTAACTTTTGTTTTGTTGTTTATACATACTTCAGATAGTCAGTGGCCCTTTTCGCACCTTACCTTCGTCGCGGTGGTGGGGGGCGGCGCTCGCGCAAGCAGCCGTTTGCGTGAGCCGCTCAGAGCAGCCCTTCTGTCTCCCGCAGCTGTTTACCGGTCGCGCGAGCGGCGCGCGAACACCCCGCCCCTTCCTACCGCAGCGCAACCTGGGAATTGCAGGCTAGCTCTGAGGCAGGAAGCGTGACTGGCCCGCTCGTCCGACGCACCGCAGGGCAGGTAAGTGCACGAGGGCCCCGGGAGCATCGCACGACCGCGCAGTATTTTCAGCTTAGAGCCGAAAATAAGAAAATGCGTGCGCGTCCTGCTTTAGGCCCGTGAGCGTCACATGAATGGGAGTGCATCGTACGGACTGACGCTCCCATTTACGCGACGCTCAAGGGGCCCTCCCACTACAGAAACTGTGTGCGAAAAGGGCCAATAAAAGGAAGAACCAATGATATCTGATACATTTCATCTGGGAAATGTAAAGCATGTTCTAGCACCATCTCTCATTTACTTATTTAATACTTAATATAACTTAGCTGACAACTTAATTCTGAAAGTAAGTTGGAATTTCAACATTAACTTGATTCTGAAATTCCAACTGAAATTGATCACTTCAGGTAATAAATAAATTTCACGATTGTGTATGATTTGCCAAGGACCAATTTCTTTAAATAAAAAAATTTAGGAGGAAGGGAATAATCAGAATATTATGAGACACACACACACCTGCACCACAGTTAATGTGTGCCTTAATAAAAGAGTGTTGTATTGAAATTCTGTATGAGATGTGAATGATAGTGTCATCTTCCTTGCAGACAATTTCAGGAAGGGCAGAAGTGGGAAATGAAATGTGCATTAAGGTGCTGCAGTTGTTCAATCAATAGGTAATCTGTCCAGCTGTCCCTTGCTGGATGAATGACTGGTAAATGGAACCAGAATGTGTTTTTTTTGTGGGGGGGACACAATGTGTAATGATACATTAGTAGATGAAGCTGCTGGAACGGTTTTAGCTCTGGCTTGTGTATCCACTGCAAAAGACTCTTGAAAGAAACCCTTCAGCATTAGGAAACAGTAGACATACCTGGCAATTTCTTGATGAGCTGTTTAAAAAAGCAGAGACACTTCTTTATTATAAACTGAGCCATTGCATTAAGCTTTCTCTTTGTGGCTGGTGGGTTTTTTTGTATAAGAAGGTCATGTTTCTTTTAAACCCTTTTCATTCCATATCTTCCATAAACTTGGCCTTCTAACTGAAGATATGATGCCACTCTTTTAACCCATCACAATAGCAAATTCACATGAATTCCCCCCCCAGCATGTGTGACAGACACTTACCTCACTTCCATTCTTCGTACAAAGGGTCCACTGCCATTACCATCATTTTTCTGAGAAGAAAAGCTCAATTTCATGCAGTCTGCATTGCTGTACTTATCCAGAGCAGAGGTCCAGAAAAGGGCTTGTGTTAGGGAATACAGCAACTACAGGATCTGATTATTTCAGTTCGTTTTAACTTTTGTAATATTGGTTCACTGTACTTGAATTTAATTTACATTGTGAGCCACCTTGGGCCATATTCTGGGAGAAAGATGGGATAGAAATTCAATTAAATGAACATATAAATAAATAAAATTCATTGATACCTGTTCAGAGCCTTCCCAGTTCAACTCAGGGCCAAATCCAAATCTCACTTTAGATATCCAGGTCTTTCTGCCTCCAAAAGACTGTACAATTGAAAAAGCAACACATGTTAGGATGAAGAGTCAGATCAATGGGTACAAACTCATTTGTGATAGTCCCCCCCGCCTTTTAAAAAGAACTTCTCCTTTCCTTGGCAGACTTTTTTTGTGGTGGGTGTCAAAGGGTTCCCCGCCAGGTGTCTTCAGAAACACACACATATTCCATAGGAATGTCCTTAGGGAATGAAATGCTAAATCATAGAACAATAAGTTCTGCACCATGGTTTGTGGTTTTGTCTTAGTTTTGCTCCGAAGTCAGTAGCCATAATTCAACACAAGTAGTTTTGTGTGCTTATACATACAAGAGCAGACTGTACAATTTACAGAGTTTCAAACATTGACTTGATTCCACATACACTTGTATACATGCATACACACAGAGTATAATCGGACACCTTCTCCAGCTACATTCTTCTAAGCAGAGAGATTTGACCATCTTGCTGTTTGTTATGGAGCAAGAATCCTAGGTCATCACTGTGTTTTTATATCAAGCAGTTGAGACATATCATGAGACAATAGAGCTCACTGGAATAGACAGCAGCGCTTGGTAAAGTGGAAGACAGTAGTGAGAGAGGGAGACCACATTACGAGATGGAGGTGGCCCTGAGTTTACAAGATCTGAACAGGACTGTTAGTGACCAGAGCTCCTGAAGGTGTCTCATTTCTAGGGCCACCAAAGTCAAAATCTTATGTTGCAGATAACAACAACAAAGTGAGAGAGTAGGCAGCTGAGTTGGAAAGATCCCACCACCACTCTATGTGCAACTTCTGCTTTGTCTTTTATTGCGCACCACAACCACTGTCTGATACCATTCTTAGCAGGAAGGTGTTGTCCTGCTCTGCTGACCACCATAGAGGACAATCTCTGAAAGAGCTTGGCTTGGATTGTGAGGAGTTGACAGAGCTCTGCATAACTGCTTTGGAAATCAGTGGAAGCCATCCATTGAAAACCTCTGCCTGCAACCTATCGCTGCCAAGTTATGGTGAGAGGAATAGGCCACAGGAAGGATGCCAGCAGGAGAAGCAAATAGGGAGCCAGAAAAGGAACCAGAAATAGAAAGAGGGAAGGAGAGAGTGTGAGGAAGAAAAAAAGAGAGATTAATGGACATATGTGTTAAAGGTAATTTCAAATCAATGCTGATCTCTTGTCTGAGATGTTCATGACATTTGCTGCCACAGTGTAACCACTGGTTACTTTCCTGTAATCTTGCAAGTTTAAACCCATGTATAGATGATGTGCCTTAACAGGAAATAACAGACTTTATAGGAGGAAGGAGCCAATATAGGAGCCAATGGCACTCTGATGTCCTCACCCTTTCATTATTAAGCTCAAAAATCTACAGGGGGCTTCTGTGAATGCCAGTAGAGTCCTCTACACAAGAGAGGAGCATGCATTATCATGTTTCCTCATCTCCAAAATGTTTCACTTACAAGGCAATGTGCATAGATCACATATGTCAAACGCAAAGCCTGTGGGCCGAATCTGGCCCACCAGGCCATTTCATGTAGCCCTTGCACCTTTTCTGCAGCTGCGGCACTCCCTCCTCCTGGCGAGCCCAGTCCTCACATTGCGGGGCCCTGACTGTTGGTATTCTGAACCGGGGCGCAGCAGCCAGCACTCGTGATCTACTTCTACTTCTGATTGTTCCTCTGTCCAAGTCTCACTGTCAGAGCGTTGCCCACGAGAGTTGGACAGAGGAGCAGTCAGAAGTAGTAGATTGCGAGTGCTGGCTGCTGGGTCCCTCTTCAGAATACTGGCAGCTTGGTGGCCCTCAATGTGGGGATTGCACTCACCAGGTACAGAGAGGGGCAGGGGGCGCAGAAAGAGCCACAGGGTTGAGGAGAGCAGAAATAGGCACAGAAAGGTTTGGGGAGCAGAAAGTGGCGCTAATTGTTACTAAAACCAGTACTAATTGAATGCAGAAGCAATTATTTAATATGATAAAAGAGTAGATACGTTTATATAGTCTTACAGATACAACCGGCCGTTTGAGGGCAACCATGATGCTAATGCTGCCCAAGATGAAATTGAGTTTGACACCCCTGGCCTAGATCCTCTTTTCCCGCAGCCTGTGCCGCTCAATATAGGAAGGTCTACCATAATAAAAGGATGGTCAGAGCATGTGACCCCACCATCTTCAACAGGATTTGTCTGTTTAGTACAAAGCTCAAATTTGGCTCACTGTCTGGTTCCATCTCCAAGTGCTGTTCAGGGAATAGGTGGCATCCATAGCTCTGATTCCTTCACTGGCTGGTTTGTTCTCCCTGGGGTTCATTCTGAATGTTCAGTGTTACTGGGAAAACCTGGTTTCTTTCCAATAATGGGCAGCACTGCGAGTCAAGATTAAAAGCCCTGAGTGATTTATCAAAAACTCAATAAGGGATAAACTAATCTTTGTAGAAACAACTTTCTTCCAGAAGGCAAGATAGTCTGTGCCCTGGAGTCACTCACAACTTTTTTTTAACACCTTAGAAGCTTAGAGTTAGTCTTCCCTGTGTGTGTTATTTTAAAAAAATTGTGCCATAAACTGTAAAACACCTTTCCTTCAAACATCTCTTCTAAAAAAACCTGCATTGGGGATCTTTTGCTTTGAAAAGGAAAACGCTTTAAGTGGAAGTCTTTATCCTGCAACTAATGTCTGTCAATGTGAGCCTTGTTACTGTTGTAAGGAGCATTTTCCTTCTGTCCTCAAGCTGTTTTGGTGCTTATTATCATGTTTAAGATCCCTGCTGCCTGGCAGGATGGAGATTAGAAGCTCTTAATATTCGCTTATAGTGAGAAGTATTGCCAGATTTATTTTTCTTCCCTTTTTTTTTTCTCTGAGAGCAAAGGCTACAGCACAGTGATATAATGCATTAGCACAAAACTTTGGTGTGATCTACTAAGTCACCTTAATCTTTCCCTCTTCATCCTTTTATGATTTGTTTTAAAGTAATCTGCTGGTCTCAGCAGTTATCCCTCTTAATAACAGAGTTGAAAAACTTACTATGGAAAAAAGACTCTGCATCTATGTTGAGAAGGAAACCAAGCCATTTAAAGGCAGGCACTATTAGCTAACTCTCTTATTTATTTGTAGCATTTTGATCCCTTTCCTCAGCCACAAAGGCTTTCAGAGAGGCCTACATATACAACGTTCTCTTCCATTAGCAAATGGGAGCTATGCAAGGGAGTGTAGTGTGATGTTGTGTGCCTTCAGGTCAACACCAACACATGATCCCCACCCTTGCACTAAATGCACGGTGAATGTTCAGGGAGTGAGAACCATGGTATATTTCCCCCCCTGTTATCTTTATTATAAGCAAGGACACCGTATGTATTGATGCACACCCTGTGTTCTGTATGAATGGCTTCTGCATTCACTTCAGTGAAGGGCAGTGATCTACTATCATAAACACGCAAGTGCTCAGTTCCTTTGTTGATCTCAATGAAGGAGCTCCGTTTATGCGCTGGAGTGCCTGGAGCTGTAAATAAAGCAACACTGTACATATTGGATTTCTGCACAAGCTGCCATTCTTAATTGTTTAAATCTGTGTTATTTTTTTTTTTTTTAAACAGACTGGAAGGAAAGAAAAAGGAGACCCACTGAATATAGCAATTGACAAGATGACCAAGAAGACAAGAGATCTACGAAGACAGGTATGAGATGCCTGGTATTTTTACAGGACCTTTTGGTGATACATTGTTAGCTGCAGAGCTAGTCTTGAACCTGGAGAGGTATGTGGTGTCTTGGCAAGAGTCTTCTTCTGCAACAGAGAGCACAGGCTACCAGAGTGGGAACTCGGGTATCTGACAGAAGTGAGTTTCCAAATGTGACTTGTCTGTGATCTGGTAGATATATTGTATTGCTTAAAATACTAATAGGCTCTTCTTCAGATTCAAAACTTTCAGCATAGTTCGTAGGATCGTATCAGTATCTAAGAGGAATAAAATTCCGTTAGCGAAGATAGAATAAACATAGAGTACTAGAAGAAGGCCAAGAAGGGATGTCGCAGTAGATTTTTAAGAAGACGACAACATGTGAAAGAGGAGACAGAGAGCTTCCTCTCTTTTCTTTAATAGGGATGACTGGTGATTTCCAAACATGGCCAGCCGAGCAGTGGTAGAGTCAGTAAAGAAACTGGCAAGTGGGGAAACAGATTAATGCATCCTTAGATTGCTAATAGGAAGAGCGTTACGTCTCAGTTGGACTACTGTAATGTACTCTACATGGGAACATATGACTCCTTTGTTAAAACAGCTTCACTGGCTGCTGGTTTGTTTCTGGGCAGGATTCAAAGTGCTGGCCATAACCTATAAAACCCCATACAATGTAGGTCTAGCCTATATGTAAGACCATATCTCCCTATACCAGTGATTCTCAACCTGTGGGTCCCCAGATGTTTGTGGACTTCAGCTCCCAGAAGCCCCAGCCACTATGGTCAATGCTCAGGACTTCTGGGAGCTGAAGTCCAAAAACATCTGGAGACCCACAGGTTGAGAACCACTGCCCTATACCAACCTGCCAGAGTTTCAAGATCTGTAGGGGAAGGCTTTCTCTTGGTTCTGCTACCATCACAGCTCGCTTGGTGAGGACACAGGAGAGAGCCTTCTCAGTGACTGCCCCCACCCTGTGGAACTTTCGTCCGTGGGAGGCTTGGCTGGCCCCCTCTTGACTTTTCTTTAACAGGCAGGCAAAGATACTTGTGTTTAAGTAGGCTTTTAAGCTGTAAGCAGGAGAGGTTTTTATTTTTATTGGAGTATTTTATTATTATTTTTTAAATTGTTTGTTTTTGTAATTACTGTATACTGTTTTTATGTGGTTGATTTTAATTGTTTTTGTTTGGCAGTTAGAGTTTTCCAGGGTGTTAGCCCTTTGGGAAATTAAATGAAAGCTAAAGCTGTTGGGAATTTGCCCTTCTTTTAGCTGCAGAAAAAGCATGTTCCACTCTCCGTTTGGCTTCTCTGAAAGGAGCCTGACTTGGAAAGCAAAATGAGGCAGGCAGTTTCAGGTTCCAGACTTAAAAGATTTACGAATAAACTTTACAATTACATATGGCTTGGAGAAACTAGATCCTAACTAACTAACAAAAGGATTAGGGAAAATAGTAGCTTCATTCTTAACAGAGAGGCTAGCATATCAGAGAGAAAGTGCTACAAGCAAGATTGCAAAGGGGAGACAAAAGAGAGAAAGAGGGGGGTGCATGGTCTTCTGTTTAAGGCCAGTGACTGACTCCTGGGTCACATAGTCTGGATACCATAGCCAATCATTTTAAATAAGACAGAGCAACAGTTGAGACTTTAGGTGAAAGGCCAGAGGGCTCTTACATGCAAAGGAAAATTAACTGTATGCTAGCTAAGCACCATTTGTCCTATAACAAGAGAGAGGGGAGAGAATGCCAGAATTTTCCGACAGTTTTTAAATTTTATGGTAAAAGTTTTTAACTGACTATTCTGGAAGCTGCCCTAGGTCCCATTCTGGAACAATGGAGGCAAATAAATGTAAGAAGCAAGAAAGAACATCCGTGATGAAGAGGTTATTACAGGGGAAAGAGAGTAGTTTTGGTTTAATGGAAATTGAGTTAGATCAAATTCAGACTAATTTAGAAATAAACCAAACCATTTCCAAGTTTTGTTTTGTTTAAACAAATAAATAGCTGTTTTTCCCCAAGCCAATATGGTATGATCTGGGAATGGGGTTTCATCCCTCTCAACTTACAGAGTGACAAAACAGCAGATTTACCATATTGAAACAACTACAACTTGTAGGGAGACTAGAACCAGGCTAGATGCACTATGAAGAGCTCTATTTATTTTTACTTTTTAAAATATGCATTATGTTATTTAGGCCCAATGTGGGTGTCCAAATGTGTTGTAACAAAACATTAATTAAGCAAACATACAATATCACATTTTTAAAAAATTGCACAAATAATGCAATGCGGGGTACAGCCATTTGTTTTGAATCATCTGTTTAGAAATTGAAAGCTCCAAATATTGATCAGAATAAATTAAACAATGTGGAGGTTTTTTTTTTTTGAAGTTTTTATTAGACATATTTTTTTTAAAAAAATAGTTTTGCGTAGCTTATTGGTAAGTAAATAAAAGTGTTTGTCTTGATTCTCATGCTGATTCTGAAAAGTTCTGCAGATTCACATGCTTGCTTTCACCCTGTCAGACATTGGCAGGACAAAATAATGGAGTTTTTCACTTATCCCATGTTTCTAAATACAATAGAGGTTTCCTAAAATTAATTCATCAGTGACATATATGAGGCAAGCCCTCCTGACTATTACTTAAGCTAATGCTTGCAATTCTGTTCTTGCAGAAAGTGTCATAGCTGGCCAGGATAGTCAGGATACTGAACTTCAGCCTGAATTGAAGTTAGAATATGTGGCCATTCCAACCTTGAGGCTTCCAGGCATTTCCGCACTAGACTGCTATAGCACTATTATTCCACTTTCAACATCCTATGGAGTCCTGGAGTTTGCAGTTTAGGGAGAAGCCTTTGGGCAGCCCATTATGAGGAGAAATCATCTAGATATCACTTTGTCAAAACTTCTTTCTTTCTACATATGGTGCCTCGCAGAAGTGCTCACAGTCTCTGCCCCCTGCTTTGTCTTTTGCACTTTTGTTGTATTACAACCAGGAATTCAAACTGGTTTCATTGGCATTGCTACCACCTAATGACCACAAGATTCTTAACACTGAGATAGAATGAGAGGGAGGTAGAGTGTAAAATTAAAGAGAAGTTCCCCCCCCCCCGTCTAATAACGTTAGAGCCTATAATATGGGAACTGGGGACATTTCTGCCCCTTACCCTTTTCTGTTGTCATCTGGCATCATCACAGCAGCGTCTTTGCCGGGATGGGATTGCGTCCCCAACACTCCCCTCAGCAGCCAGCCAGCTGCCTGGAGTTGCCAGCACGAGCGAAGGCACCTTCTTTCCTCAGTGCGGAGCATTGCATTATCGTGGGCCATTACCGGATTTTTTTCCCCTGTAATGGAATATCCCACAATCACAATGGGTGGTGACGCGTTGGCAGCGAGACCGCAATGACATCATGCAAAAGCACAACTCGTGGACTGGCAGCAACGCATCCCATTGTGGGACAGCAACATTGTGTGGAAATGGCCTGAGTGCGGAGAGATTCGGGTCAAATACAAGAATGTGCTACCTTACACAACACATAGTCAAAATGTAAAATTGACTGGTACACGATGTAGTGACAGCTGCCATCACGGACATCTTTAAACGCAGATTAGACAAAACAATTGTGGCGGCTAGTCAGAATGGATATATACACTTGTCCTGCCCTACTAGAGGCAGTGTGGCCCTATGTATCAGTTGCTGAGGCACACAAGTGTGAGGTGTTACACACGTGTAGGCTAACCATCCGTTGTCCTTTTCCTGGACATGTCCTCTTCGTTTGAGCTAAAATCTCTGTCCACATTTCTTTCGGCATTATTAAATGTAGCTAAACAGTCAGTTAAAATGGCTGTTTAAATACAGTGAAGGTAGTAATTGTCACAGTTTATATAGTATAAAGAGAGAGTCATCACAGCGATCAGTAGTTTGAAGTAGTCAGTTGGTAAATGTGTCTTTTTTTTTTCTTTTCAAAATACGGTAACCCTAGTTCATGTCTTGCTCGTAAGATTCCCACAGACATTTCCTTGGCCACTGCGTGAACAGAATGCTGGACTACACAGATCTTGATTTTGATCCTGCACAATTTCTTCTTGTGTATCTATTTTCAGGATCTTGTAAGATTCTGATACTGAACAGTTTAGCTTCAGAAATCCCAGGTATTCTCTCAAAACTAGGAATGGGTTTTAAGCTGCTTCCTGTTTTGTTTTCTTTCTAGGCATTTTTGGAAATGCATGTGCCCCTGAAAGGTACCAGGGACAGAAAAATGGTCCTAGGAGCACCTTAGTTATCCATCCTTCTTCTTGAAAGTTCAGAAAGTTTGAAATCACTGAGAAAACTCTGCCCCAATCCTTTTGAAAGTTCTTATTTCCTCCCCTCTCTCCATTTTTTCAGGAGAAACCGTTTTCAAGCATTCCTCAGGTGTGTTGAACATACACCTCTCCATGCATTCCTTCTGAACTTCAGTCAATGAGAGAAATAAAGAATGAAGCCAGACTGTGAACAAAGAGTTTAGGACTAAGCAAGCATGTCAGAGCAGCCGCATATTGTGCTGGATGTCGCTTCTTCCACTGCATGGAAAAGGCAGGGAGTTTGAAGTCTGAATGGAAGTTGTGCCAGCTGGCAGGATTCTTTGCTTTTCTCTTGCAGACAGGCTTGTTAAACAGAACAAAACAAAGGGTCTCTTTCATGGAAGGCTGTGGTTGCCATGATCATTCACAGGAGCAGGGTAGCCCCTGCTGCCAGATATTTGGTTTTCATGTTTGTTTGTTTGTTTGTTTGTTTTATATCTGTTTTGGAAGAATAAAAGAAAATTACTTAGTGGGTGATTTCTAACTAGTACAACTTGTCCTATGGTAGCAGGGAGCCCGTGACTTCTGAGAGATTGCGTCTATGCAGCGACATCAGGAGGTAGACAAGCGAGGGGGGTAGACAGATGAGCATAGCTTTCTTCCATGAGTCTTCCAGGATCCACACAGGGACCCATTCACACTGCACAATTATAGTGCTGCATTCCACTTTAATAGCCCTGGCAACAACTCATGAAATTCTGGGATTTACAATGTAGGAATGGTTAGTTAGAATTCTCAGCCAGAATGCTCCAATATCTCACCAAACTACAAACCCCCGGATTCCATAGGATAGAGCCATCACATTTAAATTGGAATAAGAGCAGTGTGATTGTGTAATGTAGATAGGCCCTTGGTCTGAACATCATTTGGTGCTGATCGCATTGTATGCCAACTAGTTGTTTCTTTTCCCATTGCAGTGTCCTATGTTTTGCAGCTATTATACCCAGACTTGTTCCCTCAGTCTATTGTAGATGGTTTCTGAACCAACTGAAACTTTTGGGCAAGTGTTCCCCTGATGGGTAAAATTAAAAGAGGTTTTGCATGTTTTTCAAGAGTTCCTCATATTTAGAGGTTTCTTTTGTGACTTGATATGTGTGTGTGTGTGTGAAGATTGTTGCAGAAAAAAATAGTATTTGCAAAAAGCAATATTTGGAAAATTTTGCATTTGTAAAAAACAAAACTCTAAAATCATTACAACTTACAGGAAAGCATACATAGTGTTGGTCTTTTGATTTTCATACAGGGATACTTTTCATTTTAGCAGAGGCAGCTGACTTTTCTCGTTTTTTAAAAAAAATCAATCATTCTCATCAAGGGATGTGAAAATTTGTGCACATGCTTTGCATCAGTAAGACAAAGTGAATGCACATCTCCATTCAGCAAAGTTTTAAAAGTTTCCTCCAATTATGTTTTGTATTTCCAGAAGCAATGTATAGGCTTCCCAACTAACAGTGTTTCCCATCTACCTCATGGATGTGGTCTCTGTTTCCAGTGGGTTGAGACAGGTGAAGAAAGGAGATTTGTTTTGAATTCCCGAGCTTAAAAGCTACCACTAAATTTCAAATAAAACAAAATTGGAGGTCCTTCCATGGGCAATCAAATCTATGATTTCCAGAAGGCATCAACAAACCTTTTGGTAGGAGCAGTGAAATTCCATAGGAAAATCCTCAAACTTCTGCCCCCCATGTTTTAGCTTTTTGATGGATGGATGGAAGGAAGGAAGGAAGGAAGGAAGGAAGGAAGGAAGGAAGGAAGGAAGGAAGGAAGGAAGGAAGGAAGAGAGAGATTTGAGAAAAAAAGTTTTGCCAAAAGTGACATCATTTTATTTGAGAGAGTCAGTTGAACAACTCTAGCAACAGGTGTAGAAGCAATCCAGTGGCATTTCCCTTGAGGCTATCAGCTTTGAAAATATAACTTTTAAAAAGCAAGTAGTTGCAATTATATTTCTGCGCATCTCCAGAAAAAGTTGGGTAGTATTATAGTTTTACTGTTGTTGTTGTTAGAAAAATGCTACTCCTTCCTTTTTCCTTTCATGACACTAACTAGATAGTTACTCTTGTTACTTCCCAAGAAACCAATGTGGTACAAACTGCTGGCCGATCGGACAAAAAGAATTCTCTTCCTTTCTGACTTGGCATTGCCACAAAACACGCAACAGCAGGAGGTAGCTGCCCTAGACTTAGCAGGATAAGCCATTCAATAGTTCTCTTCTACTGCCTTCGTGAGGCCGTGCCCTCGTAACCATGAAAGAAATTAAAATTTTCAGTTGCTCTGCACAACTGTTGGAAGTAATTTCTTGCTGAATCACAGGTTTAAATCTGGTATAATTTGGTGTTACCTTAATCACGGCAAATAAATACATTAATTACAAATAAAATGATTATTTCTAAGTGGCTACTTCTGCTATTTGTGCTTCTGACTTTGCAGTGCTGGGGGCTGCTTCGCAGATTATTGTGACATGGTGGCAGGAGAGAACACAAATGATATGGGATTATAGCAGGAGGGGGAAACATATGGTTCTCCAGATGTTGATGGGCTGCAGTTTTTCAGCAGCCCTAGCCAGTATAGGCAATGATAAGGAGTGCTGGGAACTGCCATCCAACAACACCCCTGGACTAGAGGATCCACCATCTGTTGCATTTTCCCCTACCACTATCACCAGCCCAGTTCCTTCAGGTCTTAAGTATGGAAGCACCAAATGCTTAGCCAAGAATCAAAAACTCTAGGTGGTGGAAGGAAAAGAAAATAATTGTCTTTGATTTGCAACATTTAGAATCATAGAATCATAGAAATGTAGAGTTGGAAGAGACCACAAGGGCCATCCAGTCCAACCCCCTGCCATGCAGGAAACCCCTCAAAGCACTGCCGACAAGTGGCCATCCAGCCTCCGCTTAAAAACCTCCAACGAAGGAGACTCCACCACACTCCGTGGCAGCACATTCCACTGCCGGACAGCCCTGACCATCAGGAAATTCTTCCTGAGGTTCAGGTGGAATCTCCTCTCCTGCAGCTTGTATCCATTGCTCCTTGTCCTGGTCTCAAGAGCAGCAATTTCATTGCACCTAAGCTTTGAAGATGGCATTTTGGTGTCTCCTCCAGCCACTATGCTTCAGGAGAATCATGGCCACTGAATTTAATCTTTTTCCACCTTAGGAAAATAAAATTGTTCTTCCTGCACGTCATGCCCCTACCCTTGATATCTGGCTTTATGGAACCAGTAGCAACAAGCTCTTTCCCCTCATCTGCCAATCTCCTCAATGACCTTTATGAAATCAGTTATTTGTTATCTGGTTCCTAGCAAAGAGATATTATGAAACAAGCTGTGAATTGCCATCAGAAAGATGGAATCTGTGTTCTGTATAGCAGCTTCAGCGCTGAAGCTGAGGATCACAAGCATAGGCAGTAATGAGCTCTTGGGGCTGTATTGTCCGTATGTGTTTTGCTCATATTTAATCAGAAGCACGCGTAGCATTGAATGTTGCTTATTCCCAACGACTCTTACCTAGAAAGAATGAGAGCTAAGACATAAATTCAAGTGTTGCTCCCAAAACTTGAGCCGTTGGAATTAATGGTAACCTGGTAAGTTAACACTTCTGTAAGTGCTATTGATTCAATGGGTCTGCTCTTCATGCAACTGAGAGTTGAATATAGTCCAAAGGGTTTGCTCATACTGCTTGGGAAAACAGCATATAGTAGTGCTGTGGCTTCAGCATTAAGAGTCAGTATGGTGCAGTGGTTGCAACCATTGAGGCCTCTCCTTAAACTGCAAACCTCAGGATTCCATAGGGTGTTGAAAGTGGAATAATAGCTCTATTACCGTCTACTGCAGAAATGGCCTAAGAAGCGTAGGATCCCATAAATTGGAGCCACAACTGTTAAAATGGAATCATAGTGCTACTGTGTTGTGTGAAGGAGCCTCAACAAACTGTAGCAATTGGTTCTTTGCTATTCAGGTTCCCTCTCCATGCTGCCACTCATGTCCTAGCTTTCTAATGACACAGATGTCCTTGAGAACATCCAGCACCTGAGAAGAGGGAGAGAGCTCTAACAGCAGCGTACAGTGCTCCCTAGGCTATCTGATGTGGGAGAATAGTGACTGTTAATTATTTTTCCCAGTATATCCATTAGCTACAGTTGTTACTTTCTCTCTTGGAGACTCACCAGGGACCTGCAGCTAGTGGCTCAGCAAGCGTCATCGGTCCAGCAACCACTGCTTTTGAGTAGCACTGACTTACACCTTCTGTCTTTCTGTCTAGTAGTGGTTAAAGAGTCCCTTTGTTGGTGGAGGGTAAGCAGGTAGTTGATAGTTCAAAGAAAGGGTCAGAAGAGACCATCCAGATTTTTGCATTACTCATTAGCTGGTACTTGGCCAGCTGAGTTCTTGACAAAACTGTTCATGTCCCATTTTGTCAAATATTCTCTGATGGTGCAGGAGGAGAAATTTACCAAAAGAGACAATGCTATGCACAAGCCCTTTCTCTTTTCTTAAGATTCTGTTTCATTTTGTTCTGTTTCTGAAACCTTTTGCTCATGCCCTGTGGACTTTCATTAGGACTGAGAATCTTGTGGGCATCCAGATACTGCAAGTCCCAGCAGTCTTAGTCACTTTGGCCCAAAGTAAGGAATGGTGGAAGTTGCTATCCAACCCCACCTAAAGGTCCACATGATTCTCACTGCTGCCCTAGACCAGGCAATATTCAGGGCAATAGTTTGCTGTTATTTACCATCAAGATTGCTTCAATGTATGGTGACCCTATAAGTGAGAGACCACCAAAAGCCCTTGCAATTAACTGCTCAGGACTTGAAAACTCAGGGAAGCTGTGACTTCTTGACAGAGTCAATCCACCTGTAATATGGTCTTATGCTTTTCCCTATTGCCTTCCACTTTACAATATAATATTTTCCAGTGAGTCACATTGTTTCATGATGTATCCAAAATGGTGGATAACATTACATGTGAAAGGCATTTAGGAGTCTTGGTAGACCACAAGCTGAACATGAGTCAGCAGTGTGATGCAGCAGCCAAGAAAACCAATGCGATTCTCAGCTGCATCAACAGGAGAACGGTGTCTAGATCAAGGGAGGTACTGGTACCACTCTACTCTGCTTTGGTTAGACCTCATCTTGAATACTGTGTCCAGTTCTGGGCACCCCAATTCAAGAAGGACCTGGTCAAGCTGGAGCAAGTCCAGAGGAGGGCGACCAAAATGGTGAGGGGCCTGGAAGCCATGCCCTATGAGGACAGACTTAGAGAGCTGGGTATGTTTAGTCTGCAGAAGAGAAGGTTAAGAGGGGACATGATAACCATGTTTAAATATTTGAAGGGATGCCATGTAGAGGAGGGAACGGACTTATTCTCTACCACTCCAGAGACCAGGACAAGGAGCAATGGATTCAAGCTGCAGGAAAGAAGATTCCACTTGAACCTCAAGAAGAACTTCCTGATGGTCAGAGCTGTCCAGCAGTGGAATATGCTGCCTCCTTCTTTGGAGGTTTTTAAGCAGAGGCTGGATGGCCATCTGTCGGGAGTGCTTTGAGGGTGTTCCTGTATGGCAGAGGGGGGTTGGACTGGATGGCCCCTGGGATCTCTTCCAACTCTGTGATTCTGTGAATGGCTCAATTTAGTCACCTTGGTTTCTAGTGAGAATTTAATCTGATTTTCTCCAAGACCAATTCATTTGCCTTTTTTGCAGTCCATAGTATCTCTAGAACTCTCCTCCATAGTGAGTCATGGAGAATTCAGGGATGAACAGTAGGGACGATTTGAAGAATACTTTGCAGAAAGGTGCAACCAGCCTAAATATCCTAAAAGCACCAGTTCCCGCCTGATCTTGGAAGCTAAGCAGGGTCAGTCTGGTTAGTACTTGAATTGGAAACCACCAACAAATGCCAGGTGCTGTAGGCTCTATTTCAGAGGAAGGAGCTGGCAAAACCATATCTGTGTATTCCTTGCCCATGAAAACCCTATGAAATTCATGGGGTCACCATAAGTTGACAGGCAACTTGAGAGCACATACACACCCAGGACTCTGAATCAGTCTCAAATCATTCAAAGTATGAAACAACAGCAGAGGTGGGAAAACAACAACGTGTTCCCGTAGGGAAGAAAAAAAATCATCTAATTTAAAAACAAAATAGTTTTAGTGTTAGAATATCTATTCTAAGAGTACGCAGAATTAAAAGAAGTGCCTTGAATCAAGCTTCTTCCTGGCAGTGACTTATTTATCAATAGGATGTTGATAGGATGTCAAGCAGCAGTCATGTCATCTTCGAACATATTATCCGATTCAGATGCCCCGTGTTGCAAGAGGTGAGGAATCTGTTGTCCTTCAAGGCCATATACTGTAGGATGGTGATATAACCTCATTTTACAGTGCTAGAGTCCTTTCCCAGAGAGTGTTAGCATTTAGAAAAAAATTAAGCTGGCGATAGTCAACCTAAAGTGCCGAGAACACAGGCTGAATCACATAAGTTCTTGACCATTATAATTGTCCCTGCCTCTTACCTCCTAAATCTCACAATCACCCAAAGAGATTGGGGTGCCCCAGGAATAGCTCCCTTTTCAACTATTTTTCAGGCTGTTCCTCTAAAGAGTATCGATATAACCATGGGGGTATGTGTCTCTACAGCACAGTAACACAGGGACGTTATCTTGTCCAGAGCTTGGCTGGCCAACTGGTGGTGCACAGACGTTCTCAGGCAGACATCAGAAAAGAATGCTCCTCTTTGGTCCACACTGGGTGGATATAAGGGTATTCAGCTGGGTTGCCAGCCAGTCCTCCACCCCGTTCCCTCCCTGAATTACATGTGAGTCTCTGGGGTTTTGTACGCATTTTTCTTGGTGTTTTATCTTAGTAAAAAAAAAATGACACCACTTTAGAAGTAGCAATTTGGACACTGGAAAGGGTCCTTTTGTAGGGAACATGAGGTGTGCTCTTTCCCACTTGGGAGATCCTTTGAAGGCATAGGTGGGCAAATGAATGGGGGAGGATATTCCTTTAGACCTACTCATGGGCCACAACCCCCCACAGAAAGCCCAAATACATGTTTTCCTCTACAGTCCTTCTCAAAGAAAGTTTTACTGTCACCATTTTAAGAAAGATTGAAGCGAGAAACAGAGGCATTTGGCCTTGCTGTGGGATGCAGTCCATGAGTGGGTCTAATAATATAATGTGGCCTAAAGGACAGGCTGTAGAGGAAAACAGAGATATCTGGTGGTAGCATGGAGTTCTGTGGTGCTTAGAGAAGAAGAGATATTTTTTACATATCGAGGATGGCTTTCTGCATGCTCTTGGAACAAAAATTGCCTGACAATCACATGGTTTTTAAATGGCAGCAGCTGAGGGCTATGGGAGAGTGATGTGGAGCTTCAGGGGTGACAAAAGTAGTGTCCAGGGTCCACAGAAGCAGAAGCAGGGTCCACAGATGCAGAAACTAAGGCAGTGTTGGCCTGCATCAGTTTTATGAGCTCTTCAACTTAACATGAGAACAGAATGTTACAAGAGATAAACCTGCAGAACAATGTTGAAGTAGAACAAGGGATGCTTAATCATCCCTCAGGAGAATTCTCCAACTTTGCCTTGAATTTCATTTTAGCTTGAGACATATGTCACCTACAATAATCTGTTCAGATTTCTTTGGTTTCCCTGAAGAAGCCTACAATATGGCTTGGGTTCTCCAATTTCAGGCCAGAAATACTATAAATAAGTTTCACCGTTTTTCGGCATTGAAAGCTTAATGTACTGTTCGTGCCCCCACACTCACACTGCACAATAGTGCCGTTATTTTATGAGCACAGCTCTTGGACCTTCCTCTCCTCCCTCCCTCTACCGACCATCGCACAGAGTATGACTTGAAGGTGCCATTTCTGTCTCCAGGTGTGATTAAGTTGCAGTTGAAAGGCTCGCTTCTGTTCTTACCAATCAATATTTGATTGCACCCACACAATGGCAACAAGTAATAGGGCTGTCAATGGCTCTTGAGATTCCACAAGCTAAGCGAGGAAATGTTGAATGCAAAGCTATTTGCTGCAGTTGCCAAAAAAGCTACCTTTTTTAAAAAAATGAGGTTCAGTAAACTTTGGTTACTGGTGAGCTCTGTTGTACACCAGATACTTGATAGAAGTTTAACAATCAGTGAGAGCTATCAGTCTCCTGCTGTGGCATTACCTTCTCATGTCAGCATTAGGCCATTTAATTCCTCTGACGGCTGTATGTAGCAAACTGGCGTCTCTCTCTCTCTCTTTCTTTTCCCCTCCTTCTTCACAAATGTGTGCAGGGAGAAATAATTATGCAACAATGAAAAGTGCCATTCCAGAGAACAGTTTAATCTTTCTGTAAGCAATTAGAATTTGTGGCCAAGGAATAAAAAAAAGTACTCTTGACTGGCAAAGAAAGAGAGATTTCTCCTAACCACCCATCTCTATGGTCCAAGGATAATAAATTCGCAAGCACTTGGCTTTTCTGCTATAGTGTGTTTATTGTTGTCATCAAATATGTGGATGGGTGGGAGATGGAAGGATGAATGGATAGAAAGACAAACAGACAGACATATAGATATATTAATTTATACAAGAATGTGCTAGCATCACTGGTAAACCATGACTACCTGCTTGGTCAGTTGGGCCGCTAAAGAAATTAATTCTGATGCTAAAGTGTGTGTACCACCCACCCTCTTTGTTTCTTCTTCTCTTACAAGTCAGCTTTTCATTATTTCTTTTATTTAAAGGTTGTTGTTTTTGAGAATTGGAAAAAGAATTGGAGCGTACCAGATGTGAATCAATACTGCATGTTATTTGCTCTTAATAATAGTGGTAGTAATAATTCCTAGCATTTATGTAAGAGATTTCAAGGGTTTACCTACATTTACTCCATAATCCTTTCAACAATTTTGTAAGGTAGATCAATATTATTATCCTCATGTGATAAAGCAGGGAATGGGAAAGAGTCTTACGCTTAGCAAACAGTGGCTTGTACACATCTGCCTCCTGAGACCATAGCTGCTGTGAGATTTGAGTTAAAGGCATCCTGGCCCGCATCTTCCATATTTAACCACCAAAAATACCATAGTATACCAAATGCATTCCTCTGGCATGTTCTAATTCCTCATTGATCTGACCTAATTCCTCATTGACCTTCTGGGCATGTGGGGTTTGGGTAGATACTGACCTACATTTAGTATTTGCGTAAATATATGGTCCATTGAGCATATTTGTGGTTGATCTGATCATATAGGAAACAAAAGTGCCATGGGACATGCATCTAAGTACAGTTGGCACTCCACAGTTGCTGGTTTCCATTTCATGGATTCAGTGATTCATGGATTTGATTAATATGTTGTCTCTAGGAATCTCTAGGTCCTCCAGTGCAATCTGTGGTCAGCTTACTCTGGAAATCGACCACAGAGTCATGCTGGAGGATCTAGAGATTCCTAGAGAAGTGTTCTGTCATATTAAAGAAAATAGTGTTTTCCCGATTTTTTATTTATATCGACAGTTTCCTCCCTTCCACAGGTGTCTTGCTCCCCTAACCCCTTCAAAAGTGGAAGGTATACTGTATTGCAGCGACCTGGTTTAATCATTGTTTGCCTATTGATTTCCTTTATTAGGTGTTAATCAGTTGGAATAAAACAATAATTGTCACTGTTAGTAATTTTTCCAGATAATTCCTTCTGACCTCAGTCCCTCAAGTCCCCTCCTCCCAAACACATGCCCTGTTGGTGAGACCTAAAATTCTAGACAACATTCTGTGCATCTGATGAATGGGCTCTGGCTCATGGAAACTCATGCTACCACTAATGTGTTGGACTTTTTTGACTTAAAACTTTTGTGAGGCTCTTTAGGAGATTCTAGAGAAGGAACAGTTGCTTTGTGGGAAGGTGATATATATGCCTCCCATCCACACTAGTTTGAAATCAGGGTCTAGTCTAATATAGCTCTTGCCAAAATAAGTGTGAGATGCCTCCAGTCTCCTTGTCCTTTTCTTCTTTTTAAAGATTAACACTGCTAATTTTAGGAAACCGTCATGAGTAGATTCTAGTCTCTGAGGGGAGGGGGAAGCATAGGATGAGCTTTCCAACAGTTATTTACATTGATGAATGGCCCTAATTGTATAAAATAGACTGGTTCTGCTGAGCTAATACCTTTGAATATCTTGTCTGCAACAATTAATATTCCCTTGTCATGCATCCATTCAAGCTATTAGAAGAACGCCTTATGTTCACACTCCTGTCACATTTAACAAATGATTTTGTCAAGCCATTCCTTATAGGCTATTGTTGATGGATTGCTAAATTTTTGGTATACCGTTGCATATGTAAAAGCTGTTAACTATACCTTTCAGTGTGCGTGCAAGGGCATTCGAAAAAGTCAGTTCAAAAAGAGATCACAATGCTTATTTGCTTGCAAGTTTTTTTAAAAAAACTCTTCTGATGAAGATAGGGTTAATCTTGCTAAGATAAGTGAAAGGAAGATGGACTTATATGATTTGTAAAGAAAGGGTAGGAAGTAAACTGAAGTATTCTACTGACTTGCTGGAAACATGGCCAAAGTTCTGCTAACTATTCTATCGATTAATATATTTCAGGGTTTCAATGTAATTAACTGTGAGAGTACGTATTTATTTATTTGCATAGTCCAAAAAGCTAGCCTTCACACTCATGACGTACACTCATCCAGATGTATTTATCTTCTCTGTGACTCAAAATGTTGTGTTTTGTACCTTTCAAGATTTTTCATTTGGAGTTCCTGGTCAATCAAAAGACAGATCAAGGAACAGCTCCATGTTCTGCATGGAGTTCCCTCTAAAATCTCAGGTTCACAACCTGGAAGTAAAGTTAGACTCAAATTTGATCCTGGAGGCCTAGGTTTGGGCAATGGCCAAGAGTGTGTTTGCACTGTTCACACTAATGTGCCAGCTGTGTTAGTTCCTTAAGATCTGGCCACAGTAACACATGCTTTGCTTACATCCCAGTTGGATTTGTATAACCTACTCTACATGGGATTGCCTTTGGAAACTACTTCAAATTTTCAGTGGGTCAGAAGTTCTGGGGTCAGGCTGCTGACTGGGGCTGGTTGCAGGGAACACATAACTCCCTTCATGAAAGAGCTTCACTAGTGGCTAGTCCTTTTTCGGCTCAGTTCAGAGTGCCGGTTAGCTCTTTAAAACCCTCTGCTGTTTAGCTCCAAACTGTCTGAAAATCAGGCAATCTCCTATGTGAGATTGCCTGAGTTTCAAAAACAGGGGAAAGTTTTCTCTTCACCCAACCACTATCATAGTGACCTGGATGAAGAAGAGAAGCTGCTCAGATGTCGTTCCCAGGTTGTGGAATTCCCTTCCACAAGTGGTTCAGTTGGCCCTCTCTCTTTTCCCTTTCCACCAGCAGGCAAAGTCCTCATTTAAGCAGATCTTTGGCTTATGATTCATGGGGCAGAGCAGACTTTTAATAAGGCAGTGCTTTTATTGTTTTTATTATATTTTTAAATGTGTTTTAAACTGTTTTAGCTGTGTGTTTAAGATTATAGTGTAATATTATGAAAATAATTGTACAATATAAAGTTATAATTAATATATCGCAAGACATGAGATGAACAAGTCGCTTGCTTGTATCTGCTGTTTTTCGAGTGGTTGTCTGTGAACTCATATATAACAGTTATTTGCAAATGTACTGTGTATCTTTGGAAAATTCTAAAACTAAGCAATCATTTTAGTAAAAATCCTTGCCTACCTCCTTGTCTGCATGACCATCACTGTTTCTGTTCACTCCCTCAGTTCCAAGTCTGTTATAGACTTGCAGCCAGATTTTTGACTGGGTCAGGATAGTGGGAGCACATAGCTTCCAAGAGCTCAGTGTACAGGGGCTGTTGAAATGTCTATTCACCATTGAATTCAGGTTACAGTCAGATATTCAAGAGTCAGAAAGCTAGTTTGGTGTAGTGGTTTGAGTGTTGGAACAGCAACTCCAGAAAACAAGGTTTGACACCCTGCTCAGCCATGGAAACCCATTGGGTGACCTTGGAGAAGCCACACTCTCTCAGCCTTAGAGGAAGGCAAAGGCAAACCCTCTCAGAACAGATTTTGCCAAGAAACTCCCATGATAGGTTTGCCTCAGAGTTGCTATAAGTCAGAAACAACGTGAAGGTACATGACAACAATTCAAGACTGACTGCAAACTTTTGTTTGGTTCCTCTATCTATGCAATGACCTGGGTATTGATGTAAAGTCGAAGGCTTTCACGGCCGGAATCCATAGGATGTTGTGAGTTTTCAAGGCTTTGAGGCTGTGTTCTGTTAGTATTTTCTCCTGACATTTTGCCTGTATCTGTGGCTGGCATTTTCAGAGGATCCTCTGAAGATCCCAGCCACAGATGCAGGAGAAACGTCAGGAGAAAATACTAATAGAACACGGCCTCAAAGCCCGGAAAACCCACAATGACCTGGGTATTGCTTTGAAATTGTTGCTTATTGGAACCAAGCCTCCATTTCAGTGGTCTGTATAAAAGAAGTGTTGCCCCCTAGGTAGATGTAGATAAGCTGTATGAATTCATTGATTCTTGTAAAGAGCACATCTGTGTGAGGCAGCTTAGCTGTACCCTAGTGCAGAATAGTTTCTGCTTAGCAACAAGGGAACAGTTACAGAATTAATGCATTTCTCAGTGTGCTTGCACTAACCAAGATCTGAGTGCCCAGAACTGTTCAAAAATTTAGGAACTCTAGTTAACGGGAAGCAAAATGTTTCTCAATCAGTGTCTTTCTAGTGCACCATACTGCAGTTTATTAAAAAAAATCATAATTTGAGAATTGAAAATATTGAGAAATGGAAACACTGTTAAGCTAGTTGGAGGCTATATGGTTTAAAAAAATTGTGTTCTTTGTATGTGATCTCCTGATGAAATGAGAGTTACACTGACACCAAATTGGAAGGGGTTGCTAATACACCAGAGGACAGGATCAAAATTCAAAATTACCTTGACAGATTGGAAGACTGGGCCAAAGCTAACAAAATGAATTTCAACAGAGAGAAATGCAAGGTCCTATATTTAGTCAGAAAAAGTGGAATGCACAAATATAGGATGGGGGACATGTGGCTGGATAGCAGTATATGTGAAAGGGATCTAGGAGGCTTGGTAGATCACAAACTGAACATGAGTCAGCAGTGTGATGTGGCAGCCAAGAAAGCCAACGCAATTCTTGGTTGCATCAATAGGAGTATGGTGTTTAGATTGAGGGAGGCAATGGTACCACTCTATTCTGCATTGGTTAGACCTCATTTGGAATCCTGTGTCCAGTTCTGGACACCTCAGTTCAAGAAGGATATTGACAAGCTGGAGCGTGTCCAGAGGAGGGTGACCAAAATGGTGAAAGGTCTTGAAGCAATGCCCTATGAAGAGTGACTTAGGGAGCTGGGTATGTTTAGTCTACAGAAGAGAAATTTAAGAGGGGACATGATAACCATGTTTAAATATTTGAAAGGATGTCATGTCGAGGAGGGAGTGGGCTTGCTTTCCGCTGCTCCAGAGACTAGGACAAGGAGCAATGGATTCAAGCTACAGGAAAAGAGATTCCACTTGAACCTCAGGAAGAACTTCCTGACAGTCAGAGCTGTCCGGCAGTGGAATATGCTAGCTCAATGGAGTGTGGTGGAGTCTCCTTCTTTGGAGGTTGTTAAGCAGAGGCTGGATGGCCATCTGTTGGGAGTGCTTTTGATGTGTGTTCCTACACAACAGGGGGTTGGACTCGATGGCCCCTGTGGTCTCTTCCAACTCTATGATTCTATGATTCTACGATCTCCCAGGATCCCAATGTCCTGAATGAACCCAATGCCTGTGATGGCTTAGGTCATTAAAAGACTGTGTGTGTGATCACAGAAGCATAAATCCTGGATAGAAGATACCCTTAACAGATTAGAGTCATTGTTTTCTATCATGTTTGTTACATTTTATTTTAATCTAGATATTTTAAAGGAAAAACATAATGTACAAAAAATGGAGGAGGGATGAGGATTTATTATTCATTATTTCAATATTCTGTTTTTATCCCTCCCAACTACATTAGACAGAAGCTGTCTGTATTTCTAATAAGTGAAGGATTATATTCCAAGCAAAAATGGAAAGTCTGCAGAAAATGAACTATGAGGTTTAGAAGAGAGAAGGAAAGCCAGCCAAAATATCACTTTCAAACAGTAGCACCATCTTCTCCTCTGTGACTCTTGAAACCACACATTAGTGTCAAACTTTGCCTGGTTTTCTAAGGTAACCAACGGGATGACTGAAAACATGAATTATTCAATGTTGGGATTGCCATAGTTTTCTGATCATGTAACAGTCATGGCTTCACATATTTCCTTAAGGTTTGGGGTTGTAATTGTTATTAAAAATGAAAAACAGTGCACTCAGAGTCAGTGGGCTTGGAGCAATCTAGCCTGAGGGTGTAACAAGAAATTAATCTGGTTAAGTCATATGTCTTTTGGTCAGACTGGAGGTCAGTTAAGGTAATCCACCACAGAAAGCTTACAGAGTCAGAGTACACAGACTTCACTGATGCATGATTTGACTATGTTCCTTTAGAAGGAAAATCCCTAATGATTTTCTACAAATGCAGACCTCTAGTTCTTAAACAGGAAGGCTTTCTTCTGGTTCCTAATTTATCCTTTGTTCCCTCTCTCTTGCTCTGCACTTCATACAGCTAATCCGCTTCCTTTGTTACTTTATCCTACTCATATAGAGCAATAGCAATGGAAGATCACCTGATAGATCACCTACCTCCATTAAGTAGTGCTCATTTGTTCTTATCCTTGTCTCTGCCTTCTCTCTCTCCTTGAACTCTGCGTCTCACAGTAGAAATTCAGATGACAAGGCTTTTGTGGCTGAGACACATTTTCTGTTTCAGTGTTAAGTATTGTTATCCTAAGAGGTGGGGGACTTTGAGGTCCACCCATGATGGATTTGGGGGAATTATAGTTCAAAGGAGACCTGTGAGAGGAAGGTAGAGCAGGATCTTTTCATCTGTGTTTGCCAGTAATAACTGTAGACAGGGGTCCAGTTAAAGTTAAACAAAGTATTTTGTTTGAATTGACAAACATACGAGAAATCAGACATTCTTAAGAACCATATAAGGCTATGAGAAAGTGAGGTGAGAAAGGCTGGATAGAGAGAGATTGGGAGTGGAAAGGGGGATAGTTACCAATCTTGAAGAAGGAAGTCACAGCAGAGGGGCTCAGACAGCATCTGATGGTAGCATGAAAGAAAGCCAGTCTGAACTACTTTCTGTGTGCTATAATTGGCTGGGGTCAAAGCTAGGGTTTTTATATCCTATTTCATACCCTGAAGAGGTGCATTGAAAAACTGTAATGGCTTTTCAACAGGACTGACAAAGGGGTCCAGAATAGGCTGACTGCTTTAATTCCAGAGTGGCAAAACGTTGGTAGGACTCATGACAGTCTCTTAATGTTCAGTCAGGTGAGATGTATAGGGAAGATCTCCGTAGGATAAGATCGAGAGATGGTCTCTGATTAGTCACCAATCTGGGCAGTTCATCTTTCATTGTATTCAAAAATGCCAAGAGCCAGAAGCAGTGAAGGCACTAGCACAAACTCATCAGTGTCAAGGTTTTCTGCATAATCTATCTGAACGTTCATGACCCCAAACACATCTCTGGCCAGCGTGACCCCAACATGTTTTCTAGTGATTAATAAGTCCAATTTATGAAAATCACATCTCTTGTAGGAGGCGTGATAAGGTATAGTAATAGTATTGTATACACTAATGGTACTAGAAAAATCTGCAGTTGTCTACTCAAGCCATGTGTTGTCCAAACAGACCAAGTATCTCATGCCAAATATTAATCTGTTTCCATCCTATCTTTCTCCCAGAGTTAGAACTCAAGCTAGCTCACAGCAAGAATAAAACCAGTGGAGTACAGAGATGGATGTAAAAACATGCAAATAGACATGCTAAAATACAATCAGACAAAACTGCTGCTGTAGGTTTTTTTAACAGCAATAATCCATTGAAATATCCTTGCTCAGCAGCTACTATATCAAAAGCCCATTGAAATAAAAGGGTCTGTATGTGACATCAGAAGAACAATGGGAAGGAGAGCAACTTAGGCATGCTTTGGAAGGAAATTCTATGACCCACAAGCAACTACTGAGAAGACCCCCTCTTATTCTCCACCAGATGTACCTGCAAGGGTGGTAGCACCAAGAAGAGATCTCCATGTCCATTCAGGCTCGCATAGGAACATGGTGCTTCAGATAGCCCAGATCCAACCCATACATCTAGTACCCAAGCCAGTACATGGACTGCCATGTACCTAAATATCTTGAGCTGTGTTTGATAGCCATATTAAAGTTTGCAATAACAGAGATTGGTAATCTCTATTTGCCACATATTTTATTTATATTTTATTTTATTTTAGTTCTCTCTTCCTAACTTCCCTGAACATTTTCGGACTGGTCAGATAGATTTGTATGAATTCAATTAATGCTTTATTAAAAGGATTTTTCAGAGTGAGGAAGTTTGTTTCTCAAGTTGGTATAGATTACTCACTCAGGGCCTTAGATTTTTTTTTTAAGTTGGTTCCTTACAGTCTTATGAAGAATATGAATGAAGGGTTTAAAAGCCATTTTTCCAATAGGTTGCAATGGACTAGTGTATGTATTTATAATGACAAATGTTGTTAGCACCGTGGGTAGATAGATGATCAGTCACTTACTGCTCTCTGCTTTCTTTTATCACAGCTCCGGAAAGCAGTGATGGATCATATATCTGATTCCTTCCTTGAAACCAACGTTCCATTACTGGTTCTCATTGAAGCAGCCAAGAGTGGTAATGAGAAAGAAGTGAAGGAATATGCGCAAGTGTTTCGCGAACATGCTAACAAATTAGTGGAGGTAAGTTATTTAGACTGCAGTCTTACACATCCTACGGATACACATCTGTGCTGATTTCATTCTTCTGGGGAAACACAAAGAATTTTAAAAGCTGGGTGAGATTATGAGAGCTTAATATACATGTAACTTAATCTTTAGGTAGTCATGTGTGGGATAACAGCTGCATTACGTTAAGGGTTTTCAATATATGAGAAGCTGGTAGTAACATTAGACATGCCATACAAGCATAGTAGGAGTAATAGTGCTGGCTGTAAAAAAAAAAAAAAACTGGGTTTTTTTGTGAAACAACTGTAGTTGTTGATCTGTGAGTCAGAACAACAAAACTGGAGAGATACGGAGAGAGGTAAATAATTTTACAACTTGGTATTCGTGTGTTTGGAAGCTTGCTGCCATGCCTCCTTCACTATATTATCATTGCTGTTTGTTGTTGTTGTTGTTTCTTATTCACCTCTCCCCGTGGATCAAGGCAGAGGACAAAAACAGATTAACATATAACATGTATTGGTTAAAAACTGAACATTGAAACAATAGTTAACATACCTATCAACATAAAAATACCTAAAAACAGACAATACATATTTAAAATTCATTGTTAAAATGCACAATTTAAGATCATCAGGATAGGCCTGCTAGAAGAGACTGATCTTTAACGCTGGTTTAAATTTGGACAGCGTATTCAGCTGTTGAATTTCTTCTGGCACATGATTCCACAGTCTAGGGGCAGCTGAAGGAAAAGTCCTCTAGGTGACCATTGCCAGTCTAGTCCTGTCTGGTTGAAGTGAACATCTCCCAGGGGCCTTTGTATGGGGGATGGATTATATGGGAGGAGGCAAGCTCGTAGCTAACCTTGGGTTTTTTTAAAGGTAATAACCAATACTTTATACTTTTCTCTCCTGAACACCATGTTGGAAACTAAGGATTGGGACAGTTTCCCATACTTGACAGTACCAGTTCATAAAAAGTAAAAAAAAAAAAATTAAAAAGAAGTAAAAAGGAAATAGTATTTTTATATTAATGCAGTTTTATCCTGAGTCTGTTAGCCGTTGACTCAAATCATCCAATACCTTCTTTTCTAACTGGGAATTCTAACTGGGAATTCTAACTGGGTATCCAGGGTTTCAAGGGCACATCAGTTCCAGGCTTTCTCATCAGTATCCCTGGTGAAACCCATCTGGTGTTACAGAGGTGGGACAGAGCTGCAGCAAGAAACTTTTGAAATTTGACATGCCAAGGAGAAGGCCTGAAACATCCTGCATGCAAAGCAAATGCTCCATGCCTCATACATGTGCCTATTTCTGATCTAGTTCTGATCTAGTTGGGTGGGCAATGTTGTACTCTAGCTGTTTGCAATGAAAGCATGAAAGACAAATTAGTAGGACAACAACACAATCCAGACAGTGCAGCACCTTGAAAAGTGCCAGTTGTGCACCTGATCTCTGACAAGGCCTTTTGTTCCTCTTGGGCTAGATTTAAAGATATAAGTCTGGGAATTGAAGCTTTTGCATTTCCAGGAGCTCTTCTTGGTCATGCTCTGAACACTGGCTTCTGGGTCTAAGGATCATGGGTTGTTGAAGGACGCTGTGCTATCCCACTGTTGATGTTGACTCAAGGGACACCATTTCCAGGCTCACAACACTTGGACTTGAGGATGTCAGGTCTTTCAGGTCAGGGATCTCTGGTTCTCCAGTGATGATTGGGCTGGTCTCTCTTCTGGTGGTACCACATGTTCCCCAGTCTCTTCATTCTGCATCCAAACTATGACAGGAGTCTGATGTCATGATCAGCACCGGCTATTTAAAACCAAAAATTGATGACAGTGGAATCTGACAGAAGCAGTCACTTTAGGCCAGAGCTTTGAATGTAGGGTTTGAAAATTATTTTGAAAATGTTAACACTTGAGCAAACACTAAAAAAACTGTAATGGTTTAATTTAGCAGGTTAATGATCATTATGTTGCTGGTCAAGATGTTAAAGTGGTGGCCACACGATGGGATTTGCAGAAAATGGCATGGAGGTTGTCCCTGATGACTTTAAGGAAGCAGATTTTGTTACTTGCTTCTTCAAGGGTTTTCTTTTTATCGTTTTAAAGTTGCCTGCGTACAACCTGGACTTTTTCTTGACATGGATTACAATGATTGTTGTATGGGAAGGGTGGGAACTGAATGTATTTGGGAACTGTTGGATTGGAGAAACCTATCCCAAAGCATGAGATTTCATCTTATAACCTCTTCAATTCAGTTTGTCCCTCATCTACATCTCTCATTTCTTTCTACCCCTACCAACATGTACATTTCACTCTCTCTTTGAATGCCTTGTTTGTTAAAGATAAATCATTCCATATTAATTTCACTTAGAGGAGTGTTTCTTATCTGGAAGACCACCAAGTATTATTTTCCAGTGTGCCAGGGACTGGCACAAAATTTGTGTCCATCAGATACGATTGTTTCTTTCTTTCCTGGAAACTTACCAGGGACTGGCACTACTCCAGAGACCACCCCTTTGAATAGCACTGTCTTAGAGGCTCTTGATACACTACAAGTACATCAGTAAGTGGATAGCTACAGAGATCGTGATTCAGTGGATTCTTAATATGAAACTTGAGAATTTTGGGGAATATGCAGAGCAATTTTTTGCCCAACTGAATCACTATATCTTTACTACTTCCTCATATGCAATCAAGAAATGTGGTCTATAACAATCAGTGGTAGAGTGTATGTATTGCATACAGGAGCCAAGAATCACAAATGCAGTGTGTAGCTTCTGTGTTTTTATTGGTCAGATATTCAGTCAGCACAGTCCTGTGCATTGTAATTATGTGATTAAAGGGACATAAAGAAGAAGTAGGAAGAAAAGGTGGAGTGGTTAAAAAAAAGAATAGGAAAAGTAGGGGGCAAGAGAGAGAGGCAGAAGTGAAGATAAAAAAGTCATGAATTTTCAGCTTTGAAATTTTTTTGCTTTATTATCCAGGAGCACTGTATGAATACGTTAAAGAATTGATAATGGGATTGTTGCAGCTCATCCCAAATAATATATGCTAATTGTATATTGTACAATAATTTACAGTAGAAATCAGTCCAAAATATAGTCAGTATCAGGAGAAAATTTCTTGAGGAGAGTCGTAGTGTACCCACTTGCCCAGACAAACTCCAAACACATTCCTTTCAGACAGGCCCTGTTCTTCAGGCTAAAAGGCCATTCTGAAAGGGCCTAAATAATATTATATAATAATTTTATGTTATGCAATCATGTACATTAGAAACTGATCCAGGACATAATCAGTAGAGGAGGAGAAATTACTGAGGAGAGTCATGCTGCATACCCATCTTTAGCTGGGGCAGGAACTTGACTGCTTCAGGGCCTTGTTCTGTTAAAAAAGCAAATCACTCTTCACCTCCACTCTCATTGCATTCCAAGACTCCTTTTTCTTCTTCTTTTTCCTTCTTTCACACACTCAACTGTTTTTGTCCTCCACAAAACCAGCTACCTGAGCGGAGCGCCAGAAAAGTTCTTTGGTGCTCATTCTCTTTCCCCTCCACCTTCCTCCTGCCTCTCCTCTATAGAAAACAGGATGATTTGTCTGCCTAACAAGGAGATGTGATGCATTTCTTCCAGCCCTAGCCCTTATTCTCCTGAGGCACAAGGCCTTTTTGTTTTAATGAATGTGATATAGGAAGAGGCTCATTCCTTAGCAAATTCTAATGAACCAATTCACTAAAGCATATCTTAACTTCAGTTAAAATTCATTGGAAAATCTAGAAATTTGTGTAAAATCACTAGAAAAATTTAATGAATTAGTAGCTCAGTTGGTTAACCAATGAGTTCCTTTCAAGCTCTCCTTTTCACACCAGGATCCGTATAGACCATTATGATATTGCCTTCAGACTTCATATGTGCACAGTATCATGGGGTGGAGAGATATTTTGACTTTTCAAGAGTAGAAATATCTCAGGCCAACTTTAATCGTGCTTAGTTAATATCTATTTACTTGCCCAATTTAATCGTGCAAGTTCTTATATTGCTTGATAAGATCAAACTCCATCCAGTCAACTGAGGTCTATCGTATATTTCCTGTGTCTTGCCAATAATGTCTCCAGCATCCACAAGTAGATTTCACTTAAAACTTTGCTAGCTGAGCAATACAGCAGGGTGGCTGTCTGTACTAGGCACAGAGCCAAATAGATGTTCCAGTGCACTGTAGCTGACACGAATGGATTAGAAAGCACATTGGGTAATTATTAAACTGTCTCTTCAAAATAGTTAATGCAGTATTAAAAAGAGAATGTGGGGAAAGAGAAGTGGCTTTCTGTTGGCATGAATTGTCCTTTTACGTCTAGGCTCCACTTAACAGTAAATAAAAATGTGATGGGCTTCTATTCAGGCTAGAAATGATGTTGAAGAGAGAAATTAAACGCTTTCAGGATCTCTCCCTAAAGATTTATGCACACAGTATGTTTAGTAGAACCCATCTGCATACACTCCTAGTTCGATGTTTTGTCACTAATGCTGATGTTACCTGCAAAGGCAGGTGCATTGTGGCATCAGATAATACTGGCACAGTCATCATACCTGAGATTATGTGGTTACCAGAGCAGATACCAACCCCACTGCATGTTTTTTCCCATATTTTTTCTGCAAGTTCTTCCAACTCTTGGTGAGGCAGTGTATAATTCAGACAAGTGGTCTTCTGGATTTATAAAGAATTCACACATCTAGCTTCCACTTCTGGATGGATTTGTACATACAATCATGCAGGCTTTTGCTTTCCCTTAACTTTGTAAGGGCCTTTCCACACTACACTGTTACAGTGCTGTTAGTCTACTTTCAACATCCTGTGGCATTCTGAGATCTGTAGTTTGCTTCGGTCAAAGAGCTGAGAATTCTAAATGCCTCTCCCCAAACTGCAAACCCCAGGATTCCATAGGATGTTGAAAGTGGAATAATAGCACTATAACAGTGTAGTGCAGCAAAGCCCTAAGCAGCTGCAGCGTGGTAGAAAAGATATGTAACTCTAGCCTTACCTAGCCAGACATCTACCATACTCTGAATTGGAATTCCAGCAGCCACTCTGTTGTGAGTGTGTGTCTTTAATCTGACGAGTATGTTCGTTGTCCACAGATGGTCAGTTAAATCTCATAATGAGTGGTTGACTTCATGTAACATCAGAGATTTTTCAGGCGGCAAAGTTGCCTCTGGTTGGCTTGGCTGATGTCACAGTGAGTAGGCAGGCTTTAATATTTGACCTGAAAGTCAGTGAGTACGCTTTATTCACTTAAAAGCATGTTATGTCCTACCTAGGTGCTAGGGAGGTACCAAATTACACCCGTTGTTACAGATCTCTTAAGCCATTTCTTGGAGCTATTCATGAGAGAAAGCTGGCATTGTGTGTAAAATGGAAAAGTCTTCTGCCCATAGTGTTCTTAACAACACAGCTGGAAAATACAGAGGGCTAAAACTCTTTAGAAGTTTATTGTATACATAGTAGTTCTGTGAAAGTCTTGGAGAGTAGTAAATAAAAATGGTGTACAGACTGTTAAATAACAAAAAGAGTTTGAAAATAGCTAAAATATGTAGGAAACAAGTGATAACAGAGTAATTTTGAAGTGCTTAAATGCCTGACCTTTATTCTGTGACAGAGCCCCACAGTAGTGTTTTTCTTCCCTGCATCTAGCAGAGCTAAGGACAGAAATACAGAGACAAAGACTATGCTCACCATAAATACAGTTGCTGGGCAACCATGGGAGCAAGTAATTCCATTTAGACCTCACTTCCATTTCTTGTGTTTTTTGTTGTTACTGCCCATTTGCTTTTGGCATTCTTCTCCCATTGTCCAAGTTGGTAGGATGGCTCAGGAACACGTGGTCAAAAAATAACATTTTTTTTTTTTTGTACAGAACAGCCACATTTTTTATACAGAAAACAGCATCTGCTTCACCAAAAACCACACGTGTCATGTTCTTTTCTGCACAGCAAATGCTATAGTCTGTCTTAGGAAACTTAGGCCATTTCCACACTACACTGTTAGAGCGCTATTATTCCACTTTCAACATCCTATGGACACCTGTGATTTGCAGTTTAGGGAAAGGCATTTAGAATTCTCAGCCAGAGAGCAATTTGGCCTCAGTAAACTACAAACCCCAGAATTCCACAGTATGTTGAAAGTGGAATAATAGCACTATAACAGAGTAGTGCAGAAAGGCCCTCAGAGAATTAAAAACAAAAACAAAACCGAAAATGCCACAGGCATGTTTTTCTCTCAGAATAAACTCTGAACTGCTAATATTCTGTGATAACTGCACACTTTTTTGGAACAACTTTCTTGCATCAAAGTAGAAGATGGTAACATGTTTTCCTGCAAGAATGGGTTTTATGAAGAGTGACATCTCTACACTTGATAAACCAGTGAAGTAACACAGGCTGAGCAAAGGGGCTAAACCAAGTGGGTTCATTGCCCTTTTTCTGTGTTCCTTTTCTAACAGCTCCTTCATTCTTTCCTGGGCTACCAAGAAAAGTGTGGGAGTCTGAAGGTTGGCTCCCACACACCCCTAAGTAATTCAGGATTGAATTCATGACATGGGTTCATGCCCTCTGCGTCTTCTTTCTGTAGTTCCCTGAAGTGCCAGGTGCTTTAGAGAGATACAGATACTTTGCAGAGGTTTGAAGATGACTTGAACGTAAGCATGGATGGGAAGAGAAGAACAAGAAAGCAAAAGAGTCAGCAAAGGAAAGTCAACATGAAGATGTGTCTTTCATCTGGGTGGTAGAAGAAGAGGAAAAGAGCCAGATATCAATTACAATGGAACAAATAAAGGAAAAGGCAGCAAACAGAAGAAAGAAGCATTTTTTTTTTCCTTTTTCAGTCATGGCTTCAAACCTCTTACCAAAATAGAATTAAACATAAAAAGTGACACATTAAAATAGAGGCACTCACAGTATTGACAAGGGATTCTTCAATGTATTAATCTTTAGGCAACTGAAAGAACGGTTGCCTAACTGTCTAATGGGACAGCTGAACCATGACTGAAATGTCACAAAATCCATTGCAATCCACACTACAGTTCAGATATATGCACTTAAATCATTTCCATCTGGCTTAGAGTCCGTTGAAGGAGAAACCTTAATGGAGTTCCTTTAGCTGATCTTTTGAACCAAGTGAGTCCTTGAAAGGAGGTGATTTTAAAATGTGGGTAAATGTGATCTGTCGCATATTTTTTGTCTAAAAGGGACCACTGACCTTTGCACACAATGCAACAGTGAATGTGAGCTGGAATGGGTTCAAGCAAAAGAAAAAAAATCAATAACCAGTAGAACCACATTTTTTTTAAAAAATTATTCTTCTGCTGCAGTAGAAAAGAGTAGGGTAGATGTCAACATCTCATTCATAAACCATAAGTTATAAATTATGGCTGAAAACCTATGCTGAGCAGTTGAAGCATAACCATGTTCACAGAGTTACTGAGTGGTTGTGCAGCTCAGCCTAGTTAATGGATTGCATTGTCATAGAACCAAACGTGGAAGCCATTGTGTGTGCACATCTGCATGTGTGAGGCATATAGATGCACACTGAGCATGCGCATCTATGTGCAGTGGGCACTGCAGGCAATGCACCACATGCAGGTCTCCTTTCTTGCAGTCTTGAAATTGAATGCATGCTGCATTGGACAAAACTTTCCAGCTGCTTCCTTATGGGAATTTACACATGTCAATAGGATTTACAGCTCACTGTTTGCAAAAGCAATTTTCTATGAGATTGAAAGGCTAAGCTGTGAACCAGGAAATCCTCTGCCATTGTTCTCAGTAAGTTTGGCTAAGGCCTCCTAGATCTAAACCTCACATACCATCTATGATACGAGGATACTATTCACCTTCCTTGCAGAGTTATGGTAAGATTTACTAAGATACTTCATAGAATATTTCAGATTATCTTGAATAATAATATAAGTGGTGAGGAAGTGTAATTGTGATAAGTCAACATTAGGGAACAATGGAGGATTTGTGGTCTTCTAGATGTTGTATGCTTCAGTTGCTGTTGTACCTCACTGGAGGTTAGGATGGCTAAAGCTGGCAAGTTACGATGAACAGCTAGAGGCCACATATTTCCCATCCTTGTTTTTAAAAAATGATTTGATTTGTCTCAAGCAATTAGTAACATGCTCTTTGGGAATTTCCACAGTAGGGATAGAAAAAATGTTTGAAAATATTTTTTAAAAAAATGTTCAAAACATATATTTCTCAAGTGTGAAAAAAACCACATGAGAAGAATTCTGGGCTGATGAAAATCTTTGCAGTTTGGGATGTATTTTGCACACAATTTGCATATGATTGTTATACACAGAAGAAAGTATTTTCTGAAATGAAAATACTATCTCTGCATAAACAATATTCTCTGCTTAGAATATACTGGTTTGTGTGCAAAACAATCACATGTGAATTTTGCGAAAAATATGTCACAAATTACAAATAGTCTTGAAAACTGCACAGTTTTCTAAGACTTCTTTACAACAATAATAAAACTGTTAAAATTACTTGTTGCTTCCTTTAAGAAAGAAATTAGTAAGGAATTACACTCCTATTCCACAGTGGTTCACAACAGATCCAAAGTACAGTTCAGATGAAACGCATTGTAGTCAACGCTGGCAGAGATTCCAAAGCCTGACCTAGAGCAGGGGTATCTTGGATGCCTACCAAATCCTGGACAGCAATAGAATCAGCCTCTTTAAGTACTGCTATTTTGGGACTTCTTCCTTTCAGGGCCCCACAGACTGATTCCCAAAGACAATGTACCCAACCCACTTTGTATGAATAGATTGAAAGAAAAATACTGTGAAGAATGTCTGTGTACTCGTCAGCTTCCCCTCTCACTGGTTCTTTGGGATATCCAAAATAATCAGTTGTCTGCAAGGAGCATTTGCTGGTGGCAGAGCTGAATAAGCCTACGTTTTATGGTGATTAAAAATTGATATAGTGCAGGCAAATCAATAGGATCACAGGGCAGGTTAGTCATTTGCAGGAGATGGAACCAAAAAACCTGCACTTCCATTTCTGTGTTATAGTCCCTTTATCTTTCAGGCCTATAGGAGTTATTCATTAATATCCCCTGGACCATCCAGATGTCATTTAGGAAATGATTTGCTTTTGCAAAGTCAGGAAATGGGGCTTTTCCTGAACATTCTCTCAAACACACAAGCACAAACTTCTCCTTGTGAAATTCTAGAACCTTGCTCTATATGAGTCTGCATTTGCTTTTCCTGTTTCTTAAATAGTGTGGAGATCAGCTTGGCCTAACAGTGGGATCAGTTAGTTATGAGAGGGGGAAACACACTGCAGGTACCTGATCACTAAAACAGATCCTTTGAATCCAGAACTTGTTTCCTTTAGGTTCATGCCACATCTAGCCTCCATGCCTTGCCAGATATTTCCTTTCCAAGTCAAAAGTTCCTTTCCTTTAGGAATGAGCGATACCTAGCATTGAAGGCTTGTTAGAAATTGACAAGAGTTCTCCTTTAATGAATAAAATGCTTCTGAACCAGCTAAGAGAAAAATTCTCATTTTGCTGATCAGCCTTTCTGCCATGTGCAAATACATAGATAATCTGAATAGTCATATGCGGCTCTTTCAGCTTGGAGACTACTGATATCTTGGAGTCTATGTCATATCAAACTGCAGCATCAACTAAGGCTGGAATCCTGTTGGTTATTTATGTATTTGTATTTATTTACTGAATTTCTGTTCCACCTTTCTCCCAAGATGGGATTCAAGGCAGCTCTATTTGTTAGTCACAAATAGAGTAGAATTGTGGAAACAGTTGTTGAATGGTGAGTCAACGTATGGATAAACACAGTCCATTTGTCAAAACTAACAATAGTATTTAGGCCCTTGGATGTGAAGAGTTCTCACGAAACTTGTTGTTGTTGATGAAAGAGGATGTCTCAGCCTGCCAAAACAGCTTCTCAAGAAGCCATTGACCTGTTTGAGAGTTCTCACCTCCAGCATTAAAAAGACACAAGGAACATTGTTCACATTGAGGCTTCTCTCACATTGTGCAGACATTGGACACCTCTGCACGAAACTAGTCTTTTCCTTTAGCTGAACAAAGCTCACTGATACAGCAAGCCCAGAAAGACTGATTGATTGATCAAAAAGATACAAACAATTTATCCAATGCTGCTAGTTTTTAAAAGTTCATGACAAGAAGGCAGCAGCTATTGTAGTTTAGTACAATTAGTCTAATTCACTCAATTTGTTCTATTTATGCAGTTGATGTAAAATCTTTCTTGCTAATCCAAGACAATTGTTGACACCAGGTAAAAATACTTTGCTGTCTAACACCGTCACGCACGAGAAGCGGGGGAACGAAGCAAGGTTTTTCATCCTTGAAATCAACCCATTTTGTTTCAGGTATTTGTCTAGCACAGTAAGTTATTGTGCTCAGTTGTAAACATGAGGACAGTGCACAGAATGAGTTGTCACCATGGCCATCCAAATGAATTGCCACTGTGGCCATCCAAAAATAATAGGAAAGAATGAGGAAAAAATAAAAACACAGAAGCAAGAGAGAATGAGGAAAATCATTCAGTTGAAGCTCTCTTTCCCACTTCAGCACTTTACTGATAAATATTTTTCACAAGATTTGTAGTTCAGCTTTCTGGGGAAGGTTTTTTTTCTCCAAGACAAATGCTGAATGTGTTTTACATGTTGTAGTTGCCCATGTTTACTCAGACACAAGCACAGTAAGTTCGATGGGACGTTACCCCCAGGAGTGTATAGAATTGCTTCCTTAGACAGAAAAATCGATATACATCTTCCTCACCGGTTTCTTCATTTTCTCCCACATTTTGTACTTGACTTAAAAAAACAAAAACAGTGTAAACATATTTAATGTTTGAACTTATATAAAAAAGTATGTGTGTGAGAGAGAAAGAGAATGTGTTTTGTTATAATCCTCATAAGGTAGCAATATGTTCTCTACATTAGGGATGTCAGTCTTCAAGTGTTTTATTCTGGCTTGCAGGAGTGAAAGATTTCCAAACGTTTCCTCCCCACTGGTGAGATTATAAGAAGTGTGTGTGTCTGTTTCTGGACTTTTTGTGTCTGTGTGTGAAAATTTGCGTGAAAAGAATTCTGTGGGCGTTAAGCGAAAAAGAATACCTTTCTGAGAAAAAGACACATGTAGATCCCATACTTAGTTACGAATTTATGACTAAGTAATGTCTCCTGGTTTCTTGTGCCAACAGCTAGCCAGAGTTGACTGCTCTCTAATTAGAGTCTTTTATCATCAGCCATGAGCGAAGTCCATAACAATTTGTTAGTCAGTTAGCAATCGTTGTTCCACAGTCCAAGTGCATAGTAAATTCAGAGTGACAGTCCAGTAACAAAGTCTGTACACAAAGCAAGGGTCAAGGTTACCAGAAACATGAGGAAGAGATTCGAATGTGAGGCATGTTGCTTCCACTGATAAGATCAGTTGTCTGCAATGGTTTCTTCCCATCTGTTTCTCTGTTTATATAGGCTAACAGTTTCCCCCAGCTATTTACCTAGTTGATGCATCCTTACCATATAAATGCTTTGAGTCTTGTGGGCTCTCCTTTTTCCACCTACACTGGCCGCTATAAGTCTTGTCCCTTTGATGTATCTGTGTTGTGGTTGTTGGGAAGGGTCTTCTCTGGGTCCTGGGATGGGGGCATAACACTGGCCCAGACCCAGCGCAAACTATCTTAACAGCCAGCAGCCATCTTGAGTGATGGAGGTATATTCAGCAGGCAGTTGGGATGCAGGAGAATGACATTTCTAGCACCCTCTCACCAAGGAGTGTGGCTGCAGCAAGGAATTACAACCAGGGTCCTGCTTCTGATTGTTGCAGCCTCACTCACTAGTAGGAGGAAACTGAAAATGTTGGCCATTTCTGCACCAGACTGTTATAGTGCTGTTATTCTACTCTCAACAGCCTATGGAATCCTGGGGTTTGCAGGGCCTTTCAGGCCCCTCCGTAAGCTGCAAACCCAGAATTCCATAGGATGTTGAAAGTGGAATAATAGCACTATAACAATCAAGTATGGAAATGGCCATCATCTCTCCTACACCCTGTTCAGCAGCAGAGCAGACCTCCATTGCTCAGTGCAGTTGCTGGTTGTTAAGGAAGGGGATGCATTTATAGTCAGGGTAACAGTCATACAATTTTGAATACTTAATTCTATTGAATACAGAGCAGTTACAGATCAGTAACTCAAGATTATGAATACATCACTGCAATACAGAATATCAGCCAATATTTTCTTTTAAAAAATATTTTTTCTTATATATAAGCACATTGCAGGGAAAAAAGAAGACTGGAAATGCTAAAATTCTCCCAGTGGTTAACTGTTTTCTTTTCAGGATATCTAAATATATTAGGATACCCTTTCACATGGAAAATGATAACATGTGCTTGTGTTCCTAAGACCTTTATTCCATCCTACAAAGAGTGGTCCAGTGGCAAAGAGAGACTGGGTTCTGTAGGGGTTCATGGCATCCCTGAGGGGTGACATGATTACATCTTACCTAGACAGGTGGTGAGTGTTAAAACATGGAGATCTGAGCCAAGACAGGGCTACGACAATCAGGTCTGCTTTGAATTCTCCCTTCCTAGAGAAGCAGCTCCCTTCTGTATTTTTGCCACCACCTGCCTCCCTCTCTACATTTATATCTCTCTACTGCTTTCCCTAAATCCACATCCTTGTAAATATAGGGCAAAGTGTGCTTAACTTATCCCAATGACTCTGTCACTGGTGGTAGCATGTGTAACTGATTCAGATCAAAGTGGTGCTTTAGGGAGACTGCTCTGTACAAAAATGTAATAAATTCTTTATTGAACAAACTGACAAAGGAAAATGTAGTTGACAGATTAAAGGTTAGGAAAGAGCAAAACACTTGTAGTTCTAACCCAGCAAACATTTCCCCAACTCTTTCACTCTCTTTCACATGCTCTTTCCTCTTTTATCAAAATCTCAGATGGCTCTCTCTAAACTCTCCCTTCAAGACCTCATTTCAGTTATTTTTCTGTTAGGTTCATTTCCATCCCCCTAACCGCTCCCTCTGGCTAGCCTGGGTTCCATAGACAACAACCAATCAATTTAGATCCTCTTGTTTGCTAGGGTGGCTCTGTTGCTACATCCTCTGGGTTCATCACAGTGAAGTCTCCTTTTCTGGGGACTTTTTCCATCTCTCCTTCTCCATCTTCAAAAAGAAGCTGGGCAGCTACCTGCTGGGGATGCTCTAGCTGAGCAGGGGGTTGCTTGATGGCTCACAAATCCCATTCCAACTCAATGATTCTGTGAAAGTTGAACTTGGAAACTTCACTATTGCCTGTTGGCTATTACTCTATGTCAGAAACACATCAGATGCTAGAAAGACGCTCAGAATCAAACATCTCAGGTAACATAGGAACCATTGACAGCAAATGTCTCTTTTCTTGTGCCTTTTCAATGCACCAGCTTCAAGAGAGAGAACACTTGAGCAACAATTAGTGGAACTCTCTCTGAGAACTGGCAGTACTATAGGAACAAAATCCTTTTATTCAACCTCCCTCCCTGTGTAGCCAATGCCACTCGATTCATCAGCCTTTGTTCCCTTCTAGCTCTTCCTGCTTCTCACTAATTGTGACTACCAGATATTGGGAAGGAGAAGAATAATGCTTAACTTTATTACTTTGTGCATAACAATTTCATCCTACTTGTCCAATAAAAAAAAAACAAAGTGCTGAAGGCAGCTAAAGGACATCATTGAACCCAAATTAAACAATAAAGCCATTAAAGTAATCACAGTTCTAGGGCAAGGTAAATGTTAGTTGTTTGCTTTAGATGCAACACTAAATGGTGTCTCTGCTTGAACCACAAAACCCCTGCTTGCCTATGGAGGCAACACTGGCTTGCACCAGCCCAAGACTTGAAATGAGACCTCAAGAGTTAGAAGTGTTAGCAAGGAGAAGATGCAGTTTCAGATCCTGGCTGCTGCCATGAGTAATTCAACCATGGATTAGATACTAGCACCATATTGTATTAGACTCTTTGGTCAGCAGAAGGCATTCCAGATAATTCCATCCAAGTCATTTTGATCACAACCAAAGTTCTCGTGACCTGGAAAATTGCGTGACACTTGAAGGGCTGTCTGGCCCTATAAGCTGCAATAAAGCTGCTAATGCTGCTACCTTTTCCCAGTTGGGATAATGTATTACTGAAAACGGGTAGCTGTTTTTCCAAAGACAATCAGACTAGTCACCTTCAGTCTGCCAAATGTACTTGTCATCAGGACCAAACTGCTGACATTTGGTGAGACATCTGTTAATCCAAATCAAGTAAAAATAATAGTAATCATTATATAATCCCCAAAGTTCCCTGAGATCTTTGTAAATGAAAATATAGTTGTTTTATGTTTTAGAATGTGTGCCTTACCTGCATTCTAAGCAACACTTAACAAATAACACATTCATGGATATTTGTGTAATGGAGATTAGATTAGATTATCTTTAATTTCTAAATGATATATCAAACTCTAGAATTATCTGTCAAACTCTAGAATGATAAAGGTTGCAAATATGCACATGTATCTGGAAGTGAGCTGCAGGAACACTGTATGACATCCATCCGAGTAAACATTTTTAGGACTGGGCTGTAAGAAATCAGACCACAACCACTTGTCATTTTCAACAAAATCTATGTTTCTGTATGGGGGTTTAGGAATCTCTTCTCTCTTGAGATGGTACAGCGGTTCATGGTGGTCAAGCTGCTTGATACTATCATTCACTTGTCAACTTGCTTGTGCCTGTGTGCCTTCAAGTCATTTCCAATGTATGGCAATTGTAAAGCAAACCTGTCATGGGGTTTTCATTGCAAGATTTGTTCAGAGTGGGTTTGCCTTTGCCTTCCTCAGAGGCTGAGAGCGTGTGACATACATAAGGTCACCCAATGGGTTTCTGTGGCCAAGTGGGGATTTGTATCTTGGTCTCCAGAGTCATAGTCCAGCCCTCAAACCATTATACCACACTTTATTACTTTAATTTATTATGTTGTAATCTTTATTATGTTGTAAATTGAAATTTGTGACCATTCCCTCAGTCAAGTGCAGGCTTAATTGATCTGATTTGAACTCAGTTATGCATACACACTTTATTCTTGTTTATTCATCCTTAACAATAGTCCATCCTTTACAGCTTCATCTTCCCTAAATGGGGGAAATGGAGGTATGCAACGTCTTGGTGTGAAATCAGGTAGAAAGGGCAGGGAGGAATCCTAGTATATATATGCCTGGATATTTAGTGGTCTTTTGGAGGATGGGCTTTCCCTCACAGTGAAGTTTCAGCTCCGACATACACTCCAGTTGTGCCACTGTTAAACTGCCTATGGTAATCTACAGACAAGTCTGAAATTTAAAAGAAAAAAATGGTTTTGACTTTTTCTGAACTTTGTTGTTGTTATTAATTGCCATCAAGTCAGTTTCAATTTACGACAGCCCTATAAGTTTAAGACATCTCTAAGACGCCCTATCATCAACAGTCCTGCTTTGGTCTAGCAAACTCAAACCTGTGGCTTTCACGATGGAATCTATCTACTTGTAACATAGTCTTCCTCTTTTCCTGTTATCTCTCACATTACCAAACATTATTTTCTTTTCTAATGAATCAAGGCATCTCATGATACAGCCAAAGTACAATAGCTTCATTTTGGTCATTTCAGCTTCTAAGGAGAGTTCAGGCTCGATTTTGTCCAGGACCCATTTGTCTTTTTAGCAGTCCACAGTATCCATAGAACTCTTCTCCAGCACCACTTTCCAAAAGAGTTGATTCTCTTCTTCTCAGCTTTCGTCACTGTCCAGCTTTAAAAGCATATTTAGAAACTGGAAACACAATGGCATGGATGATCCTAACTTTGCAATTCAGTGATATGCTGAAATAGAAACCATACTACTGAAATTAGGATAGTAATCCAGCAACATATGCATCCATCAGTCATTTTTTAAAGTTTATTCTCCTGAATGGCCTTTCTTTCAAATCCTTAGGGCATATTGGTCCCTATGTAACAGTATTGTAGCTTTCTGCATGGTTTGAATTGAACATTGAAAGCAGGAGCCGAGTTTGTTACATGTGCATGATCCACGTCCACTCATACCAAAAAATGTTGCTGAATATCCAAGCCAGGATGTCGTGGAAGAAAACTTAGCAACAGAAGTGAAGTCCAGGCCTCTCTATACTAGTAAGAGTGTCATCAAAGGCCCTATAAGAATGTGGTCTTTCCAAGACAGCCAGAATCTTTAAAAATCTGATGTAGCTGGCTTCTGTAATATAAGAATGGCATGCCCCTCTTGAAATGAAATGAATCCTGTCACACAAGATGAAAGCTTTGTGGACAGCTTGTTTTACTCTTAACTGATAGTTCTGAAATCTGATGGCAGAATACCCAATATAGTTCCAGAGATCTTCATCCCCACTGTGTCCCTCTTTCAGTAAGGACTTCTGTGGGTCTGTGTGTTCCTCCCTCCCATTTCCTCCCCCTTTCTACTGTGCTGGTGCTCAGATCTGCAATCCAGTCACAATTTTCCTTGTACTTTCCATCACTATGTGGCTTTGCAATTTAAAGGAGTCCATAAGGACAAGTGTGGGGAATGTTTGCTTCAAAATGATGAATGATCGGTGTTTCCCTAGACTTTTCCAGATTCACAATTAGCAGTCCTTCGACAGTGACATTATATCCTGTCCGGGGCAGACTTAGATTTTCTTGCTTGGTCATTTTTTTTAGCTATCAGCGGCAGTAGCAACTGACATACTGAAAAGTTAGGGTTCCTGTTGTGACAGAAGTTTGAGCAATGCACTTCTGGGTTTATGCATGTGGACCAAAAATATCTCTTGCCTTGAAACATTGCCTGTTCCAGTCTACAACATTGCTTTCATTTGTTATAGTCCACTGGCATCTCTGGGCATGTTGGTGCAAAATAACATCTTTGCCTAGACTTTTTGATGGACAGTTAAATCAGTAGATAACATTATCAAGTATTTGTATGGCTCCAGACCTTCCAGTTTAGTGCCAGGGTAGGGTGTAATGTTCAGCAATTATCAAGGAGGAAATAGAATTCCAAGGATAAAAAAAAAATAAGTGAGGCATGCACAACAAAAAAGCACAGTTAAGTGCCTACTCTGAAGCAGGTTGCTGTAGTACAGTTAAGGGTAGCAAAGTGGAAGACAGAGAAAACCATCTGTGGAGGGACAATTAACAAAAAGTTCTTCTGCAAAAGCCCAGATGAAATGAAATGGAACAATTGCATAAGGGTGAATGGATCCAATCTGTTTCATTCCAGGTTAGTTTCACAAGTGTTCCTTTAACACTGTATTCCATCCCACTCCTGTATCAGTCTGTTTGTTAAATGTGAGAAAATGCATTTAATTATGAACTCAGTTGTTCCAAAAATAGCACTTTGTTCACACAGTGAGCTAAAGTATTCATTTTTGTATATATTTTGGTAACTTCTTCCCCCACCCTTTTATTTTAGCCCAAAACTATGTCCTGAAAATCAAGGAAGCACGAAAGCTGAAGGATGACTGTATTTCAATCTGTTTATTTGTCTAAGATTAGTTTGGTTCACTTTAAAAAACAGACCAGACAAAATCTGAGCATCTCTTGTTGTGTGACTCATTCATTCATTCATTCATTCAAGGCTTGAGCAAGAGAACTTCCCAGCAAATTCGGCCATTTCCATTACCAAAGATATCTTCCTTTGTGTGCGTGGCAGGGTTGATTTTCTGAACCAAGCATCAGTGTGACCTGAGCCATCCTTGGGCAATAGACAGAGGTGAACAGTGTTAAAAAATGTGTCCCATCTCCTCTCCTACCCCAGTGATAAAAAAAAAGGCAAGAAAAAAACCCTCCTTTTTGGTACACTGAGCATTACATTGTGGAGGAGGAGAAAGTCTCAGTTTCTTTATGTGAGTAATTACTATTTTCCCAAGCTCAAACACCTTCAAGAAATGGTTGGATGGATTTTCTTCAAAGCCCCAGCAGGATTTCACCCACCAGCTCAAGAGCAAGCATGAGAAATTTTCAGCCTCCAGGCAGCAACTCAAGAAAGTTTTATATGAGGCTGAGAATAAGGGCTTAGCAGGAAAGTGCCATCTCAGCCTTAACCGTCATGTCACGGTGGATCGGCTGCAGCACTGTTAAGTCAAATTGTTTTTGTTTGGTTGGGTTTTTTTCCCGCTCTAGTTCTGACTTCAAAAACTCCAAAAGTTTTGGAGCAGGGACAGGGATAGAGAAGAAAAGCTGAAAACTGCGGTGCTTTTACAACAGCTTATGGTCAGACAGATTGGAAAAGAAAAATCCTAGAACAGATCATAGGAATCAGATATTCGGCATGAGAAATGTTGTATCATATTTAAGTGCTTTGGAGAACATCTTAAGCACACCCTGCTTTACTCAGTTATACCTTAAGCTGTTAGCAAGAAGAACCAAATGGCTTCCAAGCTCTATTTTATTTGCCTCCAAAGTAGGGATTTATATTTCCTGTTTCAAAGACTTAATTCTCTTTTGCGCCCCTGATTTTCCATTCTTCTGGTGTCGAGTCTCCTCACTTTTGAGAGGCAGCATAGTCTAGTGGTTTGAGTGTTGGACTAAGGCCATTTCTGCACTAGTTTTTTATAGTGCTGTTATTCCATTATCAGCATCCTGTGGAATCCTGGGATTTTGCAGTTTAGGGAAGGAAGGAGGGAGGGAGGGGCCTTTGGAACACCAGGGTTCAAATCCCAGTTTGAACTCTGGACTCTGAAACACCAAGGTTCAAATCCCAGTCTAGCCACAGAAACTCACTGGGTAGCCTTTGGGGAAGTTACTCTCTCTGCACCCTAAGAGCATAGCATTGGCAAACCTCTGAATGAATCTGTCCCAGAGAAAACACTCTGACAGAGTTGTCATAAGCTGGAAGCACACAACAACAGGACGGTTTCCACTTTTCATTTTTGCTCACCTGATTCCACCCAACTGGGAGTTTCATACTGAGCATGATTATGTCATTGGGGTATGTAGCTACAAATCAATCCGACTTACTCATCTTATGTGAGTGAGCCCATTGAGTGAGAGTAATGCTTCCTACGCGTGTTGTAGGAGTTTGAGCATTGGACTGTGACCCTGAAGAGCAGAGTTCAGTTCTCTGCTCCGCCATGGAAACCGCACTGGGTGATCTTGGACAAGCCACACACTCCAAGTCCCGAAAAACCCTATGGTGGATTCGACTCAGAGTCACCATAAATCAGAAACAACAGTGCTTTCCCATGACAGTGAGCATGGTGTAGTGGTTTAAGCATAGCACTACCACTCTGGAGACCAGAGTTTCAGTTCCCACTCAGCCATGGAAATCCATTGAGTGACTTTGGACAAATCACATTCTTTCAGCCTCAGAGGAAGGCAAAGTCAAATCCCATCTGAACAAATCTTGCCAAGTAAACCCCATGATAAGTCTGCCTTAGAATCACCATAAGTTGGAAATGACTTGAAGGCACACAACAGCAAGAAATATTTCCTATAGAAAGCACAAGGTTTATTCTAATTAGTTGGGGATCATTATTTAAATTAAGCTTTCCTGACCTTTTGACAGTCATACTCTTCGAGATAAGTAGAGGAGACTGTCTTTCAGTTCTCATGAAACTTTTAGTGAGTCCCTCAGCACAAACACATGGACATTTTAGATCAGCTTTAATATCTGTCTGTCATCTGTGCACCTTCTCAAAATGCATTATGGAAGAAATCTGAGAGAATGGAAAGAAAGACTGTTCGGAGTAAAGAAATCATAGAACAGGGAAAGAGAAACAAGGAGATGTCCGTATCATTGATATTCTGCTGTACCAAAAGTCATTTATTTCCAATTGTATTGAAAGTAATTAAAACAAAATGTATTTGAAATCCAATATCCATTGGGCTTTTCACTTTGTGTCTGACCAGTCTACATGCTCTCTTAACTTTTTTTAAAAAAAAATGATGATAAAGGCTAGAGGTTTGAGCACCTCTGAAATGAAAACTAAGAGCCTTGGAAGGTCAAATTGGGGAAGACATGCATGTAGCACACATGCTGTGCAGAGCATTAAATTTGTGTTATTGGGGAATACACAACAAAAACACAAAGCTTCTTATCTCAAACTCTGTTCATCTCCAGGAACCTTATTGTCTGGTTCTTCTTTCCCTCTGCTCTTCGCAGACCAGATTCTCCTCCATTCCCTGCTACCCAAATGACCAACTTCATTTTTCTCTAAGGGTTGGCTGACTCCTTCCATGTCATCCCCAAGTGATTATCAGGCTCTGGTGATTTGTAATCCATGATAAGAGCCCACATGGCGTAGAGACTTGAGTGTTGAATAATATAATAGCACTATAACCATGCAGTGCAGAAATGGCCACAGTTTCAGCCTCAGGGAAAGGCAGGGCAAATCCCCTCTTACCAAGAAAAACCCTGATAGGGTCTCATTAGCAATAGCAATAGCATTTATTTCTATACCGCTTATCAACTGGGTGTTATCTAAGCGGTTTACAATGTATTTTTAGCTAATTGCCCCCAACAAGCTGGGTACTCGTTTTACCGACCTGCGAAAGGATGGAAGGCTGAGTCAACCTTGGAGCCTGGCAGGATCGAACTCGCAACCTTATGGTTGCAGTGCTGGCATTTAACCATTGCACCACCAGGGCTCGTTAGGGTTGCCCTAAGTCAGAAATAACTCAAAGGCGCAAACAACAGCAGGTGCAGGTGGTTGCACACTTATCCCCACCTCCTCCTCAGTGCCCTCTCTCCTCTATATGGACTCAGGCATAACGGCCAGAATACTTCGCCTGTTTCCATGTCATTAGAATTTTAGCTGCTGCTTAGTGCTGCTACATGACAATGCAGAGTTTTACCTGTTGTTGGATTCCTTTCATTTTTTAAATGTCAATTATTGTTTTGATTTAATGCCTGCATTCTTTTTAACTAGGGCTTTTCTTTTGTTCCTAAACAGGGGGAAATATCAAAAAATGCTGCATTACAGTTGATCTGTGGTTTTGTTTTGTTTTTTGTGTTTTTTGCTTTTTGCTTTTATGATTCAAGGCAGGCATTTGCTGTGTTTCTGTGGTGAACAAGGTGGAACTTGCCATGCATGCAAACAAATTCCATCAAATTGTACTTTCATCTGAAGAAGCTAAGCACCGTCTCTATGCGCAGGAAGAAAACAAAGCAGGCAGGTTCACAATGTGGGTTGTAATCATTTTAGGCCTCTGGAGATTGTAATTTGGAGTAGAAGAACTGCAGGAGAGAAGCGGGGAGTTTACTCGTTACTCCACCATACACACATATTTTAAGATCCAGGTTTACAGTATTTGTTTATTTATTTATTTACTTATATGATGTATGCTCAAGCTCTTAGGAAGAGAGATTGGTCATACCTGTGACCTTTGATTTCACTTGTCTCCTTCTATATTACCGGTACATAATTTTTTCCCCATCTTCCAGTGGCCAGCTTAGAGACCCTATTATCCTGCAATGAATATCATTGGTCACGGAATAGTCTAGGTAGAAATAATGGTTTAGGGGCCCTGTTCTACCACAGTTTGTAAGGAGATGCTAGATCCGCTCCACTGCTTTATTTACAGTAGACCACCTACTGAATTATTTACCACTAATAAGGCTTATCTCAAAGCAGTGATGTGTATCAATTTTTGGTACCATAATGAAGTTTTGGGGAGGTCTAACAGTTCCAGCTCAGAAGACCATTCAGATGGATGGGAGGCCTGTAAAACTGATATGGTTCACAACAGGGGCATTTAATCTTTCATTCTCAAGCTGGAAGTCAATAAGAACATAATCAAAGTGCTGGTGCATTTTACCACCTTTTCAAACATTTTTTCTTAGTAGAAATGAGATTTCTTCAACAGACTGGTTTATCATACATGCCTTTATGAGCCACAGTAGAGTATTTGTTCTCATACTCTCTGTCCTGATTTAATTTCAGTGCTTAAGTTGTTCTTTATGCCAGTGAAAATGGGCTTGTCTTCTTTTTTGACTAAACCTCTCTCTTTGGAGGTGAAAGATTGGTATTTTGTGGAAGTAAGGCTCTTCAGTTCTCCCCTTTTCTCATGAGTGAGGATTATAGAACATCTGAATGCTGTTCTGTTGGACAGTCATCTTTTGGGCTCCAGGATTTCTGCTTTCAGGATGGATCGTAGGAAAAGAGATTCTATCAATTAGATGTTACTACTCCCAAGGGCATTTCTCACTGAAAGGGAATACAGTTCATTCCTTGCAGTTCTGCAGCTTCCACAGCTTTTGGGACTTGCCTTTTTAATTGAATTTCCAGGTACAGCAGTGATCTGAAGACCTGTCTGTGCATTCATTAGGCGCCATTGCATCAATACATTTTCTATCACTGATGCAGCTTTTGGTCAGTATGCCCTCCAAAATGCTGTGCCCAGCACAAGAGACAATGTAGTCTCAATGCTTGGGGCGAATTATTTTCTGTTTACATCCCCAAAGTGTAAACAACCTTATCCCAGAATCCCTGGAAAAAGGTTGTGCTCTATCCCAGAATCCCTGGAAAAAGGCACAACCACCATAGTCCATGACTCAGAATGTTCACCGGGTTCTGCGATTTGCATGCCAAGGAGGTAACTTTTCCAAACTCTAAATGAAATATTTGTAATGCATTTGTAGCAATTGTCCCTTGTCCTTTCCTTCCAAAAGCCTGTTTATAAAAGGGAAAATCACATGTGGCCGATATTTTAATTACAGCACTTTGTTGTTTGGCTGGTAGTATTGATTTGAGGACTATTTGTTCTTGTGTATAAAATAATGAAAATCTGTCTCTACCAGTGGAGAGTTGTTTGGAGTTTCTCTCAGTTATTTATAGAGACCTCTCAGTTGCAAACTAAAGGAAAGAGGAACAAATATTCTATCAGAAATCTTACCATTCTGGTATCAGAAAATAATAATTAGTGATAAATGTGGACACACAATGGGGCCTCTCTTGCTAATATCTCTCTGTACTGTTGAAAAGTGATAGGTCTGGTGTACTTCACTATACAGTTTAATTTATTTTGGATGATAATGCTTTGGAGACCTATAAACTTAAATATAATTGCTAGTCCCAACTAACATAGAACCTTTCTAGCATCTGGATTTGCAGAACTATTGACTTACCATTCAGAGTTCATTTATTATGTTTAATCTGTCTTGGACTAACAATAGAACTGAGGGCATAGTGTCTTTGTAATATGAGCTGCGTTTTCAAATACATTGTACGGGCAGAATCAAATGCAATCCTGTAAGTAGACAGATTAACCTCTGCTTTTGCACTGTATTTCCTGAAAGCAGCCCTTTCTCTTCTTCTTCTACTCTTTGAGCACAAGTCTGTGTCCCATCCTTCACCTTTTAGGAACCCATTCAAGAGAGTATCTACCTTTTTTTTTAAAAAAAAGCCATTCTTTGTCTCACATTCCTTACCAGTCATCCAAAGCTTGCAAGACTATCAGTTCATAGTACCTTCAGACGGTTATACATGGAAATCTAGGCTGGATGTCCTTGTCTATCAGAGTTTTAAAAAGAGCTTCTGAGGATTCTGGGAGTTATAGTCCAAAAACAGTAACACTACTGAGACCGTGAATGCTATAGATCTTGCTTCTGGGATGGGCTGCATAAGTTTTTCCTTGGGCCCATTTCCGCCCTACACTGTTATAGTGCTATTATTCCGTTTTCAACATCCTACAGAATCATGGGGTTTGCAGTTTAGGGAGGGGCATTTAGAATTCTCAGCCAGAGAAGTCTTTGGCCTCAGGAAACTACAAACCCCAGAATTCCACAGGAGGTTGAAAGTAGAATAATAGCACTATAACAGTGTAGTGCGGAAATGGCCATAGGCTCAAGGTGGATATAAGCCCTGCCTAAGCTGTTTTATTTGGAGGTGTCTTATCCATGCATTGGTGAGGAATGGTCTTAGTACCTTATTGTTATATGGATTTTGTAACTGATTGTAGCATCAGTTTCAAGGAAATGAAATTTGAGGATCCTTACATGATCCCCCCTCCAATTTCTAATAAAGATTCCTAAGTAAAAGAAGGCAAATTTCAGTGTCTTAAAGGCCTTCCTTCAAATATGTATTTTTTTTTCCATTGCCCCCCACATACACACACACTGAAAATGGATACTGATACCGGACTGGTGTCTTATAGCTCTGTCCTGAATGGAAATTGCTTGTGTGTGTGCGTGTGCGTGAGGGACAGAGAACCCTTATTTCAACATTTTGGTTTTAAAGAGAGATACCATATTACCATACGTTCTGCATTTTACTTCCTTCTGGGTTAAATTTGGAGGGGTGTGTGTGCTTGAGTTGGAAAACTCAGTTCATCGTAAGTGCACATGTAAAGTTTTAGTGTGATTCCCCAGCACCCAAGGGGCCCTGTGACTGTGTTGTGTGAAAAATAAGGGCAGAGAGAGATTCTTCCTTGGCATCTTGCCAATGGGTCTAGGAGATGAAGGGAAAATTGAACCTGTTTCATCCACACCCTCGGAGGTACAAGGATGGAGGAGAAAGTGAAGCACATCTCCATGTTCATCACCTGTACAAGCACACGCTACACCGAATGCCATCTCCATGTGTTTCATTCAAACCGAAGAGTCTTCTGTGGCTGTGATTGCTTTTGCTAAGTATCACTGAGCAGTTCAGAGACCCGTATTTCATGGTAGCAGCAATGTGGGAAATTGGAGGATGCTTTAATGTGTCTGGAAATGCTAAAACTGTCAGGAAACGGATGATAATTGCATGATAAATTCACTCATATCTTGCAGGGAGAGACTGACATAAAAGTGAAAAAGAAAGTGGCAGGGCAGCATAAATGAACATCAGTTAAACAAGAGATAGGTGGAATTTTTTTTTAAAAAGGGCCCTGTTCAAATGTTAGGCACTGTTGAATTTTGGTAGCAACAGCAAGACGCTAATCTAAGTACGAAGGGAATATTCTAGGGAAAAAAGAATGAAGTATGTAGGAGACGGTTAAAAGCAACTGTGTAATTCCTATTGTGCAGTCAAAATACACTTGTTATGAACACTTGTTATGAAGTAAATGAGTAGGAGTTTGGCTCATGGTTCAAAGGACCATAAGGCTATTCCCACACTGGACTGTTATAGTGCCATTATTCCACTTTCAACATCCTATGGAATCTTGGGGTTTGCAGTTTAGGGAGGGGCCTCCCTAAACTGCAAACCCTAGGATTCCATAGGATATTGAAAGTGGAATAATGGCACTATAACAGTCTAGTGCGGAAATGGCCTAAGTCTCCGAAGAGGCCCTCAGCTGCCATCCATCCCAGTTCTCTGACTTTCAGGAGGATTCCCACCTATGCTTAAATACTTCATCATGAACATCTAAACCTCTAAAATGGTGTGTCTTTCAGATATTTACATGAAAACAATAAATGCATTGATCATCAAGATGCTACTGTTTGCAATCCAGCCAGAAGATCAAGAAGGCCAGATGGCTAACATTCCTGTTGATTAAGAGCAGTTACTGGGTTTTAGAATAGAACTAAGAGTCCTTTTAATATCGTATGCTAAAAACTGGATGTCCTTTTGGTAACCTCCCATCTGAGCAATCAGTTGAACTTTTTTTCGTGTCACAGGATGTCCGCGAACATCCTCAGAGGCAAAAGAGAACACTGGCCTGAACTTTGACAATCTGTGTAGCTATTGCGAGGGAACGTTGATTTAATGGAAACAATCTGGAGGAGCTGAAGAGAACAAAATTAGTTATTCTCTTTCTCTCTTCCTCCTTCTCAAAACAATGGCCTGAACACAATGACTAGTCCCAGCTAGAGTAGATTTGTTGAATCAATGGGATTTATGCAAGGCTTGCTTACCATTCATCAATTGCTTCAGTGGTTCAACTCTAGTTGAGACTAGCAACTGGGTGTAGATGACCTATAATAACATCATTTATGCTCAGAAGAATAAATACAATACAGATAACAAATGGGCATACAATGGCATTGGTCTATTTTATCACTCACAGGCAAAAATTAATGGGGAGGCATGACGAGAGATTTATCTCAAATATGATTAGAAATCAATGGATGCTTGATTGCTGACTTCAGAAGCAGTTATACATCTGATTACCAGATTTGAGGACAAGTAGAAGACTGTATCCATCTAGCCTTGCTTCTCATCCTTCCAAAGCTTTCTGGCCATCTATTTAAGGGAGAGAAAATGGTGCAAGATGAATTCTTGGGCTCATCTAGTCATTTTTTTTTTTCTGAAAGAATGGTTCTTCACATGACACAAGGCAAGGGCTGTGTTGCTTTTTGTTGGACTGATGAAAGAAACACAAGGAGAATAAAGAAGTAGAGGAGTTGTGTGTGAAAAAGTTGAGTATACAAATAAAGGAAAGGTGGCCGTCTCCTACTAACTGAGAACTGTTAGCCGTAGATCTACAACAAAACAAAATAGAATAGATCCCCATCCAATTACACATCCAGATGTCAGAACAAAAAGAATTCCATTTTCTCAATCGTTCCTTCAAATAACCCTCAACTTTTATGCAAGGGATCTTGTTATCACCTTTGACACAATCTCCTTCTTCAGTTAGAGAGAGAAGTGGGTAGCACGAGGCTTTGTTGATTGAAGTCTCTTTGATCAATCTGATGAAGGAGACTTAAGTCTATCAAAGTTTATGCCACCAACGTCTTCCTCTCTGTTAGTCTCAAAGATGCTACAGGGTCCTTTTGCATACTGATCCAGACAAGCCTGGCTACATCTGTGACTCGAACCTTTATGGCTGATATATACCAATACATATGAGAATCAGAGGGTGACAGTATGCAGGAGAGTCGTTCCTCTTTCTTCTTTTGCTTTGAATTTGGGATACGACTAAAAGACAGAAAGAAATAACAAAACCTCTTGACAATAGAGAGCCATCAACTGATAAGAATCACATGGGATTTCCTTGAAGAATAGGGTATTTTATCTGTCTCGGAAGCAAATGAGTTCATTTTTAACATGCAGAAGCAAGATTACAAATGTCTGTGTTGAAAGGAAATTATTTGTAACCGTTTACCTTCTGGCACTTGTTCTTTGTGGCCTCGCCGCATCCAAGTAGGGACGTGAGAATCTCTCAGTTTTGTTCTTACTGAATTTCTCCAAATCACACCTGCATGTTCTTCCCATCCGTGTTTTGCGTCACATTGTGAGACTTCATGTTTTCTTGCTATAGTGGGGAAAATTCACATGGTTTCCCCTAACTGCTGCATTTGTTTGCTCAATTTACTTATTTTATGCAGTTCTTCCCCATTAGCAAAAGTATGTTTCTGTGTATTGTTTTCAATTAAATTCATTTTTAGCCGTGCAAAAACATGTGCACTGAGTTGATGCAATTCATTACACGAAAAGGGCTTGCATGTTTTGCAGAAGGTGAGAAGGCTCATGGCAAAGTCCACACTTTATCACAGAGAAGTGCAAAAATGCTATTTCCTTTTTTAAAAAATATTTTTATTTAACCACATAAGTTAAAATCTGAAAGGGAAAAAAAACTATAATCAATTTCAACATGTCATAATACAATTCCAATCCAATACATTACATACAGAAAACATAATATGCAATATAATTTCTAGCTCCCTAACTTAGTCATCTATCAACTCTTGTCTTCAGAAGTACTGGGAGCTTCCTTATTTCTTATTCAGCTTCTGCGTTAAGATGAGATCATATATAACTTATTTCTCTACTTTCAATCATGGTAATTCCCTTGTTTTAATCTAAAAATGACCATATTAATGTATATTATGTAATAATTCTTACATTTTTGAATAAAATTTTAGCACATTGGAAGTATCTAGATGTTGATCAAGAATTTCTTATGATATTAATTTTCGATAAAGACTGAGATGAAGATTAATCCTTCCAACATATCCAATATATTTAACTTTACCACTCCCACCATAGCTAGGTTTTCCCATTGTTTCTCCCACAGAGGAGCCTCTATCTTCCGACATCAGAATATTGATTATCTTTTTCATTTGACAACATCATTGACAGTCTGAAGCAATCCACCTGTCATGTGGTCTTCCTCTTTTCCTACTGCCTCCAGCTTTGCCAAGCCTTTCTAGCTGGTCGTATCTTCTCATGATATGCCCAAGATATGACAGCCTCAGTTTAATCATCTGGGCTTCTAGTGAGGGTTTAGGCCTGACTTGCTCCATTCCTTTGTCTTTTGAGCAATGTGTGCTATCCATAGAACACTCCTCCTGCACCACATTTAAAATGAGTTTATTTTGTTCCTGTCAGCTTCTCATCTACTTATACCATTTCAGAATTTAATACGGTTCCATAGGTTGTTGATGAAGTTGTTGATGATGGTGGTGACTTTCCAGTGGAAATAATTCCCAGAGCAGAGAGCGTTCTCAGAACTTTTCCAAACATGTCTTCATTGTTTGCATCTTGTGCAGGAGTGCTATATGTGTTGTGCAATGTTATTGTCTGATCCTAGAGACTGCAGTAGGACATAGGACAGATGAGAATTTCCTGGCTGTGTAGAACAAAGCTCTTTATATCATAAAACCATCATCTCCAACAATCTACTAGGAAGAACATAAGAGTGGCTATTGCTTCTGAAACTTAATTGTGGTTTGTTTCTGGCAACACATCCCATTTCATGAATTTTGTATCACTCAAAAACCACTTCTTCACTGGTTGTTATAACTTCACGAAGGGGTAGCATTGTACCTATTATTTTATTCTCTCAGACAACACATAATTCACATATAAAAGCTTCTAGCATAGCGATGTTCCTGTGTATCATAATTTCTGGACTTGGAATATGAAGCTCATAATTTAAAAATGAAGCAAGAATTATGACACCTAGTTTCTTTTCTGACTTGGGTTAAAATCCAAAGAAAAGAAGAACTCCCCACCATTTTTGCCCAACTGCTCCTCTGATAATGGTGTGGATACTGCTGCTTTTTCCCTTTGTTTTCTTTGCTTTCTCCCGACACCAAAGCATTTAAAATGCCAGGAGATACTATTTTTTCCTCACTGTTTCTGATAAGGCCAGGTGTCCTGGAAAAACTAATTTTCTAAGTATTGAAAGCTGTTGAAATACAAAAAAAAAAGAAAAAAAAAAAGGATGAGATGTGAAGAGAGAAAGAGAAACCCCAACATCCCTCTGTTCAGTTCATAGGGGAGAGGGAGAAAGTGAGTAAAGGAGAAGAAAACCACAGTCACCGTGACAACAGCCATGAGGCAAGTGTTAAGAGTTAGCTACCTTAACATGTCTCTATTAACTAATGACTGGTTTGTATATTAGTCCCCAGGAGTTTTGGCACACCATATATATTTATGATAACTTCTTGTTTCTTAGGGTTCTCCTCCCCACCAACCCTCTTTCTTCTTGCAGGCATTTTTTCTCTTCTTTCTCTTTTCTCCATTAGACCATGCATTTGGGTTTGCAGAAGTTTTTGTACAGAAGGCTATATTATTTTATAAAGTTTTTTTTTTCTTTTCTCTGCTGGACCGCATGGGAGGTGGGTGTGGGACTGGTTATTGTGCTGCTTCTGCCTAGACGATTTGATTAATCTCATTGAGAGATCCAGAACCATCCAAACTAAGGAGTTTGAAGAACTACTGTAGTAGGGGTAAATCTATAACTCTCTAATAGCCTTCTCTTGTGTATCATCTTCCCAGTCCTACTCAGGAGCTCAGATATTAGTACTCTAGAAATCCCTCTCATGGCCATCTATTCATGTGTGAAACAAACCTACATTGTACAATGCAAAAGGAGGCTGAAATACCTTTGTTGTTGCATGCCTTCAAGTCATTTATGACTTATGGCAATCCTAAGGTGAACCTATCACCGAGTTTTCTGGGGTCGAGAATCTGCCCAAAGTCAGCCAATGGGTTTCCATGGCTACGTGGGGAATCGAATCCCAGATCGTAGTCCAGTGCTCAAAGCACTACACCACATTTTACTGTATGTATAATGTATCTTATGTCATATACACAACTATATATTATGTATAAGTAAATCTGATTTTTCTTTAAAAAAAGGTGAAAGAATGAGAGGGAGAGATTGAAATTAGATATTGAGGAATGTGAAATATTGCATAAAAAGATAATTTTAAAGTCTGGAAATGACAAGAACATAATAATATTCTTTTCACAAAAAAGAAAGAAACAAAAGGAAAGAAGAAAGGAAAGAAGGAATCATAATGCCGGCTGCCATTATTACTTTTGGTATAATCATAGAATCATAGAGTCACAGAACCCCAGAGTTGGAAGAGACCACAAAGACCATCAAGTCCAATCCCCTGCCATGCAGGAAGAAACACTCAAAGCACCCCTCCAAACAAACAGCCATCCAGCCTCTGCTTAAAAACCTCCAAAGAAGGTGACCTCCACACTCCGAGGCAGCCTGTTCCACCATCTAACGGCCCTTACTTTCCGGAAGTTCTTTCTGAAGTTTAGGTGAAATCTCTTTTTCTATTGTTTGAATCCTTTGCTCCATGAGCAATGTGTAAGGCTTCCTTTTTTCCTATGACTTTTTTCAGACAAAATGCTTTTGTCAATCATTTGAAGTTTTTATTTATTTATTTAATGTTTAGCAATAGATGGACTTATCCAACCCAAAAGTAACCCATAACACAAGAAGTTACTTTACTGGGGAGAAATCTTACAATACTAGCGTTAGAAAATTTCTAACATAATTGATAACTTAAATTATTTCTATTCCTTTATTCTTATCCCTGTATTTAAGATTCAGATGTATAACTCCTCTGCTGTTGATTATTTTACTTTTAACTGCTTAAATCAAAACAGCCTAAGTGGCCGTTCTGCTAGCAAGTTAGATTTGGAGCTTTCTAACAAGTTATGTGATAAAGTACTAATGAAAAAGCAACTTTCCAAATACTGACTAAGGATCAACAACTCTTGGATACACCTAGAGTTGCAAAACCACTTTATCGTTTAAATAGGTAGTTTTTAAAATATGAAGATGGCACCTTTTCAGGGCAATCTTAGTGTCCACTGAAGTTTCTTTGTATAAACAGATGCAGAGGAACTTCAGACTTTTCTGTAGCCAAAAATATTCATGGGAGGTTTGGCGGGGCAGGACAGGGTAATTCAGCAGAACCCTGTGCATTTGTGCTTTGGCTGTATTCCTATATTCTCTCAGCTACAAATCCTCTCCAGAGAACTAGCCAAAGAATATGTGACTTTGGGTCTATTTCAACGCACAATTCTTAATATGTAGTTCTGTAATTTGTCATTCTCTCCTTCATTGTTGTCAGTAATTGATATTTTTGACAGAAAGTACAAATCCCTGTAGAGCAAGAAAGTGAAATAACATTGTTGAGCTGGCATATTCTTAAAAAAAAAAAAAAAAATTAGACCAGTTAATTATATGACATTCCCCTTGTTAATGTGGGCTTGGGATGGTGCTCATTAAAGAATAAAATTGCTTGATCATGACAGACATGGTGCCAGTGCTTATTACAGAGAGATGATTATCTTAGTTAATTTGAAAATGGTCCTGATGCCAGCAGGTGAATGAGAAGGGAAGAAAAGACTATAGTCCTCACAAATCTTCACAAATGTTCTCAGCTTTAATAGAATAATTATGATTTAGGCTGTGTCAAAGTGGGATTTTAAAATTGACTTATCTGTGGGTTGAGGTGTCATTGAATAAGCCCCTGTGACATGGCACCAAAGTACTAAATGTTTAGTACTGCAATCTACTGACCCACTTGCTCTGCACGCTGATGGGCAGTCCTATTGCTACCTTCTTCTTCTGACAATCCCACAGTTTGGTCTAAACATGAGTCCTTATTCAGAATTGGGAAGCTCGCCTGCTTACATTCCATCTTCCTGATCCAATTCCCTCCTGTCCAACTGCTCTTAGGCCATTTTTGCATGACTGGGCTGTCCCACTATGGGGACAGGACGACAGGAGTCAGCTGGTCATGCTTCTGCACGACATTGTCACCAGCCTGCTACCATGCTGTCCCCATGCATCGCGCTTGTGCGGTATTTGCTATATGGATAAAATCTGTTTAGCCCCCATGATCGCATGATGTTTCCATTCCTTCCTGTCCTGCAGATTGGCAGGAATCACGATGGTGATGCTTCCTTCCCCAGCGCAGCCTGGGAAAGTGCTGCGCTGCACTGCTGAAGGAAGAGGCGTGGCCGTCATGCCCCCTTCCGCAGGAAGCTGGTTTTGTGCAGAGGTAAGCATTCTTGTTGCACTTCCTTCTCTGCCAGGACTGCAGCAGGATGACTCACAAGAACCCCATCGTGCGGAAATGGCCTTAGCCATGATGGAATGCCTGCATCCTCCTCTGTCCCGGTGAATAGTAGCTTCATGGGAGTGAACTGAAACTGAAATAGAGAAACCAGCCCTTGTGAGAGGGCTGTAAGTAGACAAAAATAGAACATCAGAATGCCCTCTCCTTTTTTTTTTATTTATTATCCCAGCTTCTTACTCTTACAGCAACCCTGGGAGGTAGGTTAGGCTGAGTGAATGAGGTGCTGGTTCGAGGTGTCTGAGCTCAGGTCTTCTGGCATTATGGCCACTTCCTCTCTCCATTGTTATTGTGCTGTTAATCCACTTTCAACATCCTATGGAACCCTGGGGTTTGCAGTTCAGGGAGGGACATTTAGAATTCTCAACCAGAGAGCTCTTTGGCCTCAGTAAACTACAAACCCCAGAATTCCACAGGAGGTTGAAAGTGGAATAATGACACTATAACAGTGTAATGCAGAAATGGTCTATGTTGTTGTTATTTGCTGTCAAGTTGGCTATGACTTACAGCAAACATGAGCCCCAGTCATCTACAGCCTTGCTCAAGTCTTGCGGACTCAGGGCTGAGGCATCCTTTGTTGGATCAATCCATCCATAATGTGGCTTTGTGTTTTCCCTGCTGCCTTCCATTTTTTCCATCCCACATTCTAGCCATTCTACCACACTGGCTCACTAACCCCGCCTCGACAGGATTATGTTTGCTTCATCCGTGAGAGTTGGGAGGACTGTAAGTGCTGGACTATGAGACAGAAGGTGATAGTCTGAATATTCCACAAGGTCCAGAGACCAGGGCTTTTCATTTTCAGCAAGCCACCCATGGGGATACCTGTCTGTGGACGGAAGCACATCATGAGCGTAGTTCAGCCCCATGCTGTCAAATCAGTCCTACTGTTTGTACTCCTGCCATGTTAGCTGCCAGCTGGTTGTCATCCTGGTATCTTCCATCAGGGATTGGACAACTTCTTTTTTTAAAAAAAAAGTAATTATAAAGAAGGGAAAGTAAAAATAAACAAATGAGCTTTGCTCCTGACAGAAAACAAAACAACAGCATGTCAGCCGCCAGAAGAAAGCCGAACTTTCTCCTCTTGTTTGCTGGCTGCTTATTATTATTCAGGTATCATTCGAATGCAGTTTTCTCTCTGTTCAATATCACTTTATAAAACACGTTACATGTGCAGTGACCCTTGATAACTAAATAAATCCCGGTTGTAGCTAGACAAATAAGCAACAGTGCAAATAATATATGAGGAGAGGGAGCAGGAATTAAAATCAATCAATTGTTAAATCCATATCTCTTAGAGGAAATGAGGAGGAGGAAAAACGGAATATGCTGAGAATTGGTTGGGCAGTGATTATCTTCTTCAGGCTCACAACAGCCTCTTGGTCTCCTTCCCAGCTTGCAGATGGGTAGCGGAACTGAACAACTTGGCCCTTTTCACACAGCATTTTCCATGCAAAAGGGCGCCTGGAGCGTCACACGATTGTGAGGCGTGATCTGCATGACGCACTCACAATTGCGCAATGCTCCAGGGGCCAGCAGTCGCCGATCGCACATCTTTTCATTTTTGGCTGGAAGCCGAAAATGGTGCACAATCGCACATTGCTCCCAGGCCCCGCATACACTTACCTGGCGTGCGGAGCCTCCAGAGCCGCACCAGTCGCGCTTCCTGCCCCAGCGCAGCCTGGGAAACTCCTAGGCTGCACTGTGGAAGGAAGAGGCAGGGCTCTGCGTAAGCAGGCAGCTCGTGCAGAGCTGAAGCAGTAGGGATGCGAGCGCTTCTTGCCGGAGGCTGCTCACACGATCCCCGCAACCCAGCGCCAGAAAAATGTAAAATGCGGAAAGGGCCAAGGAAGGAGCAGGAAGAGGGATGTTCTCCATCTCTTATTCCTTGGGTTTCCAGACTGGTTTGATACACCTTTGTGCATACCTCCTCAACATGGTACTAAAGCTTGAGAATCTCACCCACAACACTTACTTTGGGCCATATATTTAAGCAGCAGAACCTGTGTTGCATGTACAAGCTTCCTGTTTAAATCTTTGACATCTCCTGTTTAAGGATTTCATCTGACAGAGTTGGAATGCTCTGGCTGTGAACCAGCCTTCCAGGTCTTGAGAAGTCTCTAAAACTGTGGAAGGTTGTTTTCAGCCCTCATAGTGAAATGCTATGGCAGAAGAGCCAACAGGTTGACTTGGTAGAAGCCATTGTCATATGTGGGATGCTGCAGTTGAACTATGAGACCTTCAAGTGACAATCTAACACCTGATCTCATGCTCTGCAGCTTGCCAGCAAAGGAAATTTCTCCTCATAAAATCTTCCTCTTTTTACAGCAGAATCTCACAAGAAAAAAAAAAGAGTCAGCAAATAAGTAGTTTAATACATACTCAAGCCTTCCTTATAGATTGTTAATTCATGTGCCGGAAAAACCTAGTAGAGGCCTAGGTAGAAAGGAGGGAATTGAAGGGTCAGACTGAAAATGTTTATACTTAGCAAATAATCCTTTACAGCAGGCTTTTAAACATGCAAATGCACATGGAAATGTAAGCGCAGAAAAGGATTGTTTGCCCCTCATCTGAGGAAGTCATGTTGTATGCATTGATGTTCTAAGTTTCTCTGCATGCACTCTTTCTTTCTTTTCTAATATGGTAAAATTTCCTACGGTTGCTATAAATCATCTTTAAAGATGGTCCCAGAGGGTGCATAGTGCTTTGACTGTCTTCAGTGTTTATTCCATTTGCTTCCAACATTACCAAGGTCTTGTGCTTATCAGTTGTACAGTCAGCTTTCCTCATTTGTGGGTTTCGCCTGCATAAATTTGACTTTTTTTTAAGTTTCTTTAGCCCCTGCCCCTCCAGCGTAGGCTCTCCTTTTCTGGGGAGTAGTGGCTCTGATCAGGCCACACAGCCTTTTAAAATCCACCTCTGGTCCTCCTCCTCCTCCTGCTGTATGACCAACTAAGGATGGCTTGCAGCCCAATTTCTAAGAGCCACAAACTCTCTCCTGATGCCCACGTGCACCCAAGGAAGGTGAGGGGCAAAAGAGAGGAAGTATAGAACCACTATGCCAATGCACCTCATTTCCTCTCCTTCCCTGGTCTGGTTTGGACCCTGAGTGCCCTTTCTCCCCACCATGCCTCAGCCCCCTTCCCATAGACAGACACACACATTTTGATATTTGCAATTTTCTCACTTTTGCAGGGCTTCTGCACCCCTAACCAATGGGTGGAGGGGGACTGACTGTATTTAAAAAGGGAGAAAAAAGTGAACAGAGGCAAGCTCCTGTGTATTGCACTTATGTGCTATGATTTGGGCTACCAGCCTTTCAGTTCAAAACAGAAGGCCTTCTATTTCAAGGCAGAGAATGGAGCTTCACAGCAGTAGCAGAGCTAGTGCAGAAACCAACAAGCAATTGAGAGGTTGAGCCCAATGGGAGTTTGGAAGTGATCTGATCAGTCAGGGTTTGGTTGTTCAAGTTCAGCAGTTTGCTCAACAGAAATGGAACAAAATAAATGCTAGAAGACCTCTAGAGATGTAATCCCCTACTTCATTATTTTGTCCTTACGTAGAACAACAGATAATTATAGCTGGATTGTTTTCCCTCTACTGTGAGAGAAAACAAATATTCCTCCACAGTATTTACCTCACAGTTTCTTGGGAATGGTGGGTTGTCCCCATTCTACTACCTTGGCTACCGTTCAGTATAGAAATTCACCCGTTTCCCAACTGAGGTTGGATTTGGAGTTTCTAACCCCTTGAGAAATTTGTGTATGAGGAAAAATGACACATCAAAAATTCCTGCAATTGCTGGGTAACATTTTCTTTATTTATTTTTATTTGGCTCGTTCCCAGCATATCATAAAACTTCATGGTGTTTGCAAGTTGTGCAGGAGTTTGAGAAACTACACAGTTTGCTGTAAAAAAAACCCCTACCTTTGCAAGTTTTTCTGTACCACCTTTGCTGGTTTGAACATTTCACAAAACGAATGTGATGCAGCAGGAAGAGAAACTCGAACTGACTGAAGCTTCAACCTTTGCTGGCTTGAATGTTGCACAACTCAAATGTTGTTGTTGTCGTTGTCGTTGTTGTGTGCTTTCAAGTAATTTCTGACTTATGGAGACCCTAAGTTGAACCTTGTGACAGAGTTGGGGGAGGGTATAGCCATCCGGAGTGCCAGAAGAGCCTAGAAGCCAATTGCCAGACGACCAGAATAGCTCCTCAAAATAGAAACCCAGCCCCAGTAGTGTGAGGGAGTGCTGGAGATATAACAGCAAACCCCAATTGTCATTTGAGAGTCCTTCAGTGAGAAGTTATTGCCGGAGAGAGTTTTGGAGAAAAGTCCTCAGTCAAACCAGGGAGGTTGTCTGTGTGGGAGGGGTTTAATTTTCAGGAAAAGCCTAGAGAGAGGCTTTAAACCGTTATAGAATCTGGCCAGAAAGTGTGACTTAGATTGAAGTTTGAGCCTTTGGTGAAAGTGTAGCCAAAGGGCTGTTTATATTACTTGAGTTTATATGAGAGTTTAAGGATATAAGGAAACTGACTAAAAGTACTTTGAAGACCTGTCTTAATTTTGACCTGCATATGAACTCCAATACTTTCTTCTGTATGTTAGCTTCATAAATACTATAATTTATTTTTTATAAATACTGACTTGACTGAGTGGTATACAGTATTCAAAGACACACTGAACACTCGCTACCATAAATGACTTCTAAATAAACTTTGAGAGCCTTACCCCTTACATAAAGGTGGTGTTATAAGGGGGAAGTCAGAGCTGTGTGGAAAGACAGGTTGCCTTATCCGATTGAGGAGCTGGCATGACGGTCTGAGAGGGAAAGAAGTAAGCCCTGTCACAACCCTATCATGGGGTTTTCTGGTGCTTTGTGATGCACCCAAAGTCACCCACTGGGTTTCTATGGCTCAGAAGGCAGAAAAAGAAACTCAGGCTGATCAAAGCTGCAGCCGTTGCCAGTGTGAATATTGTACAATTTCCTTTCCATGAGGAAAGCTGTGCAGTTTCTAGAAAACTATGCTGTTTTGTAGGGAAGCTGTACAACTGTTGCAGAAAAGCTGTCTAGTTTCCTATCATTGTGGGAAAAAGAATTCTTGAGTGTCTTGAAGCTATGGGGTGCAAAACTGTTTCATTGTTCTTGATGTCTACCAGGAATTGGGAAAAAAAACAGAATTACCACCCCTACGCCTCAGTTATCCTAGGATGCAAGCTGACACCTGCTTGGAATCCCTTGATATCACTATGCACGTGTGGTCTCTACATAATGTAAATAATGCAGTGTGCTGGGATTGTTATATTGTAGTGTAATAATCTAATCCATGAGGTGGCAAGTGATCTGTTCATATTGTGAAGGCTGTGGCCTTCTCATAGTACTTAAATTTAGTTAAATTACGTGGTGTATACCACAACTCAAGAAGTTCAAACCATACCAGTTGAGTGATCCAATCATACTCCCAAACATGTGTATGCACATGCACCAGCATATTCAGTGAGCATCTAAAAAAATAATGATTTTCTTTCAGAGAAGAGATTCAATTTTCCTCTGGCATTTAATGCGTAAGCTTTCCAAATTTATCAGTTACCACCAGCATAACAACTTACATTTGTTTAACCATTAACATTTTAAGGTTCAAATTACAGCTCTTTCTTGTTTTCCTCAACAGAAGGAAAATATCACCACTTATAGTCTTAATCATTCAGCGTTACATTAACATAAGAACCATTGTGCCTAAAAATAGAGGCATTAACATTTTGCTTAAATATATGTTGCTCTTAGATATCATGCTACGTTTAACAGTTTCCAAAGAGCAGAAGTCAAGATAAAAGAGAAGATACAGCTTGCAAAACAAAAACAAACAAAAAAAATTAGAGAGACGGAAGAGGATTGTAGGCGACTTCATGCAGATAGGAGAGCAATGACAGGTTTCTGTGAACAGGGGACATCCCATGTGAAGATCAGTGACTTTGGCTGTCAAAGGTAGCAATTATATGTTTAGAACTGCTGTTAAATGACTGAACTGAGGATGTCATACTTTGGACATATCATGAGATGATGTGACTCCCTGGAAATGGCAACAGTGTTGAAAAGAGAGAAATTGCACTATAGATGGATTGATTCAGTCAAGGAGGTCAAAGCCCTAAATCAAAGTTGACTTAACAGCAAATAACCGCAATAGGTCTTCTTTATCAGTTTTAAAATAACCTTCTCCTAAATGTCCTGGTGGGGAAGGAAAGAGCTAAAGGGAGGAGTTCCTTTTCTCAGCAGCCAGCATAGAGACTTACACAACTGGCAGGAAAAATCTACCCCTTACCTGCCGGCGGCACTACACTGTTATAGTGCTATTATTCTACTTTCACCATATGATGGAATCCTGGGGTTTGCAATTTTTTTGGGGGGGGGGCGACATTTAGAATTCTCAGCCAGAGAGCTCTTTGGCCTACAATCCCAGAAAACTACAAATCCCAGAATTCCACAGAATGTTGAAAGTGGAATAATAGCACTATAACAGTGTAGTGCGGAAGTGGCCTCAGTTATCTGCATGGAATTCGCTCATCTTGTCAGCACTGTTTCCCAGTCGGGCAGATTATTAAATGTAGAGGGGGATTAGAATCAGCCATATCTTGAACTGGAATTATGGACAATAGTCAATTTGCAATAGCAAATGAATCTCATAGCAGAACGTCCTTTCTTTTGTTTTAATCTCATCTGCAAATTTTCATAATTTTTGGCTGACTCCCTTTCTTACACACACTCACACACAAATGCACACGCATGCACGCACACAACCAGTTAGTGTTTTCCTTCCCATTTTGTACTGAATAGAGTTAGCTGCTGAAAATATTACTTTCACTTATTAGGAACTCATTATGAAAATTGGATATTACTTCTCTGAAATATTTTGAATTTTGAATTTGCTTGTTTAAGCACTGCAGGAAGAAGAAAAGCCATCTAATCAGAGGGGCTTTGAAATGGAAAGAAAGACTGCAAAATTATGTACAAACGGTCTTATGTATTTATGAGCTAATAATGCTCCTTTGAAAAAGGTAATCTGCTTTCATGAGTTAAACTGCAAATCTCTGAAGACTGGGATAATATGTGAGGCCTAATCAGTGATATTATCCTCATTTCAGCTCTTAATCAGATAGACCATATGGTTTCGTTTACTGCTCGGTTGAAAATTTGTACAGTTTAGTTAGCTCTGTAATAAAGATTAAACTGTAGTCTAAGAGAAGAAAAAATGCAGACTTTAAATCAGAGAACTCTATAATTTAGCAGTATAAATTTAGTCTGTTCAGTGATTAATGTTGCAGTAGCAAAAGTCCACACAAAATTATTGCATTTTTCTCCATAATGGATGTGTTCTTTTTCCTTTGCAAAATAAATAAATATAGAGTTTATTGCTGAAGCATAAAAAGAATTAATCTGAAATTCTTATTTTAAGTTTCAGTTTTGCAACCTAAGCATTAGAAGAGTCTCTCCATAATGGTCTGCAGTAGTATAGCTACAAGGAGAGAACCAAAGGAGTGCATTGCACTCCCCAATAAGAATTGTCCCCCAATAATTTTTCTTTTAGTCTTCCAATTTCTGGCATCTCAACAGTTTAAAATTTCAGTTGAGCATTCAAAAATGAGCTCCCGCATCCCATTCCTTTGCCTCTGGCCCCAGCATTGGGGTGAGGGGAGATAAAAGACACAGTATATGGCTTGCTGGTACTTTCCCTTCAAAGAAAGAAGAGCAGAGTTCTTGGGTTCTAGTTACTTCCAGTGGCCATCTTGAAGAGGAAGGGGTAGGAGTAAGGAGAGCACCTGATCAATCCGCAGCCATTGCACGGCAGAAAGTGCAGCCACATGGCAGAGAAGACGCACCTCCTGCAGTGGGAGGGGGGCTTTGCTTTGCTCACCCAAAAAGAAAAAAAAAACATCAATTTCAAACAAAAGCCTCCCAAGCCTGCGGTAAGGAACTGAGAGGAGGAAGATGGCAGGGGGAGGCAAGCACCTGCCTCTCAAATAATCAAATTCATGAAGGTCAAATCTGTGAATAGGGAGGGAGGACTGTATCTTGTTTTATGAGAGAGCCAATTCTCTTTGTCTTGTATTTTTAACAGCAACAATAAAAAGGGGCCATTTTGTCAGGGTTTTTTTTTTTTGCCAAAAATAGAAAAAAAGGTGAAGATCTCCATAGCTATCAAAAATTGATGAGATCTGCATGTGGCCCATAGGCCATGTGCCAGATCTAGATTTTCCTTCCCTACATGTCATTGAGATCCATTGCATTGCTTCTCCGAAGAACAGAGGCCACCAGGTTGAAGATTGCTGGTCTAATTCACAGTGGTTGACTTGGCACTATTTTCCACAACTCTGTCTGACACCTTACAAGGATACCTCCCGAGATGACAAAGATTCCAAATTTGTGAATACTGATGTGAGAGCTGGGCCTATTATTTATTTATTTAATACTCTGCCTTTCTCACAGCACAGGCTTTAAGGCAACATGCAATCTTTTAAAAACACAAAAAAACTAGAAGACTCTTAGTACTAAAATTAAACCATAGAATCATAGAATCATAGAGTTGGAAGAGACCCTAGAGGCCATCCAGTCCAACCCCCTGCCATGCAGGAACACACATCAAAGCATTCCCAACACATGGCCATCCAGCCTCTGCTTAAAAACTTCCAAAGAAGGAGACTCCACCATACTCTGAGGCAGCATATAAAAAATACCAGTTAAAAACACAAGTTAAAAGCAGTTGTAAAACACATTTAAGGCATAATAAAATAGAAGCATGGCACCCCCTCCTGCGTTAGATGCTCTATCTGCCACAACATGTTAAAAACAAAATGCCTCCCTAACTAAAAATAATTTTAAAAGTCTTCACTTGCTGGTAGAAAGACAACTGGGAGGGGGCCAGCCGGAACTTGCAGGGAAAGGAGTTCCACAACTTGCAAACAGCCACCGAGAAAACTCTCTTCCATGTCCTCACCAAGCATTTAGTAGGGAGGGACTTTTTTTTTTTTTTAATTTGGCATTCAGCAGTGCAGAATTGATGCCTGATAGCTCCAAGGAAAACTGTTGATGAGGCTGTAGTATGATGGTGAAGAAGCAAAGAGATCCATAACCCATAGCCTGTTTAGTTCCACTCCACAAGTATCATAGCTCTTCTGTGCCTATCTTCAGATCCAACATATTCTTCTCATCCCACACATTTTTTCTCCCGTATACTATATAGTGTCCCACACTTTTTAATAATTTGAAAGAATCAAATAATACTGATTGCACAGTGATTCTAATAACCTCCCACCCGAGTAGAAGTAAAAACCAAAAAAAGGCAGAAAATTTATTTTAAAAAACTTGCCTCTTGTTTGGCAAGAGTTAATCCTCACTTTGTCATGTCACAGCATGAGTGGAAATAATTGGGCATGGTTTTAAAGGAAAGAAGAGGTTCGTCAGCATCTCAGGAAGGAATCCCTGCACAGTTTCAAGTGCTGTGTTCTTTCTTTGTGTGAGAGTTTGGTTTCTTCCCCCCCATGCCAAAAAAACTGGACCAGTTAAGCCTCTTTTTTTCACTTCCATGCAAACTATTTTCAGTGTTTTTGTGTTTAATATGGTGTGAGTGAAGGAGATTCAACCCCAAATCTCAGATTGAACATTGAAATCAAACCCACAGTTATAGGGAAGAGAAGGGAAAAACAATGGAGCTACTAATCCTTCTTTGACCTCAACATAGAAAAAAATTCTGTTAGCCAGCTCCCCATTGTGCAGTGGGAGCCCCAGTTCCTGTACATGGTTGCACATCATGTCAGCAATGTAACTGTGTCGTAATAAAGTTATGCATCACAGCGTGTGTTGCAGGAGCAAAGCCAACTATTTCAAAGATGTTTATGGCTTATTTCTGAAGCATTCAAAAGCAAGGTAGGGATGGGTCACCTGTCTGTTATTTGTATACGAAACTGGAAACTCTGTTCTTCAGTATTGCCGAAAACAATGCAAGAGGCTCATAAGGAACGGCAGTGCAAGGCGTTTAATCTCTAAAATTTGAAACACGAATCTTACATCTGTTGGAAGTCTGACCCAGAGAACTTTTTCTCCCCCAATGTCTGTCAAATGGTTATGTTTGCTGGGTTGCCTACACAGAGCATAAAAACACAAGACACAGTTAAAGATCGGAAATGTGGTGCATCGTATCTGTCGTTCTGAATCAGTCTTCCTCTTGCTCATACAGTTTTACATGAAAAAGATATTAGTCAGTTTGGCAGTTATTTATTTGGACCACATCTCCAGTGGCCAGATTGGTTGTTGCTGGAGGTGGGTGGGTGGGTGGGTAGATTCTGAGATTTGCACTTCAGAAGAATTAACTTTCCCAGACTTTGCCATACCCTAAAAAAACTTGTCCTGCCCACATAAAGTCACTCACAACTTTAACAAAATAAAATCAATTGCTATTATTATATGGTTCTTGAAAACATTTTGTGCTGTTCCACTTAGCAGTATTTTATCTTTTCCAATTAGGCAGTCACGTTAGTTTATCAAAGCAAAAACCAAAGAAGGTGTGCTAGGGATGTATTTCTGCAGCCGGTTTGTTTTTCCGTTCAAGAACGAAAACCTTTGATTTTTCTCCTTGAGGGGTGTAACTGTGAGAGTTTTGGTGTGTTCATATGAATCACTTTTCACATTTTCAGGATATTTTTACAAAAATTATGTAAAGGTTTTTGTGAAGGTTTTATTATTTTAAGCAAAGTCCATTTTTCATTCCAAATATAATGTTTTCTTAGCCAGCATGGTGTAGCGGTTTGGGTGTTGAACTGTGACTCTGAAACCAGGGAAACTTACTGGGTGGCCTTGGGTCATCACACGCTCTCAGCTCCCAAATATCCCAGAATAGGTTCGCCGTAAGTCAGGAATACAACATCACCACAATAATGTCTTATACTAAACATAACATCTCTCTAGAAGATAAATCCTTGTAGAAGATATATTCTGTGAAAAATATATATATCTTTGTGCAGAATGTTTTTTTTCTTACTGAAGCTGCTGGATGAAAAAAGCTGTTTGTTTTTCATATTTGCACAAGGGTGAAAAAATGTGCAATGGTTGACATTGTTTTCTTCTGTATTAAAATCGTGTATTTACAATTTATTTACCATCATTTCTAGATTGCTTACCATAAAACAACATCAAAGCAATGTGAAACAATGAAATATATAACATTTAAAAGTTATAAAATCCTGCCTCCACGAAGCATCTAAAGCACATAACAGATGACACCTCCTCTATGGTAGCAGAATAGTTTGAATCCTGAAATAACCCCAGGAAGTTTATAGAGGGGAAATCCTTCTTTCTCCACAGTTACCTCACCCCTCTTCTTCATGATTAATGTCGAATGGGTGTGGGGAGCTGATGGGGAAGAAGAAACATTGGGCACACTTCCAGAATCGGGGGTGATTTTTTGAACAAACCTCTTCTTCAAGAATATTTGTGAATATTCTTTACTTTTCAAATGAATGATGTATACTATATATATGAAATTCTGGATAGAATCATAGAAATGTAGAGTTGGAAGAGACCACAAGGGCCATCCAGTCCAACCCCCTGCCATGCAGGAAAACCCTCAAAGCACTCCTGACAAGTGGCCATCCAGCCTCCACTTAAAAACCTCCAAAGAAGGAGACTCCACCACACTCCGTGGCAGCACATTCCACTGCCGGACAGCCCTGACCGTCAGGAAATTCTTCCTGAGGTTCAAGTGGAATCTCCCCTCCCGCAGCTTTAATCCATTGCTCCTTGTCCTGGTCTCAAGAGCAGGAGAAAACAAACCCATTCCCTCCTCGACATGACATCCCTTCACATATTTAAACATGGCTATCATGTCCCCTCTCAACCTTCTCTTCTGCAGACTAAACATACCCAGCTCTCTAAGTCTGTCCTCATAGGGCATGGCTTCTAGGCCCCTCACCATTTTGGTTGCCGTCCTCTGGACCTGCTCCAGCTTATCCGTATCCTTCTTGAATTGGGGTACCCAGAACTGGACACAGTATTTCACATGAGGTCTAACCAAAGCAGAATAAAGTGGTACCAATACCTCCCTCGATCTAGACACCATACTCCTATTGATGCAACCAAGAATTGCGTTGGCTTTCTTGGCTGCCGCATCACACTGCTGATTCATGTTCAGCTTGTAGTCTATTAAGACTCCTAGATCCCTTTCACATGTACTGTTAGCCAGCCACGTGTCCCCCATCCTACATTTTGGACATCCTACATTTTGTGACTTGGCCATTTCCACACTAGACAGTTATAGTGCTATTATTCCACTTTCAACATCCTATGGAATCCTCAGGTATGCAGTTACAAACCCCAGGATTCCGTAGGATGTGGGAAGTGGAATAACGGCATTATAGCAAGTCTAGTGCGGAAATGGCCTTAGACTATACTGTTTCACTTTGTTATCTAAGGCAGGGGGAGGCTTCTCAAGAGATATTTTTAAATAAAGGAATTTTTTGCAAAAAAAAAAAGGAGGAAAAACTTCCAAAACCAGCTCCCTAATGGTGAAATTGCATAGAGTGTTGTCCAAAAGGAGAAAGTCCTTGATGCCGGATGGGAGGAGAAATGGAATGGAATTAACAGAAAAAGGAAGAGGGAAATAGAAGCTCATAGGTCTAGAAACAATAATAACAAGCATATCTCTATATAGATAAGCCATTAACCTTATTCATATTTAGAAGGTATTTTTAATATCCACAATGAGATGCAGTAACTGTCAAAGAGTAATGGAGAAATAAAATATTTTAATTGATTTTGGAATGAGCATCATTTGTCCACCACATAAATATTCCTGAAGACTCTCCAACTGGAGCAATGTTTAGGAATTCATCCCGAACTTTACCTGGCATCTCCCATGGCCAGAAGGAGATATTTGAATTTTTAGGGAGCCCTATGAATTTTGCAAGTGCAAAAAGTAAATGGAAAACTTCTAAAGGGGAGAGAATGATTGCAAAAGAGAAGCCATACTTAACAGAACTGTGTATGCATGTACTAAATGCCTGAGTCACCCAAATCCTTTTCTTTACACATCCATTAAGAAAGAAGGTTCAATCTGCACACTTCAAAAAGCTACCATAAAGTGGGAGGTGAGAATCAAAAGGAAGTTCAGAAAAAATGACAGATAAAGAGAAAAGGAGTATATGAATACAGTAAGGGCTAAGACAAAGGGGCTGGCTTACTGACAGCTTAGCCTGGAAGAAAGAGGACAGAGGAGAAAGTGGGAGAGGAGAGATGACAGTGGAAATCTGGTCAACAAATGTGGGAGAAGCAAGTGAACACACAAAGGAGGGAAGGATAGAATCAGACACAAGCTTGGATGAGGTATCTGGAAAGGCACAAAGGACAAGAGGTGAACAAGTCAACCAAAGAGGAAAGTGTGGGAAGAAGTGAGAGGAAGAAAAGGCAGGAGCCAGAAAAGGAATGACAGCTGAGGAAGGAGGAGTGAGAGACAGAACTGAAGGGTTGCTTGAGGCATTGACCTCTTTGCTAATCCATGGACCCTTTCATCACAGGCCACACTTTTTTAAAACTTCAGACATCAGATCTGAAGCGTTCTTCCTGAAATACTACCAGTATTCCCATAATTGGCTGCCCTGACCTCTTATGGGAGGCGTGGTATATACATTGAAATATGAATACTAGTACCACTACTAATAACATCCTCTGTATTACTGTATATAATTAATCGCCTTACCATAATCTATGCAAAAAATACTGTTTACTGTCTTTAAAGAACTGGCAGGAATGTAAGACCAAAAAAGCTGTAAAAAATGCTGAAGTAAAAATTGTAGTGGAATTCAAGCTGACAAACAGCAGATAAAAAGGCAGGCATAAGTGTGGTTGAGGAAAAGAAAGTTTGGGTTATAGATGTGGAAATCCCTGGAGATAGCAGAAGTAAAGACAGAGGGTAGGAAAATATTTTTGAAATATTGAAAACCACTGGAGAGCTTCTTTAAAGTTCAAACTAAAATGTGGAACAGATCCACCACCACACTGGTCCTGAAACCACCAACTACCACAGTCTAGTTGGGACTAATGACTGGATGTAGGATAATGCCTCCAACACCCATAAATGGACAGAACAGAATACTGATCCACCTGTCTTATCACATAGGCGGGTGTCTGAGCATTGAGCAGTATTTCCCTCAAAATCCTTCCATAGCTTGAAATGGAAAATTAGATTCTAAATATCCATAGAGTGTGTTTATTAACTTTAGTCTATTTTTAGTGCAACTCCTGTTTAGCACTTGCATGGAGGTAAGCGACTCCCCTTGCACACACACATATATATAAAGGGCTTTCAGGGCTCCACTGACTAACTGAAATGTACATTGATGTTCCCAAATCTTACAAAGCGAAAGAGCTGTGACAATTCAGAACATTTAAAAACACTGAGTGAGAGTGTTGAATGCACACAGCCATTGACAGAAACGTTTATTATGGAGTACTCTGACTAGCTCTGTAGGCAATCTGGTGGTTTGCTCTACAACTCCCATAATCACTGCTGATTGTCTCTGCTAGCTGAGTCTCATAGCAGATGTACTTCACGACATCTAGAAGATCCCAGTTTGCTTCCTCTGCCCTAGCTGATGACTTCAGGCCCTATTTCTCATTTAGTAAGGAGGCAGACAGACATGCTTTCTTGTCAGTTTTCTTGGAGATTCAGTATCAATGTTGAAATTTGGGCCATTTCCACACTAGGCTGTTATAGTGCTATTATTCCACTTTCAACATTTTTTTCTTTGCATGTCCATGCCACTATCTTGGGTTTCCCTTGATTTTCACACACTAAATGTTTGGAGTATGACCATATAGCAGGCAGCCATTGAAGATACCTGAATTTGGCAAAATCTTGATTCTCACCCCATGAAGAACACATTTTGAAATTTTCTGCATGTGACAATGAATGGTGAGACAGTTACCAGTCCAAACCCTCACCCTGCTAAGTTAAAGTTCTGAAAGGCAAACATTTGGCTAACTGCAGGTGATAATGAAGCAAAAATACTCATCCTATTTTGCTTTCTTCACCAATGCCTGATAAGGGAGTAGCAACAATGGCAGGCCCGACAACTTCTTTGCTGAGAGCCACCTTTTCTCCAACCTACCCACCACTACATCCATGGAAACCTCACACATAAGCCAGAATCCTGTTGGTGTCTTTCACATACCTAAATCCTCAATGAAAAGATTTGAACATTTTTGTATACTATGCAAGGTCTATGGAGAAATTGAGTTGTGCATGTAGTACCATTGTAAATACAGATGGTCTTGCGGAAATTGATGGTGGCACTCCTTTAGCTTGCATTTGGTTGTGTATTCTTTGCACATTTGGCTGCACAGGTATCTGTACTGTGTTGTCATTCAACACAAGGGTTGCATAGCACAATTAATGTATAATCTATATGCAGAGATTTGTGCTTTGTGAGTCTAGCATAGGATCTTAGCCATTAGGAGCTTTTGGGAAAATAAGATGGTATCTAAGTTTTGAATGCTTCCGTTGGTAATCTTTTGTTACAAACATTTTATCTACCCAGGAATAACTGCCTGCAAAACAGCAAGGAGTAGGTTTTTTTTAAAAAAAAAACTGAATAAACAATCCATGGGGGGAAATTATGCACACCCATTCTGATGCAGCTCTGCACAAACAACTGCTTCTTTCTATTTTGGAGCTTACTCTTACTCTAAAGTAGATTCTGTGTAGACATAGATACACTCACAACTGATCTAACATGTTTGGCAACATGATCACAGTCATATGTTTACGAAATGCATGGGCAATATGTCACCAAGAAGTTTGATGCAGCAATATTGGCTTCTAAAATGGACCTGTGGACCAAACTCTGTGTCCAAACAGTGTTCTAAATTAATATTCACTGTGTGGTTCAAGCTGCTAATAGTGTACTTTATGTAGGGCTGATTCAACAACCTTCATTAGAAGGTCACAGAGATTAACTCTGTAACTGGACAGCTGACTCAGCTAGAAAAAACAAATCCATGGAACAATAGATATGTACATTTTTAAACCACAGCCAACAATTGCTAATTCACAAAAGGATACAGAAGACAAAAGGTTCCTCAACACCTTTCAGATAAATTTCAGGTTTCTGGCATTGTAAAAACTCCAGCCTAATTCATTACATCCAAGAAAGGTATTGAGAAAGTGGGAATCAGGAGCTAAATCAAATACTGAATTCACAGTGTCGTAGGTTTCTGGTTGGGCTGTTGTGTCTTCCTTTGGAACAGCATAGTGCAAATGTGATATAGGAATGATTTAGGAAGGGCCCCCAGCATTGGAATCATAACAGGAAACCATTCCTGCTCCCTCAAGTATGGCAACCTCAACAGAAAATACCCACCAGTAGCTATTGTCTATAAAAGGAACATCAGGATGTGGTGGTTGATGAAGGTAGATTCAAAGGTAGTATGAATCGCAGGTCTGGGGTTCGGACGCCCCTTTGCTTCTCCTGTTTTTTGCTCCTACCATTTCTGACCTCTTAAAGGACAAACTGTTACAAACTCAGCCTGGAGATATTGCTGGACCAGAGCCTCATAGTCAGAATCCAGTGAGGAGTTCATCTCATTACTTGTACTGCATACGCAAATCCAGGATACCACATTCTCCTGCTAATCTTTCTGGGGCAGATATGACATTAGCCACCTGCTTTCCAGATCTTTGTATTTCCATTGAAATGAAAGCGTATGCTAGAGAGAAAAAAGGGGAAAGAAACATGAAATCCTCTGAAGGACTTGGTCGGTGACCTTTCAGCCTCATTGAAAATGTAGGATACCTCTGTTGAAAAAAAAATGTTAATGGGAAAAATCATTGAATCATAGAATTGTAGAGCAAGAAAGTATCCCAAAGGATAATCTGGTCCAACCCTCTACCAGTGAAGCACTAGACTGTTATAGGGCTATTATTCCACTTTCAACATCCTATGGAGTCCTGGGGTTTGCAGTTTAGGGAGGGGACTCAAAGGCCTCTCCCTAAACTGCAAACCCCAGGACTCCATAGGATGTTGAAAGTGGAATAATAGCACTATAACATCTAGTGCAAAAATGGCCCATGATTCCTTCACTGGTAGGGGTCTAGTGTGGAAATGGTCATGGCTGAAGCATCCCTGACAGGTGGCCACACAACCTTAAAAACTTGCAGTGAAGAATGGTTCTTCCACCTTCCAAGGTAGGTAATTCCATTGTGAATAGTTCTTTCCACCAGGAAGTTCTTCCTCGTTTTTCATCACAATCTCCCTTTCCTAGTCAAAAGTTCTTCCTACTACAGCAGAGTCTCAGTTATCCGACCTTCGTTCATCCGACATTCCAGATTATCCAATGTCGTGGCTGCCTGGGGGCGTGGCTGTAGGCATTTCCACACGCCCAGACACGCCCAGACACGCCCCCCAGACACACACCCCAAAATGGCAGCCGCCACGGGCCTCCGGATTATCCCACATTTTCGGGTATCCAACGATCAGCCCACTCATTTATGTCGGATAACCAAGACTCTTAGAAAGAATCTCCTATCACCTCTCAGTTTTCTTTTCTCTGAGCTAAACACATACCCTTTGCCACTTTGGTTGCCCTCTTCTAGAAAATTCCAGCTCGTTTACATCCTTCTTCAATAGAGGATCGACCTATTTCTGCAGTAGAGGTGTAACCTATTTTATCTGCCATGCATGGACAAATAATTTCTCTCTCACGGTAACAAAAAATAAATGTTTGTGCTCAGTTTTCAGTTATTTTGTTGTGTGAGACTGTTGCTTTTGTAGGAAAAAAATAGCAATTTTGCACCCAAACAAACACAAAAAAACCTTGCACAGAAGACAGCTATCTTGCAGAACAAACCCATGTGAATATTTTTATTCTGTTTGGACGATTAGTGGAGCTTGTACATGATTTTTCTTGTTTGTTTGTTTGTCTCTTTCTTTCTTTCTTTTTTTTTCTTTTTGCTTTTTGGCATAGAGAACAGCAATATTGCACAAAAAAGTAACTGTCTGCACATAGTGTTTCCTGTACAAAAAGCCCAAAATTCACACATACACACTCACAGAGAGAGAGAGAGAGAGAAAGAGAGGGAGAGAGGGAACCCCTCCATGTGTATATCTACACATATAATTTCCCCAAACATTTCAAGATGGGTATACTGGGCAAGAACTGTGTAAAAATGTTCATTTTCTCCGCAGCAGGGAGAGAACAGGAATTTATTTGTCTTCATTTGGGAGGACTAAACAGTCAAATATTAACTTCTCTAGTGAATACCAGGAAAAAAATGTGCGGAATTCTCAACCTTGTGCTATTCTCTTTGAGTGCTGCGTGATCCATTTTCCATCCAGGAAACAAAAAACAGCAAATATTCTTTCTGTCCATACTCTGCAGTGCGCTGACTTTCTATATACACCCTGAAAAAAAGAGGGTTGTGTACTCCATGTAATCTCCATGACCCTCTTCAAATGAACAAAACCTCTGTCGTACATTTTATTGTGAACTTTTTTGATGCTTTGCAACTACCTGTTTGCCAATTACAGAATGTGACAGATTCCCCTTAAGATGTGGCAAACAGCCTCCATGTGGGATTCTCCATCACTTCTCCCCTCGCTGAAGGAAGGACACCACTGATACATTTTCATGTACCTTCTCTTAAAGCTCTCCTCCCCTCCCCATACCTATATTAGTATCTTTCTAAAAGAAAATTCTCCAGCCTAGATTGCTCAGCGTTAATGGCATGTTGCTTCATTTGGAACAGAGTGGAGAATGGAAGCAAGCTAAGACATGGGGCAGCACTTGAAGATTTATTTAATCTTAATTGGATTAAAGATTCAATTTTTTTTCCTCATACAAAGAAGGCAGAGTCGGAGATCACCCACTGGTGATGAAAAAGAGAGTTTCATTTCTATTAGCCTGCTGCCAACTTGATGGTTCTATTGCCATTTCAAGGTACCTATTATGATGCCATTAAAATGGCTTTCAGATTATATCCAGTCTACCTGGGAGGAGGTAAGATATATAGTGCTTTTTGAGCCCTAGGACAGTTCTTTCATCTTGATGTTCATAAAAAGGGGGGAAAGAGAGCTTGAAAGATGGCTTATTTTGTAGTATGAGCAGCCTTTTTTCATCTGAACTTTAATGTTCCCCGCTAGTGTTCTGAGGCCTGTGATCCTGAACCCTTTGCTTGTGCTGGAGCATCTCTGAGTTTTACCCCTGCCTTTGCATCATAATTACTGTTTCGCTGTAGCTTTTGGGGCTCTTTTAATGAAGATTTGGGGCATCATTTGATGTATGCAAAACAGCAGCTGACTCGCAAACATAGCAAATCAGCTGGAGGGTGTCATCTTAAAGGAACATTTCTGACGCCGAGCGCCCAGAGGCTGTTAGTGAAAAGGGCAATTCGTTTGTCTCCCCTTGAAATAAAAACAAGATCCCTCACATTTCAATCAAGAGCTAGACTGGGGTATGTCCTGAAGGCTTTTCTTGCTGCCTATAGCAGTTGTTGCTTCCATTGGGCTTGACACAGTGATGCATGCAAGCCACGTCCTTGGTGGCAGCGAATGGAAATTGGGAAGGGAGGGGAATGGAAGGCTAGTTGAACAGATGGATCAAGGCTTATACGGTGCTATGCATTGGAAAGAGGAACAGATTAATGCCACAAGGGGAGACCAAAGGAACGGCAGAGAGAAACGAGGGCATTTGAACTTATTCATGAATCATTTCCAACTGGTAGCTTCGCCTGTAGGCATAATAAAAAAAATTATACTAAAATGGAATATTTATTAAATGCTTGTTTGTTTTAATAGAGAATGTGGAGTCAAGGAACTCTACTGAGATACAAGCGAAACTTGGCTTTACTTAACTCTCACTCAACCCTGTTGTTTCTAATTTGTTTGTTAATAACTTTGGTATTAAAAAGTGTTCAAGCCAAGTTTTTGTTTTTGATGTTGTTCTTGTTATTTGCCATCACATTGACAGCACCTTGTGGTGACTCTATAAATGAAAGACCTTCATGAGCCTTAGCCATCAACAGTTCTGTTCTGGTCTTGCAAATCCAGAACTCTTTGAATCAATCAGTCAGTAATGCCCCGCTCTCTTCCCACTGCCTTCCACTTTGATGAGTCTTAACTTTTCTTTCCAATGAGCCATGTTGTTTCATTATTTGTCCAAAGTATGATAGCCTTGGTTTAGATGTTTTGACTTTCAGTGAGAGTTCAAGCCAGGATTGCCTCTCCTGAAACCACAATCATCAGAAAAGGTTAAGCGTTGCAAATATTTTGGGATAGGGTACATCACGACCACCTTGTGGGGAGGTGAAGAAAGTAATTACAGTTGCTGTGTGTATGAATCTAGCATTTGTCCCCGAGATTAACAGTAAAGGAGACTTTTAAGATTTCAGCCAGGAATTCCTGGTTTATGGCTTCTTCTTTTGCAATTCCACTCTCAAAAAAACATTCTAAAAGACAACTACTACTACTACTAGTACTCCTTTGTCTTTTTCTTCTTTTAAAATTCCACCCAGAAAAAGACACATCCCAAAAGGAAATCTGGAATCTTTCATGGAATTGCATTTGCAGCTATTTGCCCTTGCTTCCTGTGATTTCCAGTTCCTGCTTCTCCAGTCATTCAAGTCCTAGCTGTAAGTTGGAAATGACTTGAAGGCACACAAGAACAGCCACTGTGTTTGACTCACCCACGGGTTTGTGTGGCCTGCCATCTTCATTGCATGGATGCCTTCTGAGTCACTGTCTGGAAAAGCTGGAGCTAGCATGGAGTGCTTCTAAACTGAGGAAGTACTCCAAAAAATGAAGGCATATCTAAGCTAACAGGTTGATGCAACATCTTCAGAGGTCACCAAGGGGACATCATGAGAGGAGATCAGGTCTCCTTGATTCCATCAAGGAGATCAGGTCTTCTTGATTCCATAACAGAATGGGGTTTAAATGATAAGCATTTTGCCTCGTAGCCTGTTTGCTGCTGTTCTGGTTAATAAATGGGGAGGGGGAGAGTTGATAATGCTTTAATACACAGTCTTCTGATTTTTTTTAGCAGACAGAGCAATTTACAAACGACAGGATAAGGCAGAGGTTGTGAATCAGCTTCAGAAATCTTAATGCTGCAAGTAGCTGATGTTCAGTTAGCTGAAGAGGAAGTGATTCAGGGAGTTTTCTTCTTGACAGCACAAATGATGCTACTTAACTGTTTGTAACGTTCCAGGAACTCTCTGCTGCCAGTACGAAGTTCATATGCCAATAAGAGAGAGAAAAAACCTTAGCACTAGTTAGTAGAGGAAATTTGAGTACATCTGCAGAGACTGGGGTGTGGTATCAAGGGAGGGGCATATAATGTAGCATAGGACTCCCCCCCCGGCATAGCAAATGTTCTCCTTGCCCATATTTCTTACCTTTGAGGTGAACTGACCTAAACCTCACTTCTGATATATAATGTTTAGTTGTTGTCCAAGTTGCACTACCCACTTGAAAATTCTATATGCCAAATGAGGGTCTTTCTGATGACGAAAGTGTGGGGAATGGGGCAGGCAAAGCTTACCAGAAATTTGTGGCAGACATCTCAAAAACTTTCAGAACGGTCTTAGTTTACTTCCAAGCTTCAGTGGCTACTTTGAGACTGAAATTCCAGATTGAAACACAGGGAATTGTGGGGGAGGTCTGTCTGGAAGCAAAAAAAGATGACCTGCCATAACTGATCGTTTAGTGTGGTTCTTTTGCGTCATTCGGCAACCTGTTCCCCCCAAACCCAAAAACAAAGAGAGACACCATAAAATAAACTCTCTGGCCTAAATGCAATCGTTAATCTCTACTAGAACAGACCTACTGAATCAGTGGTATCTACATAAGTTTCTACTTGGGCCATTTCCGCACTACATTATTATAGTGCTATTATTCCACTTTCAGCATCCTATGGAATCCTAGAGTTTGCAGTTTAGGGAGGGACCTTGAGGCCCAAGTAGTGCGGAGATAGCCTTAGTTACATTAATGAATTAGTGGCCTACTGTAGTTAGGACTCACTGTTAGCAAATTTCGGCCTTTGTCATTTTTTGATGTTATTTATACTTTGGGAAGGTCCTTATATCAATTTATAAAGACTAACAAAAATCCAAAATTTTTAAGATACAGTGGTGGGTGTCTCCACCTCAACATATTTCCATTAAAAAAAGATGTCTGTGTTTCCTACAAACTAATGTTTTATTCTCCTGCTTTTAATTGCAGGTTGCCAATTTGGCCTGCTCCATTTCCAATAATGAAGAAGGTGTAAAATTAGTCCGTATGGCAGCAACCCAGATTGATAGCCTGTGCCCACAGGTAAGCTATATTTGTGCATGGAATTTGGGTGTGGGTGTGTTCAACTGAAAACCTTTTGCAGCATTTAGAAACATAAGGTGTTCAACCCAGAAAAACATATGGCACAAAGATTAGACTTTTTGTTGCTGCTATTATACTGTGAATTGCTTTGTCCAAATAGAGAAAAATGCATTTGTATATCGAGCTTTGCGTAATGAACAGAATGATTGGAGTGCTCACCTGTGTTTTTAGCGTAGTCTAACCACTTTGTATTTATCCGCTGAAGAACGGTTTTGTTTGTTTTGTTGCTCACAACAACTGATTCTCCTTCTCAGGTGATAAACGCAGCACTCACGTTGGCTGCCAGGCCCCAGAGCAAAGTGGCCCAAGACAACATGGACGTTTTCAAAGACCAGTGGGAGAAGCAGGTGCGGGTTCTCACAGAGGCAGTCGATGATATCACTTCCGTGGATGACTTCCTCTCGGTCTCAGGTACTTCAGTCTAAATAGTGGCCATGAAATGAAGAATAGGTTGATTTAATCATAGGAATCCTAGAACTGGAAGAGACCACAGGGCTTATCCAGTCCAACCCCCTGCCATGCAGGAAGGTGCCATCAAAGCATTCCCAGTAGATGGCCATCCAGCCTTTAGATGGAGAAAGAGACTCCACCACACTCCCAGGCAGCAGCATATTCCACTGTAGAACTGCTCTTACCATCAGGAAGTTCTTCCTTTAGGTGGAATCTCTTTTCCTATAGTCTCTGGAGCATCAGTAAATGAGCTTGTCCCATCTTCCATATGGCATCCCTTCAGATATTTAAACATGGCTCTCATGTCACCTCTTAACCTTCTTTTTCCCAGGCTAAACATACCCATCTCACTAAGTTGCTCCACATATGGCATCATTTCCAGGCTTCTTAACATTTTGTTCACTCTTGTGGACATGTTCCAGCTTGTCAATATCCTTCTTGAAGGATATTGTAAGGTGAGCATCCTGTAGTGAACGTAGACCCAGTCACCAGGCAAATTGATTCAGGAATCTTTGTGTCATGGCAAATCTTCATAACTATCCCATGGCAATGAAAACCTCATTCTGTGTTTACTGGGTCCTGCTGGATTATTTCACTGCATCCTGGCAGTTCTGAGGAAGTAAACATTTAGTAACTTGGTTAGATAGTACTCTAAGCCATTAGGATGGGAAGTGGATCACAAATCAGGAACGTAGCTACTGAAGGGGAGATAAAGGCCCTTTCTGCACCTTACCTTTTTCCAGCACTGGGGTGTGGGGATCATGCAAGGAGCGTCCAGCAAGAGTCTCTCATGTCCCTGCTACTTCAGCTCCGCACAAGCCGCCTGCTTGCGCGGGAGCCCCGCCTCTTCCTTCTGCAGTGCAGCCTGGGAGTTTCCCAGGCTGCACTAGGGCAGGAAGTGCGACCAGCGCGGCTCCAGAGGCTCTTCACGCCAGATGAGTGCATGCGGGGCCCGGGAGCAATGCACTTTCATGCAGCATTTCCAGCTTCCAGCCAAAAATGAAAAAGTGTGTGATCAGTGCCTGCCGGCCCCTGGAGCGTTGTGCGATTATGAGTGCATCATGTAGATCGCTCCTCACAATCGCGCAACGCTCCAGACACCCTTTCGCATGGCAAATGCCATGCGGAAAGGGCCCAAATGAGGGTGTTTTGCTTCATAAAATAAGAATTCTTATGTCCATGGAGAAGGTTAGAAGTTGCAGCTCAGGAAAGTTACTTTTGTGACGGGCACCCCGAGAATCATCCTCCCAGCTGGTTGGAAGATTCAGGGAGCAGTAGTGCAAAAAAAAAAAAAAAATGCCTGGTGGAACAAAGCTTTCAGGGAAATGTGCTTATCAGTTGAAAAGGACTATGGAATGTCTGTTGAAAGAGACAGCAAATCTAGTTCTTATTAACCACATAGCAACAGTAGATACCGTCTGTCCTCTGGTAGATATGCGAACCCGGGCTAAAAGACAAATGATTGGGATTATCAGAGAAATCTCTTGATAACAGCTCCGTATTTCATGATCTGGTCAATTGAAATCAGCTCTCTCATTGATGTATCCCAGACCTATCCAGCTTTTTCTCTACTCAGTGTTTAGTCTGCAGAAAATCTCATGGGATAAGTACTTTTGCATTGAAGCAGCAATTTCCAATCATTATTCACATGAAAAAGAGCCTTTCAGGTCTTTTTTGAAAACATAAACGGCTTCCTATTTTATCCTCCTTTTTTTGTTTTCTCTTGGTTTTTTTTCTTCTCCTTCTTATCTGGGTTGCCCTGGTCAATTGCAATGGAAAATGCAAGTAGTTTGAAACCTGGTATAAGAGTTTTCAAAGGAAGATGTGTGCAATGTTGCAAATGATGAAACAAATGGTAAATGGTAAATTTTATGGGTAATGGAAGTCTATGGAAGTCATGGTAACTAGCACTCCCATAGTAACTAGCCACTCTTACCAGAGTTCTCTTATTGTGAGTCTCTGGTAGACAGCTGCCTTATAGGGAGATTTACCAGTTGAAACTCAGATATTTGCCTCAGGAAATAAAAATGTTGTGGTGAATAGCATGATCCTTTTGAGGTTTTTGTCAGCCTGCCTCTTGAGTTTTGAGTAGCATGTTGGACTTCTGGAAACCTGGACTCAAATCCTCTTCAAGAAAGAAAGCATTAACTGAGTGGCAGTGAGCTCTTGGCTTCAGCCACCACGTTCCTTCTTTAAATGATACTGGTGGTATAGAGTAGCCATGGAGACATATTCTGCCATGATTTATCACTTTAAAAGAACAACAACATTGAAGAACAATCATGGTATTTTCTTTTCCCTGTGTAGAAAACCATATCTTGGAAGACGTCAATAAATGTGTGATTGCTCTGCAAGAGGGAGATGTTGACACATTGGACAGAACTGCAGGGGCCATCCGAGGCCGTGCAGCCAGAGTGATCCATATAATTAACGCTGAAATGGAAAACTATGAAGCTGGGGTTTATACAGAGAAAGTGTTAGAAGCAACAAAATTGCTTTCTGAAACAGGTGAGTGTGGCTAGCAAACAGTACACATTATACCCAATCCTTCTCCCATTCCAGCTTGCGTCAAGGTGTGTATTTCATTTATACCCTGTCTTCCTTAAAAAAAAAAGGGAGGTGATTGGGGCAAGAGTATTAAAACACAGAATTAAGAACAAAGATTTGATCAAAAGATAAATTATGAGCCACCCTGTGTCCTCTACAGGAGCAGCAGTGGGATATTAAAGAAAGAAATGCGGACCAATTAAAAATGCAACTCAAAGCATGAAAACAGTAGAGCAATCATCCAACAGTTGCAACCCCCTTGAACAACAGAGCAGGTTACATTCTAGAGGCCTGCCATAACTGAAATGTCTTTACTTGCTGGGAGAAGGATGTCACAGAGGAGTAAGCCTAGGCTCCCATAACAGGGAGTTCCACAGTCAGGATGTGGCTACCAAGAACACCTATCCCTACCATATATGGCCCCAGTGGTGGTAGCAAGTCCTAGGCTTTGCCCAAAGATCTTTAAGCCCAGGTGGGTTTGTCTTGTAGACTGCATCTTTTCAAATAGCCTGGTCCCAAGTTAGAGAGAGATATGGTCCGTCCTGTAACCTATGAAAGGCCCTGCATTTGGTTGCTTCTCCAACCACTGCCACAGCTTCCCTTGGAGCAATCATCATGTGTCAAAGGCACGCTTTGTGTTCTGCTTGAGTTTGCCATCTTGCATATATGCTGCCTCAGGTATAATCTCTTACCCACTCTCATCCTGTTATTTGCCAATGATTCTCGGGTGGTTCTGGATTTGCAGCAAGTATCTGCCTCCACTTTCTCCCAATGGTACTTGAGATGAAGTACTGTTTGATTATTGCTACCTTTGATTTGTGCACAAGAAAATACAGTATTAAATATCCGGGGGGTGGGGGTGTTAATTAATTATCTCTAGTGGGTCTTATTTATGTTATAATAACCACTTTTCCGTGAGAAAGAAAGAGATCTTGTAGCACCTTTGAGACTAACAGAATTTTGTTATATAAGCTTTTGTAGGCCATTTCCTTGCTAGACCGGTATAGCACTATTATTCCACTTTCAATATCCTATGGAATCCTGGGGTTTGCTGTTCAAACTGCAAATCCCAGGATTCCATAGGCTGTTGAAAGTGGAATAATAGTACTATAACAGTTTAGTGCGGAAATGGCCATAGATTCAGCCTACTTCATCAGGTGCATTGTAAACTGAGCCTACAAAAGTTTCTGCTGCAAACTTCTTTCTCACAGTTAGTCTCAAAGATGCTACAAGATTCCTTTGTATACTCACATAGCAATGTCTTTGAATATGAGAAAAAGAGTCAACAGCGATCTATGTCTGAAACAGACCAAGGAAACTGAAGTTATAAGGGGATCTGTACTGCTACTGTATACCCTCATTGAAATTCTTCCTGTGTTATGCTATTTTTTCCTGTGACCATTGAGGACTTGCTATATGTGTTTGTGTGTAACATGTAGTTCTTCCTGCAACCAGACAAAGCATAATAGGTTGGTTTTGCTGAAGAAAGAGTAAACATGTGCAGAAGGAACTGTTCAATGCTGCTTTTCCTGTCCTTTCAAATCTGTGAATTTTGATGATGTTCTTGCCATAATCAACACCAGAGTGACCTGACATTAGTATTTCTAGGTAGATGTCATACTGAGTTGAAGAAAATTCCAGTTGGGTGGTCAGATTATTAACACTTAAGTTCTTCTTCCCCACTTTTTAGTACACGTGGGCCTCGATAAATGAGCCTCGATGGCAAAACCTGAAAACTCAAGAGTGATTATTTTATTTCTGATCATGTTCCAAAGTTTGACTGTATCACACTCCTGATGATATCATCAGCATGATAGGTACTTTCCTCCCAACTTTGCCCCTCCACTGTCAGTCCTTGATTTCTTCTTATTTATATTTATTTATTAGAGTATTCATATCTTGCCATTTATCATGAGATCTCAGGTTGACATACAAATAAAATTTATCCAGAACTCACCTACCGAGCTGCAAAGGTGGTGTTTTGTTATAATGATGGACCAGGCAACTTTTCTTTATATCTTATATTTCCACAAATCTGAAACACCTGGGCCTTGGAAAACATAATTTGCCCAGTACACCTGTTAAAGACACAGAAGCTCTCGGAACTACATCTCCCAGGTTTCAAAGTGCAGCCCTGCATAAGCAGTATTTTTGGAATCCTTCCTGAAAACCTTTAGCTAGTGTTAATTGCAGTCAGAATGGAGTTTACATGAAAAGCTAAAGCACATAAGGAATGTTAGAGATTGTACAGACTTATATGTCACTACAGTGGAGGAAGTGAGTTACAAAAATTCAAATTCCCTGTCTTGCCATTCTGAAATTCAATACAATGTCTACATGAAAAACTCTAGGTGGTGGTGGTGGTGGTAGTGGTGGTGATGATGATTATCATCTTGTAAATGTCTTCCTTGTTTACTACTTTACTGCAGGAGATTTAGCCTACAGACCCGACTGTGTAGCTATGAGCAAGTAATGATACTATAATTAATTAAGATCAGAGTACTAAAATTTGTGACCCCATCCCAAGCAAACACTACACACCAGCCAAATATTCTGCCCTGATCAAAACTTGAAAGCTGTCCTTCTCTTTTTACAGTCATAAAAAGATGTGGCTTCTTGAAATCCTTGTGAGCTCCGAAGTTTTTGCAGTCTTGATTCAACAGTCCTCTCTGCTATTGAAGTTCATAGCAGAGAATAGCTCATGTCTGTCTCAGGCAACCTGACAATAATCCCACAAGGTTGAATGTTCTTTCCCCCATTTGAGTGGTGGGGAGTTGAAGGCCTTTTCCGCACCTTACCCGCCGGGGTGTGGGCATCATGCAAGCAGCCTCCGGTGAGAGGCTCTCGCGTCCGGGGTCCTTTGGCTCCACACAAGCTCCCTGCTCACGCGAAAGCCCCGCCTCTTCCTTCTGCAGCGCAGCCTAGGACTTTCCCATGCTGCGCTGGGGGAGGAAGCGCAACTGGAGTGGCTCCAGAGGCTCTGCATACCAGGTAAGTGTGCGTGGGGCCCAGGAGCAATGTGCAATCGCACACCATTTTCGGCTTCTAGCTGAAAATGAAAAGGTGCACGATCAGTGCCTGCTGGACCCTGGAGCTTTGCGCGATTGTGAGTGCATCATACAGATTGCTCCTCACAATCGCGCAACGCTCCAGGCCCTCTTTCGCATGGAAAATGCCATGCGAAAAGGGCCGAAGTTGAGAGACAGTCATATGTCTAAAACCGATAGGTACTGAGACAAACTGGACTTGAGTTGTTGAAGATACTTACAAGCATCAGCAAAACTTTTAAATGCCTTTTTCATAAAAAGATGGATTGGTGTACTTATAAGGCCCTACATCCATTAACATGCATCTATAAATAAGATAGATTTCCTGTTTATTGAAAGATGTAAATTTTGATGGAGGTGTCTCTTAATAGTTCAGAGATCCAATGATATGCCTTCATGTTCTCAGTCTAGATAACGAGAAAACTGGGAAGATGGTATACATTTGTACATAGAGAAAGGAAGACTGATAGAACTATAAATTCAAGTGAGAGTTTATTTCAAGTCTTGGAACTTGTCTGAAGCTCAGGGCAATGGAAATCCATTTAGTCAGATCTACGATGGAGCAAGAAAGATCTCATAGCAGTTTTTGAAGGGCTAAATAGGGTTGAACTTTTAAGGGATGAACTTTCTGGTCTGCTGTTGCAGTGAACAAAGTTAAAAACACGAGAGCCCAGAACAATTTGGCAGACTTGGTCTTAAATGTCATCAGGATTAAATTACAAATTGTACAGTCAGCCCTCCACATTTTCAGGTTTCACTTTTGCAGATTTGATTATTCACGAATTATTTGCTGTTACCTCTGGTGCCACCCTATGCCAATTTTAATAAGGACCGCAATCCTCGTGAGACTGAGAAACTGCAAATGAGGCTAGTAAGTCCCTCTTAAAAATGATGTGGGGCAGCAGTGGAGGTGGCAGTAAGCCCCACCAGCCACCCAGTTCTGCCATGTGAAGGAACCCAGATGCCTCCAAGGAGTCTATGGTGGGTTGAATATGGTGATCATATTTTTGTGTGTGTTAAATATGGTTTGTGAGAGCCTAGAGTTCTTCACGGTTTTTTCCACTTTCAAAGGGGTCCTGTGCCCTAACCTTAGAGAATGTGATGACTGTATTTAGATGCACAGGAAAGTAAATGACAGGTTTCATGGGTAAAGCTATGTATGATCCATTACTAATCTGGTAGGCTTCCTCACACAGTCTTAAAGCTTTCTGTCCCTGAAGAATTCTTGTGCACTATAGGAGCTGGTCTCATAGGATACACTTTTAAGGAATGTTTTGTTTGTGAATTGCTTCAGGCAGGCAGGCGAGGGCCAACGTTAACAGGGTAGTCCCAGAGACTACAGGTCATGTCAGTATTTTATGGTGCCCCTAGGATCCTCTTCTACACCACCACAAAAGATCTAGGATGCAACTCTTGGCCTGTGCAGGTCAACCACTCTGCCACCAAGGGCTCCACTACTTTTTCTTCAAATGAAGGACACAGCTTCCTGCACCCAGGGAGATTCTTTGTCCACTCCTGTGAAGACAGAATCCTACTTATGCAGAAAATCTACATGTAATTGTTGTTCTTTGCCACCAAATTGTCTTCTGTTGGCCCTATCAATGAGAAATCTCCATAGGCTCCAATCATCAACTGACCTGCTCAGGTCTTGCCAACTCAGGAACTTGATTTCCTTAATTGAATCATGTGGAACAGTAGAGGGCTATTTCCACACTACATTGTTATAGTGCTATCATTCCACTTTCAACATCCTGTGGAATCTTGGGGTTTGCAGTTTAGGGAAGGACATTTAGAATCCTCAGCCAGAGAACTCTTTGGCCTCAGTAAACAATGCAGCCCAGAATTCCACAGGATGCTGAAAGTGGAATATACATTATAGCAGTATAATGAGGAAATGGTCTCAATATTTTGATCAGGAGCTATTCTTAATAACTATAAATAGCTATTCTCAATATTCTCAATAAGTCCCAATAAGTCCCAATAACAGCAGTTAACTTGGTAATGAAACCCTGTAAAGGTTTAAGATCTAAGGGTTTAGACTTGGTTTAAATGTCTTTTCCTTCTTTCTTTTTCCCACAATGGCTGAAATATATAGAAGGTGTGGACTTAAAAGTTGCTCAACCCAACTTAATTTTTGGGATCAGCCAAAGATTTTCTCATTCATTGTTTAATAATAAAATAAGAGTTCAGGGCAGGCAAAGAATGGTAATTTTTAAGCAGTTGTTATTGCTAACATTTCTGGGCCAGCGTTATGAAAGATTTTGCCTATTTGCTTTTCATAGAACTAATTCACAATGATAAAAAACACAATGAACCAAATCTACAGCAGTTCCATGGCATATTTAATGTGTTCTTTCACAAAGCTTGAATTATAATAAAGTGCTAACAGCTCTATAGTGAATGTGTGCCTGGCCATGCCATTCTTTTTGGGGTTTTATGCCAAAAGTGAAAATGTTGAAAAGACCCAATTGTTGCAGTGTGCCGACAGAGACGTTCTAATTGCAGTTTCCTGCTTTTCAGTGATGAAGACTGTTAATGCAGGGTTTTTTTTTACAAGAATATAGAAAAGGGTTCTTGCCAGTTATGCAACGTGAGGAGTTCTATGGAAAGACTATTCATACTACTTTTTTTCATGGTCTTGTTTGTATGATGGTTTGCCAGTGGACAGAAGGAAGTATGGATATCAGTATAATATTTCACAAAAAGAAATATCATGAAGCTATGACCTAAAACCATTTCTTGGTCCAAACTAAAGTTAGACCCATTAAATTAAACCCATTGAACTTGAATAATGGTTGTTCTAACAAGTTCCCATAGATTCAGTGGGTCTGATGATACTCCTCTTGGGTGCTGGTACAGTGGAAAGTCCTGTTGCAATAGTAATAAAAAGTACCCTTGTCCTGGCAGTAGTCACCTCTGACAACAGTGAGACTGCCACTCACACAGCAAGGCCTGGGATGCGTCATTACCAAGTAATAAGAATATCAAACCACTCATACTGAGATCTGTTGTGGGCTTTTTTCCCCTCATATTGTCCAGACCTAACAATGGGCTTGAGACCTATATATCCAACTGCAGCAATTCTTGTGGTTGTTGTTGTAGTTGTGTTGTTGTTACTCCTAGTACCACTATGACACATGTTGGTTTCACAACCTACCAAGTGTTACCAACTGGGCTTTGGGATCACAGCGATTCAAATTGCATACAGGAATGTAGGAATCAATGAAATATTGTTGGATAATGAACCATGTTTCAATTAGTGCTCTTTTTTAAAAAAAAATCACTCTGCTATGAATCTATCTGTGTATCTATGGTAATTTTATTCAGAGATTTTGTCAGTCTATTTCCAGTTGCTCCCAGAATACCTATTACCACTGGAACCAGAGTTGTTTTCCTTTCCCAGAGACAATGAATCTCACAGTTTGTACGTTTTCCTATTTCATGATCTTTTCCCTCTCTTTGCCTTCGATTCTGCTCTCCCCCAAGATTGTCACGTCTATAACGCAAACTTTCTTTTTCCCAACCAAGATTTTGTCTGCAATATTATTTTCCAGTTGTTTGTCAGCTTCAATCTTTAAGTCGCTTGGAATTTTTAACATTTTCAAAACTTTTCTCAGGACTTCACCAGTTCTTGCAGATAGCGAGTCACATTGTTGCATGATGAATCATTACATTCTGATGAATCATTACAGTCACTTTATAATGAAGTTTCGTATATTCAGTCTGCACAGTCTCACTACACAAATTAATAAGGTGCTCAATAATTTCACCTTTTCTTAGCATAGGCAATATTTACTATCCATAGTTATTTTTTCAATACTAGTCTTGATGCTATTTGTCTTAAGCACCCATTCCTGAGTTGCAATAAAAAGTCTTAAAGGGTTTTTTCCCCCCAGTTTCCTCTTCTTTTACTAGTACTACTACCAATGTGTTGTTGTTGTTGTTGTCTTAAGGAACTGTTACCCTGCTTGCTTGGGGCTCCCTTAAGGGGATTCCCAAAAGCTATCAAAATTGTGGGGAAAATTAGCTCAGAGCACGGCTTTAGCTTTACGAGAGGCAGGGTAACTTAGCAGGATCTTGTAACCCAATGTATACAGGGTCAGGCCAAGCCAAGAACTAGGCAAGTTGTTCAGTTTAAAGATTTTATTACACTCTCAGTAATTAAAGCAAACAACAACACACACACTCAGGCATTCATTCAAGAACTAATGAAGAAGAAAGTAAGGAAAATTAATAGGAATTTTGTTCTGGGGTGTTCTGGGGTAATACTCTACTTGATCCTGATGCCCAGAAAGCCAAAGTTGAAAACTGAGAATTGAGAGTGATGGAACTCAGAACAGGGGAAGGAAGGGGAGGCTGAGGCAAAACAGACTGACAGCGATTCAGGAGGAAAATGTAAAACGAACCCCCGAACAGATAAAAACATGGGGTTTTTATAGAAAAAGTATACCTGGAGGGCTGGTTCTCTCCCCAGGAGAACAATAGCAAGGAAGAATAGATCAAAGCCCTCAACAACAAACACCTCAACCTCTGTAACAAGGAATAGGATCAGAACCCTAGAAGGTCTAGGGTTCTGATTCATACACGAAACCTAGCCAAACAGACAGTACACCCTCCCAACACAAGGAACATTGTAGAAGCTGTGACAGCAACATGCAGAAGAGGAGGGCCTCTACTCTTTCCCAGGTGTGGTGGTAATGGCCGTGGGGCAGAACCCCTGGACAGATTCCTAATGAGACTGGAATTGAGGAAGACTATAACATAAGTCAACTAAAGGACAAAAGAAAGAAAATGAAAATGATAGGAGAGATGCTCTCACCCCTAATTCAGACTTCACACCAAACTATCTGAACTGTGCCCTAGTATCCTCATTTCAGCCCATTTTCTAACGTCTTTTTTCTGTGTGCCACACACTTCCGACCTTTACATTTATATCTGAGCCTCTCCCTTTTAGTAATTTTGCATCTAGTTCTCCTCAGACACCATGTTTATTCTATTGAATATTCTAGTTTTCACAAAGAGCAGCTTAGAGAGTCAACTTATTTCTTGATGTACCTTATTAAGGGGCAGATATGGGCTCATTTGAAGGACACTGTTGGTTATTTTTATGTAGAAGCACTCAGATATAAGAGCCTCCATCTGCAGCTTCAAGTGGTATAGTCAAGAAGCAAATACAATACAATCATGAAGCAAATGCAATGCAGCAAAATAGAATAAAATCTAAGATTACAGTGATACCTTTATAAGGGCAACCAAAGGCCACAAAATACGCGTTGTCGTTATTATCTCCCCAATTTACCCGTATTTGCCAATGTATAAGATGCACCAGCGTATAAGTCGCACCCCTTTTATATGCCAGCAAATACTATTTGCTAATGTATAAGATACACCAGCATATAAGACATACCCCATTTTCAAACAGTATTTTTTTTTGGGGGGGGAGTGAGTCTTATATGCCAGCAAATACAGTAATCACATTTCCAGATTTTTTTTTGTCTCAGTATAATCTTTATAATCAATACTAATTTTGCTATGAAAGTCATTTTCTGGGTTTCACAGGTGAGTTATGTTGGATTTGTTGGTTGTGTTTTAATTGTAAGCAAAACCAGCAATATTTGCTATACAAGAATATGGAAGTTGTTTCTGTTATATGAAGACAGCATCTCATTGTATTCGCAACGAATGCGAGTGAGACCATTCTGTGTTCCATGTATCCATCCCCCCTTTCTTCTTTAACTGAACATTTATTCATTTTTAAATGAGGAGCTTTTGAAGATCTAGAGGGGAACTAATTTGAATAATAATAGAAATGGGGGAGACTCAATGCAACCTACTTTCTTAATTATTATTTACATTTTCAGAGATCTCGTCAGGGAAAGCATCTGGTTGTTGGGCTGTGAAAAACTGACACGTCAGGCTGAATTGCTGTTTTCCAACTATTTTCAAGGGGCTTGTGTATATTTTTCCCCCTCGTAGGTCTCATTTGAAGTACGCACAGTGAAAAAAGAGGAGAAGTCAGAGTCTGTCATGAGGCACCGCAGCTTAAGTTCAAAGCTTGCAGAGTTAATGTATATACTCATGTACGTGTCTAGAAATTTTAGTCAAAAAATTAATTCTGGAAAACCCGGGTCAGCTTATCCATGGGTCAATATAAGTACTGTGCCTTATCTCTTATTAAAAAAAAGGAACTATCTCCTTCTCTGAGTAGAGTGGCAAAAGGCAAGCACTTAGTTCCTCCTGGGAGAACTTAAAAGAAGCATCGATCGCCCCCCTCTCCTCTCTCCACCATGGTGCAATTTCTAACCTTTTTGAATGCCTGGGAGGAAAAATGGCGGTGTTGGCTCTTGGGTGCTTCTCCTTAAAGGAGCACTGAGCGAGGAGAAGGGGTTGGTGCTTCTTTTAGGTTTTCTCAGGACAGAGAAAGCTCTCAGCTTTTGCCACCCTACACAGGAAAGAGGATGGTTCCTTTTTTGACAAGAGTTTATACTGTGCGTTAACAATTCAAGACAGCGCTCCTCCCACAAATACTCTGTGGTTTCCCTCAATCTTTGGCCAAAGAAAATGACACCTATTGCTTCAAGAGACCATTCCCTCTCTCTCTTTCTCTCAATCTCTCTCTCCCCTCCCCTCCACTTCTCTCCCTCTCTTTCTCTTTGGCCATTTCTGCACTACAGTTAGAGTGATATTATTCCACTTTCAACATCCTGTGTAGTTCTGGAGTTTGTAGCTTACTGAGGCCAAAGACATCCTTCCCTAAACTGCAATTCTCAGGATTCAATGGGATGTTGAAAGTGGAATAATAGCACTATAACAGTGCAGGGCAGAAATGGCCTTTATGTCTCTCCATGTTGCCTTTCTGGTTTTTTTCTGTCACCTTCTGGCTGGCATCCTGTTAGTGGGTGACTTGCACATGCATAAATGCAGCTCATTGTTTGTTGCTGTGTGACTTCAAGTCATTTCCAACTTATGGTGACCCTAAGGCAAACCTAACACAGGGTTTTCTGGGGCTGAGAGTGTGTGACATGCCCAAGTCACCTAGTGGGTTTCTGTGGCCGAGCAGGGAATTGAACTATGGTCTCAAATGTTGTAGTCTGACACTCAAACCACTACACCACTCTGGCTGTCCTGAATATTGTACCAGAGGTTTTTGCTTTCTGTTGCACTGCATTATATGCTTTTTGTAGTCTTCAAACTATGGGAATTCTTGTACATTCTGAGGCCATTTCCGCACTACACTGTTATAGTGCCATTAGTCCACTTTCAACCTCCTACGGAATCCTGGCGTTTGCAGTTTAGGTAAGAGCATTCAGAATTCTCAGCCAGAGAGCTCTTGGGACTCAGTAAACTACAAATCCCAGAATTCCGCAGGATGTTGAAAGTGGAATAATAGCACTATGACAGTGTAGGGCAGAAATGGCCTGAGCTATATATTTCAACCTGGATTGGGCATTCTGATGACATCCCTTTTATAATAGTAGTATAACAACAACAATAATAACAACAACAAATTTTTACGTGTTACCCACCTGCTCCCCAAGGCTCCTCCCAACCACTCTGACTTCTTAAATGCGCCCAAATCCCTTTTTGGATGGGGCACGGATTGCTATTCTCTTGCCTGTGCACTTTATCCAAAAACCTTTCCTCACCGGCAGCTGTCAAGCTTTGGGAGAGGCTGCTCCTCCACCTTACTGGTAGAAAGGTGAGTTAGACAATGAAGGTCCCACTGCTCTGAGCTCTGGGAAGCAGGAAGGAAATGGCAAATGCACTTAAATGCATGTCAAAGCACACTCTCATTTTTTCCTCCCCTCCCAAGATGAAACCAGCTGGTTCTTATGATCTGAATCATCTCACCTCTCGCTCCATTCCTCAAGAAGAACAATAACAGCAGCACCCCCAGCTAGATAGCCATCACGTAGCCAGAGAACACAGAACTGCAAATATAGAGCTACACACAGATGTGAATCTGTCTCTAGGAAAGGTAAAAGGTAAATTTTTGAACCAGAAATCCTTCTGCATTTCTGAAGCTTCTCCACTTGATTCCAGGGTTCCTAAACATGTGGAGAACCTCCACAGATAGCAAAGTCTCTACTCTTCAGTCTGTTGGCCTTAAACCAAAACTGGGGATCATATAGGCAGCTCTGTTGGATCAGTCTTGCTTGTTTAGATTGTGATCTGCACTCAGAGTTGGTATTTTCTTTCTGCACACCACCCACACCAGTCGTTTTCACAAGGCAATCTGGGCCCCATTCAGCCATCCGCTTGCATGTTCTGAACAAAAGATGCAAGTACATTTCTCCAACTGTGCCTGTGACATCTGTACAAGGGGTGCACATTTGAATAAAGATCAGTAGTTCTTCCCATTCATCATCCATTTGATCACAGTGCGAATAGGTAATTGTAACCTTAGGACTGCTTCTGGCACGTAGAACAGTGGAGAATAGACTTCACCACTTCTCAAACATAGCATGTGATCATACCAGCTTTATACCTCAGTGCGCTAAAGAAATAATATGATGACAATGAATCTAAATCTAGGTACTGCAGTCAGTAAAAGCAAATGGATCCTTCCCCATAGGCTTATGAGATGAAAAGACAAATGAGAGGATAAAGGGAAAGGCAACACAACAAAGAAAAGAGAGTTAAGGAGAGGAGTTATATTAAGACAGAATGCCTGAGTTTACACTTCAGTCTTTCTGAGTAAAGCAGAAATAAAGGAAGAAAGGAGCACCAATGAATACTGTACTGCGTCTTCACATTAAATGGAATAATTGAATATAGTCAGCCCTCCATATTTTGATTAGTGGTGAGTTTCTCCAAACCTTGCCCTTCAAGTGCTTCTTTTCGAGGAGAACCTTCCCTCTCCGTGGCTCCCACCAGGCCGTGCAGCCTCTTAAAAACCCGCCTCCGGTTGTCCTCCTCATCTTCCACCAGCTACTGTCTGGCCAGCTAAGGACAGCTTGCACCCTTTTTACTCAGTGTTACCAGGCCGTGCACCCCTACATTTTGATATGGTCTAACTGGCAAAATATATTAACTGGCAGATGTGTTGGCATAAAATATAAATTATACTTATGGCTGGCAAGGCCATGTGGAAGAAAGAGACACTGGCTGGGAATAGGTCAGAGATGATCTCAGCATGGCCAGGTCAAAAGTTCTCTGAAAGTGGCCAAGAAAGCCTGACTTCATGGCTCTGAGCTTATCCTATCAACTGCCAACTTTAGAAAACAATAAGGTGCCCAGGACCCCTAGTGTGTGCATATCCTATTGCAGATAACCCAGAAATACCTTCTCAACCAAGACATTGAAACCAATCTGTCCATTCCAGACCCATTGTTCACAACAGGTTCCCTTCGTCTTTCATCTGGAACCTTCACTGCCACAGGCTATTTTCAGGGTACAAATACCCCTGATTTCAGGATGCCCAGTGCAGTCTCTTGAAGGTCTACCCATCCCTCTGTCCGTCTGGCTTCTGAATGAGAACTGTCCTTAGGTCCTACCTAAGCCAAAACACATTTCTGCTCTTCACTACTCTTCTGGACTGGTAATTATAAATCCTCCCAAACCGTTTAGCCTCTCTGTAATTTTTCCTCCCTTTCTCTTTCAGTTAGCTCTTGTGTGAATACTTGATTGTGTGTATCGTGTGTGTATGCATGAGTGAATTCCCCTGCAATAAAAACACATTTTTAGCTTAACTTTTAATCATTGACCATTTCCACACGGGCATATTGCCCACGCTAGAGCGACCTCTCTAGGAGGTCTTCTTCACCGGAGTCTGCGCTAGAGCAGTTAAAAAAAATGAGGTTCTACCCTCAAACTGCTCTAGCACAGCCCCCGGGGGTGGCGCTGTGAGTTTTATAAAAACCACCTTCAAAAGTGGTTTTTGTAAAACTTACCCACGCTGCCCCCTAGCAGCCCCTGGTCAAGAACTGCAGAGACACGGTAGCGCGTCCCTGCAGATCTGCCCGGGGGCAGGCTTCCGGCTGGCGCGCTGTCCTAATTGGCGGAGCATCTCCGGAAGCCGCCAGCCACCATTTTGGGCGCCGCCGGGCACCGCCAAGCGCCGCCGAGTGCCGCTGAAATTCGGTGGCGTTTGGAACAGCGGATCTGCGCTCTTCGGAGGGACGGAGCAACCCGCTCGCGGGTAAGCTCTGCCCCTGCATGCGCGGCCCCGTTTCGGGGCCCCCCCATGAGGAAAGGGCCATTGTCTGGCCTTTGTCTGGCCGGACCCCGTAAAGTTGGGTAAAAGATCCTACTGGGTAACCCTGCCTCTCGTTTTGCTATAGCCAGTGCTCTGCTAATTTCCCCAATCTTAGCATTTTTGAAGCAAATCAAGATGTCCCCCAAGGGACCCCCAGAAGTCAGGGTAACATCAGCACCACAAACCTTCTCCCAATGCCCCCACCCAAGGAAGGAGATGGGCAAGAGAAAGGAAGTATAAGGATCACTACACTGACCCACCCCCCTGTTCTTTCCACCTTCTGTCATCTGGTTTGGACCCTGGGTGCCCATTCTCCCCACCATGCCTCAGCCCTCTTCCCACAGACACACACGCACACACACGCACACACACACACACACATATTCTGATAGTTGTGAGTTTTCCAATTCTGCAGGAATCCTGTGCCCCTAACCCTAGCAAATGTGAAAGACTGACTGTAACAGGATAATGCTTGTGGAGTTTTTATATTAGTGGCACCCTCTTAGTATTACAGAGCTGGTAGGTTGAGCACTTGTCTTAAAGGCTGAGGATAGACAGAAAGAATATTAAACAAATGTTTGATCTAGGAATGATAAAGGAAACTTTGATGGGAAGAATTTCCCTACTATGAGAAACTTTGCAGTTTGGGATTTCTCTGAATGGGGCGGGGGGGCTGTGTGGTCTTTTTAGCATAGAAAGTAGCATTCTCCGCACAGGAATGTCTTTTTCTGTAAGGAAAACAATGTTTTTATGCAGAAAATTTTCTACTCAAAAAACAAACAAAAAAAACACACACACTTTTTTGTGCAAGATAAGTCCTGAGGCACAAAGAATTCTCAAAAACTAGAACGTTTTCAAGAAGCTTCTCATATCTGGTCAAAAAACAGAGAATTAAGTTCTCTTGCAGGAAGCTCTGAAATTTCTGAAGATTTACTTCCCTCCTGAAGAGAGATAACCTTGGTGATTTCAGCTGAGCTGCCCATGGTTGTACAGAAGGATCTTGGAAACTCTTTAGAATGAAGTACTTCCAATTATTCCTCCTTCCTCTAGCTTGTTCCCAGTACTTGAAACATTAATGCCAAGCTGTAAATGGTTTTGGCCCTATTGCAAATTAGAATTCAGGGAGAGAAGGTATAATATGAATTGTTGTTGCCATGTGCCACCAATTGGGCTTCAATCTATCATGACCACATGAATGCATCCTTCAGCATTTCACGAATAGAAACCAAGATGCATGTGGCCAGGCAACATCAGAGTGTGGCCAAGATGACAAAGGTTATGAATGAGGAAGACCCTGCTAGCTAGGAGAGGCTGCAGCTGTTGGTTTTTACCTAAGCCTACAGGGAAAGGCAAGGTTCTGTCCCCACTCCTCTCTATTTTTTAATTTTAACTCAGTTTGCAGCAATTGAAGTAACCAAGGACAAAGAGATGAGGAGAGAGGAAATTGGGCATTTTAAAAGCAGCCTGAGAAACAGGATCACAGAGGATTAATCAGGAGTGGCACTTCCAAATCAGGATAACTGTAGAGTATGTGAATGAGAAACCGCCAAGAGATCCTTTTATTAATCACTGGCCTTTCAAATTATGGCTGTGGTTTTCTCTATAGAGTAAATTCATCTGTAGTACATTCTTTTCCTACTGCCTTCAAATCATCACGGCATTGCTGTCTTCCGCTGAGTTCTCATGATGCACCCAAAGTACAATAGCCTCAATTTAATCATTTTGGCCGCTAGTGAGAATTCAGGCTTGTTTTGCTCTGGGACCCATGTATTTGTCTTTATAGCACCCATAAAACTTTTCTTCAGTACCCATTTGAAACTGGTTGCAGTATGAATGCTGGGAGAAAAGAACTGATAGAAAAGAAACTTAAGATGCAGACGAATAACTTAGTACACATTTGTGTGTGTGTGTGTGTGTGTGAAGGAATAGAAAGGCAACACTGGAGAGAAATCCAGTAAGAATGTAGAAGGAAAACAGAGGTAAATAGGATCAAAAGAAAGTAAACATACACATCTTTAAAATGCGCATTCTTCTAACTTTCATAACATGTGGATTTTTTTCTGAATATTTTTAGATCCTTTTGATCTTTACTTGAACACTTGTGATGTCTTCCCCCTCAGCTATAATGATGAAAGTCCCTTGTGTGGTCTTTGAGTATCTTCAGCCTCATCAGATCCTATCTGTGATTCTTTGCGTCTCTGACATTGGCATTAATAAATGTACAATTTCTGTGGATAAAACGCATTTAAGTGCTGTTGTTTCATTATAGCCCTCATTTTTATAAAAAGAAGAAGAGCATGCATGACACTTGATTACCACTTTATGCCAAACATGAAACCACAAACAAGAGCAAACTCAAATATTTTGCATTTTGATGAGGCTAAATTGTGTCCTCTTTAATGAGACAGACCGACATTCTTTGAGATACTCTGATATCACTTCAGTTTTTCTCCCTGTAATTATACACAGTGCCAATTTTCCTCCAATTGCAGGCTAAATAATTTGAATTACAAGTTACATCTTAAGTGGACCTGTCTTTTTTATTCTTGAATTTCTACATATTCAGATGTGTGCTGGCCATCATGGTTTTGAATGGTTCTGCCTGACAGTTTTGGCCATGCTCTGTCAGATAATAAAGCAGCTAATTTGCTTCTGCACTTTTCCCAGAAAATCCACCCATCTCTATTTAGCATGCAATAAAAAATAGCATTAGTTCTTGTCATTTCTACAGTGCTAAAATAATATTCATATGCATATATCCCTAAAGTGTACTCCTCTTCTGGAACTAAGGACCCAATATCTTCAGGCTAATGTTCTGAGAGTATTAGTAAGAAGGGGAAAAGAAGGAAAGATGACTGACATAAGAGAAGACAGTCAAAGACAAAAAGCCTAGGCAGTACATTGTTTTTCCCTGGGACTCTGGCCATTTCCAGCTACACTATTATAGTGCTATAATTCCACTCTCAACCTCTTGGAATTCTGGGGTTTGTAGTTTCCTGAGGCCAAAGAGCTCTCTGGCTGAGAATTCTAAATGCCCGTCTCTAAACTGCAGACCTCAGAATTCCACAGGATGTTGAAAGTGGAATAATAGCACTGTAACAGTGTAGTGCGGAAATGGCCTCTGACTCACTTGTGAGCTACGGTCTCTTCCAGTGAGGATTAATGGCTTTTGAGTACTTCAGATTCTCGGGATTGCTGTTTCTCTCCATTGGTGCTGCCAGCAGGGTCAAGATCTTATTCTAAACAAGCTAATTCTATTAATTCTATTATTAATTCTTTTAAAGCTATTCTAATCAAGCTATTGTCCATGTGGATCAGTTCAATGCAGAGGGTGGGCAAGTGGACCAGTTTTCAGTTGCTAGGACCCTCCGGGAGCCCCATAGATGGCCAAAAATGCCAGTCTCCTGAATGGAAGAAACCCAAGTCCATTTCTAGTTTTGAAAAAGGAGTAATTTTGGTTGTTAAAAAAATCTAGAAGGCAAAAGATTTATACGATCTGAAAGAGAAACCTAGGAGACCAAGGTTTGAATCCCCACTTGGCAACTTTTAGCAAGTCACACTCTCTCAGACTTGGAGGAAGGTAAAGGAAAACCCCCCTCTGAACAAATCCTACCAAGAAAATCCCTGTTAGGCTCACTTTAGGGTCACCATAAGTCAGAAATGACTTGAAGGCACACAACAACAAGACACACAAGGCCTCAAAAATGATCAGATATGGTAGGGTTGATCACTGGACAGGCAGATATGCAAATTAGGACTTGATACCTTTGTACTGATTTGTTTTGCCCTGCAATTTACATCCAGCTTCTCCATTCGAGTTTTGCAATGCACATGATAGATGTCCGAGAATAAGAATATAAGAAAAGCCATGCTAGATCAGACCAAAGTCCTGTTTAGTATAGCCCTCCAGTCACAGTGGCCAATCAGATATCATTGAGAAGTTCACAAGTAGGGTATGAATGCAGCAGCACTTTCCAGAGTATATTCCCCCATAACTGATATACTAAAGGATACTCCCTTTGATTTTGGAGGAAATACATATTCATCATTCCCTTTCAAACCCATATACCTTGTTGTCCATTTCTTTGTCTTGCAGTAGTCAATTTCACAGTTTGAATGCTGTACAAGGAAGTACTTTTTTGGACCATAGAGGTATGCAACTATATGAGGACCAGGAGCAAATCCCCCTACCATCCACACCCCCAGATAGCAAGCCCAGATATCTCCTTTTCCCCCTGCAATCCCTCTCAAAATGGACACATGCAGTCACCATTTTAAGAGGGATTTTGCTGAAAATTGAGGTATTTGAGGGGGAAGTGGGGGTCTGTGATGTTCTCTGGGTGGTTGGCTGTGTTTTCATGTGTTTGGGGAGGTTTCGGTGCAACTTTTGGACAAAAAAAAGTCTTGAGGGAATCTGGGGGACTGGTGGAGGCCTTCAGGACACCGCAGAAGTGGGGCTGGGGAACCACATGTGTCTCACAGGCCACACTTTCCCTCCCCCTGGAGATTCCTGGTGGACAATGGGTACCCTCTGGGCTTGCAATGTTATAAGAAAAGAAGTCAATGTTTCAATTGTAGGAGATGTGGAATCAGATCTCATAATGTTTTTTGTTGGTTAAAGACAGGGATGAGGAGCAGCGCTGGATTGAGGTTGTGGTGTTCTGGAAAGTTTCCCCTCATACTGTTTGCCTATGTTGAATCCTCCCCAAACCTATATGTAAAATATGTCCTACAGATGCTTTGAATAATATTTTGTAAAGATGGCAGACCAATCAGACATCTTGCCCATTTGGTTTGGCCTAGTACAGCCTTATAAATAAATCCATAGAAAAGGGGGAAAAAATCACTAGCTCACAAAAATGTTTTTTTTTTTTACTATACATCTCTGTGTTACGTTTCTGTGGCACATTGACAGACCTCCAAGCAAACCCAAAACATACTCTGATTTTACAGATGCTGTCACCTGAAGGATACCACTTCCTCCCTTGCATGAATATTTAATTAAACCCAAACTGAATGATGTAGAAATGAAAGAGTCTGTTAGGAAATCTGGAGAACACTTAAGCCAGGAACTGCAAAAATTTACCCCTCTTTCTGTATATGTATGATTCGTCCATATGACTGTTTGTTGTTGATTCATCCTTAGTTGTGGTGGCGGCCATTTTGAAGGAAATGGAACACCACGGGGAGGGCTTATTTGCTTAATAGGTGCGTTATTGGTTTGCTGAATTCCATCCCCAAAATCCACCCAGCCTAGCAACTAGCTGAGCTGCTTAATGCTTCATTCTGAAGAATGATTATACTAGTAGATGTGGTTCTTCAATAGGCCCCTAGCACAGTCCAGAGAAACACAAAGCCAAGAGGCTTAGTTCAGTGCAACACAGAATGGAACAAGAACAAAATCCCCTTTTCAAAATTGTGCCGAGTGTCTTAAGAGAGAGGGATAAATCAGCATGCATTTGGTAAGGTTAAATCATGCTTTTCTTAACAGCAAGAATTGCTGTAAAGAGAGGGTGCTTTGCAAAGCAAATAATAATGTAATGTCATACAAAAAGAGGATTGTGTGGGCATGACTGAATATATTTCAAGAAGTTTTCATGTAGTCCATCACAACTGGCTTATTTGGAACACCTCTGTTGAGAAGCAAATTTTTGCATATAAGAATACCCTGGAAAGATTAAAGCCTGATTAAAGTCATAAGAAATTCAATATAAATGTCCTATCTTCAAGTAGAAAATGGTTACTCAGACAGCAGCTCTGAAGTTCGTAACAGTGGTAACACTGTCCAAAATAATGAATTAACAAGCTGCTAGCAGGGAAGGTGAATTTCTCAATGGGTAGCTCATTCATGCCTGCCATTAAGAGAAATTATTTTCCAAAAGGTCTCAATACAAGGTCAAAGGGCAGTAGCCCAACTAGCCTATTTCATAGAATCATAGAGCTGGAAGAGACTTCAGGGGTCATCCAGTCCAACCCTCTGCCATGCAGGAACCCTCATCAAAGCACTCCCAATGGATGGCCTCCAGCCTCTGTTTAAAGAGAATCTTTTCACCTATAGAAGAAACTGGAGACATATCTGAAAATACTCTAAAGATGGCCATTTTATTAGTTAAAAGCCTAACGTGCTCTGGCCTGTATATGCTCCCAAGGCCTTCCTCAAAGTTCAGAGATTTCCAGACCAGGAACTCTCAAACCACTTCTTGGACAAATGACAAGTTAAATTTGCACAAATGGGGCCAACCTAAAGACAGAGTGAGGATGTCATAGAATCATAGAAATGTAGAGTTGGAAGAGACCACACAGGCCATCCAGTCCAACCCCCTGCCATGCAGGAACACCCTCAAAGCATTCCCGACAGATGGCCATCTAGCCTCTGCTTAAAAACATCCGAAGAAGGAGACTCCACTACACTCCCAGGCAGCCTATTCCACTGCCGGACAGCCCTGACCGTCAGGAGGTTCTTCCTGAGGTTCAGGTGGAATCTCCTTTCCTGCAGCTTGAATCCATTGCTCCTTGTCCTGGTCTCTGGAGCAGCGGAAAACAAGCCCTCTCCTTCCTCTACATGGCATCCCTTCAAATATTTAAACATGGCTATCATGTCCCCTCTTAACCTTCTCTTCTGCAGACTAAACGTACCCAGCTCTCTAAGCCTATCCTCATAGGGCATGGCTTCCAGGCCCCTCACCATTTTGATCACCCTCCTCTGGACTTGCTCCAGCTTGACCATGTCCTTCTTGGCCATGTCCATGTCATGTCTGCATTAGTGTACCTTTTGTGTTTATGTGCTTTTAAGACTGCTCCAGTTTCCAGTGGCCTTCTCCTAGGGTTTTATTAAAAAGATTTATTCAGAAGAGGTTTGCCATAGCCTTCCTCTGAGACTGAGCAAGTGTTGCTTGCTGAAGATTTCCAGGGCAGAGTGAACGTATGAGCCCTGGTTGCCAGGCTTCCTGGTTTAACACTCAAACCAAATAATCATTCCCTGTGAATTCTGGCTTCTGAACATCCACTGAGCAAATACACAAATCTTTGAAATTTCCTACCATAGAACAAACAGTGAGAAGCACATTTGTTTTTGTTTTTTTCTAGGGAAAAAAAAAAACTTCCATGTTCCACTGAGAATAAGGGAAAGTCTTCACAGAGTCCAATACATCCTGCATAACTGCTGATTTGCGCAGATTTTAGATGCTTTGTGCGGCCAGTATAGTTCTATTTGCATTAAATTTGGATTGCGTACAAAAAGTACACAGTAATAAATATTATTTTGTTTAACTTGTAGCCTGCCTTTCTCCCTACCTCAGATTCCAAAGGATCTTTTTTTCATGACCATGTGAATTTGCATAGGATTTATTGTGTACTTCATGCAACTTGCTGTTTTGTGCCTGTTTTCCGTGATTAAAAAAACAAACAAACATAAAACCTTCAGATGCTTCCAGGAACTGGAGAAATCAATATTTACATCTCTACTGTATAGCTTAAGATAACAAGATAGGCCAAGAAATTACGGCATGAGTGACTGTGTTCTTTCTTTTCTATTTTAAATTATCCGTATGAAGTTTCCTTGCTTGGAACCATTCTAATTAACGAATTACGTTGGTAGTGGGTGAGGTTGAGCTACATCCAACAAGGATGATTTGCATACATGGTATTAAATGTGCATTGATTTTGTTTCTGTTTTTGTCTTATGTCTTGGTCTCGTTAAAAGGACTTTTTGTGGCTGAATATTTTGTGTTTGAAAAACAGGGATTGAGGGGAAAAAGTTGCCCTTTCACACTGTTTGACAATATAGTTCTGGTTCCGATGGGAGTTGTGGATCAATGATGTCTACAGGGCTGCACAATTTCCACCTCTGTTTTAGAACCTATTTCAATGAAGTATATGGTATTAATGTGGACAAAGATGTTCTTGACAATTTATCTCCCTCATTTATTTTTATGGGCCTTTGTTATATGGAGGCTTTTATTGCGGAATATCCCCATATTTACCTCCTTGCTTTCTTTCACAATGTCCCAATGCCCTGTCACATTTCTGTTTGTTTTCAACTTGGCTAGTTCAGACCTTTTACAGCTCCATCTTTCTGTACTGTTCTGATGTATGGATATCCTCTCCCTTTAAACTGAAGAACATGTACCATAAGATCAAGACTTGTGGTCAACAGACCCATCACATTAACACATAACTTGAACTTCCCCACCCCAGCACTTAATGCTAGTCACAGTCTGTTTTCTGGCTTCATATATACTTTTGCCTTCCAGCCATATGGCTCTCTCCTCCCTTTGCACTGGAGGAGGGAGATATAGCCCAAGGGCAGCAGACATATCATGATAATATGTGACATGAACCTCTCCCCCAGGACTTGGTGGTAGTAACAACCCAACTTCTTCATGGTAGGAAAAAAAAAGTATTTCCTCTGAAAAAAAACCACATTCTGGTTGTTTCCAACACATCTAAAGGTTTGGAATCCGATGAAGAAAGAATGGATTAGCAAAAACAGTGAAGTAACATCACATGAAAACAACCATTAGCAACTGACAACAGGTCATATGTATTGGATCTTAAACCTCAGTAGATACAGTCCTTTAATTTGAGGAGCTGTTTTTGCTGTCAACATGGCCTCAGCTAGATGGGGCTCATGGAGCCAGTTCAATGACGTTATGGCACCATGCACTGACTCAGATCATGAGATATGATGACATTGCAAATCAAAGTGAGTGAAGCATCTTGCCCTGACTTTATATGGAATGTTTTCATCCCATTTTGAATGTTCCCTCCTCAGATAACCACTAGAATAGGGCATGGCTTCACAGCCCCACTTCAAGGTAGAATAGGCTAGGAGGCAGAAACAACCATAGATCTCCCTGTGATCTTCATGGTAGGCTGAAATTTTCAACCTGGACATCCTCCTTTCATATTTAACATGTTTGAACTTGAACAATAGTTTCCAACATGTTTTGGTTTTAGCATATTTTTGAACAAGGGTGGGAACTGGGTGGCCTTCTCTTTCCTGTTGGACTGCAAGTCATCTCAGTACTACCTCGCATAGCGAATGGTGGGGTTTGCTGGGAGTTATAGTTCAGCAACATTGGGAGGGCAATACAATTTGCACCCATGATTTAGAAACCTGTTTTAATGTGGAACTTGATATTTACAAAGATGGCCTTTTGAAATAATCTGGTGGGCAAATATCCTTGGAGAAAATACACGCAGCTCCTTTGGAGACGTTCCCTTGAGCTAGACTGCCAAGGAGCAAAGCATTGTGGAGGGAATAGGAAGATTCTGTACAAGGAGAAATGATAAAAAAAATTAGGCTCTTTATTTTGAAAAAGAACAAGGAGAAAACCCAGGAGAGGTGTATGGGGGACACAACAGACATGAACATTTGCATATGCCTTTGTTATTGTTAAACTGTTCTTCAGATTCTCCCTGAAAATCCTGAAGGTCTAAACTCTCTCTTCAAAACAAGGGACAAACAATGGGTTTATTGAATACTAAGCTTTAAGGATACAGTGAAGGTTGGCTACCCCACAAATATCTCGGAATCTCATTATCTGTCATTGTTGCTTTAAAATAGATATATGAAGTTTATTGTCCTGTATGTATCTCCTCCTGTCCCCCACACAAACATAGATACGCTTTTTCTTTTAGAGCACTAATGTAAAGCAGTCCTATCCTTGGAGGTAAAAGTCTGGCATGTCAGAATTCCATAGAAGAAGTCAATTGCTAGTTTTGGAGTTTCTAGCTGCCTTACATGCTAGTTTTGAGCAAAAAAGGTGGAGTGAAAAGAAACTGGAGTAGGAGGGGAAGCAGTGCCAAAGTACTTCCATGAGAATCCCATTGGCTGATTTGAAATGTTCTAGGTTGATTATATACTTTGATCTAGGACAAGGCTGGAAACCATGTTAACCTGCAGGCTGCATGGGGCTCACAAGACTGGACATATTCTGGCATGCCTACACACACTGAGGCCCTTTCCACAACTCACCTTCTCTCGGCACTGGGGAGCGGGGATCACAGGAACAGCCTCTGCCGAGAGGCTCTTGCATCCCCACTGCTTCAGCTCCGCATGAGCTGTCTGCTCCCGAGCAGGCAGCGCAAGAGCCCTGCCTCTTCCTTCTGCAGTGCAACCGCCGTGGCTCCGGAGGCTCCGCACGCACGGCAAGTGCGCATGGGGCCCTAGAGCAATGTGCGATCATGCACCGTTTTTGGCTGAAAGCCGAAAATGAAAAAGTGTGTGAACGGCACCTGCCCTACCCTGGAGCGTCGTGCGATTGTGAGTGCGTCGTGCAGATCGCTCCTCACAATCGTGCGATGCTCCAGGTGCCCTTTCACATGGCAAATGCTGTGCGAAAAGGGCCCAAATGTCCAATCATTTCTGCTTTCTGTCATTTTTTTTTAAACTGGTGGTCAGCATAGGCTCCATTGGTGCCCACCCCCAGAGCTTGTCGGACCCTGATCTATGGGCTTTTTAATTAGACAAGGGGTGGGCAAAGTACAGACTTCTAGGGATCAAATGGACAAAAAAGCACCTCCAAATGCCCTCTAGCATATCAAGAGCATATTTGCAATATTTATGGCCCTCCTGTGCCATTTTAAGTCCAGGAGAGGCGTTTTTATAAACAGGAAATGAACAGGAATTGACTTCTACTCACTTCCTCTTGTTAAAAGGCCTCTCTTAAAATGGCTTGGTGAGCCTCAAAACTTGGTTAAAATGCTCTCCATACCAGCTAGAAGTAATTTGGAGGCATTCAAAGACAATTTTTTTTATTTCTTTTCCCCGGAGGGGATGTGGGGTATGTGTCAAAAATTCCAATAAAATGGCAAAACAAAACCAAAATATTCAGAAGTCCACTTCTGGTTTCTGAAAATGAGAAATGTTTTCTATTAAACAGTGGAGGGGTCTCCATGGCTTGTTTAAAATGCAGTTCAATACTGTTAAAAGCTTCCGGGAGAGAGAATTACTGTTTATCCAGAAAAAGATGCTGGGGGGGGGGGAGTCCATTGAGTCCGGAGCCTGAAAAGCAACCTTGGAAGCTGCTTACCGTCCCAGGGTTGCACTTTGCCTGTGCCTGATTTGGGTCTGGAATGTTTCTGTTGTTACGGTTGCTTTATTAGTGTGCCTTCAAGTCATTTCTGACTTATGGCAACCCTAAGGTGAACCTATCACAGGGTTTTCTGGGGTTGTGTGTGTGACACGCCCAAGGTCACCTGGTGGATTTCTATAGACAACTGGGAAATCAAACCCTGGTTGCCAGGATCATAGTCCAACACTCAAATCGCTAAACCACACTCACTCTCCTGGAATATTGTACCAGAGGTTCGTTCGTTCTTTCTTTCTTTCTTTCTTTCTTTCTTTCTTTCTTTCTTTCTTTCTTTCTTCTTCCTTTTGCACTGCATTATGTGGTTTGTAGTCTTAAAACTGTCAGGGTTGGCAGGATCTGGCTCCTCTGAGCATGAGCAGAGTGCTATCTGTGAAGCAAGGCTTCACAGAAAGTCCCAGTGAAGCAGAACAAATTCCAGAGGCTCATTAGTTAGGCTTAGAGTACTGATTTATTGCCACACTCTAAGTTAAGACTTAGCAAAAATATGCTAGCTTGCCAGCAATTAGACAAGGAGGAAAAGCAGAAGATAACGAAGGAAAATCGGGCAGCATCTCCCCTTACAAACAGTATACTGCCAATGGCATGGCAGGTCCAGCTAAGCCAGCTAACTGGCAGCTGGTCGAGGCAAAAACCAGCCTTTTTATGCTACCATGTCACCCTGAAACATGTCGAGTGACCCAATCAGTGCTCTGGCGTGTGGCCTTCCCTAATACACAAGACATAGCCATAACAATCCTGCTAGCCTTGCCCCTGGCTGTCTGGCCACACCGCCTCTTCCCTCTGCCATCCACTCAGAGGAAACCTTTGGCTGCCTAGCAACAACCTTGACAAAAACTATATAAGTTCTTATACATTCTGAGCTACATATTTCAACCTGGATTGTGCATTCAGGTGACCGCCCTTTGGCACGCTTATCCCATGTACGTTCTGTGCTCTAAATAAAGATGTCAGCTCTGCCTGCCATCTCTTGCCCTATCTGTACAAGGCAAGAGTTTACCAGGGTTCTGTGATCCAAGCATAGATTGACTCATTCATTCATCCTACATGGACTGGTACTCCCCCATTAAGACCACCCAGATCACAGTGCCTTGAGAGGATTACCAGGTAGGGTTGCCAGCTCAGGACTCTCCCAGCTCCTGAAATTTCACTACCAAACCCTGAAACCTGAGCACAACCCCTTGTGATGCCATAGGAAGCCAGCCTTGCTGATGTTATCCTCTGATGATACCATTAAACAGCATACATTAAGTGCCACCCAGGACTGCATAGAGTATGCCACTTAAATTAAGAAAACACCTGGTTGTAACAAATGATGAAAATATGGATACTTCTCAAGGCAGTGCTTTTGCCCTGACGTTCCTCCCCCTTCCCTCGAGAGACAAAAAAGAATATCCCAGCCCTGTGACTCAGGTCCAACCCCTGAAATCTGGGAACCCCATTGCAAGGGCACGTGGCTTAAGTGTCACTTCCAAGCCAATTCTTATATACAGTGGACCAGTTTCATGACCTCCCGTGAACAGCAAAATATGCAAATTATCGTGTTGTATATTGTTAAATGGCAGTGACATGTGTACAGATGCTTCAGCTCATCCATGTTCACATCACTGCCATTTTATGTATAGGACACGACATTCCGTGATCATTTTAATCCGCAGATCTGGGGGTGGCATATTCAGAGGACCCACTGTGTGTCATGGCTTGCAAAATGTATGTGTCATAAGTCTCAATTTGAACAAACAGACCTTTGGTTTTAAATTGGCTGTCTCTTTCTTATATACATAAAAGATACATGTGCTTTTTTTTTTCCAGACTAGACCTTAGCTGTAATTTCTTTTTCTTGAAGCAGCCCTAAAGTAGGAAATGGTATGTCTACAAACCTGCTTTGAACTGCCTTGGATAACTGATCCGTGTAATCTGATGTTGTCTCTTCTGCTTAGAAGTGGCTCCTTGGAGTCCTGGGCCAGATTCTCCTAGCCTCTAGCCTCATGTAGCCTTTTAGCTACAGGTGCCAGGTTCAGTCCCTGGCACCTTCTGGATGCCATGCATGCTCACCCAGGAACTGCAACCTCTCTGAGCTTTCTGTCTCCCTGGAATCCCCTCTGGTCTCAGGCAGGCTGGTTTTCTTTTCCTTTGGCCAAAACAGAAGCTGCTGCTACTGCCAGGCAAACACTAAGTCTTTTATTTACCTGAATTATAGCTTGGAAGCAGAACCTGAAATAGAAATTCTTCTACTTCAGGAAGGAAGCTCTTGTTCTCTGTGCTCCTCTTTTGCTTTCCTTCATTCTGTCAGTGTTTAGACTGTATGCCCCTCAAGGCAGGGACTTATTTGTGTGGGGCTAGAGGAGGGCTAATTTCTCTTCAAAAAAGCAACTGTACAGATCAGCAATGTAGGTCCTTTATCCCTCTAGAAGTTGTATGCCTGCAGCTCCCAGCATTCCTCACCCTCAGCTGTGCAAAGGTGTTATTTATTTATTGTCATTATTTCTTATTATTTATTTGTTGTTTATTCATTAGAGTATTTATGCCCCACCTTTCAGCATAAAACAGCTCCTAGGATACCTTACAAATCATTAATTTGAAAGTTCCCTGCCCTCAGGCTTGCAATCTAAGACCCCATGCATAAGGAAAAGGGAAGAACAGTGAGGGAGGGGGCTGATTTCAGCAGATGCTGGCTGATCTTCTCTTCCTTAGGGGCTGGAACAGTGACCATTGTAATGGAAGAGGGCCACTGGGCAGTGAAGAAGGGGAGGGAGAGGACCGGTTTCAACAGATGTTGGCTACCACAGGCATACCTAGGGTGAGGCAAGTAGGACAAGTGCCCCAGGCACCAATGCCAGGGGGACACAAAAAAGCTGTGCATGTAGGAGCAGAGGTGGAAGAAGGGGTGAGAAGGTAGGGGCAGAACTTCCAGACTTGCTCTAGACACAGTTTATCTAGGCTAGATATGCCACTGCTGGCTGCTCTTCTCACCCTCAGAGACCAGAGCAGTGACAGTTATAATGGAAGAGGGCCAATGGGCATTGAAGGAAGGGACTGGTTCCAACAATGCGGGCTGTTCTTCTCTCCCTCAGAGGCCAGAGCACTGGCAGTTGTAATGGAAAAGGGGCACTCACCAGCAGCTGGGGCCAAGGCACAGCAGAGCTGTGCCTGGCTGCTTTTCTCTTCCTCAGAGGTGGAGCAATCACATTTGGAATCCATGGGCAGGGCGGTTCATGCCAGCCACTGATACTAAGGCATGATGAAGTGACCATATATTCATTTATATCCCAATAATGGGACTCAGGGTAGTTTACAAATTATTAAAAATGGTACAGATTTAAAACAATACAAAAGCACCAGTAATAAATATATATATATATATATATATATATATATATATATATCTTGTTTTAAAACAATTAAACAATTTAAAATTCATTAAAAATCAATATAATAAATAAATGGCATAGCACACTGGGAAAAGCCCTGCACAGTCAGTTCCAAAAAGGCTGACAGACTAGGAATATTTTTACTTGCCAGTGGAAGGAGAGCAAGGCTGGAACCATTCTAACCCCCCTTGGAAAAGAATTCCAAAATCTGGGAGCAGCCACTGAGAAGGCCCTCACCTGAGATCATCAAGAGAGGCTGTTTTTTAGTCCCACCACCATTGCAAGCACGGTTGGTGGGGATGCAAAAGAGGGTATTCTCAGTGGCTGCCCCTAGACTCTAGGATGCTCTTCCTAGGGAGACCAGAATGGCCCCCTCCTTCTTGCCTTTCTGGTGGTAGGCTAAAACCTTTTTATTCAGGCAGGCCTTTAAAACAAAAAGTTTTTAAAGAATGGGCTGGGGAGTGGTACACTGTTCAATTGTTGTTTTTAAGAGTCCCAGTTTTGGGGTAAAAAGCAGGATAAATATAAATATAAATACTCCCACTAAATGATGTTGAGAAAGGTCAACTTCTTCTCCAAAGATCTAAGAGCATTAGCAGGTTATAAGACTAGTAGACCAATAACAACTGGAGACTTTACCACACCATGGTGTGGATTGCTAGAACTATGTAATGAAGGTGAGCTAGGTAAAACTGTATCACTCGTGGGAAGCTATACTGGTCATAAACGACCACAAGGATGAGGAATTTGTAAGCTTCCTGATGTTGTTGGACAACTCTTCCCTTAATCTTTGATCATTGTGTAAGGTGGCTGGGGCAGATGGGAGTTAGAGTAAAATGCATTTTGTATTTTTGTAGGCCCATGTTGGGACCCCTGTTGGGTCCCATGTTGGGAGGAAGAGAGGAAATAAATTAAATAAACAATATAGGAGAGGTGTTAAGTACACAACAGTCTTTCCCAGTTGCCTCCCCTACACACCAATTGTTATTCAGTGACTTTCTGCTTCTGGACATGGAGTTGTTATTTCAGGGATGAGGGACTACATGGGAGCCTGTGTCTATCAATGGGAACACTGGAAATCCAACTGCCCCGGTTTTCCTCTTCGTACCCTCTCAAAATGTGATCACCATATTGAGAAGGACTGCAGAGGAGTATGGAGCTTTTGTGGGTAGTATTGAGGTTCTTGGGTGCTTGTGGTGGGTTTCTTTTAGTGTGGGGACAAAATTGCCTGAAAATCATGCTGGGGTTTTTAAAAAATGGGGGTGGAGCTTCACATGCCACAAAAGGGGGGCCTGGAGACCATAGGTCACCCATGGTGTTCACCTTATGTACCCCTGTTCTATATATTTGCCATGCAAAAGGGCACCTGGAGCATCGTGCGACTGTGAGGAGCGATCTGCACGATGCACTCACAGTCGGGCGACACTCCAGGGAAGGGCAGGCACCGCTTGTGCACTTTTTCATTTTCAGCTTTCAGCCGAAAATGGTGCACAATCGCACATTGCTCCAGGGCCCCATGCCCACTTGCCGTCCGTGCAGAGCCTTCGGAGCCACGGCAGTCACGCTTCCTGCCCCAGCGCAGCCTGGGAAACTCCCAGGTTGCGCTGTGGAAGGAAGAGGCGGGACTCTTGTTCTACCTGTTTGGGAGGAGGCAGCTCGTGTGGAACTGAAGCAGCAGGAACATGAGAGCCTCTCACTGGAGGCTGCTCGCACGATCCCCGCACCTCAGCGTCGAAAAAAGGTAAGCTGCGGAAAGGGTCTTAGTCACCGTTCTCCATAAATTTGCTTAATGCTCTTTAAGCGGTACCTTTTACAGAAGCACTTGGTTTGTCCATTCAATTTAATTATCTAAGTTAACCGTGCGTCTTGTGAAGAAATGTTTTTGTTTCTCCTGAGCTGATTGACAGTACAGTTCATTATGTCGCAACACACTCATGTGCCTATACCTATGAGTTATAATGTTGGGGGCTGAGAGAAAAAGACACATAAACATATATCTAGTCCAAAATAGACGGTTTGTTGGAGGAGTCCCATGTTTTAATGTCTTGCAAAACACTGCTTCTCAAATCTAGCCGAGCATGAATATTCTTATTAAGTAATATTGACAGAGTGGTTTTCTTTTTTTAAAAAAAAAATCTTAGAAGAATTTGCTGAACAGGCTCCTGTTAATTTCTAATTGACCGGCTTTTGAGTATTTGTGTATATGTGTAAAAGGCATGCTAGACTAATTGCCTATGTCAAATCATGTAATACCGTTATGACAAAACTGTGAAAAGCATAATTTCCTTTAATTATGCCCATAACAGTTGGATTCAGCGTACTGGAAATTAGCTGCATAAAGCTTTTAATATCGGATTTAAGTGTAATAAAACTTTCATGAAATATTTAGAATCTTCTGACATGAAATTTACAGTTCTCATTGCGTGAGGCTTTGACAAACGCTCCCAGCAAAATAAAATGTCATGTTCACTTCGTTCTTTCTCCCATTATAATTCAGAAATGAAGGCATCTATTTACTCTGCAGTCTTGATAACCATTTGCATATATTACTGTTTCAATTAATTACATTTCCATATGGCCAGTACTCTTTCCCCAGACAGAAAGTTTACATTCTGGAAAACACCAGTTGGAGCTTGGAAGTAGAAGAGTTTTTTCTGAACTAGCACAAATCATTCTGTGTACAGTTTCCATAGAGCGTTATGCCAACCATATTGGGTGTGGGTTCTTTTATTTACCATTGAGTGCTGATGCCCTTTTTGATCATAACAACTTCTCTGTATTTTGCCGAAATATCAACCCTATTTTGAGGAAATGATGATAATTCCTGTGTCTCTTATCCTCGTAATACCCTAAAATATGTATTAAATTGGTGTAGCCACCTTGGAAATTAATTTTTAATTTGAAAAATGGGATCCAATTTAAAAAAAATCCTGGGTACTATATTTGCTCAAGGTGTGTTGACTGCAAAGGTTGCTGGATTTATTCCAAAGAATATTGAAAAATAATCTATATACCATAGTAATCATAGAGCTGTCTTTGAATTCTACAGAGCTGGAAAGTAACCCAAATGTTAGGTAGTTTGACCCCTTGCCATTGCATGGAAGCCACAGTTTTATTTATTTAATTATGTATGTATTTATATCCTGTATATTTACTTTGGCAAGAAAATGAAATCAACATTAGTACCATTGGCCCAACTGTGGTACCACAACAGAGGCCCTTTTCGCGCAGCAATTGCCATGTGAAATGGTCTCTGGAGCATCGCGCGATTGCGAGGAGCGTTTCAGATGACGTCCTCGCAATTACGCAATGCTGCAGGGCCAGCAGGTACCAATCGCGCACTATTTCATTTTTGTCTTGGAGCCAAAAATGGTGCACGATCGTGCATCGCTCCAGGGCCCCACGCACACCTACCTTTCATGCAGAGCTCTGGAGCCACAGTCCTCGCGCATCCTCCCCCAGCGCAGCCTGGGAAAATACCCGGCTGCGCTGTGGAAGGAAGAGGCGGAGCCCTCATGTTACCTGCCAGCTGGCAGCCAACTCCTGTGGAGCCAAAGCAGCAGGGATGCGAGAGCCTCTTGCAAGAGGCTGCTCGCGTGATCCCCACGCCCCGGTGCCGGACAAAGGTAAGATGCGGAAAGGGCCAGAGAAGGTCTAGTCCCTATCTCAGTGCACCATATATTGCTGCCACTGGTGGGACACACTGAAGGGCCTTCCTGGCACATCTGAGTGCTGTCGCATCTCTGTGACCTCATTGCTCTAGCATCTGTAACGTCTTTTGAATAGTAGCATACCTAACACAGGTATTCCAGTACGGCCAAAAACATATGATACTGAGAAGAGTTTCAGAAGAAATGTGTTGATCTGCTTTTCAGGAAGAAGAGGTAAAAGTCCAATAAGAAGACACTGGTCATGGCAGAAGTGGCTTTTTGGATCTCCTTTTAGAGTAGAGTTGAGCTGAAATAGGCTGGAATTCACAATCCTTAATTGAGAGCTACACATCCATTACTGATTTGTATTCATGATCCCAACATATACTCATTCCTCCATATCTGTGAATTTTGTAATCACAAATTCAGCCAACCATGGCTTGAAAATTAAAAAAAAAAATCCCAAAATCAATTCACAATGTTATATAAGGGTATATAAGGGATGCTATTTTGCTACACCATTGTATGAGATTTGAGCATCCATGAATTTTGTTCTCTATAGGGGGTCCTAAGCCCAAACTTCAGTAGACACTGAGGGTCCTGTGTATTCACAATTGTGGTAATAATTTAGGGAATACAAAGAGATAGTAAAATTCCCTCAGTACCGCTGGAAGCAGCCACTGAGAGTAATGGAGGCCTGTCCTCCTGTCCATCACGATATAGGAGAATGATGTTTCCGTTCCCCTTCTACAAGTGATCTCCGGTGCAAGAAGGAATTGTAACAGGGACCCTGCTTCTGATTGTCTCACCAGAGATCACTGGTAGGAAATGGTAGAAACACTACTGTGCTGCCTCCTGATCGACGGGAGAACAATTCTCCATTCCTTGCAGTGGCTGCTGCTTGTAAAACAGGATTGCAAATGGTGTTGGGCCAGGAGATGCAACATAATTAAGTAGCTGATCTGGAATTTCAACTATAGTGGGATTTTTCCCCCTAAATGTTTTTGGCTGTGCAAAAACACAAAAAAACAAAAACAAAAAAAAACACAACTCTTCTTTGTGACACTTTGCCTTCTGATTTCCTTTATCTAGCCTCAGTTTCCTTCAGTGAAATCATCATTAGATCTAATAGTCTATGGCCATTTCTTCACTATGCTGTTATAGTGCTATTATTCCACTTTCCACATCCTATGGAATCCTGGGGTTTGCAGTTTCGGAAGAGGCCTTTAGAATTCTAGCCAGAGAGCTCTTTGGCCTCAGCAAACTACAAACCCCAGAATTCCACAGAATGTTGAAAGTGGAATAATAGCACTATAACAGTGTAATGCAGAAATGGAAATGGCCTATGTGACTGGGCAACTTCCTCCCATTTGCTATGCAACCTCTGATTGAATGAGATGCCTCCTCTGGGAGGAATGAATCAGTTGAGGAAGATGCAAGAAGGAACAATGGTACTGAAGCAGCTATTGCCAGTGGGAACCAGGGTATTGAACAGAACAACAGGAAGCGGATGTTTACAAAATCTCCGCACTTTTAGGGTGGAAGGCAGAGTCTGTCCTACCCAAACTGCTAGTTTGTAACACGGATGGGAATTGAATTAAATTATTTCAAAACCTACCAATTCTATATCTGATCTCCCAAGAACTTCTCATCATGGATTGTTTGCAGTGGCTGCACCACCTACAACGCAGAAGAATTTCCTGTCTTTAATGTTCATGTGTATGTGTATACATTCATATTCTTAAGATGCCAGCAAAGCTCTCTTGCTGCATCAAGTAAATAATCCCTTTAAAATATTCAGTACCTCAGCTTCTTATTGCTGTGCCTTGGGCTGCAATTTCTGTGACCCTCTCTGCATATGACCAAGCTGGAAGACCATAAAACACGTGGAATATTTTTTTTCTTTTTTTCCGTTTCTGCTCAGGGCTTCCATCGCTATGCATCGCAGAGTGTAGATCAAAGCAGATGTTGGGCCAGCAGTGCCTGTTGCAGTAGGGGCTGTGTTTAGAGAGATGAATTTTAATGAAGAAGCAAAGGAAGAAGGAGAAATATTACCTGCTATGTCTCGAGGGGAAGAATTTCCCATCAATTAGATTTATTAGGCTGGAGAATGGTCTTCTTAAAGATGCAAGAGTGTACAGGTGATGGGAAAAATTCTTGATGAATTGGGTATATTTAGTCTAGAGCCCCTCAGTGGCTGACATGGCTCTGCCACTGAAGGGTGAAACATACACGTGGCAGAGTCTATTTATTTTATTTATTTTATTTATTTCTGTATCACCTCCTAGCCTGCAACAGTTTCTGAGGCAATGAACAAATAAAAGTAATTAAAACAGTACAGAGATAAAACATTTTTAAAACACATCAAAAACAGTCAAAAAAATAATTAAAGGCCCTAAGGAGCAGCACTGGAAGCTCAAAAGAGATAGAGCCAGTTTAACTTTCTTGGGTAGCGGTTTTCAAATCTGTGATGCTATTACGGAAAAATCTCTGTTCCTTGAACATACCACTCTAACTTCATGAGATAAGGTCTCTGAGTCAAATCAGAGATAGGGTCTCTGAGTCAAATCCTATGTAGAGTCACATGGGAGAAGGTGGTCTTCCAAATATCATGACCCCAAGCTGTTCTGGAGTTCGTAGGTCAAAACCACGTTGAATTGAGCTTGGAAGCAAATCTGAAGCCACTATAGTTCTTGTAAGAATGATGTTATGTGGTCTCTAAATGCACACCCAACATCAGTCTGTATGTTGCCCTAGCTCCCCAAAACTCAAGGATTTAGGCATGAAATTCTTTGCTAATTTGTTCTCAAATGAAGCAATGAGTAGTTTTAGCAATTTCATCCCACAGTGAGAAAGTCTTAGAAAACTATTCATATTTTGGGACTTATTATGTGCAGTATTCATGGGTGATTTTTTGTGCAGAAAACAGAGTTTCTGTACAGGAAACATTTTCTGCACAAGAAACAGATTTTTTTTGTACCAGAAATAGTACTCCCACACAGAAATATTTTTTTCTGCAGACTATATGCAAATTTTATGCAGAATTCATCCCAAAATATGAAAATTCTCATCAGTCCAGGATTTTCCTTATTCGGGTTTTCTCATACATGAGAAGTACAGTTTTCAAACATTTTTTTTCAAGTATTCTTTCCATCTCTACTGGAATTTCTAGATGCCATACTGGCACTTATTTGCAACAAGGTCAGATGAGTTAATAGGAGGCAAAGGAGAGGTGACCCAACTGAGTTGTATTGGCACAAAAGAAAGGAGATATATTTTGATATATAGCTGGTTGGTAGAGCCAGTATGATATAGCAGTTTGGACACTGGGCTACAACCCTGGAGACCAGGCTTTGATTCCCTTCTCAACCATAGAAACCCACTGAGTAACCTTGGGTGTATCACACACTCTCAGCCCCAGACACCTCCATAATAGGTTTGCCTTTGGGTTGCTATAAGTTGCAAATGTCTTGAAGGCACACAACAACAACAGTAAGAGAATAATTGTTTGAAATCTCCACTGAAAGTGCTACAAGAACCAAACATTATATCCTTTCAAAATAGAGAAGAGAAACAATATTCCTAACTATGTCCCTTTGAAGTCCTGTAGACAGTTTACCTACGGAGAATTGCAGCCAGTTTAAAAAAAAAAAACAGATTCTTTATTTAGAAATATAAGAGAATCCTGCCATATCTTTGAGACTAACTGAAAAATTTCTAGCACAAGCTTTTGTGGATTCCAGTCCACTTCCACCGAAGCCTGTGAAATTTTATGCTAGAAATTCATATTTCTCAGCCTAAGGCACTACAGGACTCCTTTATAGCTTTTTATGCTGAAACAGACTAATATGGCTATGTGGTTAAATGCTGATTTTCAACTGTCAGACTCCCACATAATGTTGATAATGTGTGAATCACACTGGTCTTCCAGGCTATACTACTCCCATACTTTGATTGCAATCTGGTATTATAGCCAATCCCTTTTACTAACGTTGGTACACACTTCCAGTTTGTGGCTAGGGTTAGAGCCACTGCCTGGTTTTTGTGGATGAAGAACTGTTCAACTAGATGAGAAGTTTGGGTTAGTTTATAGTGAGCAGAACCAACCTTAAAAAGATTTACCACTCAACTTTGCCCACATGCACCCTGCCAACCTATGCTCATACCTACCCCACCTTACTATGCCTACTACTCCATTTCCCCACATGGGCATGCCCTTGAGCAATGGGAGCAGCACATAGAGGAGGAATTGCATTGCATTCTGCAAGCATTAGATAAAAACTCTTGGTGAGAGGAAACCAGGACTTTCTGTGTGTCAGATTATAAGCTTAAAGGTGAGCGGTTGATCATCAAGGCACTTTGATATTCACCCAATATTTAGGTGACTACCCCATCTGAAATGCAGCATGAAACTTGGAGGAAGTGGGGACGAAAATGGTGCTGGCACCTTGCTAACTAGGTACAAAGAGTTCAGTGGAGAATTACAAAGACAGCTCAATAAGTATTGACAGTCATCTGAAGAAACATTGGAAAAGCCAGCTATTTTTACTTAAGATATGGAGTCAGTTTCCAAATATGTTGCAAAGATGTCACAAAGAAGAGGTGAAGCAATTGCTCAAACTGTGGAGAAGGATTAATAGCAGTGAAATACAGGAACAATAGGTAAGATACTAGTGTGAATATTAAGGAGCCAGCATGATGTAGTAGTTTGAATCTTAGATTATGACCCTGGAGACCATGGTTTGGTTCCTCACTCGATCATGGAAACCCACTGGGTGACCTTGGACATGTCACACACTCTCAGCTACAGAAAATCTTCTTATAGGTTTGCCTTAGGGTCACCATAAGCCGGAAACAACTTGAAAACACACAACAAAACAGAATATAAGTCTCTGGGAGACCAGGGTTCAAATCCTTGCCCATGTCATGAAAACTCACTCAGTGATCTTGGGCAGGTTGCAGTCTCTCAGCCTTAGAGAATGTCAAAGGCGAACGTCCTCTGACCAAGGAAAACTTAGGTTGAAGTCACAAAAAGTTGGCATTGTCTTAAAGGCAGATAACAGTCTTAAGGCAGATAACAGTAGCAGAAAAGGCGTTCATAGGTCTTAAAGACAGATAACAGTAGCAGAAAAGGCGTTCATAGGTAAGCACAAGAAAATCCCTGCAGAATGCATTATCTTGGAGAAGCAGGTAGACAGGTTTAAGCTAATCACTCCCATTTAATTCTGTGATTTTTATTTCTGTGTCTACTCCTGTTTCCTGACCTCAATGAGCAAGTAAGATTTTCCTATCAGAAATGTGTATATATGAACTGATACTTTGAAACACAGTACGTTCATACATTGGGGAGATCACATTAAAAAATGCATACTGAGCCCATTACAGCGCTAAGATCTTCAGAGAAAGCCCTCTCTGTCTCACCACCTTCTCAGGCTTGTTTGGTAGGAAGAAGGGAGAAGGTCTTCTTGGTGGTTGCTCCCAGGCTTTGGAACTTCTTCCCTGTTCTCTTGCCAGCAAGTCAAAACATTTTTATGCCGACAGGCTTTTAGAAACTAGGAGCAGCCACCAAGAAAGTTTTTTCCCATTTCCTCACCAGATGAGCCCGTAAGGGTGGTGGGACCAAGAGAAAGCCCTCCCTGGCATCTTGTAAGATTTGGGCAGGCTCATATGAGGAGATGGAAGTTTTCAATGTTCTGGACCTAAGCTGTAGAAGCCTTCATACACATTCATCTCAGAGCATCCAAAACAATGGTTTAGATCTGTGCCTTTTGTGGACAGGCAAAGGGTTTCTTGTTTTGTTTTGTTTTGCCCTTTTCCAAAGTGTCAGGTGTTGATACGCTGTGCACATTGAATAAGAAGGGACCACTTTGAAGAATGCACCCACTGAGGCATTATAAAGGATGTCACTATGGGAAAGGTTGGCAGAATAATTTTATTTCAGATAGATTAATTCCTGTAACAGGCTTCACTGCAGTGAGTCATGCGCAAAGCATACCACTTAGTCTGAGAGTTTTTCCTGCCAAGATCTGAGCAAACAGAGGTTCTCAAATGGTGCACAAAGTTCAGAAATGTGAAAGGAAGGAGGTCAGAGGTGCTGTCACTTTGTTCTTCCCAACACAAAAGAAGCACTTTTGTGCTCTCTTGCATCTTGTTCTTTTAATCTAAAGAATATGTTTGTCATCACCCCCTCACAGCGATTATGCATCATCAGCCCTAACCGTGTTAACACAATAACCAGATCGCATTAAGATAATGTGTCTTTTGAAAAACGTTCATTAAAGGGCAGAGAAGGTGGGAGGAAAAGGTTAAGTACTTAGATTGCTCTCCTGCCAACTTGGACTAGGTCTCTCCACCAGCGTAATGCTCACTGCTGTTATGGGGATTTTTTTTTTTAATCGTGCTTCATTAACATCCTGAGTGTCTTAAGTGTCCAGAGGTAGGGGAAGTGAAAGACACACACGAAAAGATGAGACAGCAGAGGGATGTTTGTGGTGCTGGATCCCTCTCAAACAGAGCTACAGAGAAGCATCACAAATAATATTTGGCTGAGTGTAGGATTCCTTCCCCACGTCTTTAACCAGTGTGTGTTATGTCAGAATCTTGTTCCCAGCACTCCTTTAAAAAAACAAACTACAATGGGATCTCCATGTTCACTAGAACTGGGGGCATAGGTTGCTCTCAAAAGTGGAAAAATTGTAAATAGCAAAATATGTACATGTCTGTGGGAAGGATGGGGAGGCATGTTGGGGAGAGCAGGCACCTAGTGGCCAAACCAGGTCAGGGAAAGGACAGGGAAAGAAGGTGGGTTGGCATGATGACCCTATACTTCGTCTGTCTCAACTGTCTCCTTCATTGAGTGTGGGAGGCAACCGGAGAGGGTTTGTGTATTCTTAGCTTGACCAGACAGCTACTAGTGGAGGAAGAGGATCAGGGGAGGTTTTTTTTTTGAAGGGCTATACAGCCTGATCAATGCTGCTGAGAAGAAAGGCTCCCCAGGAAAAGAAGCACATCTGGTGGGAGGGAGGAAGGGGTTGAAGAAACTTGTAGATAATCCACTTTCTAGTTACAATCAGAGTGGACCAGTTGAATTGATCATATTTACATAAATGTTGACTTACCAAGTTCCCACTGATTCATTGGGTTTCCTGCAATTGGGACTAGCAACTGGTTAATGCCACTAACTCTTGAATCTTCACAATGATCTTTCATGGCAGATCAGCACCAACATCTCCATATTGCTGATGGGACAGAGAGATGGGACTTGCTTAAGGATACTTACTGAGTTTATGGCATAGCAGCTACATCTTGGTTTACAAGTCCAATAAGGGATGCGGGGGAACAATCAACACTCCTGCAGAGATTATTTATGAATCTGGTCATCTCAAGATCACAAGGCTGCACTGTGAGAATTTGACAACTCCCTCAAAAGATCACCTCTCTGGTACAATACCAAATAAATAAATAAGAAGAATAAATCTTTCTGTAATTATAATTAGCTGGAATCTTTGTTTCTGTGCAAAACTAGTTTCTTTTTCCCTTTGTGAAGATAAGCATACAGCAAACACAACAGGGCATTTCATCATAAACACAAAAACAAGCCACCGAGTGCTGCTACTTTCATAGTTCTAGTTCACACTTGAAGGCCACAATTGTATTTTACAGTACTGCAGACATTATAATACTGCACAAAATGCATGTGCACAAATGTGTCAGTTTTCTCTGTGACTGAAACAAACTAAATAGCTGCAATCTTGCAGTATGTATGTGGCAAGGAAAAAAATATTGACATTTTCTTGTTCGCCACATAAATACAGAGGAAATCAGGATTTGCATCTTTAAGTTCAGTTCCTTAGCCTCAAAAGCCAGTAACAAAATGAATAGTTGGCTTCTGCATTGGCTCTTTGCCTACGTTATACAGATGCTGAACATTCAGCCTGGTATAGAATGAGTTCCGTTTCAACTGAATTTCGTTGCAAAAGACTGTACAGTGTGATTAGTACTTCCATGCAACTCAGCAAAGTAGTCTTCTCAGATTTTTCTGCATTTGCCAGCTACCAAAGCCATAGCGAGGCCTATATATTGCAGGAATAAAAATTGAATGTGCCCATTATACGTATCTTCATAAAGTATGCACGTATGCCCCAACCATTAATATTGGGAATTGCTCACATACAGCCATTAGCATCTTTCATGTTCTACACTTCACTGGAATTTAGAAACAGGTTGCTGTCATGTATACGTTAAGGAACCTTGTGTGTCAGATTTTAGCACTGTAGCCTACTTGTTCATAGCCAGCTGTATTAGATTTTGTGAGCTAAAATGACAGAGTGAGTAAAAAGTTATGTGTGACATTTTGTCCAATTTTAAGGCGACTGTGCGGTATGAATTCAAAGTTATCTACCAGGCATACTGTGGAGTAGTCAAGACAACCTGCAGCTGAATTTCTAAACAAACTAGAGCTGTAGTCAAGGAGACAAGACAAAATTTGACCAGCAAGTGTTCAGTGACTGATTTACAAAATTAGAGTTATAGATCTGGGTGCCTACCAGCTTTCATCTGGAATTCCTTACCCTTGAAAAGTGATGGATGAACATGTCAGATTTACTTTCTCCCACATTTGAGTTTTGTTTTGTTTTTTAAACTGACTGCTCTGTAGTTGTTAAAGATGGTTGAAAAGAAATTCAAAATTGTCCTGCTGGTTGGCACTTTCTAGAGATGAAGATAGTTGTTGGTCCCCGTATAGAGAGGGCTCACTGACTTAATGGCAGCTTGTTAAGTTCCTACTTTTTACACATTGATAGAGTGGTCTACTCTAGCTGAGATTAACCATTAGATTTGGGCCAAAATATATGCCTCTCTTGTAAATAACTTTTTTACAGCTGAAAAATGTAGTGGGCAGGGAAGGTAGGAGAACAGACAGCCCCATCACTGTTGAAGACTGATTGAATAAAGTTTAATAGCTGAGCTAATATGTGAAATTCACATATCCAGTGCAAAGTATTGTACAACTTCACACACACACATATATACATATTGTTTCAAGGAGTGATAAGGTGTTTTTTTTTAAATTTAAAATTACTTCTTTATCTCGCCTTTCTACAGAGAACTCAACATTGCATTCATGGTTCCCTTGTGATATAGATTAAGCTCAGGAGATAGTAAGAGGCCAAAGTTCATTGAATGACCTTTGTGACCAGTTGGTAATTTGAATTTAGGCTTCCCAACTTCTAGTACAGCATTAATACTTCCATCCCATTAGCTCTTTTGTAGTATTATGACTTAATTTTACTTCCGTACATATGTTATGCTCAGCCTCTACTATAGAGACTCGGAAAAGATCCCATGTATCCAAGCTCTTGCAATTGCAGACATATATGACTGCTGAATTTCTAAACAAACTAGAGCTGTAGTCAAGGAGTCATTCTGCCACCCTCCCCCAAGAAAAACCCTAAAGGAAGAATGTCACGCAGTTCTTACTCTCAAGATGTTCTTCTTAATTTATGGTTGGAAATGTCCTTCTTGTAATTTCAATCCGTTGGTTCAGACTGGTTGAGAACTTTAAAGTCTACTATTTGGAAGAAAACCACATTACAAATGGATAGTTTCGATCAAGAAATACACGTCCCTGAATCTGCAAGACCTGAACAGGGTAGTTGATGACAGAGTGGCTTGGATACTCACCCATAGGCTCACCATAGGTTGAGGTAAACTTGGCAGCAGTTAACAGCAAGTCATCCCTGGGTATTCTCCTCTCCAGTCTTCTCAGTCTCCTTCAACCATTCCTCATAGGGCTTAGTTTGGTGCCTTTTACCATCTTGCTTGCCCTCCATGATCTTTGTTGTACCATAATACACTTTTAATCTCTGTAATGCTGGGATAGGGAAGCTCTGCTAATTTCAGGCAGCCTACAGAGGGAGCAAGAAGATCAGGTGGCAGATAGTAAACAAAACGTACAAAGCTGCAGCACTCAACATTTGGGTCTGGCTTGCCCACCATCACCTGAGGTCCACAACTGACATTTCCCTTGAAAAAAAAGATTCCCATCTCCTGCCATAGGGTGCAGAGTGCTTTGTACCACTGCATCACCCTCAGTAGACCTGTAACCTGATTCCAGAAGAGGGGTGTAGCTATGTGGAGGGGTAAGGGATGAGAGCATGTCTCACTCAAGTAAGAATTCTACCTCCCAATGAAATATTCTTTCAGTCTTGAAATTTTCTAGAATTTGCACACAGTTGAGACACTGAAAATCATTCATGCTCTTATATTTTCTGTTTGCATTTGCTGTAATACATTTGTCTTCCCCTTTTTTGGGAGGCCTAAAGTGTGTTTCTAAATGTTCAACTGAAGTTTTTAAGTTACTGCAATGCTATGGGGGCATTGAGGGAAAATTTAATACAGGGGGAGAATCGCTATTTGTGGAGTCAAAGCCCTCATTCTCCCCCCACTAGAACTTCACACCTCTTTTAGAAGGTATTTAAGGTTGGCCCTGTTGAGCACTTAGATGGTGAATGCCAGGAACTGCCAAAGATCTCCTGGCAGGGCTGGCAAAGCATTCTGCCTAAAATCCTGGAAAGCCACTGGAAATCAGAGCAGGGATAATACTGTGCAACGTCTGACTCAGTGCAACTTCTTCTATTTCTATAATACACTTTGCATGCCTTCGTACATTGAACCTTAAAACCATCCAGACTGGATGGTAGATAGGGAATGAAGGAAGTTGGCAGAGCAAAGAAGGCAAATAATATTTTAGCCTCCATTAATAGAACTGCAGTTTCCAAGACAAGGGAAGTAATAGTCCTAATACATTCTGCCCTAGTCAGGGCTCATTTGGAGTACAATGTTTTGGACACCTAATTTTAGAAAGAATATAGATAAATTGAGGGTTCAGAAAAGGACAACAAGGATCAGCAGAGATGGAGAATAAAACATAGGAGGAAAGGTATGAGTAGCTGGGCATGTTCAGCCTGACGAAGAATGATAGCAGTCTTTAAGTATTGCTTGGGCTTTCACAGAGAGGGTGGTGCAGGTTCCTTCTCTGATGCCCCAGAGGGCAGAACTAGGTCTAATGGTTTTCAGTTACAAGAGGGTAGGTTTTGATTCAACTTTAAAAAGAACTTCTTGGCAGTAGAAGCTGTTCGACAATGGAACCATTTGCCTCTAGAGGTGGTGGGATCATTTAGGGTGGGACCTCAAAAGCTCCTCCCTAAACTGCAAACCCTAGGATTCCATAGGTTGTTGAAAGTGGAATAATAGTCTAGTGGGGTCTTTTTCTCTGGGCTGCTTCAAAAAAGGTTAGACAGCTACCTACTGGAAATGCTCTAGCTGGATTTCCTGAACTGAGCAGTGGTTTGGACTCGATGGCCTACAGAACCCCTTCCAACTCTATGATTCTAGGATTCAGTAAATGACGAGATCTAAAGAGATGGAAATTTAAAAGTTGTGCTGCAGTTTGAATTATAATATTAAGGAAAAATAATGTAACTCTCTCAATATGATGTTTCTTGGTGATGCCTGAAGCTGGTCTAAAGATGCAAAATTACCCTTCCTGTGTAAATAAAAAAACTTTGCTGTTTTAATACCTCCTACCTGGACATGTAGGTTTGGATCTCTACAACCAGGTCATGGTCATCTACCACCAATGAACCCACAGTGACACCCTACCTTCCAATCCAGTCATCTTGGGATGTCTTAAGGCCTTGATTGGCACTGAAGTAAAGGTGGTAAAAATGCTAAGATGTGTGGAAAGTTACCCGAGAGTAGGATTCTGAGGGGTTTTGTCATAGTCTCCCCAATGCCAGATGGTGAGTTCATCATAGAGATGAATTTGGAGCCAGTGATTTCCTCACACATTTAGCTATTGCTAAACTGCATTTAATGATAACTGCTAAATTCTTCATCAGGTACTGTCTGAAGGGATAGATAAGCCTGAGGGGGTTCCTCCCCTCAGAGATTCACTCATTTTACCCTGCTGACATAAAGCTGTTTGTCAAAATTTTCCCTACCCTCATGCTACAACAAGCAACGTGTGTACCAGCCCTGCTGGAAAGTTCTGATGCCCAAGGACAAGGGAGGAAAAGGGACATGAAAGGAGGCCTGCCTTCTCACTGCCTTTCATTTTGGCTTAATCTAGTTATGCCACGTTTTGCCGAACAAGTCGAAGTCGCCATTGAAGCACTAAGCGCCAACGTCCCGCAGCCGTTTGAAGAGAACGAGTTCATAGATGCCTCCCGCTTGGTTTATGATGGAGTTCGTGACATCAGGAAAGCTGTTCTGATGATAAGGGTAAGTTAAGTCACCCAGGGAAATGAAGATGTTTGGGTCTAGAATGGGGGTATCATGGAAGGCAAAAGGGACCCGAGAGCTATTTGGTATTTGCATTGTTTTGTCATGGACATCAGAAGAAATATGGAACAAACCCAGCAAGGACAGATCACACTTGCGTGTAAGGTCTCTGTTTTTTTAATAGGTTTGTATCCTTCCCTCATGGCACTTTTGTCTCAGAATAACCCTGTGAGGTAAGATGAAAATGTGGAGAAAAAATAGGCATCAGACAAATGCTCTTATTATAAATGTGAATGCCTAAAATGCACATAATTGAACAAAATGGGCAGAAATGCACTTTAGTCAATGGGGAAAGTTGCGTAAAGGAAGTAAATGACACGAATAAATTCACAAATTAGGAAAATGCATAAAAAACCATTTGTGAGCATTTCAAGCAGGGAAGAAAATTCCTGATCTCCAATATGAAACACAGGCGCGAAGAAAATGCAATTGAGATTCAGAGAAACATGATGAAATCGAGACAGAGATGTTTACATCCCTATAAGGGACACATGTTCTTTCTGTACTACACTGTTACAGTGCTATTATTCCCCTTTCAACATATTATGGAATCCTGGGGTTTGCAGTTTAGGGAGGGGTATTTAGAATGCTCAGCCAGAGAATTTTTGGGCCTCAGTAAACTACAAACCCCAGAATTCCACAGGATGTGGAAAGTGGGATAGCAACACTATAGCAGTGTAGTGCGGAAAGGCTCACAGTTTAGTTTCATAACATAAGCCCTGTTCCTTCTTGAAATGGAGCAAGAACCAAGTGGTTCTGGTTATAGAGGAGTTTCAAATACCAGCCGCTTTCAAAACAGAAAGAGATCAACACTGTTCAGTGCAATGGGCTAGGAGACTTTGGCTTAACTGATGAGGAATTGACTTCTGTTGCCTAAGTTGACCTTCAGTAAGACCTCACAGCAATCTCACTAAAGACCTCACATCGAGTAGCTTGCAAGTTTATAAAGAGGGAAGCTACTCCTTCCTTACAGTGTTGTGGCTTTTCTAGGGTGCCATATCTGCTCCAGTTCTCCATGCCTTTTGAGAACAACTGACTGTTGGGGTTGTCGGACTGAAAACTGGAGGGGGCTATTGTACTTTTAATGGTTGTGTGGAAAAGGGAATTTCAGCAAATGTTGCTTATTACTTGGTTGTACCTCTTGAAATGCTGTCTTTGGCACAACCAAGTTACAGGAGATCTCTCCTTTTTTCACTCTATGGGGACAATATATTTTATCTGACTGATTCTGAATTATTATAAATTATCTGCAGAAGTACAATTTTAGTGGAAAACAAAGAGGAGAAATGTTGCTGGAGGTTCTGGTATTTGTAGCTGTAGTTCTTGGTATTATTTATTTTTAACATCAAAATGATGTTTTTGTTACCCAAGACTATTTGCTGGCAGTACCCAGCAACAGTTACAGCTTTTTATTCCCACCCTTTGATTCTTTTCTCTTTTTTCACACGAAATTCCAAGACGTATCAGATCCAAAACTCCCAGTGGGCATGTGTGCATCTAGGACAGCGTTCATGTTGTGAGGCGGGGGTGACAACTTGCCCAGTGATGTGGATTGTGGGATTGGCTACACTGTTTACATGCTTTACAATTTCAAGATGGATCATAGGAAAAGCACAGGCAATTTCTTCACCCTCTTCCTTTTTTTTTTTCTCCTTTAAAAAATACCATTTAGAGGTGTAGCATGCACATCATTTAAATAGTGAAAGAGCTCTTTTTCATTGAAATGCTTTTATTTCATGTTGTGTCACTGATGCACTGAAAAGCTGAGAAAAAAAAGCAAAAATGTTTAAACAAAGGTTGACAAAGGGAACACACCCCAATCTCAAACCCTATCTCCTGTTTAAAAAACAAACAAACTTCTAGTGGGATTCCGAGGAACTTCTATGTCAAGCAACAAGCAACTCCCCAAAATTAACAGAAAAGAGTCCACTGACTTGGAACAAGTGGACATGGAGGTGACAACAACAACAAAGGGCAAAAATGAATGGCCTGTACTACAAGTGCTCACGCTTCTTTAGACAGGTCTAGAGCAGCCTTTTGTTTGTATAAATCTCCCACACCTATTGTCCTTGTTAATTGCCACCAAGTCAACTTGAACTTATAGCAATCTCACAAATAAGAGGACTCCAAGTCTCCCTGTTATAAGGAGCCCTGCCCCAGTCTTGCAAGCTCAAGCCAACCATGGGTTCCTTGAATGAGTCAATCTATTTGTAATGCGGTTTCCCTCTTTTCCGACTGCCTTCCACCTTACCAGCCAAGCATTATTGTCTTTCCTAATGAGTTCTGTCTTCTCCCAACACCTGACCACTTCATAGTTTTAGTTGTGGGATGATATTTCCCCATGATACCTCACGGCAACAGCAAAATGGGTAAACTGTTTGCTCATTTTCTTTCTCAAAGGTAAGCAAGGCAAGGATGGAAGGGTGGACTGGAGACAGGCGGTCAGTCGTTTAGTTCCAGTCTGCAGTTTAACGCTGATCCATTCTGAAAGTAATATATATGCAGCCCCTTTCTTTTACACCCTCCCCTCTTTTACATAGAAATTAAACATTCCCCAGGGTATCTGGATATCTGCCTTTACCGTAGTTCAATTGTGTAATGAAGATTGGAACCATTTGTGCCTATTAAATGTACATATGGAGCTCAGGGTACGAGATAGGTATGCGTAATATCTAAATGAATAAATAAATTAACGTGCTGCTTCACTGAATCTCCAAAGAGGTCGTTTTCAATGTTTATTCAGGTAGGGAAACTGTCATTTCAGTGTTGAGTAACCAGTTGATTTGATCTTATCAGCCATTCCTTTCTCCCCTTCCTCCCGCACTTAATAAACTGCAGAGCATAATAATTGCGGGAATCGGCTCGAGGGTAGTTTTTCTACATTACATTCGCCTTCTTGTTTAAGGTCCCGAACTTGTGTGATGCTCCTTTGAAGTCAAAGGAGTTGTGTCAGCTGAGGGGTGACATGGTTGCATTGCCTTTTTGCACGACGGCACTGTCAGAGAAAACCGGGCTCATGAGCTTGGCGTGTGCCACAGCTACTAAATTAGAGCTCAGATGTCTTTTCTAAAACATAATTTCTGAACTATTTGTTCAGGCACTGTAAGACTCATGTTTTGCTCTTTAAACCTTTTCTGAAAACCTGAACATTCAAATGACTTGTAATCACATCGGGCTGTCTGTCAGAGGTATTCATCACCCTAGAGTAATTGTTCAGGGTACAACATCACGGAACAATGAAATCATCAGAGATGTTTGTCTTAACAGCACGTAGGAAATAATGCCTATTTTTTTCAGCTGCACGAAGGGTTTTCCACCACCGCCTCTCTTTTAATTTTACAAAAGCAAAGAGTCCTCATCTCTGTTTTGTAGTCTTTTATCGACCATATGGAAGTGAAACAGAGGTGTAAGAAAACATTTATGATGTCTATGCTGAGACAATGCTGCTGGGGGAATTAAGTCTCCTCCCCAACATGTTTGGGAGTACAGCACAAGAAGAGAGAAATACGTCCAATGCAATATATTTAGCCCCTTCATCTCAGCAGCTGAAATTGAACGTAATTGACAACACTGCCTCATTCTTCCACTGCTTTAGAAGCCCCCTGCTACATATTGTTGTGTCACAGTTACTTACAGTGTTTCTCCTGGACAAGTTATTGGAATGAAACCCAACTGGAAAAGCCCAAAATGACAGAGAATGTGGGTCGTTTTTTTTCCCTTTGTCTTGTTGTTTCCCCTCCTCCTTCCTCAGTAGGTGAACCACTGTGGGATATCTCTCCTGCTTCTGCCAGCAGTGTTTTTCTGTCTTTTCTCTCCAGTCAGCTTCAGCTCACAAAGTGCAGTCTAGAGTTGTCCCTCCATATTCACTAGGGTTAGGGGCACAGGACCCCCACAAAAGTGAGGAGACCACAAATATCAAAGTGTGTCTGTGGGAAGGGGGCCAAGACATAGTAGAAAGAGCAGGCACCCACAGTCTAAGCCAGTTCAGGGAAAGGAGAAGGAAAGTGCATGGGTCGACATGGTGACCCTATGCTTCCTCTCTCTCACCCATCTTCTTCCTTGGGTGTGTGGGAGGCATCGGGAGAGGTTTGTGGTGCTGAGAAATAGGGCTGTGAGCCATTGTTAGCTGGCCAGGCAGTGGCTGGTGGAGGAGGACCAGGGGCAGGTTTTTAAATGGCTGCACAGCCTGATGGAAGCTGCCAAAAGGGAAGGTTCCCCAAGAAAAGAAGCACTCGAGGTGAGGGGGGCAGGGATTGGAGAAACTCTCAAACAATCAAATCCATGAAAGTGAAACTTGTGGAGGGCCATAGAATCATAGAAATGTAGAGTTGGAAGAGACCACAAGGGCCATCCAGTCCAACCCCCTGCCATGCAGGAAAACCCTCAAAGCACTCCCGACAAGTGGCCATCCAGCCTCCGCTTAAAAACCTCCAACGAAGGAGACTCCACCACACTCCGTGGCAGCACATTCCACTGCCAGACAGCCCTGACCATCAGGAAATTCCTCTTGAGGTTCAGGCGGAATCTCCCCTCCTGCAGCTTGCATCCATTGCTCCTTGTCCTGGTCTCAAGAGCAGGAGAAAACAAGCCCACTCCCTCCTCGACATGACATCCCTTCAAATATTTAAACACGGCTATCATGTCCCCTCTCAACCTTCTCTTCTGCAGACTAAACATACCCAGCTCTCTAAGTCTGTCCTCATAGGGCACGGTTTCCAGGCTCCTCACCATTTTGGTTGCCGTCCTCTGGACCTGCTCCAGCTTATCCATATCCTTCTTGAACTGGGGTGCCCAGAATTGGATGCAGTATTCAAGATGAGGTCTAACCAATGCAGAATGAAGTGGTACCAATACCTCCCTCAGTCTAGACACCATACTCCTATTGATGCAACCAAGAATTTCATTGGCTTTCTTGGCTGCCGCATCACACTGCTGACTCATGTTCAGCTTGTAGTCTATTAAGACTCCTAGATCCCTTTCACACGGCCTGCTATCCAGCCACATGTCCCCCATCCTATATTTCTGCATACCATTTTTTCTACCTAAGTGTAGGACCTTACATTTCTCTCTGTTGAAGTTCATTTTGTTAGCCTTGGCCCAGCTCTCCAATCTGTCCAGGTCCTTTTGAATTTTGATCCTGTCATCAGGCGTATTTGCAACCCCTCCCAATTTGGTGTCATCTGCAAATTTGATCAGCGTGCCCTCTATCCCTTCATCCAAGTCATTAATGAAGATATTGAACAGCACCGGGCCCAGGACAGAACCCTGTGGCACCCCGCTAGTCACTTCTCTCCAGGATGAGAATCTGCCATTGGAGACCACCCTTTGGGTACGGTCAGTCAACCAGTTATAAATCCACCTGACAGTAGCCCTGTCCAGCCCACATCTTACTAGCTTCTTTGCAAGAATGTCATGGGGAACTTTGTCAAAGGCCTTACTGAAATCAAGATATACTATGTCCACAGCATTCCCTTCATCTATCAAACAAGTAACTCTATCATAAAAAGAGATAAGATTAGTCTGGCATGACCTATTTTTGAGAAATCTATGTTGACTTTTCGTAATTATGGCATTGTTTTCTAAGCGATTAGAAACTGACTGTTTGATGATCCGCTCCAGGCCAGCTGTATTTGAATGGTAATGTGAAATCAGAATTTCATCATATGGCTTAAGCAATTTAAAAAATAAATAAATGAATATTATGTCATTCTCCTCTTAAAGATAGTCCAGTGTTTATTTGTTGTTGTTATGGTGACCCTATTCTAGAGTTTTCTTGGGAGGTTTTATATGGAGGAGGTTTGCCATTTCTTCCTTTAAAGCTGAGAGAAAGTGACTTGTCCAAGGTGCCCCAGTGGGTCTCCATACCTGAGCAGGGATTTGAACTCTGGAGTTCCTGGATTCTTAATCTATCGCTTAAACCACTATAATCACAGTGGGTCTGGTTCATCTTTTATATCATGATCAAAATAAGCCATTGGAGTCCTACGTGTTTTAGGATCAGTTAACCCACTTCCAGCAGCTTTGTGTAGTTATTTCCCACTCTAATCCAATAATACAGGACAAACTGTGCAGAGAAAGAGAGGATCTGGTAAAAATAACCATTCTAGCATCAACCCCTGAGGTAGTGTGATGCTGTCATGAATCTGCTCATGTGACTCTGCCTCTGCTGCATGTTTTCTTCATTCCTAAGCAACTGGAATGCTCTTTCGAAGCATCTCTGGTTCACACAATGCATATTGACTCTGGAGAGCTGTGGCAATGGTGTGGAGAAACACTGGTAGAAGCTGCCTTGAGTTACGTTTTGTCTCAAAACAGCAGCATCCAGCCATCTCCAAAATCTTAAGCAGACCTAAAACTAAGCAACAAAAATGTGTTGGCACGAGCAACTCTTAGCAACTTAGAGTAGGCAAAGCTTGTTTTTTGTCACATCTTGAACCTAGGCCCTTGGTAATGCCAGGGAAGGAACTTCAGAGAGAGAAAAAGAATAGCTACCAGACCACAACAGGTCAGTAACTTCCAGGTCAGGGTTTTCTCTTTGTTTGTCTGTATCACTGTTAATAGCCAGATATTCAGTTGTTAGTTAATATTCTTCATCTCTCCTTTGTGAACTTTCATTCTATGCTTGCATGTTAAAAACTTCTGATACTTTAAAAAATTGACACTGAAGAACAGAATCCAAACATTGGTGTTCAGTTCTCACTCCCTTAGCCGAACACTAAAGACAACAGGCTATCAGTAGATCGCAGGATGCTATAAGGTCTGCACAAGATGATTGGAAAACAGATTGTATCAAGTTGTTGACGGAAATGAGCCATGCCAAATGTGCTGATAGTGGGCATCCAGGGTCACTTGCTAGTCTGACCTGGAGAAAATTCTGTTGTGGTTTACAGAAAATGAAATAGAGCTAAGCTGGATTTTCATGAGCAGCCACTTGAATTTAACAAAAGTGGGAAGGAAAAAAAAAGACCCCCTCCCCTTTTCACCAGTAGCCACCATGATGCCAGCGGGTGTTTTTTAAAAAAAAAAAAAAAGCTGGATTTCCTTATAGCAGTGGTTCTCAACCTGTGGGTCCCCAGATGTTCGTGGACTTCAGCTCCCAGAAGCCCCAGCCACTGTGGTCAATGCTCAGGGCTTCTGGGAGCTGAAGTCTACAAACATCTGGGGACCCACAGGTTGAGAACCACTGCCTTATAGCCTATGTGATTCAGCCAAATAGTATGACAGCAGGATGCTACAGACATTAGCCATTTCTCCATAGTGTTGCTCTCCCCCGATGGGGACGAGATGTCAGTGGTCTGTGAGTTGTGCTTTTGCATGACATCCATCCCATCCCCACCCGTCACAATCGCTGGATATTTGTTTGACAGAATAAATCTGTTAGGTGCCTGCAGTCAGGCAACACTCCTGTTACCTCCGGCCATGTGGAAGGGGTGGAAGCACAATGGAGGCGCTTCCTTTCCCAGCACAGCACAGGAAAGAGGCCAGCTGTGCTGCAGAAGGAAGGCATGCGTCGCTTGCGCTCCCTTCTGCAGAGAGCCAGCTGGATGCAGAGGGGAGTGTTCACATCGTGCTCCCATCCCAGCAAAGGCGCTGCTGGGATTGCAGTGGGGCAACCTTGGGATCTGGTAAGGTGCAGAAATTTCTGAATCAGCATGATCTGGAAGGCAGTGTAGCAAAGCCTCACAAGAGTGAGGGTAAAGCTTTCTGTCCTCGCTCTGAATGGGAAAAGTTTTTACTGCTGTTTACAGGGCCCCAAATCATCACTGAGACAGTGTACTTGTATTCCAGAAGAGTGCTAGATTCTTTGCCAAAACATTACCCTTTCTGTAGCTCAGTTCTCAAAATGAAATTCTATGCAATAATTACAATAAACTGTTACAAGATGTTGAGAATAACATATAATAACTATGGGCACTTATATAGACCATGTAGAGCATCCAATGTGGTCCATATGCATTTTCTCATCATCCTTACAACAGCCCTATAAAGCAGGTCATTCTTGTTAACCCTTTACTATTGGTAGAGATTGCCACTTAAGCCTAAAAGGCTCATAGGAAAAGCAAGACAGACATGAGGACTTCCTGATATCTGAGCTCAGTCTTTCAACCACTGCCTAGAGGAGAACCTTTAGTTTTCAAGACAGTTTAGCCTTTCATCTCCACTAATTGTTTACTATTAGCCATCTTGGACAGGGCTGATGGGAAGTGAGGTCCAAAACATCTGGAAAAAGGCTGATGGGAAACCACAGGATTATAGAATGTTGAAAGCGAAATAATAGCACTAAAACAGTCTAGTGTGGAAATGGTCAAACTCCAAAACATCCGGAGGGCCAAAGGTTCCATATCCTTATATAAAAACTGGAATAAATGAGGGAGTCTTATGAATAGTCTGATAACCCATCGTCTCATAGAGACTCTATTAGACTTTTCCTTTGCTGCTTTTGATTTTAATTGTTTGGTTACAGTGGTAATATCAAATGGAGGACTACACTCTCTTTGCTGCTTGTGCCTGCAGAAGATTGAGGAGAAGATAGGCAAGCAGTGCACAGTGTCAGAGGCCCACAGCTCCTTTGAATCTTGCAGTCCTTTGGTCTTCAGTAGCCACTCAATGGGCCTTCAAAGCACATGGCACAGCTTGCCTCTATAGAGGGAGGTGAACAATGAGTCCGCTTCAGATAAGAGAGCTATGCTCCCCCCACCAGCCGTTGTTAGAATAAGGTTACCTTGACTGTTTTCTTCTAATGTGTGCAGCAGAACTCCTGCTGATTTCATGTGGGAGTTAAAGGCAAAACAGGAAGAAGAGCAGAGCAAAGGCTTGCATTGGGGAAAAGGGATCTTTGTCCTCCAGTGGACGAGGAAAACAACACAAAGCTATCTCACTAATCAAATCCCCCTTTCCCATGGAAGAGAGAGCTTTCTGGGTTCTATTTTTACCTCTAATATCCTGCAACTCTACATCGTCTGACACAGGTGCAAACATGCACAAAGAGAGACACCACTAAGAAATACCTTCTCCATATTAGTATCTACTGTGCTACCTCTCTCCCTTTGAGATAGAGGTCATCTCTGCCTCTGGGACCCAGAAAAGATCTTGGGCAATGCGGAGAAGGGAGACTGCGACAGGCGGAAATCTGTGATATTGCAATCTTCTCTGCGGCCTCACAGTGAAGAGTTTGTTCTAGCACTAAATGCTTTTGACCCACTTAGTAATAAATAAATAAGTTACACTTCAGAACATGTCCAATTTAAATTTCAGTTGAAGGAGTGGGTGGTGGTTTTTTTTTTTTGGTTTTTTTTTTTTGGCTCCCAGCTGAAGGTGCCTTTCCCTCAGTTACTTCCTTAATCTCTTGAAAGATTTTGCAGTCAGTTTGGCACCATAACATTATTGGTCTTCCTTTTTCCAGAGACCAAATACAATTATTTTGAAATATCACATTCCAGGGGGTAAAAACACATCGCATGGGTGTTAGTTTGCAAAATGTACGTTCACCCCGTTAACAGAGTTAAGAGAAATCACAGCAAGGTGATGATGAATGCCAGTTGTAAAAAAGCCAGGTTGGTACACCTTCATTTTTTTCCCCTGGACAATTCAATTTGGGATCCTGCCTGCCTTTGCAGGCAAGTTAATTTAAAATGAAGATGAAACTGAGTTCTCTAGGCAGGTTGTTGATGAAATAGGAACTTAGTTATTGGTGCGGTTTGTCTGTTCCATTTCTAAGTCTGCCTCTTTTTCTTTCCTTTCTCCTTTTAAAACCCAGACTCCTGAAGAGCTAGAAGATGATTCTGACTTTGAGCAGGAAGATTACGATGTTCGCAGCCGGACGAGTGTTCAGACTGAAGACGATCAGCTTATTGCTGGCCAGAGTGCAAGGGTGAGTTTAAAATCCATGCAAGGGATTAACTCCGCTTCAGATTCAGTAACAGAAGGTGTGCTTTTGCAAGATGATCTGGAGCATGAAAATCTGATGATGATAGCAGATAGAGGAGTTTCCATTTTGTTGTTGTTAACTGCCATCGAGTCGCCTTTGACTTATCATGAGTCTATGAATGAGAAACTTCTAAGTCACCCTCTCATCAACAGCCCTCCTCACATCTTCCAAACTCAGGGCAGCCGTGGCTTCCTTAATTAAGTCTATCCACCTGTAATTAAATCTTTGTCTTTTTCTACTGCCTTCTACCTTCCCAACCATTATTGTTTCTTTTCCTATGAACCATGTCTTCTCATGAAATGTCCAAAGTTTCCATTTAGGTGGCCTCATATTGGTCATTCTTTGTGACATCCACATTTGTTTGAGTCGGGAAGTTTATTTCGAAGAGAAATGTTGCCTTCAGTATATGTGGTGTTTGGTTTCCCTGTGAGCAAAATTTACCATCAGAAAGAAGGGAAGCTGGCTTGTATAATCTCATATATATATGAGACCACTTTTTCAGCTCTGAAGACACCTGCCAGTCCCTACAGATCCCCCAAACTCCATATTTTTAACCAAAAACTGCCATTTGCAGTGCAATTTTGCCTGAAAGCTCCACCAAAAGGCCTCAGAACACACAAAAGCACACCTTGCAACCCCATTAAATGGCATCGACAACATTTGGATGGTGTTCAGCCAAAACAGAAGACATTTTCAGAAGGTGTCATGTGGGGGCAGCCTGGGAGGGAGATTGGGGAGAAATTGTTGTCCACCCCAAATGAAATGTTTTCATTGTTTTCAGGAGAAGAACCACAAAAGCTCTACATAGATTGTGTGTCACTATCGAACCCTATTTCCTGCTATTGGAAAGCTGCAATTGCCCAGGTCTTTTAGTAGAAGTTTTAAGATTAAATGGCTACTTCTTTGAATATGCCTTAGCATATATATACACCTTATATGCATAGAGTGATGCACATGTGTAGGACATCATCACTTGTGGATACCAAGCTTTCCCTGTCTAGAAGGGTTGTCTCTGTAAGAAAAGATTAATGACTGAAGTTGTCCAATTTCTATTGTTGTTTACGTGAGCATCCTGCATAAGGACATCATATTAGAATGTCGTGCTTTTTTTGTTTTGTTTTGTTTTGTTTTGTTTTTTGGAGTGTAATACAGCTGCAACCACTGAGTGTGCAGGAAACAAAAAAAAAACAAAAACAAAAAAACACCCAGACTGAAGGTACGTAGCGACTGCACAAAGTTGTCCATTTCTCATGGTTACCAGTGTGCTAATTTGTCTTGGTGAATGATTTTAAGGTTCTTTTGGTAGTCTCTGCAGATCTAATTGCAACTGAAAGCACTTCTTACTGAATCAGGGCAATTTTAGTGGGATAATTGTTTCATGATAAACTGAAGATGCTGCAACGGGCAACTTAACTTACTCAAGGAGACTGCCGATTAGGTTGACAAGTGACCCGCGTAGTCAGAAAACGCTTAAAGAGGGAAACTTGTTGAACCCTTAGGGTGTTTCCACTCTTGGATTAATGGTTTACCTTCTGCTAAATAGTCTGCCACAGCTGAGATAAGAAACCGATGGAATCCAAGGCCAAGATCCAGAGAAAAAATAAAACAACACTCAAAAGCAACGCAGTAACTTTTTTGTTTTACGTAGTGAATAGTATTTTTTATTTCCAGAGGAGAAAATTAGAAATGAAAATGTTATCTGCTGACATGACTGATTAGATTCTGGCTAAGGGCTTTTCTGCACTATACTGTTATAGTGCTATTATTTCACTTTCAACATCCTATGGAATCCTGGGGTTTGCAATTTAGGGAGGGACCTTTAGAATTCTCAGACAGAGAGCTCTTTGGCTTCAGGAAACTACAAACCTCAGAATTTCACAGGATGTTGAAAATGGAATTATAGCACTATAACAGTGTAGAGCAGAAAGGCCCTTAGAAGTGTTGACACCAAGCAAGCTATTGTGTTCTTTTTGTTATGCTGCTATGGGAAACGGGAGGAGAGGCATTCTGTAGCATGCTCAGTGGATCTTGCCCCCTTTTTAAGAATTGTTAGGAACATTGTCTTTTTAAGAAAGAAGGTTCTACCACTTCTGATCTCTGACTCTTTTGACAGCTACTTCTTCTCTTTGGCCCTTTTCTCACGGTATTTTCCATGCAAAAGGGCACGTGGAGCATCACGCCATTGTGAGGAGCCGATCGCGCACCTTTTCATTTTTGGCTAGAAGCCGAAAATGGTGCACGATTATACATTGCTCCCGGGCCCTGTGAGCACTTACCTGGCATGTGGAGCCTCCAGAGCTGCACCAGTCGCGCTTCCTGCCCCAGTGCAGCCAGGGAAACTCCCAGGTTGTGCTACAGAAGGAATAGGCGGGGCTCTCACACGAGCAGGCAGCTCGTGCGGACCCAAAGAACCCCGGACATGAGAGCCTCTTGCCAGAGGCTGCTCGCATGATCCCTGCACCCCAGCGCCGGAAGAAGGTAAGGTGTGGAAAGGGCCTTTGAGAGGAGGTTACTTCTAAGGCAGGTGGTCATGATGTGTGTGTGTGTGGGAATTTATAGGGAGCATTCCACAGTATACTTTGAGAGTGTCTCGGGGAGCTTTCTCTTCCTTCCTTTCTTCTTTTTTTTAAAAAGGGGAAATCCATGTTACCTGCAGTTGCTTTTCTGTTGCCAATCTATGACTTTCAGTTCTGAATTTTCACCTTTGAGAGGAGATTGTTTCAACAGGGGCCTGATGCTTGGGAAATGATTTTAAAAGAGGAATGATTTTGAAAGAGGCTTTGGTGCTGGGCAGGGGGACAGCCACAAAAGCATATTACTGAAATGAGACAGCTTAGATTGCTCCTCAGGAGGTATGTTGGTCAACAGGCTGCACTTTCCCATCCCTGCTGTAGACATTCCTGTGTGTTTTGCACTCTCAGAGCTTCTAACAATTGCAAACATAAAATGACTGTATCAAGGAAGCCTCGAATTGTTACCTGTAAGTGGAAACAGATCAGACAAAAATGCTGAAATGTAGCTTCTCTTTCCCTTCTCCTTGCATTTCAGTGCTGGACACCAGTATTCTGGGGAAAAAATCCTAACATAACATACGATAAAGTATAACTTATTTTAATCACTTTTCCCCCAGCCCTAAATTTCTGGTGAACAGCAAGATAGTTAATCCCATGGATGCTCACCATTTGACCTGTTAGGTCATGATTAGTTCCATTTCACAGATGAGGGCCTATATTGGGAAGCAGTAAGTTGCCTGTAGCTATATGGTAGTGCCACGTTTGACCTGGGGCTTGAATGCCAATCCAATAAACCTTATTGGCTCTCATAATATCCAACATATGATTGTAAACCTTTCATTACATAAGCTTCTTGCTTAAAAAAGTTGATAGAAGTGTCAGCTAGTGCACAATGTAAATGCCCAAAGTTTCTGTAAAAATGTATAAAGAGTCATTGCCATGGGGAGGGGCAGGATATTATGACATCCCTTTGCAAGCTGGCCCCTACTTCAAACAATAAATTCTCCTGTCACCCTAGCATGTCAGAAAGGGCTCTATCTACATACTGATACATGCACGTTGGTTTCCTACACATGAGGAACAGCCCTTATCCATTCAGAGTCTCCCAAATGGAGCGGTTGTAGGTCTGTCTAGCAATACATGCACAGAATTACTTACAGCATATTCCACATGTGTGGATAGCATAGGCCCATTTCGCACGACATTTTCCATGCGAAAGGGTGCCTGGAGCATTGCATGATTGTGAGGAGCAATCTGCACGATGCACTCACAATCACATGATGCTCCAGAGGCCGGCAGGCGCCGATCGGGCACCTTTCCATTTTCGGCTAGAAGCCGAAAATGGTGCACAATCACACATTGCTCCAGGGCCCCACACGCACCTATCTGGCGTGCGGAGTCTCCAGAGCCATGCCGGTCGCACTTCCTGCCCCACCACAGACTGCTGCGCTGCGGAAGGAAGGAAGGAAGAGGCAGGGCTCTCACGCGAGCAGGCAGCTTGTGCGGAGCTGAAGGACCCCAGATGCGAGAGCCTCTCACTGGAGGCTGCTCGCGCGATCCCCGCACCCCAGCGCCAGAAGAAGGTAAGGTGCAGAAAGGGCCATTGTGGGGAAGACTATACTGTAACCTCTTGCACATAGTCTTCCACAAGTTATAAGGGTCACAATCATGGTTCATCTTAGGAGATCATGGTGGGCCACCAGAAGCAGCTTACATTTGATTTCTCCCCACTTACACTTAAGGGAAGTGGGATAAACCTTCTCTCAGACTTTCCCCTATGTGCATGACTTCTTCATCCTAAGGTGGAAATGGTTGTTATCTGTAGGCATGAGAGCATTTAATTGTAGGTAAGAGCTTCTACAGCATTCACATTTTTGAGTTGGTTCATAATGCTGCTTATATAGGCCATTGGCAAAATGACTTCGTAGTCATTTCTGAAATAACATATCTCATCTCATGTTGACCGAATGAAGGCTGTTCTTGGTGGCTCCCGAGGATTTCCAACATTCATCCAAGACTGTAGCCTTCAAACTCCTGTCCAGTTACTACAACCCGAATAGTACCAGATTCTGCACAATGAAAAGCTAGAGCTTGAGGCTTTTAGACATGAGGACAATTTGCGTCTATTTCCACTCTTTTATATGGCCCTTTCTGCACGCAGTGAGGGAAACGCTACCAGCCGCTACTCACCGGCTTTTTGGTGGGTCCATTTCAGTCCGTCCTAACGAGGAGCAGTGCAAGCTCATCACTCCACACTGCTCCGGCATCCAAAATGGCAGCTTCCGGTTGGTGGAGGCTCCCCACCAACCGCTGAAGCTTGCCAGCCTAAAGCCCACCCCCAGCAGATCTGCAGGCGTGCACTGGTGTGCGCCTGCAAATCTGCACCGGAGCGCAGGAACGGAGTGGCACGGAGTGGCGTGCTCCGTGCTTTTGAAAAACCTGTAAAAACAGATTTTTAAAAAGCACGCTGCGCAACCACTTCAGGTTGCTCCGGAGCGGATTGAGGTGCGAAACAGCAACAAGTAGTCTGACCAAGTCCGCTCCCAAGGTGCGGATGACCTCCATCAGAGGTCGCACCGCACCATTCTACTTATCCTGTGCAGAAAGGGCCTTTAATTAATTCTATTTCTGCTAGCCAACCAGAGAAGAGAAAAATACTCAAGGCTCTGTTGGTCAAGCTTGTCTTCCCTCCCTGAAGTGCTAGAGACTGACTTATTTAGTGCCCCCTTTCCAAAATTTGAAACTTCCAAGATGGTAGATTCTTCACCTAAAATTAATGTCTGCAGGTTTTGCTCAGTGCTGTTATAGAACACAAGTGAGTCTTGGCTTAATCTGGTCACAAAATATTCTCATCCTGGAGGGTATAAGCTGTTGTAACACCACTCCATAA